>JAWZSL010000050.1:0-720000 GCA_034769285.1 Lutjanus argentimaculatus
TAAATGTACTTTTGTTTGTTTTGTTGATTTTCAAAAGGCTTTTGATGGGGTTCAGAGAGATTTACTTTATTTAAAACTTCTAACTGCAGGGGTGGACGGCAGATTTTATAAAGCATTACAATCATTGTATAGTTGTCCGGTTGCTTGTATAGAAGTGAATAATATACAAACGGATTGGTTTAGTATCCCTTTTGGTGTTAAACAAGGTGATATTCTTTCTCCTACTTTGTTTACAATATATGTTAATGATTTGGCTCTTGGAACCAAAGAATCTAATTTGGGTTTACATCTGGATAATTTAACTCTGGGTATTTTGTTGTATGCAGATGCTATTGCTCTCATGGCTGAATCTGAGGATGACTTAAGAATATGTTAAATTTGTTAAAGGTCTGGTGTTACAGATGGAGGTTATCAATAAATCAAAGCAAAACATAGATAATTCATCTCAGGAAAAAAAAGTATTCCAAGAAGTGGGAAGATAATAACTTCCTAAACTGCATAATTCTCATGGGTTAAAGAGATTCATTCTATCTTTGAAGAAGCTGACTTACAGTATATGTATAGTAATAATTTAACATGCAGCATAAATGCTATTAGAAGAAAGTTACTTCTTGGATTTGAGACAAAATGGTTAAATGATATTTTATTAAAACCAAAATTATGAACGTATATTCAGATCAAACATAATTATGGCCCTGAATCTTATGTTTACTGCAAATTTAACGAGGAGCCAAAGATCTTTAGTCGCACAGTTGAGAACAGGAATCCTCCCTCTGAACATTGAAGCTGGCAGATTTAAAAACATCCAAGAGGATGATAGATTATGTGAATTGTGTGATTTAGGGGAAGTTGAGAATGAATCACACTTTCTTCTGTATTGTCCTTTTTAAGTTATTATCTTAATAATTTTCTGTTTTTATTTATCACTGGTTCTGTATCTATTCTATTTTATTTATAATCTTATGTTTTTTATTTTTGGTACTGTATTTATTTTATTTTATTTATTCTTTTAGTCCTATTTTATGCTTTTAGTCTTTAGCTTTTAACTCCAGTGTTTCCTCAGGGGGTCCTCCCACGACTGGGGGCTGTGTGTGTTGGGTCTCTTCAGTGGGGGCTGGTTCCTCTTGGGTCCACCTCGGTCGGCGTGGGGGTGCCTCCTGTGTGGGTGCCCCCATGGCGGTCGGGTCGCCCGGTGCTGGATGGCCCCAAATGGCGTGCCTGATTCCCAGTGCATGGCCATGTCTCCCTAGGTGGATGTTTCCTTGTTAGTGCATGATGTGTCTATTGTGTGTGATTGTGTGTGTGTGTGTGTGTGTGTGTGTGGTGTGTGTGTCTAGTATGGAGGGTGGGAGGGAGGGGCTTTCTTTGTAATTGTTTTTCTTTCTTTAATTGTGTTAATTGCTTTTAATTCTGTAAAGCACTTTGTGTTGCATGTCCGTGCAGGAAAAGCGCTCTACAAATAAAGTTGATTGATTGACTGATTTTTATGATGAGTTAAGAATACAGATATTTAATGACATGTTTGTTCAAAATCCAGAAACATTCTGGTGGTCTGATGATGACAGAATGGAATGGTTGTTTAATTTTAATGTTTATAAGTTGGCTAATTTTGTCTCTAAAGCTTGGAAGAAGCGTCTGGATGGGTTATTTGTTTAACATTAATTGTAAATTATGTTGCTACTCTGGTTTCTGGTCTGTTTTGTTTAATAGTGGTGTCTTGTAAGCCTGTTTGGGCTGGGCACATTGTTTGTGCATGACACAATAATAATAAAAAATTCAATTCAATTCAATTCAATTCAACCCCTGGTACTGAAGTCCAAATACCAAAGTGGCAGTGGTGGAAAGAGTACTGTGAAAATATGTACTCAAGTACAAGTACTGTTACATTACTAAAATATTACTCAATTACAATTAAAAATACTGCTGTTAGAAAAATACTTCAGTGAAAAAACAAAATATTCATCTTGAACACTCCTCAGATCAGCAAGGGAAAGTTGTGGATTTGGGATATTTTGCTAAAACAAACAAACAAACAAACAAACGAATAAATTAACAGCTGACAGTATCATGATTTGGTATTAGAGTCAGTCAGATTTGTCCAAGCTGTTCATAAACGTACCAGAACGTCCCAGGACATTAAATACAGATGTCTTGGTTTGGTGAAATGTCCCGACCACAGCAAAATAATGAGGAAAAATAAGGAAATACAGGCAGTCGACAGGGTTTCTGCAGATACAAACACCACCAACACACTTCTAATGGGCTCTAAATGGGGATTGAAATTTTTGATTTTGGGGTTAAATGTCCCTTTAATGTGTCCTCTTTGTATGATTTGTTTTTAATGCTTTTTTTTTTTTTAATTGCACTTGCCTTTTTTTAAACACGTGTTTATATTGTTTTTGAACATAGTACATGACATTATCATAATTAGTTTTTTTAAACTATATTTAGTTCTTTGAACTTCGTCTCCACCCACTGATAAACTCTGAATAATTAATGTAGATAAATCAATAATGAGAATTCATTAATAAAGAAAAAAGTACATACTCATACTCATGTGTATGTACTGTATATGCCTACATACATGCTTGTGTATAAATAAATAAATACAAAATAAATACAATAAAAACACAAACAAACAAACAAACAATAAACAAGAAGGGGAGTTTCAGTCTCATTCAGTAAGTAGAACAATTACAATATCAGGTCCTTGTTTTCAAAAATGTAAGAAGGAATCCAATATTTTATTAAAAATTTGTCTTTTTTACATTGTAGTTTCAATCACCTCATGCACACAAAGCTTAGATAATAAAGTATGTTCTATTCTATTCTGTTCTATTCACAGTAACAGGATTTGCTGGAGGATGCTGGTGTCCTCTGCCCTGTCAGTGAGTATTTATACCAGCAGGTGGCAGCACTCTCATGTAGTTCACTAAGAGCTGACACACAGGCGCCTGTATCACACTGCACACACACAGTTCAAGAATAATGAAATACACACCAGAAGATGTGAGTAAGTCAGTTTTGACAAAACTTTATTGAGTATTTCAGTGTTTAAACTCATAAGCAGTGAGACAAAGATGGCAGCAACACACAACAAACAGCTTCAACATCCTGTCATCAGATAAAATAACTAACATTAAAAGGCCTGTTACTCATCTGACTTTTAAATTCTTCATTTCCAAATGACCTAAATTAAGTTTGTGCACAGTTTGATTTGTCTCTTGTCATTAATTAACTATAAAACACTCCACTATCTGCTGCATGTTAACTTTTCTTCAATGACAGAGATGATCTAGATGCAGTTTTAACGAGGTACCTGAACATTTTGTGCAGAAACATCAGAAAAAATGATTATTAAAGCAGTGCCTTTTCATTAGAGAACATTTTTACACATCATAAAAGAGAGAGCAACATGTATCGATCATTTGAAAACATGCACCACACACACTCACTGGCCTCTTTATTAGGAACACCTGTTCAACTGCTCGTTAATGCAAATATTTAATCAGCCAATCGCATGGCAGCAACTCAATGCATTTATGCATGCAGACATGGTGAAGACGAGCTGCTGAAGTTCAACCCGAGCATCACATCATGGATGTGCAGCCGACAAATCTGCAGCAACTGTGTGATGCTGTCATGTCAATAAGGACCAAAATCTCTCTGAGGAATGTTTCCAGCAGCTTGTTGAATCTCTGCCACCAAGAATTAAGGAAGTTCTGAAGGTAAAAGGGGTCCAACCTGGGACGAGTGAGGTGGACCTAATAAAGTGACTGGTGAGTGTACATCTGACTTATTCAAACACTGAATTAATGAGAAATCCACTCACTCAATCAGGTCAGTTCACAAATCAGTTATAAACAGATTAAGTTATTTTTTGCAAATGTTTTCCCGTCACATTATTTTTCCCTCTGACTGTGTTCAGAACGTGTGATTAGTGAGATTTAAGATGAATGAAAGAACAAAACTAAACTAACCATTTCTTCTTCTTGATGGCATAGTGAATGAACCACGTTGGTGAATCAGAGAGTTGAGGTTGTTCTTGATGTTTGAAAAATGATTCTTCAAACCTAAGATTGGTTCATAATGTGAGAAAAGATGATTTATATAAGCCTCAAGCAATTCTGAACCCGAACAGGGACCTGGAATTGAAATTGTGCCATGAGTTATTTCACAGCCTGCCTCAGTGTTTCCCAAATTACATCGAGCTGGCTCGGCGCATGATAGATAAATGCAAAGCCTGGCTGGAGTCACTATGAAATTCGTAGTACTGGTTTTGTAAGTCTTGTATTTCTCCAGCAGATGATCCAGATTCTCCAGATACAAACTGATGGCAGCATTGATATCACGAATGTAGTCTGATGCACGTTTGCCAGACTGAATATTCAGTCGAGCCTCGTGGATCAGCATCTGCAGGTGGAAGGCGGCTCCATTGACCCAGATTTTGAACCCGCGGGTGCTCATCTGTCCGTCATGCTGCAGGGAGTTTCTGAGGACGGTGAGCTGGTTGCTCAGCTGCTGTTCTAGTCTCCGTAAATCCTCCCGTATCCTCTGCTCGTTGTTCATGAATATTCGATGGCGCTTCAGATACTCTGACATCGTGTCCCGGACGGCCGAACCTTTCTCTTCACCAAACACACGTCGGAGCATGCTGTAGGAATCAAACATTTGGTCGACTGGTGCTCTTGATGACGATCTCAATGATCATGGAAATCACCAACGCTCCGAGTCCAACAGCATTTGGGACTGAAGTCAGCGGAGCCAAACCAGATCCCAGCTTTTCAACAAAGCCTGGCGCGCTGTTGAGCAGTGCATTAGAGAAAGTCTGCAGCAGCACGGTGTTGGAGTCAGTGCCAGAATATTTCAGTATTTCATCATCTATGCCCACATCTGGTAGGAGGCATGGGTTCTGTAAGGCAGTTTCATAATACGCGGCAGCAGAGCTCTCATAGTCTTCTTGTGAGTATCCAGAGCCCATTTTTTTCCACAAGATCTCTCCGGCTCAGACAGACAAAATCAAAAAGAAGCACCACGACCAGCAGACTGAACAGACTGTGTGACAGACTGTCGTGAGGCGACTGCCATAGGGGGGAGCCGAATCTTCAGCTGCTTCTGCGCAGCTCTGCTGGGAATCCATGCAGGCAGGGGTGGGACTTTATTTTGAGGGGCTCACCATGCGGCCAATCACATGTGAGGACAGACCAGGATCATACCGTCATGTGAAAGCAGGAAGGCGGGCAGATGATCCGAAGACAGCGAGTGTAGTGGTACAGGCCAGGTACACAGAGCAACAGAGAGGGGGGGGAACTGGATTTAAATACAAGCGTGCCGGGAAAAAGAGAACTTTACTTTTCACTCATTTCTTCACTTAGTGAAATGAGCCAAAACTGAAAAAGAAGCAGCATCTGGCTGCATTTCAATGATATTGGAGACTGCAAAGCTGAGTGCAGAACTTGTAAAATTAAAATATCCATCAGAGCAGGTCAATAACAAACCTGACTAAAACGCTAAACCATAGTAACTGTGAATTTTTTTTTTTATTTATTTATTTTTTGTAGCAAAATAAATGCATTTAAATAAGGCTTTTATGAAAGCACTGAATAAAAAATTGCTTACCAACACACACATCATTCATAATTGCTAAATTAGGCTAAAATAGAAGGCTCCGAGTGATACTAAATGAAGAACCATTTAGGAGCTGTGAGAGCTGGCTCTTCTAAGGAAGCCAAACCAAATGTGCCGGACTTCCCATCACTAGTGTGAATATAAAGTCCAGTTGGCTCCCTCATATTAAACCAGCAGGACAACAGCAGGAACCAACCAGGCCTCTGCAAAGTGAGGCGTATTTGTTGACTTTGTGTCCAAGGTCCACAAATTTAGATGTTGTGGTGGATCAGGGTGGGTATCTTTTAAAGGTTTTTGATACCAGTGACTTGATTACACACTCTATATTTTAAGCACCTTTTTGCATGGGAGAGGAATAGGTGATGGCTACAAGGATTAAAAAAACTGGGAAATGTGTACAAAAATTTGATTCAAAATCAAGGTGCAAAGAGACCCAGTTAGCTTATAATATATAGCTATACTATATGTGTTAGCTTTAACTCTCATGCTTCATACTTACACAGCTATGGCCCTTTAATGTTCCACATGAACTCAGATTATTTAACAAGACATGACATGCTAACACCACTATTAAAGCTCTAGTTGGTAATCCTGTTCAGAAACACTTTTTGTTATACTGGGTGAAATGGTCCTTCCATCCTGAAAGTACTCAATACATTATGTATTCAGAAAAAGGAACGAAATGAATCAGACCTCTGTGGCAGCTGCAGGCCTGTAAAAACTGACCAATCCCTGCCATTCGGTCCGAATGGAAAGGAACCAATCAGCAATTCCGTTGCTGGAAATATTCAGCACACTCCTCAGCAGAAATACCAAGTTAGCAGGAGAATAAGTTCATAAGGGTACAATGGTAGAGAAAATGCAGCCAAAAATACCACTTCCAGTGTTACTTGTAACGGATCGCCCGCTGAACGGGCAAAGGAGCTTAGAGGACGTGCCACTTTCAAATCTTGCTAGCTCTCCAACAGCTCTCCAACATGACCGAATATAGCTTTAAACATGAATCACTCTAATACACACAGATGAATTGCAAAAATATCACAGCATTTATTTCAAAACACCTCAAACAAATAAAACAGACAAATAAAAAAAATAAAACCCGGGATATTTCTAACTCAGTCTATGTTACCATGTTCGTTGGCGCACTGTTGGAGCTCATATGTAACCCTCAGGTGTGGAATCGTTAGTACTCACAGTCCCTTGCAAAAATCCGGAAGCTGGTAGCAGTCCATGAAAACCTTCGATATCGCAGCCAGCAGAGGGAAGAAGAAAGGCTCGGTCCACGTGCAGAAAGTCCCTGGCAGCGGCAAGTCCTGAGCACCTCGGCAATGTCCGAAGCACACTCAGTCAAAATCAAAATTTCAAATGTGAACAACCATGTGCATAATTTTAGCCTCCACAATATCTATACTCACTCAGAAACTTGTAAATGATCCCACATGCAGCCTGACGCAGGTCTCCTCCGCTCCTGTGAAGGTGCACGTTAGTCAGCTAACTCCATTTCATAATAGCTAATTTAGCAACACGTGCTAACAGTAACAGCTAACTCAGTAACAATACTCACTGAAACGTCTTGAAACACGGCTCACACTCCGGCTGGTTAGGGTTACACAGGGTCCCAATCCCACTGGGTTTTAATTCTTCCAAAAATGGTATTTACAAAGAATAAAACAAACTTTAAAACAGCTTCTTAGCATCTTTTTCTGTCCTCGTGTTTCTCCTCGCTCTGTCTCATCTTGTCTGAACTAAGTCCCGCCCTACACAAAATCCGACAGGTCAAAAATCTATCCTACCTTGTTTGATTGACACCTGTCTACTTCTTCTTCTTCTTCTTTTGGTTTTGATTGGCGGCTGGCATCCAACTATTAGGCGCATTGCCGCCACCTACCGGACTGGAGTGTGGAACAGTAGGCTAGCAGTAAAAAAAAAAAAAAAAAAAAAAAAAAAAAAAAAAAAAAAAAAAAAAACAAAGAAAAGGGAGCGGAAACCCCCTCCAAACCCAATCTAGATCCTCTCAATTAAACCAGTTTTCCTCAAATATCTTCGTACATGTTTATTAATATCTTCTGATCTTTGTAACAGATTCCCTAATGTGAATCCTACTTTCTCTTTCTCCAGGCCTGC
The DNA here is from genome assembly GCA_034769285.1 of Lutjanus argentimaculatus. Lineage (NCBI taxonomy): Eukaryota > Metazoa > Chordata > Actinopteri > Lutjaniformes > Lutjanidae > Lutjanus > Lutjanus argentimaculatus. The sequence continues at coordinate 7,753 of JAWZSL010000050.1, forward strand.
TTTTAACACTCTCCTCTCTCTTTCATACTCTTTGCATTCCATTAACACATGTTGCACTGTCTCCTGCTCATTACAGCTTCTACAGTTTCCTGTACAGTGTTTACCAACTATTCTTAATGTGCTGTTCAGCCCTGTGTGTCCCAGCCTGAGACGGGTGAGGGCCACCTCCCCCTTCCTGCTCCTGCCCAACACCCGTCCTCCCCCCACTTGCCTCTGTATACTGTAAAAATGTCTCCCTGTGTCATTTATGTCCCAGTACTCCTGCCACACCTTCTGCATCTGTGTTTTAATGATTGATTTTCCTTCAGTTCTGCCCAGCGGAATGTTGTTGTTTATTGTTTGTGCTTTGACTGCTTGTTTTGCCAGTATGTCCACCTCCTCATTGCCCTCAACCCCTGCATGAGCTGGGACCCACACAAAGCAGACTGTTCCCCCCCTGTTATGGAGTTGATGTAACAGTTGATGTATCTCCATAACTAGGTCTTGTCTACATGACTTCATTGTTTTAATACTTTCTAGGGCTGCATAGCTATCTGATGCTATTAATGCATGTACATTACTGCCTTCCTTCAGCCACTTTAAGGCAAGTGTAATAGCTAAGAGCTCAACCGCATAGACTGAGGCATGATCTGTAGCTCTCTCTTTAATTGCCAGTCTCTGTTCTGCAATGTAGACTGCTGCCCCTGTGCGCCCAGTCTCTGGATCCTTTGACCCATCCGTAAATATCAATAGCTTGTTTGCATAGTTCTGTTCAATATATCTTTGCACAATAACTCCTGTACCACTTTGCCCTGATTTCTTCTTTAGTTTGCACTGAATACCAAAGTCCACCATTGGCTCCTGAAATACCCAAGGAGGAATTTCTGGTAAAAAAACTACTCGACACATACTGCATATTACATAAACCAACACTCTCAGCTTTTATATTTCCAACCCAGCCCAAGCTCCAAAAAATTTGTCTTGCTGTGCTCTGAACACTCCTCTAATATTGCTTTTGCTGGATGAGACCTTTTGTGCCCCTGCAGATACACCCAGTATGCCAGCATGAGCTTCACCCTTCTTATCCTCAGAGGTTCTTCCCCCACCTCAACTTGTAGAGCAGCCACTGGTGAGGTCTTAAACGCCCCACTACATATCCTCAGCCCTTTAGCCTGCTCCACATCCAGCTTCTTAAGGTGACTCTCTGCTGCTGACATATAAGCCACACTGCCATAATCTATTCTGGATCTCATCATAGCTTGATATATGTTTAACAGAGACTTCCTGGTTGCACCCCAATCTCGTCCTGCCAAACACCTCATAAGGTTATTAACATTCTTACACTTATCTCTCACTTTTTCAATATGCTGCTTCCAGGTGAGTTTTTCATCAAACAAAACACCCAAAAACCGAATAACTTTGACTTGTTCTAGTGTTTGACCATATAGCTTTATTGACACCTCTTTATGTCGCTTAGCAAAGCATATTACTTGGGTTTTTGCAACTGACAGTTTAAACCCCCACCTATTCGCCCACTGCTCCACTTTATCAACCGCTGCCTGTAGCTTTTTCTGCAGATACTCTTGATTTCTCCCCCTTACCCATAAGGCCCCATCATCAGCAAATAATGACTTACTTATTCCTCCTCCCACCTCCTCAAATATGTCATTGATCATACAATTAAAGAACACTGGACTACACACACTCCCTTGCGGAGAGTTCCGTTTTCAACCTTATACACTGGAGAGAATTCCTGCCCTACTCTCACCTCTATCGTTCTCCCAAACAGGAAGCTCAATACCCAGTTATATAATTTCCCTCCTACTCCCAACTTATCTAATTTAATCAGCAGTCCTTCTTTCCATAGCATATCATAAGCCTTCTCTATGTCAAAGAACACAGCCATCACTATTTCTTTATTTGTCTGCGCTTTCCTAATATCTGATTCTAACCTAAGCACTGAATCCATCGTATTTCTTCCTTTACGAAACCCACTTTGATACAATGAAAAAAGATCTCGACTCTCTAAAAAATACATCAGCCTTTCTGTCACCATCTTCTCCATTGTCTTCCCTAGTTGGGATGTAAGTGCAATTGGCCTATAATTTGATGGATCTGATGCCCCTTTGCCTGGTTTCAAAATTGGAACTATTACTGAGTGTTTCCATGCTTGTGGAACCTCCCCTGAATCCCATACTTTGTTAAATAACTTCAATATTACCCCCAGCGATCTGTCATCCATGTGATCTAACATACAGTAGCAGACATCATCTTTCCCTGGCGACGACTGCCGCGCGTTGGAGACGGCTCTTCTTAATTCATACAAATTAAAGGGCAGATCTAGGTCATCCCCTCTTGCCTGCTTTTTCTTATTAACCCAAGTGTTTTGTGTCAGCACATTTTGCCTATGCTGCTTTGCTTCTGCTGAGATATTTTCTGAACTATGAACTCGAATCAACGTTTCAGCCAATAGTGTCGCCTTCTCTAAACTACTGACTGCTGTTCTATTATCCTTCTTCAGAATCGGGATTGTTATACTTCTTCTTATTCCACTCATTTTTTTGATCATTCCCCAAACATCTGATAGCTGTACCTCCTGCCCTATTCCACTACAGTACTTCCTCCAGCACGCCCGCTTAGCTGCTCTGATCGTCCTTCTCACCACTGCCTGTGACCTTCTATATTGGATTAATGACTCCATTGTGTGCTGTTTCTTTAACAATCTGAATGCCCTGTTGCGTGTTTTTATTGCCTGTCTGCAGTTATCGTCCCACCATGGTACACTTTTTACACTTCTGCCCCCTGACCCTTTTGGAACTGTCTCATCAGCAGACTGTATTATAGCTGCGACCACTCTCTTATTCCATTCATCTACATCTGTCCCTTGCCCCTCATGTAACTCCTCAAACTTATTTCTACTCACTGCCTGATAAACATCCCACTTAGCATTCTGAATTTTCCACCTTGGCACCCTCCTTTCCTCCTCTCGCTGCATTTCTACTCCCACCTTACTAATGACTGGATAGTGATCACTCCCCATTAATATTTCATCTACCACTTCCCAATCTGTGACACCTGCCATCTCATTGGACATTAAAGTTAAGTCAATTGCACTCTCCTTATTTCGTACACAATCATACCTAGTGCCCCTCCCATCATTCATACATACTAACCCTTTGTCCTCTATAAATTCTTCCACGATTGAACCATTTGAGTCTGTTCTCTCACTCCCCCATAAAGTGCTATGTGCATTGAAGTCCCCACACCACACTATTTTCCCTTGCACATCCCCCAGTACCATATTCAGTGTATCCATACTCAATCTATTGCATGGGTTATAGTAATTAATAACCGCTATCTCATATCTTCCTGTCCAAATTTTAATCGTTATGGACTCATGATCTGTCCCTATTTGAACAATATTGAACCCTGTTCCATCCTTAACAAAGGTAGCTACCCCACCACCTGTCCCATTCTTCCTGTCATTTCTTACAGCCGTGTACCCATGTATTACAAAATCCCACTGCACTCTCATCCATGTTTCTTGAACACAGATTATACTGGGCTTGTCCTGTAACCCAGAAATAAACTTCTTAAACTCCTGCCCATTAGCTATGAGGCTTCTTGCATTCCATTGCAATATACTTAGGACCATGATGATCCCCCACCCCATGTTGATGATTGTTGTGACGGAATCTGTGAACTGAATGCCCCTCCTTTCAAAAGGTCCTCCACTTCCTCCCACCCGATGGCCTGCAGTCCCAGATACTTCTCTGCTGCTCTCACTATTATTTTGATTTTTTCCGTTTTTTTGTCTGTTTGCGCTGTACAGTTAACCACTTCAACCATAAATAGTATGAAATCTCTCTTCCCCACAATCATCGTGTCTTCCTTAATTCTTTTACAGCCTTCATGTGCTCTCACTTCATGCGCTCTCACTTCATGCCTTTCTGTCGCCCTGGCATTACTTTCAGTTGCCTGCACCCTCACCCTCCTGGCCGCTTCTGCGTATGTGACCCCATGTGATGTTTTAATTTGCTGCACTTCTGCTGCTCTCTTACTGACTTCACATCCCCTGTATGCAGAAGTATGATCCCCTCCACAATTGCAGCACTTAAGTTTGGCTCCATTTTCACATTTCCCATATTCATGTTCCCCAGCACATCTCCCACACCTTTGTTTCCCCTTACACACTGCTGCGACATGCCCATACTTCTGGCATTTAAAGCACCTCAATGGTGGAGGCACATAGAGCCTCACACCGTAACTCATATACCCTATATACACTTTATCAGGGAGTCGCTCCTCGTCAAATGTAACCAAAACCGACAGACTGTCACATCTTTCCCCCTCACGAGTTGTTTTCAGGCGCTTTGCTTCCCTCACTTTCGCTCCCTTTATATTTTCTTTTATCTGATCAGTAGATATACTTAACGGCACACCGAAGATTACTCCTCGAGTGAACCCTCCTCCCTTCCTAGCCAGCGTTGCTACCACCTTCTTCCCCTCAATTTTATCCACCCTGATGGCTCTCCCCAGCTGCGCACTATCTCTACAAAAAATCAGCAGTGCTCCATTGCGCAACACTCTCGCACTTTTCACATCTCCCACTTGTTTATTTATTGCTTTGGTAAGGTGAACAGGATTCCACTCACCAAACGAAGCACCTTCTTGCTCCAGTCTAATGATTACTTTATGCTCTTCCTCGTCCTCTCTTGCTTGCTCGCTATCTGTTTCTTCAGACGCTGAGCTCATTCCTCTCTGTCCCTTATTCTTGCGTTTACGCTTCGCCTTTCCCCCTTTCACAACCTCCCAACTTTCATTTCTCCCGCCACCTAACTCCATCCCATCATTTCCTGACCCGTCACTTCCCTCTGCCATCTCCTGTCCATTCACAGTCCGGTCTCTCGCTCGTCGTGTCGACACCTGTCTATCCAATGCAGAAAACAGAAAACGGACATGAGAAGTTCAAGGTCTGCCCTAAATGTGGGATATTTGAACACCTTAACAAAAACAATACAGTTTTCCCTATTAATGCATAAAATAAATCACATAAGGTGGTATTTTACAAATAAGGATAACCCTACACCACAGATAACAAAATTACAACAGGATGAACTAAAATTAGTAGGGTGCTACACAATCAAAAGACAAAACTGTTCAGAGACCTGAGATCAGCTGGAGAAAAAGTTTTTACTAGGGATGTTCCTGGTGACTAATTTCCCTGTCGATTGAACGGAAAATTTACAGTTAGACTAGTCGAATAGTTTAACAGTAAATAAATAAACACTCAGAACCGGTTAAAATTGAGCACAATTTATTAATTGATCATGTGAAACACTGTCCGGAAAAATATTGTGCGTATTAAGAATTTGAAGCCATTAATCACAGTCTACAGTCGCCAAATCGTATTTTAAAATGGCGCTGAAATACATGTCACTTTGTGCTTTTTAATAGAAACATTACATTAACCTACAAAACATGACAACTCACTAAATGCTCACGTTTTGCTGCTCTGATTAGCAGAGGTGGGAGTAAGTCACGCCTGTACAAGTCACTAGCAAGTCAAGTTTCAGGCAAGTCCCAAGTCAGTGTGGTGAGAATCAAGCAAGTCAAGTCATCGCTCAGGTCAAGCAAGTCATACAAAGTGCTGATGATTTACCTCAGTGTCCACATCCAAACACTCTGAATGCTCTGACCCTGACTACTTTCCTGGCAGGAGAAGAGTCAAGAGTTCATGTTTCAAACTTTTGGGATTAAAAAGTGGATTTATCTTCACTCTCACTTCTCCACCTGTCTGCAGCAGCGACACACAGAGGGGTCGACCTCGCTCGATACAGTGAGAGAATCATTCCTCTGTCCATGTTGACTGCTGACTGGAGGAGTGATGTATTTTTCATCAGGGGTGCTTTTTTCAGCCTAACACTGGTCCTCTCCACACAACACGTGGCAGAAGCCCCGCGACATTAAACATTAAAGTGATCATTCACCCAAAAATGAAAACTCACTCAATATCTACTCACCCCTATGCTGATGTGATGATGGGTGAAGATCTCCAGTTCACAAAACACTCCTGGAGTTTCAGCAGAAAACAGCGTTGCAGCTAAATCCAGTACAATTAGGCAAGGCAAGGCAAGGCATCTTTATTTATATAGCGCATTTCATACCAATAGGCAACTCAATGTGCTTTACATAAAGACAGAACATTTAACAGTAAGAGCAGAAAATGTAAAAAGAAAACATTTAAAAAATTTAAAAATTAGAAATTTAAAATATTAAAAATACAGTTAAAAGAAAGAAAGAGAAAAGAATATAGGAAGTACAAGAAAGAGTGCAAATCCAAAAATTATAATTAAAAACTCTTAAGAGCTCAGCCATACGCACATGAAAAAAGAAATGTTTTTAACCTGGATTTAAAAAGTGCTTACAGTTGGGGCTGATTTCAGTTCTGCTGGTAGTTTATTCCAGTTGTGTGCAGCATAACAGCTAAATGCTGCTTCACCATGTCTAGTTTGTACTCTGTGCTCCACTATCTGAGTCAGTAGATCTCAGAGCTCTACTGGGTTTATACTCTACTAACATGTCCTTCATGTATTCTGGACCTAAACCATTCAGTGATTTGTAGACCAGTAGCAGAACTTTAAAATCTATTCTGTAGCTGACTGGGAGCCAGTGTAAAGACTTAAGAACAGGGGTGATGTGCTCTGATCTCTTTGTTCTGGTTAAAACTCGAGCTGCTGCGTTCTGAATGAGCTGCAGTTGTTTAATACTTTTTTGGGGGAGTCCAGTCAGAAGACCATTACAGTAGTCAAGTCTGTTGGAGATGAAAGCATGAATCAGCTTCTCCTGATCTTTTTTGGACATGAAGCCCCTAATTCTTGCTATATTCTTCAGTTGGTAAAAGGCTGTTTTGGTGACTGATTTGATATGACTGTTAAAGGTTAGGTCTGAGTCTATCAACACGCCAAGGTTTCGGACCTGGTCTTTAGTTTCTAGCGACAGTGACTCAAGGTGTTTACTGACAGCAACCCTCTTCTCTTTATTGCCAAAAACAATTACCTCTGTTTTTTCTTGATTTAACTGAAGGAAATTTTGGTTCATCCAATTTTTAACTTGCTCTAAACAGTGACACAATGACTCTAAAGGACTGCAGTCATCTGGGGACAGTGCAAGATATATCTGTGTGTCATCTGCGTAACTATGATAGTTGATATTAGAATTCTGCAGAATTTGACCCAGAGGCAGCATATATAGGCTGAATAGAAGGGGTCCAAGAACTGACCCCTGAGGAACTCCACATGTCATAGCCACTTGATCGGATTGATAACTTCCAATGGTCACAAAATAACTCCGCTCCTCCAAGTAGGACTTGAACCATTTTAGGACTGTTCCACTGAGTCCTGCCCAGGTTTCCAACCTGTTCAGCAGTATACTGTGATCCACAGTGTCAAATGCCGCACTGAGATCCAACAGGACCAGAACTGACACCTTGCCTGAGTCAGTGTTCAACCTCATGTCATTTAACACTCTAATAAGAGCTGTTTCTGTACTATGGTGAGGTCGGAAGCCTGATTGAAATTTGTCAAAAAGACCACTGGAGTTCAAGAAGTTACTAAGTTGATTAAAAACCACTTTCTCAACGATCTTTGCTGTAAAAGGAAGATTTGAGATAGGTCTGTAGTTGGTTAATATGGACGTATCCAACGTTCTCTTTTTTAAGAGTGGCTTGATGGCAGCTACTTTTAGGGGTTTAGGAAATGTGCCTGATTGAAGTGAGCAATTTATTATTTGCTGCAGATCTGTTTGGACAGAGCTTACAATAGTTTTAAAAAAGTCAGATGGCATTGTGTCAAGACAGCATGTCATGGTTTAAGATACTGAACTGTTTCTTCTACAGTTTTTTGGTCAACTACATTAAACTCTGACATCATATTTGATGTATACCTAGGTGGTTTTAATGATTGCATCATTTTATTATTTTGCTGATTTGTATTGATATTTAGCCTTATAGATTTGATTTTTTCATTGAAAAAGCGAGCAAATCCATTGCATTTTTCTGTGGAAGAGAGTTCTGAAGCTATCTCTTTCGGTGGAGTTGTAAGCTTATCAACAATAGCAAACAGAGCACGAGTATTGTTAATGTTCTTATTAATCATCTCAGAGAGGTGTTGCTGTCTAGCCTTAAGTAACTCATGGTTAAAATTACAAAGACTTTGTTTGTAGAGGTCATGGTGAATTTGAAGTTTAGTTTTTCTCCATTTACGCTCTGCTTTCCTGCATTCTGTTTTCAAGGCCTTTACCATCATAGTATATCTCCATGGTGTTCTCTGTCTACTTAAGGTCATCTTAGTTTTAATTGGTGCAACAGTATCCATGACATTTGAGATTTTTGAGTTGAAATTATCCAGGAGTTCATCAACTGTCTCTGCACTCACAGTTGGTGACATAGCTATAGCCTCAATAAACTTAGCACTGGTATTCTCATTTATGTACCTTTTCCTGACAGAAACAGAGGGTAGCTGAGTGTTTGTCATTATCTGTAAGTCAAAGAACACACAGAAATGATCAGAGAGAGCCAAGTCCTTAATATCAACAGATGAGATGTCAACACATTTAGAGATAACCAGATCCGGGGGGGGGGGGGGGGGGTGAAGGTGAAGGTTGGGAGTCTCCTCCTCTTCTGTTGGGCCTGGGGAAGACTCCACATGTCGGGCTGTTAGGGGTGGGGGGGGCTCCTCTTGTTGGGGTGAGGATGATGACGTTGCAGGTTCTTTCTGAGTCCGCTGTCCTCCATGGTCAGTCCTTATTTCAGTGCTCTCACCAGAGCGCCGTCTTATCTGTTGTTTTGAAACGTCTTGTCTCTTGTCCTTGACAGAGACTGCTAGTGTCTGACGCAAAGAATAGAACATGTTGGAGCTTAGCAGCTGTACTCCAGACTTGTTAGAGTGAATGGTGACCCAGTTTTAAAATGTGAAAAAAAGAACACAAACAAACACAAAATGTCTCCATCCTGCTCGTGTGGTGTAATCCAAGTGTCTGTGAGCCGTGACATTTTAAATACAGATGTTTTTGAGGTGGTGAAATGTTCTGACCACAGCAAAATAACGAGAAAAAATAAGGAAATACAGGCAGTCGACAGGGTTTCTCCACATACAAACACCACCTCACACTTCTAATGGGCTCTAAATGGGGATTGAAATTTTTGATTTTGGGGTTAAATGTTCCTTTAATGTGCGCTGAGTGTATGATTTGTTTTTAATATGCTTGTTTTTTATTGCACTTGCCTTTTTTAAACCATGTTTTTATTGTTTTTGAACATAGTAGATTACATTATCATAATTAGTTTGTTTTAAACTATATTTAGTTCTTTGAACTTCGTCTCCACCCACTGATAAACTCTGAACAATTAATGTAGATAAATCAATAATGAGAATATCATTAATAAAGAAAAAAGTACATACTCATATCCATATGTATATACTGTATTTGCCTACATTCATGTGTATATACTGTATATGCCTACATTCATGCTTGTGTATAAATAAATACATACATACAAAATAAATACAATAAAAACACAAAAAAAACAATTTCAGTCTCATTCAGTAAGTAGAACAATTACAATATCAGATCCTTGTTTTCAAAAATGTAAAAAGTGAATCCCATATTTTATTAAAGATTTGTTTGAAATTGCAGTTTCAATCACTATTTGCACACAAAGCTTAGATAATAAAGTATGTTCTATTCTATTCTGTTCTACTCACAGTAACAGGATTTGCTGGAGGATGCTGGTGTCCTCTGCCCTGTCAGTGAATATTTATACCAGCAGGTGGCAGCACTCTCATGTAGTTCACTAAGAGCTGCCACACAGGCTGCCTGTATCACACTGCACACACAAAGTTCAAGAATAAATGAAATACACACCAGAAGATGTGAGTAAGTCAGTTTTGACAAAACTTTATTGTGTAATTTGGTGTTTAAAACTCATAAGCAGTGAGACAAAGATGGCAGCAACACAACAAACAGCTTCAACATCCTGTCATCAGATAAAATAACTAACATTAAAAGGCCTGTTACTCATCTGTCTTTTAAATTCTTCATTTCCAAATGACCTAAATTAAGTTTGTGCACAGTTTGATTTGTCTCTTGTCATTAATTAACTATAAACAACTCCACTATCTGCTGCACGTTAACTTTTCTTCAATGACAGAGATGATCTAGATGCAGTTTTAACGAGGGGTACCTGAACATTTTGTGCAGAAACATCAGAAAAAATGATTATTTAAAGCAGTGCCTTTCATTAGAGAACATTTTTACACATCATAAAAAGAGAGCAACATGTACTGATCATTTGAAAACATGCACCACACACACTCACTGGCCTCTTTATTAGGAACACCTGTTCAACTGCTTGTTAATGCAAATATTTAATCAGCCAATCACATGGCAGCAACTCAGTGCATTTATGCATGTAGACATGGTGAAGACGAGCTGCTGAAGTTCAACCTGAGCATCACATCATGGATGTGCAGCTGACAAATCTGCAGCAACTGTGTGATGCTGTCATGTCAATAAGGACCAAAATCTCTGAGGAATGTTTCCAGCAGCTTGTTGAATCTCTGCCACCAAGAATTAAGGAAGTCCTGAAGGTAAAAGGGGTCAAACCTGGGACGAGTGAGGCGGACCTAATAAAGTGACTGACTTATTCAAACATTGAATTAATGAGAAATCCACTCACTCAATCAGGTCAGTTCACAAATCAGTTATAAACAGATTAAGTTTTTTTTTCAGTGTTTTCCCGTCACATTATTTTTCCCTCTGACTGTGTTCAGAACATGTGATTAGTGAGATTTAAGATGAATGAAAGAACAAAACTCAACTAACCATTTGTTCTTGTCGATGGCATAGTGAATGAACCACGTTGGTGAACCAGAGAGTTGAGGTTGTTCTTGATGTTTGAAAAATAATTCTTCAAACCTAAGATCGGTTCATAATGTGAGAAAATATGATTCATATAAGCCTCAAGCAATTCTGAACCCGAACAGGGACCAGGTTTAATGAGGTTATGCAGTTTTTCACAGCCTGTGTCCATGTTTCCCAATTTACAATTATTTGACTCAACGCATGCTATAAAAATGCAGGTCTGGTGTGACATCGGTGTGAAATTAATATTACTGCTTTCGTAAGTCTTGTATTTCTCCAGCAGCTGATCCAGCTTCTGTTGATACAATCTGATGGCAGCATTGATATCACGAACGTAGTCTGATGCAGGTCTGCCAGACTGAATATTCAGTCGAGCCTCGTGGATCAGCATCTGCAGGTGGAAGGCAGCTCCGTTGACCCAGATTTTGAACCCGCGGGTGCTCATCTGTCCGTCATACTGCAGGGAGTTTCTGAGGGCGGTGAGCTGGCCGCTCAGCTTCCGTTCTAGTCTCTGTAAATCCTCCCGTAACCTCTGCTCGTTGTTCATGTATATTTCATGGCACTTCAGATACTCTGACATTGTGTCCCGGACGGCCGAACCTTTCTCTTCACCAAACACACGTCGGAGCATGCTGTAGGAATCAACGTTTGGTCGACTGGTGCCCTTGGTGACGATCTCAATGATCATGGAAATCACCAGCGCTCCGAGTCCAACAGCATTTGGGATTGAATTGAACGAAGCCAAACCAGATCCCAGACTTTCAACAAAGCCTGGTGCGCTGTCGAGCAGTGCATCAGAGAAAGTCTCCAGCAGCACAGCGGTGGAGTTAGTGCCAGAATATTTCAGTATTTCAGCATCTATGCCCACATCTGGTAGGAGGCATGGGTTCCGTAAAGCAGTTTCATAATACGCGACAGCAGAGCTGTCATAGTCTTCTTGTGAGTATTTATTGCCCATTTTTTTTCCACTAGATCTCTCAGGCTCAGACAGACAAAATCAAAAAGAAGTATCACGACCAACAGACTGAACAGACTGTGTGAACATAAAGTCCAGTTGACTCCCTCATATAAAACCAGCAGGACAACAGCAGGAACCAACCAGGCCTCTGCAAAGTGAGGCGTATTTGTTGACTTTGTGTCCAAGGTCCACAAACTTAGATGTTATGAACTAACAGTATGATGTTGTAGGTGGTTGCAACTTAATACTACTGTATATTACAAATTACATGTGAACAGCAAATGATATGCAACACATTAATTTATAGAAAATTATCAAATTATCAACACAAATTTAACATTTATTCACGTCTTTGGTCAGATGGACTGGTTGCTAAATAATTTTAGTGTAAATAAATTACACTAAAACAGACTACAGAATTGTGATATGTGACAAATAAAAGTAGAAGATATAATTTATGTATAATTCATGGCACAATTCAAAGAGGAACAAAAAATATTTGTCTCTAGCCACTGGCCTCTGTTTCTATTTTTTGCAAAGTAAGGTCCACCAGAAGTGTCCTCTAACTCAACATTTTATGGAGAAAAAACAAACAAACAAAACACTTGTTCAGAGCAGTGTGTTTTATTTGCTGTAAAACATGTGGAAAAGAGCAACGTGTTATGATCATTTGATAACAAGCATGACAAACGTCAGTGTGCAGCAAAATAAAGTCATAATCACATAAAATTCAGAAAGTGAAGTCCAGTTGACTCCCTCATATTAAACCAGCAGGACAACAGCAGGAACCAACCAGGCCTCTGCAAAGTGAGGCGTATTTGTTGACTTTGTGTCCAAGGTCCACAAACTTAGATGTTGTGGTGGATCAGGGTGGATATCTTTTAAAGGTTTTTGATACCAGTGACTTGACTTTCACTCTAGTTCCTGAATGATACCTTTTCAGATACTAATACAGTGCAATCAAAAGACGAAGCTGTTCAAAGACTTGGGAGCAGCTGGAGAAACTGCTTGTATTTAGCCATGAATTGAGACTTTAAACTAAAAAACGTGGCTGATTACCTGAAGCAGATCAATGTACCGAGCTTCTGTTGTCATTTGCTCTGGCAGATATGTCTGGGCCTCGTTCCATTTAGACACAATTCCAGCAGTCGTGGACTGTCACAGCTGTTTATTTCATATAGGGCGGGTTCTTTATGATGATTGACAGTCCAGATTTGAAAAAAGTCATGTTTTGCTGCTGTGATTAGCAGAGGTGGGAGTAAGTCACACCTGTACAAGTCTTAACCTTCAAGTTTCAGGCAAGTCCCAAGTCACTGTGGTGAGAATCAAGCAAGTCAAGTCATCACTCAGGTCAAGCAAGTCATACAAAGTGCTGATGATTTACCTCAGTGTCCACATCCAAACACTCTGAATGCTCTGACCCTGACTACTTTCCTGGCAGGAGAAGAGCTAAGAGTTTATGTTTCAAACATCTGGGATTAAAAAGTGGATTTATCTTCACTCTCACTTCTCCACCTGTCTGCAGCAGCGACACACGGAGGAGTCGACCTCTCTCGATACAGTGAGAGAATCATTCCTCTGTCCATGTTGACTGCTGACTGGAGGAGTGATGTATTTTTCATCAGGGGTGCTTTTTTTGGCCTAACACTGGTCCTCTCCACACAACACCTGGCAAAAGCCCCGTGACACACATTAAGGTCATGCATACACATAAATGAATTTTGAATCTATATTGAATCTAAATTATTTCTGTCTCCATTTGAACACAACATAAGGTTGGGTGCTAAATAAGCTTTTGTCAAAATAAATCTTAACTTCAGAATTTGACAGATAATGTGACAAATAAAGTAGATAATATACAATTTGTCTTTTAAAACATAACAATGCATTACCTTATTATTTATAAACTGATTTTATACTTTGCATGTGAAATTTTAAAAGTAATGTGACTAGTAAAATTAGCTAATAAATGGAGAGAAATAAAACAATATTCCATCATGAAAAGAAAATTTAAAAAGTAGAAATTGTACTTAAGTGCAGTTTTTGATTTGGTTTATTTCCACAGTTTTTCTTTTCCTTCTTGCTCAAGATTCAGAAATTCTTTTTGTTTCTCTTTTTTAAAATTTCAGTCACTTTCCACTAGAGGGCAGCATGTCGTCACTTTACAAACTAACTGACAACTAACTGAAGTTTACTTGTCAAAGGTCCAATGCAAACATTTAACATTTACACACATTTTTCTTTCTCTCAGTGCGGACACTTTATTCTTTAACTTTGATACTGAAACGAATAATAATGGTCATATTTGTTTCTGATAATTTGTATAAATGAGATTTTGTATTGAAATTGTCCCAACTTTACAGTTTGAAACATGAATCCAAAACAGTTTTATTGACAGAAATGGAATATATTATACACAAGTATGTTATTTATTATCATCAATCTTTATGTTTGCGTTACCTTAGAAATCGCCATTTATAGTTACATAGGAGCAGGTCTCCTTTTATGGAGGCCGCCATCTTGCGCCACCATGTTTTCTATGGCTGCGCAGAGCGGACGCGTTACGTAAACTGCGCAGCATAAATACGGACGACGAAGAGGAGGACAGACGGCGGTGTTTACTGGCAAACTAGCTTGTTTTCTGGAGGCTGACAGCCACAGTTTTGACCAGTGGATGATCAGTTATTATTTACCACAAGAAAAAGCAGCAGACTGAACTCTTGTCCTCAAAGAAGTGAAAGTATGAAGAAACCAAACGGCAGCACGACAGCAGACGGCAGAAAACAAGGACTAACATCGGTGTGGTGTTTATCACAAGGACAACACTGATGAGGGACTGTTTTCACAGCAACACCGAAGCTGCCTCTTTTCTGCTGGACAGGTAATTCATCCTACACACGTAACTGCACTTTATTATGAGATAGCTTTAGGCAGGCACGGCGCTGGAATTTCAATTTTGGGTGGGCCACAGTAACTTTGGGGGGGCCTTTTAATTACAAAAGTTAACATTGTTTCCAACTGGTAATATTACTTTAACAAAAATGACTGGTATAATGCTGCGGAGAGCAACTAGCACTTCTAGTTGGTTATGACACTTTTCAAAGACAGTTTCAGTGCTGATAGAGTTTATTATTTCACCGCAGCAGTATGTTTTTATTTCAAGTGACACAGGATATCTCGTTATCTATATTTTCACTATGGATCAGGTTGATTAATGCATCAATTAATTAAGAAAACTGACATTTTAATTCCTAGCAATGCATTTCCATTTGATCTGGCTGGATTACTCTATAAACTGATTGTAGGGAGAAACGGAGAGATCAGAACAGTGGGTGAGCTACAATGACTTTTAACAGGAGAGAGAGGGCGGTGCTCTGCACTGTTCATTCATAAACTTAACTGTCTGCTGTGAAGGTGATCTGAAGACAATCAAGTCAGGCAGGCATATTTGGCTCTACCTCCCATATTGTCTGCATTTTGTAGAAGTTCTAGTTTAAATGAGAAATGCATTTGCAGGTATAAAATAAGACAATGATAAACTTTCCTCAGTACACTGACCTGGAACAACCGCCACAGTGTGACGTGCGTGCGCGAGCGTCTGGGGCGACGAATAATGGCCCGTTGTGATTGGTACAGACCTCACATGTGATAATAGTCAAATAAGAAATGGAAACATTTTTGTCTTAAGGGTGTATTTAAATGCTGATTTTAATAATTAAAAGTTTAGAAATATATGTTCTCCCAGTCATTTAGGGTGGGCCAGATGTACAAGTGGGTGGGCCCAGGCCCGTCAGGCCCACCCGTAACGCCGCGCCTGGCTTTAGGTAACGATGTAACATGACCACGGGCAGAACGCTAATCACTCACACAGGTAACTTTTCGTCCGTGTTTCTGTCGATAATATGTTTGTTACCAGGACTGTAAATTTACATGTTGCGTCAAAAGTATGATCAGGATCTGAAATATCCAGTGGCATTACTGAGATCAGCTCATGGCTGCTGGAAGTTATTGTCTATAAAACAGTAGAGCTAATGTGGCTGCAGTTGTAGATACAACCACCATCTCACACTTCTAATGGGCTTTAAATGGGGATTGACAGGGATTATGAAAATAAATATTCATTTTTGATTTTGGGGTTAAATATGATGATGTGTACGATCTGTTTTTAATGTGCTTTTTAAAATTGCGCTTGTCTTTTTTTTAAACACGTGTTTTTATTGTTTTTAAACATAGTTCATGACATTATCATGAGTTTTTTTATATTTAGTTCTTTGAACTTCGTCTCCACCCACTGATAAACTCTGAACAATTAATGTAGATAATAATAATAAGGAGAGTATCATTAATAAACAAAGTACATACTCTTACTCATGTGTATATACTGTATATGCCTATATACATGTTGTGTATATAAATAAACAAATAAATAACAATAACAACAAAGTTTCATTCAGTAATTAGAACAATTACAATATCAGGTCCTTGTTTTCAAAAATGTAAGAAGTGAATCCAATATTTTATTAAAGATTTGTCTTTTTTACATTGTAGTTTCAATCACCTTTTGCACAAAAAGGTCAGATAATAAAGTATGTTCTATTCTATTCTATTTATTCTATACATTGTAGAGAATTAACCCATTTCACCCCATCGGTCATAATAGTGACCGTAAAAAATATTTTTATTTATAAGGCTCTAAAAATGTTATTAAGTGATTTTTCAATGCATTTTCAGTAAATATTGAAATAATACAATGTTTTGATGAAATGTGTGCAGTGTCACATGTTCTGAGTAAATTATCACATGACCAGAGCTGTTTACTTCCTGGTTGCACCTTGACAAGAGGATGGCTGCCTCAAAGCTCCCAAAGAACAGGATAGTAAAGTATGTTAAAATAAACATAGGACAAAGATTTTTGGTACACATGATCTTTATGGTGTCTAGTAATGATATATGCATTTGCAATTACTCAAATTTGTTTGGTGTGTTTGCAGAATGAGTAAACATGTTAACGGTCACAATAGTGACCGGTGGGATAGCACGTTGTATCTAGGTGTACACATACAGTGCTTAACAAATTTATTAGACCACCCCCCAATGTAAGGTTTATGCCACAGCTGCCCTAAATTAGCAGCATTAGTAATTACCTAAATCATTTTTTATGTTTCTGTAATGGTTAATACACCAGTATGTAGAAGCTCTTTAACCAAAATGATATTTTTAATGCTAAAATATAATTATGATTATTATCCATGAATTTTCAAATTTACTGTTTTACAAAAAAACAGAACAAATAGTAAAGCACATTATTATTTCTTGATTTATTTCTTGATTAAGATGTAAGCCCAGTGAGCCGGCTCAAATTTGGGTCTAAAAAGGTGAATTCAGTTTGAAATTCCTCATTCCTGTTCAAAATGGTGAAACGTCGAGAGCTCACTGAAAATGAAAGAGTCCACATTAAAGCACTTCATGATGTTGGATGGTCTCTGAGACAAATGAAAGACATAAGTGTTCTCACAGTGTGGTCAAGTATGCTTTGGAGTCACCTGCTGAGACTGGTACTTACAAAATACACCAAGGAAGGGGCAGGAAACGAAGGTTAACTGAAGCAGATGTCAAACACCTCAGGATTTTAAGTACTAGAGAGAGAAGGAAGACCACTGCTGATCTTCAGGCAGAGATAAATGCTTCTAGATCAGAGTCTGAGAAAATCTCCAGAATGACCATAAGATGACTGACAGAACAAGGCTTAAAGGGAAGACTAGCTGCTAAGAAGCCATTATTGAGGCCTGCAAACATCCAGAAATGCCTCAGATTTGCCAGGGAGCACAAACACTGGACTGTTGATGACTGGAAGAAGGTACTCTGGACGGACGAGTCCAAGTTTGAACGCTTCGTTCAGCATCATCATGTTTATGTCCGCAGAAAAGCTGGAGAACGTTTTGATGCCAGATGATTTGAAACCCACAGTGAAACACGGTGGAGATTCCATTATGGTATGGGGTTCCATTTGTGGAAACAGCATGGGTTAATTAGTGAAAATCGACGGTATCATGAACAAGAACATCTACCACAACATCTTAGTGCATCATGGAATCCCTTCTGGACCGAATCTGATTGGTCGTGGATTCATATACCAACAAGACAATGACCCCAAGCAGACTTCAAAGCTGTGCAGAGACTATTTGACCAAGAAAAAAGAATCTGGAGTTCTGATGGACTGGACAAGTCAAAGTCCAGATTTTAATCCTATTGAACAAATTTGGGATTTAGTAGGTTCAAAGATTGATCGCACAAAAGTTTAATCTAAAGCAAGTCTGTGGGAACAGCTAGAAACCATTTGGAACTCAATAACAAAAGAGACTGTTGAAAAGTACATAAAAACAATGCCAGCAACAATACAAGCTGTTATCAGGGTCAAAGGAGGCCATACAAAATATGAAGTTTTCTGGTTATTGTGTGTGAAAAAGGACTATTTATTTGTTTCAGTTTGTTATTTGCCAAATAAATAACAGTAACACTTTTAGTTTTAAACAAGTTTTTGAAAGAATTCAAAAATATTTATGTTTTCTCGTTTTTATGACAGGTGGTCTAATAAATTGGCTAAACATTGTACTTCTATACCTACAAAATTCTTGTGGTTCCTAACTTTCTACTTTTTTTCTTTCTTTTAGATTCACTTTGAGTGAAGTTCTTGATATGTTGGATTTGTTCTGAAGCCTACCTCTTTATACCTGCTTCTAATCTACCTTGGCACAGAATATATTTTATTTTGTTTAATTAGGCCTCTACTTGAATGTGTATTGTACAGGGGACATCGTTCCTAAATATTTCATGTTCAATGTGAATGAATCACATGACTGGAATGTACGTTTTCTAGCCTAAAAAGCAAATACTGCTGTTACTCCAAGGAGAGGATGAAATGGGTCTTCCTCCAATTAACAGGCACTTGTTGTTAAGGATCTGTGTGAATGTTTGCCACTTGCAGGAGATCTTAAATTGTGATTCAGCTGTGCTACGTCTGAATGAGATGAGAAACTATTGGACTGAAATACAGCTGACATTGATTATTGGCAAAAAGAACCTCCTGCAAGTTCCACGGTTGTACGAAATTTTCCTCCAGCTTACGCCAGGAAACTGATGCATTGGAGTCAGGCCATGCAAGTAGCAGTCTGAGTACAAATGACCAGAAATAAAACTTAAAGTTGGGTACTGATAAGCCACCATTCACATTCCCTCCTGTTTTTTTTTCACTCAATCCCTCAGGCCTAGTCTAAAAGAAGGACAATGACCGACAGACATTGTAACATAAAGTCCAGTTGGCTCCCTCATATAAAACCAGCAGGACAACAGCAGGAACCAACCAGGCCTCTGCAAAGTGAGGCGTATTTGTTGACTTTGTGTCCAAGGTCCACAAACTTAGATGCAAGTTGTTGTTCTGACCCGATGGGGCAGGTTTATTTTCACAGTTGGAAAATCAACATTACAAAAGACAGCAAGATCGGTGTTAGCAAACTTATATTGCACGAGATGTATTTCACTGAGCAGTTTCACACAAAATTAAGCTTTACTACAACAAACCTGCCACAAACGGAGTCTTACTTGTAAACTGATGTTTTAAAGTGAAAAACATCATATGTGTTATTTGTGTCACAATACAAACAGTAATTTGTTTCTTGCCATTGACTTTCATACATATTTCTTCCAAATTAAGAACCGATAGAGGTCCACCAGGATTGCCATGAAATTTAGCAAAATCTTGGGGGGTAGATGCGATTTTAAAACATTTCAATAAGGTAACAAAATACTTGTTCAGAGCAGTTTATTTTATTTGTTGTAAAACATGTCTGGAGCATTTTTTGCATGTGGAAAAGAGAGCAACATGTTATGATCATTTGATAACAAGCATGACAAACATCAGTGCGCAGCAAAATAAAGTCATAATCACAGAAAATTCAAAAGCAGATCAATTATACATGTAGATCAGGAGACGAGAGTAAATGACACTTTGGGCCCTATCTTACACCCGGCGCAATGCCTTTGCGCCGCCAGCGCAAGTGACTTTGCTATCTTACACCCAGCGCAAGTGCCGTTTTTGCCATGTCTGCAAGATAGCAAACTCACTTGCGCCGGGTCTGATCCGCCGTGGGCGGGAGGTCTAAACATGAAGGCAAAACGAAGGCGTGGCCCGGCGCGTTTGCTATCTTGTGCTCGGCCACTGGAGTAAAAACCACTTGGGCCTTAGAGCCCTATCTTACGCCGGTCTGAAGCGCAATGGATTTAATTTATTCAAGGTGTGTCCAAATCCTCCTTTGCTGTCTCCTCCCAGGAGTACGAGTGATATTTTGCCCTGCCCCGCCCACTGCGCCACCAGCGCAAAGCAGCATACACCTATCAGGTGTGCCCAAGTGCCCTCATTAATTCACCAGCCAGTTTAGGCCGAACAAGCAATAAACCAATCAGAAAGTCAGCTCTCATCGCCTGTAAGAGGTAGGTGCGCCGGCGGCGCAAGCATGACGGCGGATTCATAAGGAGGAAACAAAGAGAAAAGATTTTCAGAGCGAGGAGACAGATCTTCTGGTTCGAGAAGTGGAACCGCGAGAGCGTGCAATATATGGAGACACGTCTCCAAAGCAGCTACATGTGTAAATAGTTTATTTTACATCAACACCTGCAAAAACCATTACAATAAATGAACCACAAATGTCATGCAGACTGGTCATGTTTTACATTGAAGCACCTTGAAATTGTGTTGTATTTTATAATTAATCATTACCTCCCACCTGCACCTGAAGTGCGCAAAATTACGCACTGATATATCCAACCAGCTCCGTTTAAAGCACACATACCCTTTTCTCTCCGGGTTGGGCAGGACTGTGCGGTCAAATATTGTATCTTGTATGTTACAGATCATAAGTGTTTAATCCTTGTTTTTCTGGATCACAACAAACAGGCAGACACAAACAGCTGTCATGCTGACTCATCTGATAAAGATGATCTGACAGCTGTGATCCCATGCACACTTTACAGGTCTGTTTAGACTTATTAGGCTTTATAATTATAAATAATTTCTTTTTCCTTATTAGTGAGTTTATCTTACAAGACACACTCGCGCACGGCTGTTTAACACTTATGAAAGGTGTTCTGTGATTGTGGAGACCTGTGTGCGCCTCAGCCAAATGCGAGACACACGCACGCCTTTAACTTCAATATTTACACTTTATTGCTGATAGAAAATATGTTTAAATGACACTTTACTAATCCACACTCTAAAATCAAGGTGTTTTGTAATTGTGAAGACGTGTGTGTGTGTCGGCCAAACACCGCCGGGCGCTTTAGACCAGGTTTTAGCTGGTCTAAAGCGCAATGCGCAATTACTCCAATGCGCCGAGCACAAGATAGCAAACGCGCCGGGCCACGCCTTCGTTTTGCCTTCATGTTTACACCTCCCGCCCACGGCGGATCAGACCCGGCGCAAGTGAGTTTGCTATCTTGCAGACATGGCAAAAAACGGCACTTACGCTGGGTGTAAGTCACCTGCGCAACGGCTCCACAATCACAAAACACCTTGATTAACGTTCAGTCTTTTTTTACACAGGAGTGTCGATTGTTAAGGTGTCCTTTGAACATATTATCCATCAGCAATAAAGTGTAAATATTAATGTTAACAGCGTGCGCGTGTGTCTCGCGTTTGGCTGAGGCGCACACACGTCTCCACAATCACAGAACACCTTTCATTAATGTTAAATAGCCATGCGCGCGCGTTTCTTTAAAGATAAACTAACTAATAAGGAAAAACAAAGTATTTTATGATTATAAAGCCTAATAAATCTAAACAGACCTGTAAAGTGCGCACGGAAGGTGATCACGGCTGTCAGATCGTCTTTATCAGATGAGTCAGCATGACAGCTGTTTGTCTGCATGTTTGTTGTGATCCAGAAAAACAAGGATTAAACAATTATGATCTGTAACATACAAAATGTACAATTCACGATCATATATTAGTGTCTAATTTTTTGTCTAATTATAAAATACAACACAATTTCAAGGTGCTTTAGTGTAAAACTAACCAGTTACATATTTGCATGACATTTGTGGTTCATTTATTGTAATAGTTTTGCAGGTGTAAAATAAACTATGTACAAATGAAGCTGCTTTGAAGACGTGTCTCCATATATTGCGCGCTCTCACGCTTTCACTTCTCGAACCAGGAGATCTGTCTCCTCGCTTTGTCAATCTTTTCTCTTTATTTCCTCCTTGTAAATCCGCCGTCATGCTTGCAGTGCTTGCGCCGCTGGTGCGCCTACCTCTTACACGTGATGAGAGCTGGCTTTCTGATTGGTTTATTGCATGTTCAGCCTAAACTTGCCGGTGAATTAATGAGGGCACTTGGGCACACCTGATAGGTGTATGCTGCTTTGCGCCGGTGGCGCAGTGGGCGGGGCAGGACAAAATATCACTCGCATCTCCGGGGGGAGACAGCAAAAGAGGATTTGGACACTCCTTGAATATATTAAATCCATTGCGCCGGCGGCTTGCGCCTTGCGCGGGTGTAAGATAGGGCCCTTTGAGTCAGACTTATTCAAACATTGAATTAATGAGAAATCCACTCACTCAATCGGGTCAGTTTACAAATCAGTAATAAACAGATTAAGGTTTTTTTTTGTTTTTTTTTGCAATGTTTTCCCTTGACATTATTTTTGCCTCTGACTGTGTTCAGAACGTGTGATTAGTGAGATTTAAGATGAATGAAAGAACAAAACTAAACTAACCATTTCTTCTTCTTGATGGCAGAGTGAATGAACCACGTTGGTGAATCAGAGAGTTGAGGTTGTTCTTGATGTTTGAAAAATGATTCTTCATTGTGCTTTACAGTGTTCTTACAGAACTAACGTATTAGACATGCATGACAGTCTGGGTTGGTTAACTATCAGGCAGAGATGCACCTATGTTTTGTTAAATTTTGTCAGGAATATTCTGTTGAAGCGAACTCCAAAGATATTACATGAAAGGTTATTTTCTCAGTTTGCTCGACACGATTGTTGAACATGATTTGTAACAGAACTAAGGTTCATTCTACCTAAAGCAATAACAAGTACGATGCAGAAAACAGTCATGTATAGAGCCATGGTCAGGTGGAATTCACTGCCACTGTATTTAGTTCAAGAGGATACTAAAATTTTGTTAAAACAGTATTTACAATTATTTAAGGAAGCATAGACAAGGAAAACGCTGTAAAAAATAATATGTAAACCTGGTGAGAGCAAAGAATGTCAAATGTATTTGTGGCCTATTTTCTTGGATTTCAATGGGTCGAAGCACAGGATGGATATATGTATTATTTAAGGTCATTCTGTATATGTTTATTATGAAGTATTATGAATGTTTGTACATATGAAAGGATCCAGTTTCTATGATTTCAGGATTAGTATTGATGGATTTATAATTCTGTGTACGATTTAATGTATGTTTGTTGTGTTTACATGGTTGTTGTGTGTTTAAGTGTGACTGTACGTATGTGTGTGGACCCCAGGAAGAATAGCCAATGCTCATGCAGGTGCTAATGGGGATCCTAATAAAGAAAGAAAGAAACCTGAGATCGGTTGATAATGTGAGAAAAGATGGTTTATATAAGCCTCAAGCAATTCTGAACCTGCACAGGGATCATCTCTAGGGTAGCCACGAGATATTTCACAGCCTGCCTCAGTGTTTCCCAAATTACAATGAGCTGACTTGCATGAAAAATGTTTGCAAGCTATTAAGTGCATGGTCACCACTCTGAAATCCGTAGTACTGGTTTTGTAAGTCTTGTATTTCTGCAGCAGATGATCCAGCTCCTCCAGATACAAACTGATGGCAGCATTGATATCACGAACGTAGCCTGACGCAGGTCTGCCAGACTGAATATTCAGTCGAGCCTCGTGGATCAGCATCTGCAGGTGGAAGGCGGCTCCGTTAATCCAGATTTTGGACCCGCGGGTGCTCATCTGTCCGTCATGCTGCAAGGAGTTTCTGAGGACGGTGAGATCGTTGTTTATGTATATTTGATGGTGCTTCAGATACTCTGACATCGTGTCCCAGACGGCCGAACCTTTCTCTTCACCAAACACACGTCGGAGCATGCTGTAGGAATCAACGTTTGATCGACTGGTGCTCTTGGTGACGATCTCAATGATCATGGAAGTGATCATTCACCCAAAAATGAAAATTCACTCAATATCTACTCTCAGCCTGTGCTGATGTGAGGATGGGTGAAGACCTCCAGTTCACAAAACACTCCCGGGTGTGAATATAGGTGAGACTTGTATATCTCTTGTCGCATGCAGGTGTGAACATATCGCGAGATCTCTTGTGCACCCGGCTCCGGTCTAAAAGGCTAAAAACATGGTGTAAATGGCATCATTTGTGGTTAAATTTTAATGTTTTGGCTCACGGACACTTGGATTACACCACATGAGCAGGATGGAAAACATTTTGTGTTTGTTTTGTGTTCTTTTTTTTTACATTTTAAAAGTGGTCACCATTCACTCTAATTGTACTGGATTTAGCTGCAACCCTGTTTTTCACTGAGACTTCAGGATTGTTTTGTGAACTGAAGATCTTCACCCATCCTCACATCAGCACAGGTTGTGAGTAGATATTGAGTGAATTTTCATTTTTGGGTGAACTATCGCTTTAAAATCACGCATATATGTACATGATGTGAATTTTGCATCTCTTTGCATTAACTTTGTTTGTAATTAATTGCACAGAAAAATTGTTTCCATCTGCATTTAAACACAACATAAGATAATATGTTTTAGTCAAAATAAATCTTAACTTCAGAATTGTGATAATATGACAAATAAAGTAGATAACATCAGAGGTGGACAAAGTACTCAACCCCAGTACTTGAGCCCAAAGTACAGATACTCCTGGTCAAATGTTACTCAACTACAAGTGAAAGTTGCTCAGTCAAAATTTTACTCAAGTGAAAGTAACTAGAGTACTTGCTTTTAAAACTACTTAAGTATTCAAAAGTACAAATTACAAACTACATCTTCTAATATCAATACATTGCTGTATTGTTTTCACAGTGCATTTACAGCAGTGAAACACCAGGACATGGGTCCAGAAGAAGACCTGCAGAGTCTTTCAGGTCTGCAGTCAGCTGGATGAGGGGGAAGGGTCCTGTCTGTGCGTTGTAGGGTCCTGCGTGTTCAGCATCAGGAGCTCATTCCTCCTCAGCTTGCTCCTCCAGTGGTCCAGGAGTTGCTTTGCGGACCCTGCTGGATTTCAGTCCCAGTCTGCAGCGGGGTCCTGCAGCTGGGGCCCAGCCAGCTCCACCACCTGTCCCAGAGTGGAGACCCCTGCAGTCTGGAGCCGGGAGACCAGAGAGGGTCCTATCCAGCTAGGAAGGTCCAGGATTGTCCCATGGACTACAGGCTCCTGCAGCAGCCAGTGCAGAGAGTCGGCTTCCTTCTGTCTTTGCTTTTAACCAGACTCCAGACCTTAAAAACACTTTGATAAAACCCAGGCAGGGAGGAGCTGTTAAAATGTGTGCTGTCCATTAAAAACAGGTTAAAATCCATCCCCAGGCTGTTAAAATGGTTCAGGATGCACTGGGATAGAGCTTTCCACAGAGTGTCCTTTGGTCCTGTTAAAAACCTCTGAATAACCTGCAGTCTAAAAGCTGCCCCTCTGTTGGCTAAATGAACCAGGCCCTCCCCCCCCCTCCTCTTTAGGTAGGAAAAGGACACTCTGTGGACCCAGTGCAACCTGTCCCAGATAAAATCAACTAAAAGCCGTTGTACCTGTGGAAGGAGAGAGGCTGGAGGGTCCATGCAGGCCATCCTGTGCCACAGGAGGATGAGACCAGGTTATTGGCTATAAGAACCCGCCGTCTGTATGACATTTTAGGGAGAAGCCACCTCCACTTCTTAAGCGGCCCTCTACACTTTCTAAAACATTGTCCCAGTTTTTCTTTGTTGTGGTCTCATCCCCAGGAAGATCCCCAGATATTTGAGGCCCCCTTTCTTCCAGGTGAGTCCAGCAGGCAGCCTGAGCCGACCCCCAGCCTCTCCCCCACCATCACAGCCTCGCTCTTTCCCCAGTTGACCTTGGCAGAAGAGATAGAACCAAATAAGTTAACAGTGTCAGTCAAAACATCAATATCTTTCTGTGAGTTTAAAATCACAATAAGATCATCAGCATAAACAGACATTTTAAAAGACACAGGACACCTGGGGAAAAACACACCTGTCAGCTTCTGTCTCAGTTGGTGCAGCAGAGGCTCGATGGCCACAGAGTACAACATGCCAGAGAGGGGACAGCCCTGCCTAACCCCCCTCTCAATATCAAAGGGTGCACTCAGCCTGCCGTTAATCTTCAGAAACACTCGCAACGCCAGTGTTATGAGCCTGCCAGGCACACAGTAGGTCCTGGTCAGGGTGGATGATGGACGCCATCACCTCTCTCAGTCTGAGGCCAGAGCTTTGGACAGGATTTTAAAAATCCGTGCACAGCAGTGACACTAGTCTCCAGTTCTTTATTTGTTGCAGTCTCCCTTCTTTGGCAGCAGGGTGATGACGGCCCTCCTGCAGCTCAGAGGAAGTCTTCCTTTTTTGAGGCTGTCTTTCATGACCTCGAGCAGTCTGGTCCTATAATGGACCAGAAGGACTTGTAAAAGTAAATAGGAAGGCCGTCCATCCCCGGAGCTCTGCCACTCTGCAGGCTTATCATGGCTGCGTACAGCTCTTCCAGGGTCAGCTCCACCCCAGCTCAGCATTATCTTCAGAGCTGACCTGAGGGAGACCTGCTAGAAATTGCTGTGCACATCTGGATTATTTGAGCACTCACTCCTAAAGGGGTCTCTATAGAAACCGGCAGCAAACTTCCTGATCTCAGACGAATCTGAGATGTCGGAGCCACTCCCGTACATAAGCAGTGAATGATCTTCCTTTGTCCATTTTTCTGCTCCAGCCAAAGAAAAATCGAGACAGGGTGTCCATCTGTGCCACATTTAGAAACCTGCACCTGACCAGAGCCCCCTGTGCTGACACGCCTAGCAGGTTGGCTATGGCTGCCTTTTTGTGTTTGAGGAATCTAAATGCCCTCGATTTCCCGAGCCTCTGCTAGAGACTGCAGTTCTTCCGCCTCAAACTCCAGATTTCTCAAAGATCGGGTTAAATCTCTCGTGGCGTTACGAGTGAACTGCTGGCACAGTAGTTTGATGTGGGTCTTCCCCACATCCCACCACTGCTGAGTGCTGGGAAAGGCAGGCCCACTCCCTCTGTGACGCTCCCAAAAATATTTAAAAAGCAGTTCTAAAAGCCTGGTTGTTTAAAAGAGCCGTGTTAAAATGCCAATAGGCGCTTCTTAACGAATGTTTTTAATAAAAACAGAACATGAAACTAAAGAGGTGATCGCTGAAACCCACAGGCTGAATGTGACATCTTTTAAAAATACTTACATGATGGTTAAAAACATAGAGGCGGTCCAGTCTAGCTAATGATAAAATGTTGTCTTTTGAGTGACTCCAGGTGTACTGACACAGGTTATTGTTAAAAAACCTCCACACATCAGACAGCTGGTGAGTCTCTATGAGCTGTCTGATCCTGCTGGGGGAAGCAGGGTGGGGCTCCACATGATTCCTGTCTAAAAGAGGTATTTCAGTGCAGTTAAAATCACCTCCTAAAAACATAAAATCAGTGTCATTTAAATCTTTAACAGTGTCGCTTAAAATGTTTAAAAACGCCATCCTCTCCGGCCCAGTGGTTGGAGCGTAGACATTTAAAAACACCAGCTTCACATGTTCAAATACAGCTGTTACTTTGATCAAAAACACCTGGAATAATTTCATCCAAATTAAAAGAGACAGGTAAAAAACTCCTAGAGAATAAAATACCTACCCCTCCACTTAGACTGGACTTATGACTTAAAATGACCTCCCCATTAAAAGCCTGCCTCCATTCACATTCATTGTCTACAGTGCTGTGGGTCTCCTGAACAAACATGACATCGATCCTCTTTATCTCCATGAGCTTAAAAAGAGCAGCTCTTTTAAAATAAAGCCCTGGCTCCATTCAGGTTTAAAATGCTGAGATTAAAGTCACACATGGATAAAAGAGAAACTAAAAGAACATTTACTGATAAAAAGGAGCAGATTTTTTTTATTCATCATCATTATTGATGATTTGGGCTCTCACTTTAACTATGTGCTTTCTTAGCCTGTATATCTCCTGATCTGTCAGCACATCAGCAGTCCCATTCTCTGGTCAGGGATTTGGTTGACTTAAATAAAAGTTTCAGGTCAGGAAGTGCTCCTCAACTGTGACGAGCCTCTGTCCTTTAGTTCTTTCTAAAAACCTTTTAATATCATCAGGAGAGTAAAAACAGTGAGACTTCTGAGAGAGGGGAACATCACTGTCCCCCTCCTGACTGGCTCTGACTCGGACCTTAAAGCTTTGGTCTGATGACTTCCTGACCCTGTGTTTTTTCTTTTTTGTGACATTTTAAGATCCTCATCATCAGTTAACATGTCCTCATCAAAAAATTCACACACTGACGCTGCGTCATCATTTCTCATCATTTGTTCATTCATTTCACTTTCATCGGCTCTCACAGCCTCATTCACATCGCTCCGTTTCTCCTCCTCATTCACACACCCCTCTGAAGTAGAGAGAGGGGCTTCTCCCTCCTCCCTCACCTCTGGGTGTAAACCCTCTCACAACTGAGGAGGCTGGAGGCCACCAGCATCCCCAGCCCAAGCAGCCACCTCAGCCCGGGCAGTCTGCAGCGGTTCACCGCTAACAGCAGCCCCAGACCGGGCGGCCCATGACGGCCCCGCACCGGTGGCCACCTCGCCGGGCAGGCAGCGGCGGGTCCCCCTCGGCAGCCGCTTCGGCCCGGGCAGGGTGCGACAGTTCTCCGCCAACAGCAGCCTCAGACCGAGCAGCCCCCGGTGGCTCCCCCCAAACAGCAGACCCAGACCGGGCGACCCGCGGCGGCTCCGTGCCAGCGGCCTCAGGAGAGGCGGCGGCGGCAGCAGGCTGCTGCGCCCCGCCTCTCCTGAACAGGAACGGATCAGATGACCCTCCGCTCCACACCCCAAACACTTCATGCTCTCAGATGTAACAAAAATGATGTAATTAAATCCCTCTACTTTGAAAGAAAAAGACAGGTTCAGATGCGGGTATTATCTTTAAGGATCATATACACCTGTCTGCGGTGACACACAACATGCTTCAGTTTCGGAGATTTACAACTGAGAGAGACCATTTTAATCTGTGAGACCAGCTGACCATACCGGGACAACTCTTTGGCCAGACTTTCATTTTTAATACATGGTGGAGCGTTTGAGATGATGACTTTAGTGGCTGGGTTAACGAGGGGGAGAACAGGAGTAAAAGTGTCCTGAATAACTACACCTGACTCCACCACCTTGCCAACCTTAGCCGTACATCTAAGAAATATGACAATGGCTCCATTCATTCTGGAGGCAGATTTCACTGATTCATATCCAACAACCTCACCCACAGCCAGCCGGCCTCCTCCACACTACACGCCACTGACGGCACCAGTTTGATGGCATGACGGCGAGTCAGCTTCTCAAACTCCGCCATAGCAGCGTCAGCTACCGGCATCCAAACAAGTCCCACACCTCATCCACACTCAAGAGAGCCAACACCACCAGAGAGGAGAGAGAGAGATGAGAAGAGACAAGAGAGAGAGAGAGGAGAGGAGAGAGAGAGAGGAGAGAGAGACGAGAGAGAGAGAGCAGACGAAGAGAGAGAGAGAGGAGAGACAGACAGAGAGGAGAAGAGACAGGAGAGAGAGAGAGAGAGAGACAGAGAGAGAGAGAGAAGACAGAGAGAGAGAGAGAGAGAGAGAGAGAGAGAGAGAGAGAGAGCGAGAGAAAGAGAGAGAGGAGAGAAGACAGAGAGAGAGGAAGAGAGAGAGAGAGAGGACACGAGGAGAGAGAGAGAGAACAGAAGACGAGAGAGAGAGAGAGAGACAGACAGAGAGAGAGAGAGAGAGAGAGAGAGGGGAGAGAGAGACAGAGAGAGAGAGAGAGAGAGAGAGAGAGAGAGAGAGGGAGAGAGAGAGAGACCGAATAATTGGATAATTCCAACATTGTTAACCTACAGTCATGCAATAAAGCTTATTGAAATTGAGAGACAGAGAGAGAGAGAGAGGGAGACAAGAGAGAGAGAGAGAGGAGAGAGAGAGAGAGAGAAGAAAGGGAGGAGGAGGGGCAGGAAGTTGGACGTCAGATGAGTAACAGGCCTTTTCATGTTAGTTATTTTATCTGATAAATAATAAATTATCAATGATTGTTTATTAACTGGCCACCTGTCAATTTACAAAAGTGTCCTCACAGACAGGATGTTGAAGCTGTTTGTTGTGTTGCTGCCATCTTTGTCTCACTGCTTATGAGTTTAAACACTGAAATACTCAATAAAGTTTTGTCAAAACTGACTTACTCACTCAGAGGGAACACTGTGCTTTTTTTTAATACACCAGCATCCTCCAGAAAATCTTGTTACTGTGAATAAAAATACGATAGAATAGTAATGTAACAGTACTTGTACTTGAGTACATATTTTCAGTACTCTTTCCACCACTGCCACTTTAGTATTTGGACTTCAGTACCGGGGGTGGAAGTAACTAATTACAAATACTCAAGTTACAAAAGTAGCTTAACTATATCAAAGCTATTTTTTTAACATCAAAACAACTTCATTCCAAGTCATTCCTATCTACCTCATTGTTTTTGTGTTTTGATGAGTATTAACTGCTGATGTAACCTGTTTATTTCCTTTAGGATTAATAAAGTAGTCTATCTATGTCTGTCTGTGTTTGTTTAGTAGTATATTTTTTAGCCCCCTTCTGTACAAGGAGCAATCTACACAAATATCAAATTATTTATTTAAATTGACCACAACAATTTGGTTTTGTAGAGAATTTTGTTTAAAAAAAAAAAATCTCTCTCTCTCCCTTTGTATACACATACACATATATATGTATACATACATATATATGTATATATATTATATATATATATATATATATATATATATATATATATATATATATTATATATATAAAAAATAATATTTCTGAGTAACATAACCCAAAGTTATACTTTTCAGCTTCCCCTGTCTTCTCATTTTTTCTACCTCTTCCTGCCTAATTTCCCTTCACACAGAGGCACGCACGCACACAGCAACACACACACACACACACACACACACGCACACACACACACTTTTATTCTTTTGTTGCCAAAGGACATTTTTGCTAGCTAGTTCCATGTTAGCTGTTGGTGTTTGCTGACTGAGTTGTGATGATTAGCTTAGCTGGCGATTGTTGTGTAACTTCGGGAAATACCTGAGTGTGTGTCCTTAAATTTGTGTTGGACGTCTGGATGTTGACAGGAGCTTCCTTTTGGGGTTGCACAGTAAACACCAGAACGTGTAACTGTTCTGTGAGGACTCGATAAGTAACATGAACTTGTTAAGTTATGGCCCCTGCCCCCTCCTCTGACAGTCTCCTGCTGCGCACTTTCCATCCCGCCCCGCTGCATCAGAGAACTCGCGGGCAAACTTTTCATACACACCCACTGATAAACTCTGAACAATTAATGCAGATAACTATAATAATGAGAGTATCATTAATAAACAAAGTACATACTCTCTTACTCATGTGTATATACTGTATCTGCCTACATACATGTTGTGTATATAAATAAACAAATAAATAACAAAAACAACAAAGTCTCATTCAGTAATTAGTATAATTACAATATCAGGTCCTTGTTTTCAAAAATGTAAGAAGGGAATCCAATATTTTATTAAAGATTGATCAGTTTTGCAATATGTTAATTCTGGAAATGGACAAATGCCAACCAAGAAAAGCAAATCAGTTTGAGGCCTATGGGAAAAGAAGGAGTTCCAAGCCCTATTGGAACTCCCATCTTAAAAAATTGTGGAATGAAAGGAAAATGGCTGAAAGGAAATTTTTAAGGTGCACGGATTATCTGAGTAGACAACAACTAAAAGATAAATACAGGCGAGCACAAGTTCTGTTTGATAAGAATTTATGATCCTATAAAAGGAAGTTTTGGAGAGGACAGTCATTAAGGTTTGATTATTTACAAACGAATAATCCACAACAGTTTTGGAAAGAGTTTAACAAATTTGGACCGAAGAGATCGCAGAAAAATATGGAGGTTGTCTTAAGTAAAAATACTCTTGAAACTAGAAAAGAGTTTGTACTCAAAAAATGGGAGCGAGATTTTGCTGATTTATTTTCTGGAAATCACATTCCTTCTAATTTTGATGATTACTTTTTTAGAGAAGCATGTGAGTTAAAAGATGATTTAGAGAGACGTATGAAGCAAGATGGGTACTCATCAAATACATTGTTGAATTCTGACATTACTTTGGAGGAAGTGAGAAGTGCTATAGACCAGGCAAAGTTGAAGAAAGCTGTAGGTGTGGAGGAAATCCCAAACGAAGTATTAAAGTCACCATCACTTTTAAATGTGCTTTTTTGTTTATTTAAATTTTGTTTTAAACATAGTATTGTTCCTTCCAGTTGGTATAAATCCATTAAGCCCATTCCAAAATCAGCTAAAAACAATCCAACAATACCCCTAAATTACAGGGAATCAGCCTTCTGAGTACAGTGTATAAACTATATTCTAACATTTTGAATGCTAGGCTAACAAAACACTTGGAATCTGTTGAATATTTAGTTGATGAGCAGAATGGTTTTAGGAAAAAAACGAGCCTGCATTGACCATATTCACTCACTTTCAACTGTTGTTAGAACAAGGCTTGCTGAAAATAAATGTACTTTTGTTTGTTTTGATGATTTTCAAAAGGCTTTTGATGGGGTTCAGAGAGATTTACTTTATCTAAAACTTCTAACTGCAGGGGTGGACGGCAGATTTTATAAAGCATTACAATCATTGTATAGTTGTCCGGTTGCTTGTATAGAAGTGAATAATATACAAACGGATTGGTTTAGTACCCCTTTTGGTGTTAAACAAGGTGATATTCTTTCTCCTACTTTGTTTACAATATATGTTAATGATTTGGCTCTTGGAACCAAAGAATCTAATTTTGGTTTACATCTGGATAATTTAACTCTGGGTATTTTGTTGTATGCAGATGCTATTGCTCTCCTGGCTGAATCTGAGGATGACTTACAGAATATGTTAAATTTGTTAAAGGTCTGGTGTTACAGATGGAGGTTATCAATAAATCAAAGCAAAACATAGATAATTCATCTCAGGAAAAAAAAAAGTATTCCAAGAAGTGGGAAGATAATAACTTCCTAAACTGCATAATTCCATGGGTTAAAGAGATTCATTCTATCTTTGAAGAAGCTGACTTACAGTATATGTATAGTAATAATTTAACATGCAGCATAAATGCTATTAGAAGAAAGTTACTTCTTGGATTTGAGACAAAATGGTTAAATGATATTTTATTAAAACCAAAATTATGAACGTATATTCAAATCAAACATAATTATGGCCCTGAATCTTATGTTACTAGCAAATTTAACGAGGAGCCAAAGATCTTTAGTCGCACAGTTGAGAACAGGAATCCTCCCTCTGAACCTTGAAGTTGGCAGATTTAAAAACATCCAAGAGGACGATAGATTATGTGAATTGTGTGATTTAGGGGAAGTTGAGAATGAATCACACTTTCTTCTGTATTGTCCTTTTTAAGTTATTATCTTAATAATTTTCTGTTTTTATTTATCACGGTTTGTGTATCTATTCTATTTTATTTATAAAACTTACGTTTTTTATTTTTGGTACTGTATTTATTTTATTTTATTTATTCTTTTAGTCCTATTTTATGCTTTTAGTCTTTAGCTTTTAACTCCAGTGTTTCCTCAGGGGGTCCTCCACACTGGGAGCTGTGTTGGGTCTGCTAGTGGGGGTGCTGTCCTTGGGTCCCTTCAGCCCGGCCGGCTGGGGGTTCCTCCCTTCGATGTGGGGGTCCACCTGTCGGTCGGAGTTGGGGGGCCTGGGTGCTGGTGCCCCCAATGGCACGGCCTGCGCTCTTCCCAGTGTGGACGGCCCCAAAGGTGGCGTTTCCTTGATCCTCAGTGCCATGCCATGTCTCCCTATTTGTGTGTGATTGTGTGTGTGTTGTGTGTGTATGCGTGTGTGTGTGCGCGTGTGTGTGTGTGTGTGTGTGTGTGTGTGTGGTGTGTGTGTGTGCGTGTGTGTGTGTGTGTGTTTGTCTAGTATGGAGAGTGGGAGGGAGGGGCTTTCTTTGTAATTGTTTTTCTTTCTTTAATTGTGTTAATTGCTTTTAATTCTGTAAAGCACTTTGTGTTGCATGTCCGTGCAGGAAAAGCGCTCTACAAATAAAGTTGATTGATTGACTGATTTTTATGATGAGTTAAGAATACAGATATTTAATGACATGTTTGTTCAAAATCCAGAAACGTTCTGGTGGTCTGATGATGACAGAATGGAATGGTTGTTTAATTTTAATGTTTATAAAGTTGGCTAATTTTGTCTCTAAAGCTTGGAAGAAGCGTCTGGATGGATTATTTGTTTAACATTAATTGTAAATTATGTTGCTACTCTGGTTTCTGGTCTGTTTTGTTTAATAGTGGTGTCTTGTAAGCCTGTTTGGGCTGGGCACATTGTTTGTGCATGACACAATAATAATAAAAAATTCAATTCAATTCAATTCAATTCCACCCCTGGTACTGAAGTCCAAATAGCAAAGTGGCAGTGGTGGAAAGAGTACTGTGAAAATATGTGCTCAAGTACAAGTACTGTTACATTACTAAAATATTACTCAATTACAATTAAAAATACTGCTGTTAGAAAAATACTTCAGTGAAAGAACAAAATATTCACCTTGAACACTCCTCAGATCAGCAAGGGAAAGTTGTGGATTTGGGATATTTTGCTAAAACAAACAAACAAACAAACAAACGAATAAATTAACAGCTGACAGTATCATGATTTGGTATTAGAGTCAGTCAGATTTGTCCAAGCTGTTCATAAACGTACCAGAACGTCCCAGGACATTAAATACAGATGTCTTGGTTTGGTGAAATGTCCCGACCACAGCAAAAATAATAGGAAAAATAAGGAAATACAGGCAGTCGACAGGTTTCTGCAGATACAAACACCACCACACACTTCTAATGGGCTCTAAATGGGATTGAAATTTTTGATTTTGGGGTTAAATGTCCTTTAATGTGTGCTCTTTGTATGATTTGTTTTTAATGCTTTTTTTTTTTTTTAATTGCACTTGCCTTTTTTAAACATGTGTTTATATTGTTTTTGAACATAGTACATGACATTATCATAATTCGTTTCTTTAAACTATATTTAGTTCTTTGAACTTCGTCTCCACCCACTGATAAACTCTGAATAATTAATGTAGATAAATCAATAATGAGAATATCATTAATAAAGAAAAAAGTACATACTCATACTCATGTGTATGTACTGTATATGCCTACATACATGCTTGTGTATAAATAAATAAATACAAAATAAATACAATAAAAACACAAACAAACAAACAAACAATAAACAAGAAGGGAGTTTCAGTCTCATTCAGTAAGTAGAACAATTACAATATCAGGTCCTTGTTTCAAAAATGTAAAAAGTGAATCCAATATTTTATTAAAGATTTGTCTTTTTTACATTGTAGTTTCAATCACCTCATGCACACAAAGGTTAGATAATAAAGTATGTTCTATTCTATTCTGTTTCTATTCACAGTAACAGGATTTGCTGGAGGATGCTGGTGTCCTCTGCCCTGTCAGTGAGTATTTATACCAGCAGGTGGCAGCACTCTCATGTAGTTCACTAAGAGCTGCCACACAGGCTGCCTGTATCACACTGCACACACAAAGTTCAAGAATCAATGAAATACACACCAGAAGATGTGAGTAAGTCAGTTTTGACAAAACTTTATTGAGTATTTCAGTGTTTAAACTCATAAGCAGTGAGGGCAAAGATGGCAGCAACACAACAAACAGCTTCAACATCCTGTCATCAGATAAAATAACTAACATTAAAAGGCCTGTTACTCATCTGACTTTTAAATTCTTCATTTCCAAATGACCTAAATTAAGTTTGTGCACAGTTTGATTTGTCTCTTGTCATTAATTAACTATAAACACTCCACTATCTGCTGCACGTTAACTTTTCTTCAATGACAGAGATGATCTAGATGCAGTTTTAACGAGGTACCTGAACATTTTGTGGAGAAACATCAGAAAAAAATATATTTGCACATTTTAAAAAGAGAGCAGCATGTATCGATCATTTGAAAAAAATGGACCACACACACTCACTGGCCTCTTTATTAGGAACACCTTTTTCAACTGCTTGTCAATACAAATATTTAATCAGCCAATCACATGGCAGCAACTCAGTGCATTTATGCATGTAGACATGGTGAAGACGAGCTGCTGAAGTTCAACCCGAGCATCACATCATGGATGTGCAGCCGACAAATCTGCAGCAACTGTGTGATGCTGTCATGTCAATAAGGACCAAAATCTCCGAGGAATGTTTCCAGCAGCTTGTTGAATCTCTGCCACCAAGAATTAAGGAAGTCCTGAAGGTAAAAGGGGTCCAACCTGGGACGAGTGAGGCGGACCTAATAAAGTGACTGGTGAGTGTACATCAGTGTGCAGCAAAACAAAGTCATAATCACAGAAAGTTCAAAAATAGATCAAATATACATGAGATGAGAGTAAGTCAGTTTAAATGACACTTTGAGTCAGACTTATTCAAACATTGAATTAATGAGAAATCCACTCACTCAATCAGGTCAGTTCACAAATCAGTTATAAACAGATTAAGTTATTTTTTTGCAAATGTTTTCCCGTCACATTATTTTTCCCTCTGACTGTGTTCAGAACGTGTGATTAGTGAGATTTAAGATGAATGAAAGAACAAAACTAAACTAACCATTTGTTCTTCTTGATGGCAGAGTGAATGAACCACGTTGGTGAATCAGAGAGTTGAGGTTGTTCTTGATGTTTGAAAAATGATTCTTCAAACCTAAGATCGGTTCATAATGTGAGAAAAGATGATTTATATAAGCCTCAAGCAATTCTGAACCCGAACAGGGACCTGGAATTGAAATTGTGCCATGAGTTATTTCACAGCCTGCCTCAGTGTTTCCCAAATTACATCGAGCTGGGTCGGAGCATGATAGATAAATGCAAAACCTGGCTGGTGTCACTATGAAATCCGTAGTACTGGTTTTGTAAGTCTTGTATTTCTCCAGCAGATGATCCAGATTCTCCAGATACAAACTGATGGCAGCATTGATATCACGATCGTAGTCTGATGCACGTCTGCCAGACTGAATATTCAGTCGAGCCTCGTGGATCAGCATCTCCAGGTGGAAGGCGGCTCCGTTGACCCAGATTTTGAACCCGCGGGTGCTCATCTGTCCGTCATGCTGCAGGGAGTTTCTGAGGGCGGTGAGCTGGTTGCTCAGCTGCTGTTCTAGTCTCCGTAAATCCTCCCGTATCCTCTGCTCGTTGTTCATGAATATTCGATGGCGCTTCAGATACTCTGACATCGTGTCCCGGACGGCCGAACCTTTCTCTTCACCAAACAACACGTCGGAGCATGCTGTAGGAATCAACATTTGGTTGACTGGTGCCCTTGATGATGATCTCAATGATCATGGAAATCACCAACGCTCCGAGTCCAACAGCATTTGGGACTGAAGTCAGCGGAGCCAAACCAGATCCCAGCTTTTCAACAAAGCCTGGTGCGCTGTCGACCAGTGCATTAGAGAAAGTCTGCAGCAGCACAGCGGTGGAGTTAGTGCCAGAATATTTCAGTATTTCATCATCTATGCCCACATCTGGTAGGAGACATGGGTTCCGTAAAGCAGTTTCATAATACGCGGCAGCAGACCTGTCATAGTCTTCTTGTGAGTATCCAGAGCCCATTTTTTTTCCACTAGATCTCTCAGGCTCAGACAGACGAAATCAAAAAGAAGTATCACGACCAACAGACTGAACAGACTGTGTGAACATAAAGTCCAGTTGGCTCCCTCATATAAAACCAGCAGGACACAGCAGGAACCAACCAGGCCTCTGCAAAGTGAG
Organism: Lutjanus argentimaculatus; assembly: GCA_034769285.1. Taxonomy (NCBI): domain Eukaryota; kingdom Metazoa; phylum Chordata; class Actinopteri; order Lutjaniformes; family Lutjanidae; genus Lutjanus; species Lutjanus argentimaculatus. The sequence goes on from JAWZSL010000050.1 coordinate 45,728, forward strand.
GCGTATTTGTTGACTTTGTGTCCAAGGTCCACAAACTTAGATGTTGTGGTGGATCAGGGTGGATATCTTTTAAAGGTTTTTGATACCAGTGACTTGACTTTCACTCCAGTTCCTGAATGATACCTTTTCAGATACTAATACAGTGCAATCAAAAGACGAAGCTGTTCAAAGACTTGGGAGCAGCTGGAGAAGCTGCTTGTATTTAGCCATGAATTGAGACTTTAAACTAAAAAACGTGGCTGATTACCTGAAGCAGATCAATGTACCGAGCTTCTGTTGTCATTTGCTCTGGCAGATATGTCTGGGCCTCGTTCCATTTAGACACAATTCCAGCAGTCGTGGACTGTCACAGCTGTTTATTTAATATAGGGCGGGTTCTTTATGATGATTGACAGTCCAGATTTGAAAAAAGTCATGTTTTGCTGCTGTGATTAGCAGAGGTGGGAGTAAGTCACACCTGTACAAGTCACTAGCAAGTCTTAACCTTCAAGTTTCAGGCAAGTCCCAAGTCACTGTGGTGAGAATCAAGCAAGTCAAGTCATCGCTCAGGTCAAGCAAGTCATACAAAGTGCTGATGATTTACCTCAGTGTCCACATCCAAACACCCTGACTACTTTCCTGGCAGGAGAAGAGCCACGAGTTTATGTTTCAAACATCTGGGATTAAAAGTGGATTTATCTTCACTCTCACTTCTCCACCTGTCTGCAGCAGCGACACACGGAGGAGTCGACCTCGCTCGATACAGTGAGAGAATCATTCCTCTGTCCATGTTGACTGCTGACTGGAGGAGTGATGTATTTTTCATCAGGGTGCTTTTTTTCAGCCTAACACTGGTCCTCTCCACACAACACCTGGCAAAAGCCCCGCGACACACATGAAAGTGATCATTCACCCAAAAATGAAAATTCACTCAACATCTGCTCCCCCTGTACTGATGTGATGATGGGTGAAGATCTCAGTTCACAAAACACTCCCGGGTCTCAGCAGAAAACAGGGTTGAAGCTAAATCCAGTACAATTAGAGTGAATGGTGACCAGTTTTAAAATGTAAAAAAAAGAACACAAAACAAACACAAAATGTCTCCATCCTGCTCATGTGGTGTAATCCAAGTGTCCGTGAGTCGCGACGTTAAAATTTAACCACAAAAGACGCCATTTACACCATGATTTTAGCCTTTTAGACCGGAGCCGTGTGCACAAGAGATCTCGTGATATTTTCACACCTGCATGTGACAAGAGATATACGAGGTCTCGCCATATATTCACACCATGTTTACATGCTACCTGGGAGGCTACAGTTGACATTTCGGCTAAAAACATGGTGTAAATGGTGTCTTTTGTGGTTAAATTTTAATGTTTTGGCTCACGGACACTTGGATTACACCGCACAAGCAGGATGGAGACATTTTGTGTTTGTTTTGTGTTCTTTTTTTTTTTTTTTTTTTACATTTTATCCGTGGTCTCCATTCACTGTCATTAGCTTCAACCTGTTTTCTGCTGAAACTCCAGGATTGTTTTGTGAACTGAAGATCTTCACCCATCCTCACATCGGCAAAGAGGTGAGGACATATTGAGTGGATGATCATGTAGGGGTGGCCTATCACTTTAAATGTCCCTTCAATGTGTCCTCTTCAATAATAATGAGAGTATCATTAATAAACAAAGTACATGCAAGGACTAAAATCTCTAAGGGATGTTTCCAGCAGCTTGTTGAATCTATGTCATGAAGAATTAAGGAAGTTCTGAAGGCAAAAGGATCAGCATCAAGATCGGGGCAGTCATGCCTCCACAATTTGTCAAGCGGTAAGTAATTATAGGAAGCCTCCAGGGAGAAGTGACATAAAATGGATACATCCCCTTGTTTTTAATTTGTGTGGTAAATAACTTATAGAGAGGGTGAGTGGGTAAAGATTGTCACCAAGGTACATCATATACCTGTAGAGATGATCTAAACAGCAGGTAGAAAAAATGTGGATGCAGGCAAATTATACAAATCCCTAATATCTTGGAAGGAGCATAGCCCCGAGTCATTACGTTTAAAAAAAAAGCCTAAAAGCAAATACTGCTGTTACTCCAAGGAGAGGATGAAATGGGTCTTCCTCCAATTAAACAGGCACTTGTTGTTATGGATCTGTGTGAATGTTTGCCACTTACAGGAGATCTCACATTGTGATTCAGCTGCGCTATGTCTGAATGAGATGAGACACTATCGGACCGAAATGCAGCTGACATTGTTAATTGGCAAAAAGTTCCACGGTTGTACGAAATTTTCCTCCAGCTTACGCCAGGAAAGTGATGCATTAGAGTCAGGCCATGCAAGTAGCAGTCTGAGTACAAATGACCAGAAATAAAACTTAAAGTTGGGTACTGATAAGCCACCATTCACATTCCCTCCTGTTTTTTTTTCACTCAATCCCTCAGGCCTAAGTCTCAAAAGAAGGACAATGACCGACAGACATTGTAACATAAAGTCCAGTTGGCTCCCTCATATAAAACCAGCAGGACAACAGCGGGAACCAACCAGGCCTCTGCAAAGTGAGGCGTATTTGTTGGCTTTGTGTCCAAGGTCCACAAACTTAGATGCAAGTTGTTGTTCTGACCCGATGGGGCAGGTTTATTTTCACAGTTGGAAAATCAACATTACAAAAGACAGCAAGATCGGTGTTAGCAAACTTTATTGCACGAGATGTATTTCACTGAGCAGTTTCACACAAAATTAAGCTTTACTACAACAAACCCTGCCACAAACGGAGTCTTACTTGTAAACTGATGTTTTAAAGTGAAAAACATCATATGTGTTATTTGTGTCACAATACAAACAGTAATTTGTTTCTTGCCATTGACTTTCATACATATTTCTTCCAAATTAAGAACCCATAGAGGTCCACCAGGATTGCCATGAAATTTAGCAGAAATCTTGGGGGGTAGATGCGATTTTAAAACATTTCAATAAGGTAACAAAATACTTGTTCAGAGCAGTTTATTTTATTTGTTGCAAAACATGTCTGGAGCATTTTTGCATGTGGAGAAGAGAGCAACATGTTATGATCATTTGATAACAAGCATGACAAACGTCAGTGCGCAGCAAAATAAAGTCATAATCACAGAAAATTCAAAAGTAGATCAATTATACATGTAGATCAGGGACGAGAGTAAATGACACTTTGAGTCAGACTTATTCAAACATTGAATTAATGAGAAATCCACTCACTCAATCAGGCAGTTTATGAATCAGTAATAAACAGATTAAGTTTTTTTTTGTTTTTTTTTTGCAATGTTTTCCCTTGACATTATTTTTGCCTCTGACTGTGTTCAGAACGTGTGATTAGTGAGATTTAAGATGAATGAAAGAACAAAACTAAACTAACCATTTCTTCTTCTTGATGGCAGAGTGAATGAACCACGTTGGTGAATCAGAGAGTTGAGGTTGTTCTTGATGTTTGAAAAATGATTCTTCTTGTGCTTTACAGTGTTCTTACAGAACTAACGTATTAGACATGCATGACAGTCTGGGTTGGTTAACTATCAGGCAGAGATGCACCTATGTTTTGTTAAATTTTGTCAGGAATATTCTGTTGAAGCGAACTCCAAAGATATTCATGAAAGGTTATTTTCTCAGTTTGCTCGACACGATTATTGAACATGATTTGTAACAGAACTAAGGTTCATTCTACCTAAAGCAATAACAAGTACGATGCAGAAAACAGTCATGCATAGAGCCATGGTCAGGTGGAATTCACTGCCACTGTATTTAGTTCAAGAGGATACTAAAATTTTGTTAAAACAGTATTTACAATTATTTAAGGAAGCATAGACAAGAAAACGGTGTAAGAAATAATATGTAATCCTGGTGAGAGCAAAGAATGTCAAATGTATTTGTGGCCTATTTTCTTGGATTTCAATGGGTCGAAGCACAGGATGGATATATGTATTATTTAAGGTCATTCGTATATGTTTATTATGAAGTATTATGAATGTTTGTACATATGAAAGGATCCAGTTTCTATGATTTCAGGATTAGTATTGATGGATTTATAATTCTGTGTACGATTTAATGTATATTTGTTGTGTTTACATGGTTGTTGTGTGTTTAAGTGTGACTGTACATATGTGTGTGGACCCCAGGAAGAATAGCCAATGCTCATGCAGGTGCTAATGGGGATCCTAATAAAGAAAGAAAGAAACCTGAGATCGGTTGATAATGTGAGAAAAGATGGTTTATATAAGCCTCAAGCAATTCTGAACCTGCACAGGGATCATCTCTAGGGTAGCCACGAGATATTTCACAGCCTGCCTCAGTGTTTCCCAAATTACAATGAGCTGACTTGCATGAAAAATGTTTGCAAGCTATTAAGTGCATGGTCACCACTCTGAAATCCATAGTACTGGTTTTGTAAGTCTTGTATTTCTGCAGCAGATGATCCAGCTCCTCCAGATACAAACTGATGGCAGCATTGATATCACGAACGAGCCTGACGCAGGTCTGCCAGACTGAATATTCAGTCGAGCCTCGTGGATCAGCATCTGCAGGTGGAAGGCGGCTCCGTTAATCCAGATTTTGGACCCGCGGGTGCTCATCTATCCGTCATGCTGCAGGGAGTTTCTGAGGACGGTGAGATCGTTGTTTATGTATATTTGATGGTGCTTCAGATACTCTGACATCGTGTCCCGGACGGCCGAACCTTTCTCTTCACCAAACACACGTCGGAGCATGCTGTAGGAATCAACGTTTGATCGACTGGTGCTCTTGGTGACGATCTCAATGATCATGGAAGTGATCATTCACCCAAAAATGAAAATTCACTCAATATCTACTCTCAGCCTGTGCTGATGTGAGGATGGGTGAAGACCTCCAGTTCACAAAACACTCCCGGGTGTGAATATACGGGAGACTTCGTATATCTCTTGTCGCATGCAGGTGTGAACATATCGCGAGATCTCTTGTGCACCCGGCTCCGGTCTAAAAGGCTAAAAACATGGTGTAAATGGCTTCTTTTGTGGTTAAATTTTAATGTTTTGGCTCACGGACACTTGGATTACACCACACGAGCAGGATGGAGACATTTTGTGTTTGTTTTGTGTTCTTTTTTTTTACATTTTAAAAGTGGTCACCATTTACTCTAATTGTACTGGATTTAGCTGCAACCCTGTTTTTCACTGAGACTCCAGGATTGTTTTGTGAACTGAAGATCTTCACCCATCCTCACATCAGCACAGGTTGTGAGTAGATATTGAGTGTAATTTTCATTTTTGGGTGAACTATCGCTTTAAAATCACGCATATATGTACATGATGTGAATTTTGCATCTCTTTGCATTAACTTTGTTTGTAATAAATTGCACAGAAAAATTGTTTCCATCTGCATTTGAACACAACATAAGATAATACGTTTTAGTCAAAATAAATCTTAACTTCAGAATTGTGATAATGTGACAAATAAAGTAGATAACATCAGAGGGGACAAAGTACTCAACCCCAGTACTTGAGTCAAGTACAGATACTCCTGGTCAAATGTTACTCAACTACAAGTGAAAGTTGCTCAGTCAAAATTTTACTCAAGTGAAAGTACTGGAGTACTTGCTTTTAAAACTACTTAAGTATTCAAAAAGTACAAATTACAAAGTACATCTTCTAATATCAATACATTGCTGTATTGTTTTCACAGTGCATTTACAGAAACTTGTAACTCTCTGAAACCACCTATAGAAGTCTATAGAAACACCTATAAAAATTCAGCAGAAATGCAATCGAAAACAAAAAAGACATTTATTGTCATTTTCTGATGTAATTGTATTAAAACCACTGCATACAATTAGATTGAAGCCAACTGTTCTCCAGGTCTGTTAAATAACTGAGATTTCTTTCTGTCTTCAGGGGCAGTTTATACATTAATTATGTGGCATTTTTCACCCTGATTAAAACAATCCCACATTAAAAGCCTACCTGGAATTATTTCTCTTTTTCACAGTATAATATCATCTCAAGATTTAATTTAGTCTTTCTCCTGCCGTCACCATTACTGAGTTTTGTTTGAATGAAAGAGGGAGAGTTTGCTCGCTCTTGTTATGGAACGCGCCTGGATGTCCGCTTTTACATCAGTCCCAGTTGAGAGCGAGTACTGTGATTGGTTTCCTTCTGTGAGGAACAGAGCGTGTGGCCCATTGCATTTTAGAAAAGAAAAAACATTGACAGCTGTCTTCAAGTTAACGCGCAATGTCCAACAGGCACGGCTTTGCGGTGTCTCGGTCGCGTCGCAGCAGTCGGAGCGATTCGCAGACATTTTAGACAATGCTTGTGTTTCCACCGGAAGCACCGCAGCAGCGTCTCAGACGCTTCCGCTTCAAATACACACCGAGTCTATTTTTGACGGCTGCCGCGTCAATTAGCACAGAGCAGATCGAACGGGCAGGAAGTCAGTCACAGAAAAGGGAGGGGGAATCCGCTAATTTTCAAAATAAAAGACCCCGTGCAGAGCCATGATCATTAAGACAGACAAAAAAGAAACTATTTAACCACGTAGCCTGCTGATCCATGCTAGAAACACAAAGAGCAAGGAAGGAGGACCTGATCAACAAAATCTGAGCAAGTAAACATGATCTGGCGGGCAAAACACTCTGTTTTGCTGTTGCTGCTGTGCAGAGGACGGAACAAAACCGCGGCGCACACGCGACATTACAAAGTCGCGTCTGGTGGAAACCCCAGTAAAAGTAACGAGTAACGACAACCCTCCTAGAAATGTACTGGAGTCAAAAGTACAATATTTGTCTTTGAAATGTAGTGGAGTGAAAGTCTGAAGTTCCCCAAAAAAAAAACAAAACAAATATTCAAGTTAAGTACAGATACTCAAAAAATGTACTTAAGTACAGTACTCAAGTAAATGTACTTTGTTACTGTCCACCACTGGATAACATACAATTTGTCTTTTAAACCATAACAATGCATTACCTTATTATGTATGAGCTGATTTTATACTTTGTATGTGAAATTTTAAGTTTTCAGTTAAAATTTCACAGTTTTAAGTTATTTTAAAAGTTTGTTTTGGTTTATTTCCACATTTTTTTCCCAGCTCATTTCTTTTTCTTGGGCAGACTGACTCAGTTTCTCTCTGCTCAAGATTCAGGAATTCTTTTTGCTTCTCTTTTTTAAAAATTCAGTCTCTTTGCACTAGAGGGCAGCATGTCGTCACTTTACAAACTAACTGAAGTTTGGTTATCTAAGGTCCAATGCAAACATTAAACATAAACACATTTTTTCTTTCTTTCAATGCAGACACTTTTTTCTTTTACTTTGATATTGAAGCAAATAATAATGGTTACATTTATTTATGATCATTTGTATAAATGAGATTTTCTGTTGAAGTTGTCCCAACTTTACAGTTTGAAACATGAATCCAAAACATTTCTCAATAAAACTCCAACAGAAACAGAGGTGACTCCATGTAGAAGATGTAAATATAATTAATAGAAAGACGTGACCGTACATGTTATTAGGTCGTTATATCTTCATGCTGCGTCCATGAGGTTGACACCATCTGAATGTGGACGGAGTCAAAACAACAGTGAGTCACTGATTGTAAAACACAGACTGATGAAAACAGCCACAGGAGGAAAACAAACTAAAGAAGAAACACAAGACAATAACAGACAGAAAAAGAACAACAGACGGGTGGACAGAAACTGCACAGATCACTGTTACTCAAAGCTGTGGAGAATTAAATATTGTGACATTCGTTTACTGTGAGTCATTTGTCTCCTGTGCATTAAATCCAAAGTTGCCACAAACTTGGTGTTTGTGTGTGTATCTTCCTCTCATGCGTGCAGGTGGTAAACATACCTGTGAGTGACACATGCTTCAGTCATGTTGTGGTTTCAGACTCTAGAACGGAGCAGGAGACCAATGAAATGTTAGCAGAGACAGATTAATGCTGAAAAAAGTCTCTCCTTGTCTCTGACTTTGTGGTTTTTCTCCATTTCTTTATCTCTGCCATTGACAGACATTAGAAATGGGCCACATGACAGCTCCCCAGAAGTGAAGCCTAAGCGTCTCAATCGCCCCTGGTGGCTGGCTGCAGTAGAGGTCTTAAACCCCGCCCACTCCATGTTACCAGATGGGACTTCACCAAACTAAAAAATCAAATGTCAAATAAATGTTTCTCACTGATGTTTTCTGTCATTCTAGGTAGCTGTTATCACGCTGATGATTGTTCAAGTGTTCATTTTTCTCATCAGTTTCAATTAGTTTGATGTAATAAAAAGTCTGGTCATTGCTTGTTTCTTCATTGTGCATGTTCTACAAACGAATTACGTTCTATAACGTGACAGTGTTGTGTAAGTCTGGAAAAAAAGAAAAAAAAAAAACAATTCGTGGAAAAACGGTCACTTGCAAGATTTCAGGGTTCCCCTCTAGACACGACTGTTTTTCTGATGCAAAATTGCCACCAAGAAAGGGGGCAAATACATAGAGAGTTTAGCCCAGGCTATCCGTAACCCTGGGCTAACTTAGCCCCTTTTCACACACACATTGTTAACCCAGGGTTTAGCTAAGCCCAGGGCTACATGATTCACACGGCACTTCCTCTATCTCTTGGTTATAGCCTCTGTACCCACACAGGTGTTTTCTGTTAACTTGGCTGATTATCCTCTGCTTCTAATCATTTAGCCCCATTTCTACTGGCAGCTTTTAGCCCTGGGTTTAGTCGATTTTCAGGGGATAACCCCGCAAACTTGGGGCTAACTCTGCTCTGGAGCAGCGCCAGCTAGCCCAAGGTTAAATTCAGTGTTAGCCCACTTTGGAATGTTCCAGGATTGTGCCAGTGTGAAAGCTCTTTTAGCCTTGGCTAACAGCTCCCTGATCTCTTAACCTGGGGCCAAATGCAGAGTGAAAAACCCTTAAGAGACACTCTATAGTTGTGCAAGTAGCTCTGAGGCTGTATTTACACACAGTGGTGCTTTGAGCTAAAGGCTAACTTCAGCATGCTAACATGGTCACAGTAACAATGCTAAAATGCTAATGTTTAGCAGGATCACCATGTTCACCATCCTAGTTTAGTGTGTTAGCATTCTAACGTTTGCTAATTGTCATTAGTTTGCAGGTACTTGTTTTAATATTTTCCATCATAGTGTCAGATTTAGAGCTCTGGCTGCAAAGGACTCAGTTTGTTCTGTTTGTCATGTCCACAACACAGAAAAAAACAAAGCAAATTAAAATTCTCCAGGGTCACCAATGATGTCATTATGAACCAGAGAAGAAGAGCAATTAGAAGAAAAACTGCATGACGTGTACATGATGGATTCCTTTTAAAATATTGGTCAGTGCAATTTTTGATCAGTTCTTTTAACTGATTTTATCTGTTAGTGCTTCTGTGTCTCTGCTTCTTCCACCACATGACTGATACTCTGACTGTTATGAACCTGTTGTGTCATTAAAGCCTCAAACAGACGCTGCTTGGCTTTGATCCCGTGCAATAAGTTCCAATACATTCCACTGCAACAAAGGGTGAACCGCAGTCTGCCAAGTCGAACGCGCCCAGTGGAACTTTACCCGGTGACTCTGAGCTCTGCTGTATTTCAAAAACCAAAGCACAACTTTAGTTTCAGGCCTTTGGAATGATTCAGTTTTGTGAAATAAAGTTATTTTGGGTCCATCTGCACATCTCCAAGAGTGTTCACATAGTTTTTCTTGACTGTCCCTCGATATTACAACATTAGTCCAACATTGATCCAGCCTGTGAGAGAGCAGTAGCTAGCTACATTAGCCATGCAACATGCTAACAGGTTAAAACCTACAAAATAACAAGTAAAACAACACATAACAGTAAAAGTCGAAGCTTGAGTAGAAGGCAACACACACACCACTTCATTTCTTTATCATCAGCTTCCAAGTTTGAAGTCTGTTCAAGGAGAGCCATGTCAATCTATCTTTTAGCTTGTACTGTTAGCTATGCTTGTTACCTCAGTAACATTTCACATTTCCAGTAAAAGTCAAGTTAATCCATTGGGTCTTGACATCCTCTCTGCTGCATTTCTTCTGACACATTGTGGCTTGAATGAATAAGACTCATGTCGTGCTCATGTCCATAAAATCCTCAAGACTCATGTAGCTAGTTTACCAGTGAAGAGAACATGCTTTCTCACTCCAGACATGTGGTTTTGTGTCATTTTCAGTAAGCATATTTTTTCAACATGGACAGAATTATTATATTATTATGTAAGTTGATGCAGCAATAAAATCTAATAACGATAAAGCAAATTTCTAATATCATGCTCGACCAAACGGTTGAATTTGCAGTTATTTTGACTGATATTGCAGCTGCAAGGCCGCGCAGAATTCATGGGGATTGGTCGAATTTGCGCAAATTGTTGCAATCACAACATCTCAACTTCCTGGAGGGACTGTTTAAAGGGTTAACCAAGACAGACACTCACCTGCATCTCAGCAGGATTTACAGACAGGAACATGGAAAATCAACGGCACAATGATTTCACCTGCATCTCAGCAACACAGGGTTTTACACAGCAACTTTCATTCAGTCAAAGCCACCAGCGCATTAACAAAATACACACTCTCCACCATGAAGGGGAGAAATATTAACACAAACAAAGGCTAAACAACGGACAGCAGCTCTGGTGACACACACACAGCAAACACAGGAAGAGTTTCTGAGCTTAGATTAATAATTCTTACCTCTGCTCTGGCTCTGCTTCCTGGAAGAATCATCCACAATCTCATCAGTCCAGTTACTGGTTAGTTCACTTTGCTGAAAACTGTAAACTGTATCATCCATTTTATATCCTGTAAGTCTACAGCTGCATAACTTTGTGTCCATGGTAACAGCAAACATATTAAAATGGTTTTAATTTTGCAGCATTAAGCCTCGAGAGCTTCTCTGCTCCTCTTTGTCGCTTTTTGGTCCTTTATCCGTTTCATTTGTATTTTTGACTCAAACTCTGCTCTTTCTGTGTTGATTTCATTGGATTATTTCCTGCTTGACCTCTGACATGGATGGACTGTTCCACTTAAGGGGGCCGGGGGGAGGTGACAACAGCACTTCCTGCGTCACATAGGTAGCCTTTTAACAATTTTGGGACCTTTCAACCTGGAACAGTTGGACTGTTTTGGGTGGAGTGGTCACACCTGAGGGGGGCGTGTCCTTCCCAAGCAGGAGCACCTGTGACATCCCCCTTGCCTCAGGTAAGATCAGGTGACCTCTGTTGGAGTTTCCCAAGCTAAGAGGACACCAAAAATGCAGGCTGAGCAAGTTCGAAGTGATTTAATTAGAAATTAAAATATTCAGTAGGTTTACAGAACAAAAAAGCCATTCAAACACAGGTACAAAATCTGGCAAAATATAAATAAATAAAAGGTAAATGTTCATCACCCACTCATGAAACAAATTATGTCCAACCAAAACATTTTAAAATTATTAATACCAACTCTCCTCTCCTTTTTTTTGGTGAAATTTAATTTCTAAAATGTTTTGCCCTGATTTAATTTTTTTTTATTTCTAAACTTGCTCTGTGCCAGAAAACAGCCTCGTCACAAGAATTCACAACTTCAGATAATTTAAAAATGTGTTGAAAGTCTTTAAAATCTAAAACTAACAATGATAAAAGATGTGAAAAAAAATAATCTGTTTTAAAATATAGTCATTAATGAAAATGTTGTCCCTGATTTCTGTCAACTCTGTCATTTTTCATTTAAAAAATCAATTTTAAAACAAATATGATTATGATTATTATATGATTTTTACACCTATGTTATGAGTAGGTATTGTTCGTTTTAGATTTTGAAGCTTTTAACACATTTTTAAATTGTTTGAAGTTGTAAATTCTCGTCTGGGACAAGAGTGACAAGTTTAGAAATAAAAAAATAACATTTTATATACATATATTTTAAATATATAAATAAAAAAATACATCTAAACAATAAACATACAAACAAAAAAAGCAATTATAGTGTTAGTAGTAATCTTTGTTTTAAGTTTGTTTGGTAGAACATGATTGAAACTCCTGAGCTGCAGGCGACACGTCGATGTTAAACCCTCGGTATGAAGGAATTGACTGTTGGCATCAACACACAGAAACACAGAAAACAGGAGGAGACACATTGTTAAAGATCAAGAACAGGTTTGAGAATCAGGAGAAATGTGACTTTTGGCAGCTGCTGTGTTGATGCAGATTAAACCTTTAATCAGAAGAAGAAACGTCTCCGGCTGTGATTCGTGTGTCAGCTTGTTAAAATCTGCAAAACATCCAGCGGTGAAACAACTTAACCACATTAAATCCAAAATATTATTGTTCATTCAGTTGGTATTTACACTGATCTTATTTTGAGTATCACTGTAATCATTAAGCTGCAGAAAGTCCCTGAACTCATCGCAGGTCATTTCAATCAGGATAGACTAGAGAATGAGAGAGAATACGGGTGTGAAGTGAGAACAAATTTATTGTGCACAGAAACAGTCTTTGGCGCTTAGACCCCACAGAGAAGATCATCTCAGGAAACGGATATATGATTTAGATGCTTCAGATGCAGAGAAGACTTCCCCCGGGGCCTAGACACTGGTGGTGGTGAAGAGGGAGATGCTTCGAGATGTACACTGGTTGGAGGTAGATGGAGGATGGCCGGGATCCTGCTGAGGTGGTGAAGGGGTGGAGGTGGGCTGACAAATTGCGGCAGAATGACAGCTGGATGACGGTGGAGAGAGAGAGCCCTTTTAAATATGACAGCTGATGACTGATTGGTTAAGGGAGAGCGGGTGGCAGAGAGTGATTGGATGAAAGGATGAATGGGAGTGGAGCATATTAAAGCAGGGAATAGGTTGAGACTTAGAAAGCATGCGCAAAGAAGATAGTCTTCCTGACTGAATTTCCGCTAAGCTTCATTTCAATCAGGATAGACTAGAGAATGAGAGAGAATACGGGTGTGAAGTGAGAACAAATTTATTGTGCACAGAAACAGTCTTTGGCGCTTAGACCCCACAGAGAAGATCATCTCAGGAAACGGATATATGATTTAGATGCTTCAGATGCAGAGAAGACTTCCCCCCCAAAATAAAGGTATACCATACCTGATTGACGGCACTAAATCAGCAGAGGAAAGCAAAAGGAATAATGCACTTCATACATAGCATAATTAATGAGACAACGAAATGCAACATGTGATAGAGCCCATAGCGATGTGATAGAATGCAAGAGAAGGAGGGGTCAGAGCGCGACGTGATTATGGAGAGAGAGAGAGAGATGAGAGAGAGATAGGAAGAAGAGAGGGAGATGAGAGAAGGCTACATGATGCCATAGCCATAGAAGCTTAATGAGATGCGGAAAGCCCATGCTAGGGCAATATGATAAGATGCTATGATGATGTGGGCATGCCCATGCTAGGGCAATGCGCTAAGATGCTAATGATGATGGGTGCACGCCCATGCTAGGGCAATGCGCTAAGATGCTAATGATGATGGGTGCACGCCCATGCTAGGGCAATGCGCTAAGATGCTAATGATGATGGGTGCACGCCCATGCTAGGGCAATGCGCTAAGATGCTAAATGTGATGCGGGCACGCCCATGCTAGGGCAATGTAAGAGGATGCTAATGAAACAGAGAGAAGCTTACAGAAGCAGGGGAGATGGCCAGAATAATACAGGAGAGACAGATATGAAACAGACATGGTGAAATCGAAAGCTTTAGAAAACCACCACCAGAGAGTTGCTTGACTTACGTGGATCACGGTTTCAGAGATCTTTGGGCCGCTAATATGGAGGCGGAGTCTGGACGGATGTAGGAGGAGTATGCAGAGGAGGACCAGCGACCCAATTGCTGAAGGGAAGCTGAGGAGACGCCTTGCATGGCGGCTGACGTGGCAGCACCTATCCTGAATGAATGCCCTGAATATAGTTGGGGTGAGAGGCCGCACTGCAGGAGAACCTTTTTAAAATGATGAATGAACCAGTTTTTTGACATCGGATGATTGTCCGGGGTTAAAAAGAGAGGAGAGGGGTTAAGGGAGGATCTAAGGCGTAAATACCTAATCATGGCCTTATAGGGACAATAGGGAGAATCAGTGCGAGCAATGACGATGGAGCATGCCCCTTTTGCCTTGGAATGCTTGAGAAACAAATTATAATGGCTAGGGTGGAAGGTCAAATCAGAAAAGGATATGTCTTTTCAGCATTGAACATATTAGAGGAAGAAGTAAATTCGCTGATCCTCAAAAACCCGTAAAAAGCTAGCAGAAACACGTTTATGAGCAGGGTATCTACATAAGAGGAAAACAAACCCCTGCGAAGAATGGATATCATGTTGTGCAATATGGAAAGAGTGATGGGGCGCCTGTTGTCGTGCACGGGAGGGAAGCATTTAGAAATCCCTTTCATTAATAACTTTACTGATGGGTTAGAAAAGAGACTGGGGAAAGAGGGATCGAAACATCTGACATTAAATTGGATCCCAGCAAGCAGGCTGCGGATGTACTGAGGCTTAAAGTGACGGACGTCTGTACAGTAGGAGATGAAAGCACAGATGTTTTTAATGAGGACAGGTTTTAAAGCAATGTTGAGAGAGGCACAGAATGTAGCAAAAGTAACCCAGGCAAAATCATAAGATTTTAGAGTGGAAGCTGCTAACCCTTTCCTCATATAAAACCTGGCTGATTCTAGATAATTATGCAGCTGCGCATGTTCTAGTACAGGGCTAGCTCGTTGAGAGGAGGGACAGGTGTGGGATGATAGCTGGCGTTCGGACAGTGACTCCGGAAAACCTGAAATTTGAAACGGGACAGAGAGTCAGCGATAACGTTAGTATAACCGGGCACGTGACGCGCGGTGATGATGAAGTTGTATTTGACTGCTAACCAGGTGATGCGTCTCATGAATGGCATTATTGCTTGGCAGGAGGAGCGACCTTTGTTAATGATGTCGACGACGGCTTTGTTTATCACAGAGCACGGCGATTCTTTTGCGTTGCCAGAGGGGACCCCAGACGTGGCAGGCGACTGCGATAGGATAGATTTCGTGAAGGGCAGAAGAGAAATCTAGCTCTGAGAATGCGGGAGGCCAGTGGCTGGCGAACCACTGGCCTTGGAAAAAACCCCCAAAACCCACGGATGGAGCCGCATCCGTGTAGAATTGGAAGGAGTCGGAGGAGTGCACTATGTCGTCATAGAAAAAAGATACGCCGTTCCACTGATCTAACAACAACGACCAGAATTTGAGATCGGAGCGGCAGCCTTCATCTAAGGATATTAGGTCATGCAGATTTGGAACAGAGGAGGCCAGATCGAGCAGCCTGGAGATGAACGAGCGGCCTTGTGGGATGACGCGCATCGCGAAGTTGAGGTGACCTAACAGAGACAGCAACTGCTGCTTTGTAATGTGAACAGCTGATGTGAACGACTGGCTGATTTCGCGGATTCTTCGAAGTTTCTCATCTGGGAGAGAAGCTTTCATCTCTACTGTGTCGAGAGTGATGCCTAAAAACTCTAACGATGTCGCTGGGCCGACCGTTTTCTCTTCGGAGAGAGGCACGCCGAGCTGGCAGAACAGGTGTTTTAATTTGGACAGAGAGGAGCCGGAGCTATCACTCGGGGAATCGATGAGCAGGAAATCGTCGAGGAGATGGAGCACTGCTGGAATTCGAACATTATTGAGCAGGATCCAGCAGAGAGCCTCCGACACCATGTTAAAAATGCAGGGGCTACTCCTACAGCCGAAAGTGAGTCTGACAGCAAAATAGAATTTCGACTCCCACTTTATGCCAAATAGATGCCATTGAGATGGATGGATGGGTACGATTTTGAAGGCATCGGTAATGTCGGCTTTTGATAACCAGGCACCTTGACCAGCTAGTTTGATCAGCTTTATTGCGTTATCCACAGATGCGTAATGGAGTGAGAACAGCGCGGGAGGAATGAGGCTATTTATGCTCATGACGGGGCCCGAACGAGGCGCAGACAAATCGAAAATTAACCTTTTCTTCCCGGAGTATTTTCTAGTGGCAACGCCCACGGGGCTAGTGCGGAACACTGAAAAAGGAGGGGAGTCGAAGGGGCCGATTAGGTAACCTTTATTGAGCTCTTTTCCTAGTAGGTGAGAGACTGACTCTGGATCATTGATGGCGGACTGGAGATTTTTTGACACATAACTAGAGTCGGGGGAGGAAATGACCCCCACCCGAAAACCTTGAGAAAGACCAGTAAGCAGATGATTCGTGAAAACAGAGTCTGGATGAGCTGACAGTTCTGAAGCCAGAGCTTGAACGTTTATTGGAGTTGATGGATGAGCTTTTAGGAGTGTTTGAGCCGCGGCGGCTCGCCTGACGAGCACGAGCCAGGCGGGCAGGAATCAGACGTCGGGGGCACACTGACCTGGGGTGCGCATCCTTGCACGCGCTGCAGATGTGGAGAAAGACGCAGCCTGGGTAAGTACAGACATTCTCATTGAAATTATTGCATATGGGTGTGTGATTAAACAACTCCACCTTTCTACCGCGGCTGTCGGTCGTGGGGCGAGGTGGAGGGAGGGGGGGAAATGCTGGCCTCGCTGTCTGAGCTGCTGGCAAGAAAGGTACCTGTGGGCACAGCGAGTCTGGATGCCCTACGTTACCGCATGTGTGGCAGGAAACTGCATGCGAACCCCCGATGAGCATGATTAGAATCTCTGAATCCAGAACTGACCAGTTTAGGCGCGTGTTTGACTGGGAGATGTATAAGGCTGCCTTGTTGGAGAATGCCTTGTGGTATTGGTAGAATAAGTTATTTCCATATCTAAGATTGAGATCTCCAATCAGCGCAAGATATGCATCTAGCTCGACTCTTCGATCGGGATAGACGGAGCAGATGACATCTCTGTAGATCCCGAATGCTACTAGAAATTCGCCGATTGAGAGATCTCTTGCTAGGCAGGGGTCGGCATTTTTGAAAATGGCGGTCATGTCCTCGGACGAAGACACTTTTTTATCGCATTCGGGAGAGGGGAGAATAAGACTAACCAGGTTGATGTGTTTGCCTTGCAGGATTTTTTGCCTTAAACGGGGAGAAATGTTGGCCGCTGACGAAATATAAGGCCTACCTAGCAGGGGCGCAGGGACAGCGGATGCCAGAGTGTGGGCGAGAGGCGCCGCTGATGCGCTAACAGAGGGGAGAGGGAAGAGGCTGGAGTGAGGCACCAAAGCTGGGGCGCTTTCGAGAGACTGAAGGCGCGCATCGATGGCCTGGACTGATCTCGCCAGTGACTGCATGCTAGACATCAGGGCGTCCTGAGGCAGAGAGGAAGAAGCGGCAGAAGCAGCGACGGCGGGAGGCGCAGCGGCAGCGGCGGCAGGGGGAGCAGCGGCAGCGGCGGCAGGAGGAGCAGCGGCAGCGGCGGCAGGAGGAGCAGCGGCAGCGGCGGCAGGAGGAGCAGCTCGGGCGGACGATGATGAAGGCCTCGCTGAAGGCCCTCTCCTCTTTGGGCGAGGTGCGGCGGGAGTCCTGGTCCGTTTACGTCCACGTTGAGTCTCGATTGGCACGGCGGGCTCATCTGCGGAGACTGGAGAGGCGGCGGGAGAATCGCTGACGGCAATGAGGCTAGCCAGCTCCCGAAGCTGGGACAGCTGGAGCCCGGGGGCTGGAGAGACGCCATTTGCCCTCAACAGAGACAGGAGAGCTTCATATTCTGGCAGAGATGACGCGATGCGAGCGCTCCTGCGCTGCGCGACAGAGACTGGGCTGCCTCCGGCAGAAGCTCGCCACTAGGATTAAAATCCTCTAACAGAGGATCAGAGTCATAATCCGACATGCTTAGGCGGGCAGTGAGGAGGCAGGAAAAGAAAAGTAACAAGAACTCCATACAGGTAAGACAGCGATCTGACAAATTGCGGCAGAATGACAGCTGGATGACGGTGGAGAGAGAGAGCCCTTTTAAATATGACAGCTGATGACTGATTGGTTTAAGGGAGAGCGGGTGGCAGAGAGTGATTGGATGAAAGGATGAATGGGAGTGAGCATATTAAAGCAGGGAATAGGTTGAGACTTAGAAAGCATGCGCAAAGAAGATAGTCTTCCTGACTGAATTTCCGCTAAGCTTCATTTTCATATTTGGGACTTATTATAGCTGTGTGATTTTCATTAGTTTTCATTTTTTATATGTTTGTTTTCAACTTAGTTTCCTGAGAGGGTTTGTTTGGGTTATTTTTAAGATGTTTAGTTTTAGTTGTTTAGTTTTTTTTGTTTGTTTGTTTTAAATTAATTTGACTATTAGTTTTAGTGTTGTTTTAAAAATATAATATGAATTTTTGTCTGTCATGGGCATATCTTGTTTTGTCCATAAAGTCAAGAAACCAGAAAACATTCACAATTGACACTCAAAGAAATTTGACATTTTTTCTTAAAAAATGACTAAAACAATTAATAGATTATGAAAATAGTTGGTGACTAATTTAATAGTCCATTAATAATAAATAAAATGTTGCACGTCTACTCTTGTTTGTGCGTTTTGATCCACGTCCCCCTTACAGTGACTCTGTGCCCCCCCCCGCCCAGACCGTTTGTTTGTAGGGCAGACGGAGAAACACAAGCTTCCCTGGTCATGTTTTCAGACTGACCGCCACTGCTGCTGCTGGCTTTAGTGACACACACAGTCAAACCAACACAATCTGAGAGATTACACACAACCAGGATCCATTACTAATTATCTCTGACTTTTCTAAAATAGTAATGAGATTTTACTCAAAAAAACATAAAATGCCTCCATGCTGCTCGTCTGGTGTAAAGTCTCCTAAAGTCCCAACGCAAACCCAACCTTCAATCTGATGGTGAGTATGTAATGACAGAATTTTCATTTTTGGGTGAACTATCACTTTAATCTTGTGATCGTGTGTTATATCGTGTTGTAGCGTAGGCGTGGTGAGGGGGTAAAAAGGGGACAAAACGGGAAAAGCTGAACAACGCCACTAAAGGAAATTGCACCTGAGAAAATCCCACGTAAACCTTGTGTATTATTTGGAAAACAGAAAAGGCAAACAGACTCATTATTAAGAAGACAGATGTGTTTCCACCAAATGTTTCAGCAGAAATGGAGCATCCCAGTGCATTTACTCACACGCATAAAGTGATGGACCTTCACCATGTGTGCCTAGCCCTCCAACAATATGGCTCTCTGCTTCTGAGAGACAAGAACTTAATACAAAATAATCAGAAACAGAAAAATAAGAAAGCCCACTGGTTTTACAAATATGCAAAATATGTCAAAATAATACGTCAAGTAAATAATTAGGGGCAAAATGATACAACTATAGGGTCAAACAAACCAAAAGACTGAACTAAGCAGCAGTGGTAAAAACAGCAGCAGGTGAACCTGAAAAAGGGGGAAAACCAGAATTAACCAGCCTCACCACACTGCATACAAATACTGTATGTTTTGGAGGTGCGACCCCACTCACCACCTCTGGTAAGAGGATTTAACACATGGGACCACTCAGGTGGGCAGATGGAGTCCAACACACACATGTTCAGCCAAGGCACCTCAGCACAGCACAGCACAGTGGACTTTCAGCCACTTGAAGGTGTGTAGTTACTGTTGAAGTACTCGTTTTAATCAAGCAGCTGAGCAATGTGTAAACATTTTCACAATAAAAGTCCCCCCTTATTTTGTTATCTAAAAGCTTCAATCATGAAGCAGCAAAATCAGTAAATGTTCCCACCTGCAGTGACTTAATATGACTCCTGTTAAGCTGAGAGTGAACATAACCACAGAGAAGAGATTAAACGTCAGACCACAGAGATTCAGTTAGAAGCTACAAAAGTTCTCAGAGCAAAACAAAGAAAGAAAGGCAAACAGGTCTACTGCCAATGGGAAAAGGATCAATCGCCTGTTTTTAGTAGGTCTATTACATTAAAAAAACCGGCATATATGTGATAATTTTGGTGTAAAAATGGGCCTCCCCACCACATTGGCTTCCTAAAGGTTTGGTGCACCAGCTGCCTCTGGCGGGTGTGTAAGAGGGAAATTATAATGGTGATGTAATGGAGTAATCTTGGTCTTTAATACCATCTGAATGTGCGCCTTCACCATGGAGACGGCTATAAAGAGGCTATGTTGCTGTTTTGTGAAGTTTGGAGGTCGCTCAGCTGGATCAGGATGTAGAAGAGGGTGCGTGGCCTAAAATGTTTGGGAACCATGGTTGTAGTGTGTGAACAGGAATAGATAAACTTTTGCATAAGAATCATCTGATCTAAAGCTGAATTCAGTTAAGTTCAGATTCTCTGCAGACTAAGTGTCGTGGGAACTTTGAACATGTTGAAAAAGGTCAGTACAGACAGTAAATCTCCTTCACGGTGTAACCTGACACACGTCAAGAAATCTTTTTCTTCCTGTGTTTCTCACCACACAGCCACTCAAACGCTGATCTCAGCCTGTTCAGCAGGACTTAAGGAACTGTCTACTTCAGCCTAAAAACATTCTTAAGTCATGAGATTGACATGGGAACTTTACAAACCAGGTGTTTTTGTGGAGTTTTTTTTTTTTTTTGCTGCTGTGACCTAAAAGCAGCTTACATCCATCCTGCCATCACGTTTTCTATTTTTTTTTTCTTTTTTTGTCGTTTTCTCACTCTCAAAGTATGCAAACTGCAATCAGCTTAGACAGAGCCTGACACAGGTATAAATTCAAATTCTTTTTTCTTTTTGTCTAGCACAGTTTTAGCAGTGATGTAATTCCTGAAAATCAATCAAACTTTCTCGAGCGTCCTACTTGGATGCAGCAGCAGCAGCATTTCCTGCGGCAGCACTCTGAGGATCTTGATGTTATCTTCAGGATGCAGCGTTCTTCCTGCGTCTCAGGGCTATTTTCTGCTGAGTGTGTGTGTGTGTGTGTGTACACATACAGTATGAGACCTTGATTGTGTTTTGTTCTTGGGAATTGGCACATGCACGTGCAGCTCTGTGTGTTTGTGTATCAGTGAGTGTCCTTGACGGTTAAATTTTGTTCGTCCCTCGAGTCCTTGAATATTCATGTTTTGTAGATGCTCTTTTTCTACTTTGTGCTTGATATGAATTTGTTTTTATAAGAGTGTGATAATTTTTCTTAGTGATTTTGTTCTGGTGTTGTTGCCAGTTGCTAGTATGTAATTGTTCCCGCCGCTGGGACTTTCTAATTTGCGGGTTTTAGCTCCAGAGTTCACAGTAAGCTGATCACAACACAACAATAACATTCAGAAACTTAACTGGTGCAACAAAATGCTTTAATTCTTTTCATTGTTGTGCAGCAGAGATTCACGTAAGTAATATCTACAGACTGACAAATTGATGCACATGTGTGGTACACAACTATAACATTTTTACTCTCTCATCATGAGCAAAATGCCCTCCGGAATATGCTGCCTAAAAACAGGGTCCTAGGGTCTAATTTTTTCATTATGATTTTGCAATTCCTGAGTTATGTTACCATCTTGCTAGTATGCTAAATTGTTAGCCCGCCGTTGACGAGACATTCCATCAGTTGCTGTTTTCACTGCCAGGCAGTAGGAGATACTGTGATAGATCATCTGACAAAAATTTGTAACTCGGAGAAGAAGAGAACTGCTGGAATGAAGAGCAGAAGAAGAAGATGGTGTTATCTAGAATGAAAACACGGGTGCTCAGCTGCAGATCCGCAGAGTAGGGAGCATCAACAGACTAAAAATTTGAACTCGAGAAAAAATGCAAAGCAAAATAAAAATAAATTAAGAGAAGCAGTACTTAGCAAGGAAGTCAGTTTCTAGTTGGTGGTTTATTCTGAAATTCTGAGTGTGTAAAATGGAATAATTTTTCGTTGTTTGGTTCAGGTTGGTTTCAACAATTTAGGGTTGAATTCCATTACATCTCAGATCATTTTTGTTTAGATTTAGTTATATTTTAATTGTAATGATTGTATTTTATTGTATTATGTTTGAAGTTTGAAATGTGAATTCTTGGACCCCAGGAAGAATAGTCTTCACTGCAGTGAGGACTAATGGGGATCCGTAATAAATAAATAAATAAATAATTAAATGAACAGGGGCACAGAGCGGGGCTGCTCGCACTGCAGTTCCCAGAATCCACAGCAGCCTGGGACACAGTGAGGCTGCTCACACCACAGCCCCTGGTACTCACGCTGCAGCTGAGGCAGAGAGCGCTCCTGCCCCCCAGGCCTCTCAGACAGTGTTTTGTGACAGTGATGTCCCACACGTAATATGAAGTGATTAAAAATAAATAAATAAATAAATAAAAATGGCGGCGCGATGGCGCAGTGGTTAGCGCTGCCGCCGCACAGCAAGAAGGTCCTGGGTTCAAATCCCCGAGCCAGCAGGCCTTTCTGTGTGGAGTTTGCATGTTCTCCTTCGTGTCCGCGGGTTCTCTCCGGGTACTCCGGCTTCCTCCCACAGTCCAAAGACATGCAGCAGGTTAATTGGTGACTCTAAATTGCCCGTAGGTGTGAATGTGAGTGTGAGTGGTTGTTTGTCTCTATGTGTCGGCCCTGCGATGAACTGGCGACTTGTCCAGGGTGTACCCCGCCTCTCGCCCAATGTCAGCTGGGATAGGCTCCAGCTCCCCGCGACCCTCATGGATAAGCGGTTACAGAAAATGGATGGATGGAAATAAATAAAAATATGAAGTCGATATTCTGCTTAAAAAAATGTCTTTTCACAAAAACACCATTAATATATTCAAAGAACTGAATATTCTGTGGATGCTGAAATAGTTAACAAGTTAGCTAAAGTAGCAAATGCTAGCTAACTGTCTAGCTAACAATTGATGTACATTAGCTACCTAGGTAGCCAGCATTTTGCTATAGAGCAGAATACTGTTGTTAGCTGGCTGTTTAGCTAGCCTTTTCCTTTTCTTTTTTAGCTAACTTAAGATCCAAATCTATGGCCTATATGTCACTTTTACAGTTAAAGTAACAACATATTATAACCAACTTCAAAATGTGATTTTCTTTTCAACAACCTGATGAGTCGAGCACAGAGAATATCTAAGTACAGGAAAGAGACGAGGATAAGGTTGACCGATGTTCTAAAGGGGCGGGGCTTAGGAAGGGTTAATTGTTGGGTCTATGATGTTGGGTCAAATGATGAATAATGTAGAGTGAAGTCTTGAATCATCCTGATAGGTTCTATTTCACAATAATTTGGCACACAATTATGTGACACAAAATATTTTAGTGATTGAACAATGATTTTATTGTTCATCCAGAGCCTATGATCAGAACTGCGTCCACAGCAACGGTCTGTTCTTCATAATAACGGCCTGTTATAAAGAAATAACAGACCTTAGAATGCTGTAGTTGACCAATCAGAATGGAGTATTTAATAAAGCCATGTAATAATATAAAAGACTATGGTGTAGACCTGCTCTATATGACAGCCAAGTGATAACAGCTTTTATAATTTGATATTACATAATTAAAAATGACTTTACTTGACTTAAAGAATTCCAGATTTTTAGTGAATTATTTGTTATTACAGTGCAATAACAAGTTTTTAGGGAGTCCCGTCTATTTAAAGCTCCACAGTTTAGAATGAAAGGAATGAGTCAAGTTAAATCCTCTGACTGTCACGCCCAGTTCTTGACTCTGAGGTAGAATGTAGAACACGTAGAACATGCAGAACAGGCAGTAAAGACAGAAAACCTGGTCAGCTGCTGCTACCTTATAAACAACCTGTAAACCCGTAACCATGACTACCCAACAAAATCAACCAGGCATCCCGTAACTATGGCTACATGTCAAACAACATGCGTGTCTGGCCGACCAGTAACCAGCGTGTGTTCACGTCGAGCTTCTCGGTCATGTTTGGCTGAAGTAAACACTGCAGGACCACCGCAGCTGAAACACACCGACAGATTCATCTGCTCAACAATACCAGTCTCAGTCAGTGTCAATTTAAACTGAACCCTTCTTGGACTCATCGAGAGATTTAAATTTCACATTAAATAAAGGCATAATAGTGTACAGAGCATTCAGTTTTCATGGAGCACACATCTGAAACAAACTCCCAGAAAACTGCAGGTCTCAGTTCCTTAAGATGCACCACACTGAAACTGTGCTGTAACATTTATTCTCCTGTTTTATTTTTATGTTTTATTCTTATGTGAAGCACTTTGAATTGCCTTGTTGTTGAAAGTCAGAGGCAGACCGGTTTATTGGTCAGCCTAACACGGCTCTATATCTCAGTCTATATCAGTATCATGTGCATGTTGTCCGATATTTTTCTTACAGAACATAATACAAATTGTTTTTATTTTTTGATTCTTTTAGTTTCATAGGCAGCATTTTGTGCATATTTTATTGTTTTTCTTAATTAAAGTTATTGTATCTGTCAGTTTTCTTTATCTATAGCTATTTATAATTATTAAAAACAATAATAAAAGTTTACTCTTTCAGTGCCCTGATGTTATTTGGAATTTTATATATAGAAATAAAGAATCTTGATCGATATATTGATACTGAATTTTTTTGTCCACTCCCTAATATCAGTATCAGCATCAACCAAAACAATCCAGTATAGGTCTGGCTCTAGTTGAACTGGATTTGAACACATTCCTATATTCCTCCTGTATCACCTGGACAGGTAGGTACAGGTGTACAGCCAAAGAGAGTCGTACAATTATGAGGCACATGGTTTGTAAAGATACAGGGACTGATGTAGATCAAAGATGCCAAACAAACATCTTTGATTAGCAAGAAAATTTATATTAAATTAATTAAACTGAATTCAAATAAATATTCCTTATTCCTTAACATTGCATTATTTGCTAGATAACTTTAAAGTTAACAAACCATTGCATTCTATCCTAGCCAGCTAAAAATAACAAAAAACCTTCATATCTATATTGTTTGCTAGCCAGTTAAATCTTTTGCTGGTTAGCTAAAAGGTTTATATTGGCTGAAAAGTTAGCTAAATATTGCATGTATGCTAGCGAGCCTAGATATATATAAAAAAAGCTGTAATATTGTTTGCTAGCTCGCTAAAGAGAGAGAGGGAGAGTTGAGGAAAAGCTTGTTGGACAAATTATTATCATTATCAACTGGAGCGAAAAGAAAGAAGAGACACTTCAAAAAAAAAAAGTAACCTTTATTTAACCAGGAAGTCCCTTGAGATTGAAATCTGTCATGCCAGAAATCTCTCAAACTCTTGCATCATAAAACTCAACCAGGTTCGAGTCTGTCACTTGATTTTTTTTCTCAGTCCGCCACAAAAAATGCAGCCATTTTAAAAGTTAAACCTTCTGTGTAAAATTTGAGTGGATTGCATTTTAAATTCAAATTTAAAGTTCTGGTGCAACAGAATTAAATTAGGTTTAGAGTACAAACTAAAAAATATTTATATTTAATCTTACTTAATTCTAGGATGGTTTAAAAGTTTGGTGCAACATAAACTGAAGTTAAACCCGATTTAAAAATCAGTCCTTGCCGGTTCAACCCAGCCTTAAACATTTGCAGACCCTGGCAGCTCTGCAGTCTGACAGCATGAACCTGTTTAATATGCGAGTAAAAGAGAGATCTTAATGCTTCTCTCACAGATATATAATGTTGATGTGTATTAATGCATGTAAACAGTGACCAGATCAGAAACTTCCACCGTATCTTTGTTTCGTTTCTGTCTCAGGATTTGTCTGGATGAATGATCTGACATTGTTATCCAGTTTTGGGGACTTTCTGGGACACCGTTTCTTGGATGCTCCATTGTTCATATTTCTGTCCTTTTTATTGTGTCACATTGTTCCCTGCGGTGGCCTTTGACGAGGCCTCTGGGCTGGAGTTTCCTGACAGGAAAACATACTGTACAGAGGCTCGGGGGAGAGAGGTGATCCCTGACGCTGTAGAGCCCGACGCACAGGTCTAAACACGGCCAGCAAACATCCTTGATTCACTGACCTACTAAAAACTACAACATGGTCCCTGCATTACTAATCTATATTGAAAAAGACAAGTAATTATTTTCTTTATGAACTCAAAAAGCTGAAGTTGAATCTGAATATTAAGCATAGTTTTGAGGGATAGCAATGGAGCTTCAGTCTCTCTTAAAAACTTCTATTAATAATTACAGGATGAATTAGAATAAACTAATTTATACTGTAAAATTATGTGTCCCCGTTTTCTGTCTCAGCAGGTAACACACACGGTGGTCCTCTAACCAGTCAGTCACAAGTTCCACTGCATCCATCCCAGGATCCCTCTACAGGTAGCTGACTCATCCTCCCTTCATCCACCCGGGTCTCCCCTGCACGCTCCAGTTCCACCTCAATACACATATGTTCAGCTAATACTTCTGTTATTAATCATTAACTCGTCTTTCTTTCTGTCAGTCTTCTATAGGAACCACAGGGGACAATGCACCGAAGCTTGCTGAGGCACGTCCCCCAACCTGAGTCTCGACCTCTCAGGTTCCTACCTGCTCAGGTCAACAACCAACCTCCCTTTCCCTCTCCCCCTCTCATCTCTCTCCCTCCTCTCTTCTCATCCTCCTCTCCCCCTCGACCCTTACCATCCTCTCCCCCTCTCCCCCTCTCCCCTTCGACCTTACCATCCCTCTCCCCCTCGACTCCTTACCATCCCTCTCCCCCTTGACTGTTACCATCCCTCTCCCCTTCGACCTTACCATCCCTCTTCCCCTCGACCCTTACCATCCCTTCTTCCCCTTGACCCTTACCAATCCGTCTCTCCCTCTCTCTCTCGACCTTACCATCCCTCTCCCCCTTGACTGTTACCATCCCTCTCCCCTTTGACCCTTACCATCCCTCTCCCCCTTGACTGTTACCATCCCTCTCCCCCTTGACTGTTACCATCCCTCTCCCCCCGACTCCTTACCATCCCTCTCCCCCCTCGACTCCTTACCATCCCTCTCCCCCTCGACTCCTTACCATCCCTCTCCCCCTTGACTGTTACCATCCCTCTCCCCCTCGACTCCTTACCATCCCTCTCCCCCTCGACTCCTTACCATCCCTCTCCCCCTCGACTCCTTACCATCCCTCTCCCCCTTGACTGTTACCATCCCTCTCCCCTTCGACCCTTACCATCCCACTCCCTCCCCCCCTCAACTCCTTACCATCCCTCTCCCCCTCGACTCCTTACCATCCCTCTCCCCCTTGACTGTTAACATCCGTCTCCCCCTCTCCCTCTGGACCTTACCACCCCTCTCCCCCTCTCCCTCTGGACCTTACCACCCCTCTCCCCCTCTCATCCCTCCCTTTTGTTTAACCTTCTTGATGAAGACGATAATCTTTGCTGTGACAAAACATCTGCACACAAACAGCTCTGAGCTTCAGCTTTTTGTTTTATTAAATCCTAAAGTGTTCATCTTACAAATTAAGATCAACTTAAACAGAAAGTTCACATTCTCCAGTAAACAACATAATGTAAAATTAAAAAAACAAACAAAAAACAAATCAGTGTTTCTTTAACAATAACCCAAATTCCTGACAATCAATTCATGTGTTATATACAACAATAATATACACGAGTCGGACCAACGTGAGACACACGATGAATCCATGTCTGCATGAAGTCCGGCTGATTTTAGAAAAAAAAACAAAACAAAACAACAATACAAAGTGAAATGAGCATTAAACAAAAACAAACACAAAATGAAAACACATATATCAAAATAACTGATCGCTGTCGATCATTATTGCTTTGGTGACAACAGCAAATATCAGTTCTCCTCACGTGCAGCACTGCTGCTACAGCTGCTGAGGAGGAATCACTGAGCCCTGTGGTGCTGTGATGAAAAACACAACTGTGCAGCAGCACAATTCATCACAAACAAGAACTCAAAGAAAATGTTACAAAACCGCAGCTAATTTGTTTTCATTAACTATATACAAATCTACATATTTGGGAAAAAATGCTGTTCATTGTATAAAATGTACAGTCTGAGGAAATAATCCTCTGTAATGAAGAAACTAATGTTAAGGTTGTATTAAACAGCATCTTCTCAGAGCCATTTCTCTTTGTCTTTCTGTTGAGAACAATATTTTCCACCTTAAATCCCACCAGTTTCTATATTTACACCTAATATCCCAGAATCATATTTAGACGCAGCACCAGGAATATTTTCCTGCTGCTTCTGCTTCTATTTACAACAAACTCTGTTCCCTGCAGTGACAGCGGCTTCATGTGTTGTACCTTAACTAACACATATCTGAAGTCACTGGAGATTTTCTGTATTAAACTGTGACTGTAAACCTTAAGGCAGGATGATCAAGGCACATGTTATATACACTATGATACAGGAGTGTTAATAGGAATCAACCATAAGCATCAAAAGACAGAAAGAAAAGAACAAAGAGGTTTTCTTTACATTTGAGTTTGCATTAAGTCTCTGTCCTGGTGCTCTGTGCTCTAACTCCAGTGTTTGTGCATGAACACGCTGAAAGACTGAGTTCATTAGTTGTCAACTCCAGCTCAACACTGTCTCCTAGAAATTACGTTTGTATATCAATAAATTACTTTGTGGTGACAAACGTAATTCCTGCCTGGATTATGTTCACACACGTTTCTTTGAAACAGTACATTTATAAAAGCACTGGATTTGCAAGTAGGCGGCTGCGTTGGATTGTGGGCGTTCAAAGTGCAAACGCACTTTGGTTAATGTAAAGAAATGTTGTCATTTTCAGCAGTTTAGGCAATTCACACACTTTGGGTTCAGTTAGGGAAAGATCGTGAACCTAGCTAATGAGCTAGCTAAAATTAAGCTAGTTAGTTAGCTAGTGTTTTGCTAACATTACCTATCACGTGTAACTATCCACATAATGATTGATGTAGAGTAGCTAGCTAGTTAGCTCGAGTTTTAATACAACTAGCTAACTTGCTAGCTAACAACTGATGTAGAGTAGCTTGCCAGTTAGTTCATGTTTTGCTAACATTAGCGATCATGTGTAAATAGCCACCTAAAGCTTGATGTAGATTAGCTAGCTAGTTAGCTAGACCAGTGGTTCCCAACCTTTTCCCCCCATTTGTTCTAAGAAAACACCCAAAGAATAAGTGATTAATTCCAGAGCTTTACTGTCCAAAATAAACATAAATTAAATAGTTTCCTTTCTTAGAACTTTTACTTTTGGTAAACATTGCTTTTCTTTTAGGAAAAGCTAAATATGTTTTTTCTTTTAACAACCCAACAGAGCAGCTGATACACACCCATCTTTACCAAAAGAACAATAATTATTCATTATCACAGTGCTGAGAGCTCACAGAACTATTTTTAATTTAGGACAAAGAAATGTATGTTTTTAAGTAGTTTTGAATACAGACTTTTGTATAAATTGTGAGTTTAATTAATATGTGCACTCTCAAATTGGGAATTAATGAGCTAGCGTTTTGATAACGTTAGCTATCAGGTGTAAATAGCTACCTAATGACTGATGAGATTAGCTAGCTAACTAGCTAGTGTTTTGCCAACATTAGCTAACTTAAGATGTGACTATTTGTCATTTTTGGAAGTCCTCCAGCATCCATCTTTTAATCATCTTCAAAATTTGTTTTTCTTTTCAACAGCTGAGCACAGAGCATATCCCAGTACAGGAAAACAGGAAACAGAGGTTCCAAAAAGGGGCTCATTGAACTCCCTGGAGTGTACCACAGAGAAGGCAGTGAGAGTCAAAATTTAAATTGTAGTCTTAACTGTAAAATGTAACTTGATACTTGTGTTAAAATGAGGTGAACTGTTCTAAAGTTTCAGCTGTAAACTTCAGCTGCCATTTATAATTTTACTACTATAACTTTGTTTCGGATGATTTTCACATATTAACTTTGATGTATAATTTCTGGAAATGATTTTTTTTCGTCATGTTTTGTAAACTACGACCCCTCAAAGAGTCACAAACCTCCTGTAGTTTTAAAGTTTCCTCACACGGTAAAAGAGGCAACATGGTTTCAAGAATCTCAGAGGAGAACTTTGTGAAGGAGCCAACGTGGCTGTAATGGCTTGATTTCCACCAGGCGTCACTGAACTGTGGAAGAAGACGAAGGACTGTCCCCTTTATAAAAAGTCCACGGAGACTTTAAGAGTAAACTTCAGTCCGATGAAACCGGTCTGAGCTCCCAGTTCAGTTGGACGTCTTGAGCTCAAAGCGGCTGTAAACCTGCTTGGACTTCATCTTGTTGTACTGGTTCACCAGGTCCAGC
The DNA here is from genome assembly GCA_034769285.1 of Lutjanus argentimaculatus. Taxonomy (NCBI): domain Eukaryota; kingdom Metazoa; phylum Chordata; class Actinopteri; order Lutjaniformes; family Lutjanidae; genus Lutjanus; species Lutjanus argentimaculatus. The sequence continues at coordinate 75,843 of JAWZSL010000050.1, forward strand.
TTGCTGTGTCCCAGCGTCATCCGTTTCTGGTCCTGCCGGCTCATCACCGCAGCCGGAGACGGCGGTGGCGGTGGGCTCTGCTGGCTCTCTGGCTCATTTTGCGAGAGATCCGGGCCCCCCCAGGGCGTGGTGCCATGAGGAGATGGCGACCTCCTGAAGTTGTAGGAGTCTTTCTCTTTGCTGAAGAGGTCCGTGAACTTGTTGAGGAACTGGTTGGAGGTATTCCTCTGCTTGGGGGGTAGTTTGGCGTCATTGATCGGGGTCGGTGTCTTGGCGTTCAGGTTTGAGTTGGGGCCCCCGGGAGCGAGCCCCGAGCTATGGAACATGCTCGGTTTGTGGTCGTACAACCCCAACGCCTGGAACTTGGAGGATGTGCCGCCGATATTTGCCCGCATCACGTCGGCCGGGTTGGGCTTGTTCCACTCGATGCCCATCGGCTGACCGTACACCGGTGATAGTCGGTCCATAGCTGGGCTGTGATTGGTCCCTCCGTTGGCAGAGACTCTTGGTCCCTGAGGCGAAGGGGTCTGTCCTCCGGCTCGGTCTCCTCCTCTCCTCTCGGGACTCAGATGAGAGTTGTTGTTGGGCTCCTTCTTGTCATGACCTTGAGTGACCTTGTAGACCACATTGGAGGCCATCCCCGGCGCCGCCTTCACACTTGACACGCTGTTACTTGATTGGCTGCTGGAGTTTTCGGAGCACACCCTGTCCCTCTGCCTGCTGGAGGACGGAGGAGAAGACATAATCAGTAAAGTTTATCTATTAATACAGAAATAAACTGTCTTTATTTTATACTGTACAGGTGCCAACAAAAAGAAGAAATAAAACTGGTCACAGTACTATGGCAGATAGTAATCACATTAGACATTACAGGGACAGTTCACCACAAAATCAAAAATACACAATTTTCCCCTGGCCTGTAGCTCTGTTTATCCATCTAGATAGTTTTGGTGTGAGTTGCAGAGTTTTGGAGATATCAGCTGCAGAGATGTCTGCCTTCTCTCCAGTATAATGAAACTAAATGGCACTTGGCTTCTGGTGCTCAAAGCACCAAAAAAAGAACATTTGAAAAATTAAAAAAACAGCGTCTCTTTCCAAAAATAATGACCTGATTACTCAAGATAATCTACAGACCTACTTTCTTCCAGCAATTGAATCTACCACAGCGCCTTCTTTTTTACCATAGAAATAAAGTAGTTCCAACATAACACTGCTCACAGAAAAGGTTCTGTAGATTATCTTGAGTAACCAGGTCATGATTTCTGGAAAGAGACACTGGTTTTGAATTTTTCAAAAGTATTTTTTTGGCTCTTTGAGCACCACGGCAGTTCTCTGTACTTCCGTTCACTAACTGCCAGCTGTTCAGACTTTTTTTTTTTTTTTTTTTTTTTTTGTTTTGTTGTAGCTGGACGTAATTTGTAGCATCTTAAGTAAGGGATAATGTACAGTGAGCAGGTCATTATTGTGAATTATACATGTCAAATGCTTGATTCTGATTGTTCAATTACAGCATTCTAAGGTCTGTCATTTCTTTATAGCAGACTGTTGCTATGGACGCCGTTCCGATCGACTCTGGCGGATCACGTCCTGTCATATCAATCCGCAGAAAGACGTCTACACCCTGTGGCAAGAAACCCGTTACTTTTCTCATCTTCGCTACGGAGTTACCGTTGCTATGGACGCAGAAACGAACTGACTATTTTTTCAAGCAGAAGCGATGATATCTTTTCTAAATCAATAAAATCATATTTAAATCAACATTTTCTGTCAAACTTTTGATTTCTTTGGTAAGTAGTTGTGTAATAACAACCTGCTCACCATACATTATCCTGCTCATTACATGGTTATGTACAAAAAATAAATACATAATTTGACACAGAATATTAATTTTTTAAATGATTTCAGTAATTTAACAATTATTTTATTGTTCATCCAGAGTCTATAATCAGAACTGTATCCATAGCAACAGTCTGTTCTACAGAAATACCAGACTTTAGAATGCTATAATTGACCAATCAGAATTGAGTATTCAACAAAACTATGTAATAAAGTAGAGTGATGCAGGGATGAAAAATTTTTGTAGACCAACCCTGAGGTCAACATCACTTTGATTCCCTCCTCAAAAAGCAATGACGTTGTTTTGTTCAGCAAGATAATCTCAAGAGAATCAAATGTCAACAGGAAATGATGTAAAGCGGTGACCTTGAAAAAGCAAAACAAACATCTTAGTAACGAGACACGGCTTCATACCTGTCAGAGAGAAGATCCAGCCCCATGATGGGGCCCATCCCCATGCCGCCCATGCCGGGGCCCATCATGGCCTGGTACGGGGGGAAGTAGGGCATCCCCTCCTCCTCAGCGTTGTAGAAGCAGTCGATGATCTGCGAGTCGGCGTACAGGCAGCGGAACTCCCGGTCGAAGCTGTCAGCGATGCGACCTGAGAAGTGCATCACCATGTTGCTGTGCACTTGAGCCGACAGCCAGGTGAAACTGGAGAGGAGACGGGAAGGAGGATGAAAGAGAGCGTGAAACCAGTGAAACCAGTCAGCTGGACAGCAGATAGGTGATCTGGGAGATTTAAACCTACTACGAGGAGTTTTTAACTGCTCATGAAACAGTCTTAAATTATTACCGATGCCTCTATATCACCTACATAAGTTAACAAGACCGTATGCAAGAAAAATGACTATTTCCATATAGTTATTCTTAACGTGAGTCACCGGGTTGGACTTAAAAGCTCTGAGTGGTCTTCATGCAGATGATTTCCCTCCACCTCCAGCCGATAAAACTGCCGATCAGCCTCAACAGCTTCCTGCAGGATGATGAGTCACTGCAGCGGTGACTCATCAGACGACAGGTACACGAGTACTGAAGGCGTCAGGCTGATCAGCAGAAATAATCCACACAAGAGGACACACACACTCAGAGGGATATGATCGCACAAATGTCTGAGCGCCAGTGAATGCAACGTGTTACCCCGCAGGCCTGAGACACATGGCATAAAAGACAAAGTGACCAAAGAAAGAAACCAAATATTTATAATATCTTTTATCAAATAAGGATGAGAGACTCGTCAACAGACAGGATGTGTAATGATGACTGTCAGCAGCAGCTGTCATGTTCCCTGTCTGTTAAGTATTTTATTTTTCTCCCTCATGTTTCATGTCTTGTCTTCCTGTTTTATTTTGTGATCACTCACCTCTGTCTCTGTTCCAGGTTCCTGTCTGCCCTGTCCCCTCCCCTGTCTGTGTGCACCTGATCCCTGATTGTTTCTCCCGCACCTGTGTCTAATCACTCCCCATTAGTCCTGCATATATACCCTCTTGTGGCTTGTCTCGTTGCCAGTTCGTCGATGTTCACAGCCTCACGTACCAGCACTCTTCACAGTCTTAGTCATAGCTTATTAGTGTTTGAACCTTGCTTGTTTTTGACCTCGCCTTTTTGCCTCATGTTTTTGGATACCTCTGCCTGGTTTGACTGCTTCCTTGTGTACCGACCTCTGCCTGGAATAAACCTTGTTTTACTGCTCTACCGATCCGAGTTGTGCATTTGAGTCCTGCTTCCACTGTGCTAAGTTCATGACAGCAGCAGGTTATAGTCAGAGCTTTTTTTTTTACTTTAGCCCTGTGCTAAACTTAGGGCTGCACAGTTAATTTCAAATCGCAGGAGGTGCAAAATTTGTCAGAAGACTTTTAAATAAATGAATGTGATGAGGCAGAGATGTCCATCAGATTCAGACGTAAAGAAACATCTTCATTTTCAGGTGTGAATGAACTTGAGATTCGAACATTCAGAGGTTGTCTGGGCCACATGTGACCACATCCTTTCAGCAGTGAGTCCTGGTCTACACTGAAGGACCGCCCACTCAACTGATGTCCTGTAAGTACATCAATTGGTACATTGTGATGCAAATTATGTCCAGGCTGTCCTACCTGCATGAATCTGACTTACAGATTAGAAAAAAGAGAGTATACTGTCCTCCAACTCCCATTGATTTAGAGTGGTATAAAGTGATTTAAGAAATATTAGGGAAGGTTTTATGTGGCAGTTTTCAAGGATGGGGTTCCAAATTTTAAGAAATGAAAAGGTGATATTATGTAATTTAATTTCTTCCACTCATGGATACATTTTTCTGCCTCACTGTAGATGAGGGTGTCCTCTGCAGGCTTTACACGTGAATCAAAAAAGAACAAATGTAAGAAAAAGCTTATGAGGCCCAATGTTTTTTTTACACAAAGAAAGAAATAATTTAATGTGTAACATTTGTTGAATTTTCAAGACCACCTACATAATGAAGAATTTGCTGTGAACAGTGTTTCACAGGGTTTGTGAAGTTTCTTCTCACCCCACAACTCTCAGAATAGTGCATTTTTTAAGGGACTCTGGGGTTACTGATGCATTCAGAGATATAAGCTGCAGGTAAAAGAGGCTGAACATAATTTTCATTACAATGGACCAACTGTTGTACTTACAGGACGTCCTTTAATGTGGCCCAGGACTCACTGCTGAAAGACTGTGGTGTAATAATAGCGTCTATTATTATTTCTATTAATAGGCCAATCATAAACACAACACTGACATGGAAATTAGGTAGTGATGATTAGATGATTGCATAAAATTCTTGACATATTTACATTTATTTGGGGTTAATTAATTGTTAGCCTATGATAGTTGATTAATTGACTAATCAAAAGAAGTTTTTGGAGAAAGCAGTTCCAAACAGGTACGTTTTGAAGAGACTCTGCACTTGTTGTCTTTATTTATTTGTTATACTGTAACAAACAGCAGCTATAATTCTTCATGTCAGGACAGTTTGCAGCATTTGTGCTAACTTGTCCCCGGGAGCGTCTCCACCTCCAGTTTAACTAAATCACTTTAATTTTAATTCTCTAATCCTCAGAGTGTTTTAAACAGCCTCATGAAAAGTAAACATGAATAATAATCTCTGCAGAGACGACGCTATGTGCAGCACAAAACAAAATGAAGCAGTTCAAACATACGTTTAAATCATTTTGAAGACACTGACAGCATGCATGAGACACGCTGAGACAGTGAGTGAGTTTGACAGCAGCCAAAAAGAACCTGCAGGACGGCTTTTCCTCTGCAATTAGTCACTCACTGATCAGAAATGTTGGACACATTTCACCTGAAGATAAATTCCAGGTAAGAGGAACCGATCAGAGCACGCCTCCACTGCAGAGACCATAAACCATAAAACTTTGTTTTCATCATTATGAGAAGGGAGTCACAGGCCTCACATCCATCATCACTTCATCCCAGAAGTCATATAAAATTATACAACAGGCCATATTTTCTAAGATAAGTTTGGTGTACTTTCAACTGCTTCCTCTTCTTAACAGTTACCAGTTAATCCAGTAAACATATCAGAGGACTGTGGTCAAAAAAGGTCCATTTTGCACTGATTGAAAACAACAACAAGCTCTCACACCTGATTGTTCAGCAGAGTCTTATGATGCATGCTGACGGTGAGACGATGTCAATGATCCGACCTGCAGTCTTCAAAAGAGCGCGTTAACTTGTGATTACAGCTGCAGACACAGGACGCACACACACACACACGGACACAAACTGGTTTGTCTATCTTTCAAGGGTTTTTTACTGACACACACACACACACACACACACAACACACACACACACACACACACACACACACACACACACACACACACACACACACAGTTGAAAACTTTTCCAAAATGTCCTTACTAGCAAAGGTGGAGGAAACTTTCCCACAACCTTCCTAAACTTTCCAAAACTTTTCAAAATTATTTATCAAAAAAGTACATATTTCTAAAGGTGGATGACAGGTGGGTGACTGGTGGAGGATTCGTGGAAAGTTTTCCAAAACCTTTAAAAAACTTCCCAGAGCTTTTCTAAAACCTTCCTAAACTTTCCAAAATGTCCCTGCTTTTCAAAAATGCCGTTACTTCCCAAGGTGGAAGACAGGTGGGAGATATGTTGAAACTTTTCCAAAACTGTCCTAAACTTTCCAAAAGTGTCCTTAATTGCTTACTTCGATTTCAAGGACGTGGTAGATAGAAGGGGGACACGTGGAGGATATGTGAAAACCTTTCAGATATTTTTCTAACACCATCCTTAACTTTACAAAACTTTTCAAAAACTTTCCAAAATGTCCCTACTTGTCAAAAATGCCTTTACTTCCCAAGGTGGAGGACAGGCGGAAACATGTGGAAACTTTTCTAAAACTTCTCCAGGGATTTTTTTTTCAAAATAAAAGCCTCCAAATGACCACAGTATGTTAACAGGAAACCAGGGACAGATCCAGATGAACCTCAGCAATAACGGTACTGCTACTGCTATTAATACTTACTCAGTAACTGGTAATATTAGTGTGGGGACATTATCAGTGTTATTAACCACTTATTACATGTTAATATGGTGCTTATAAATGCTAACAATGAAGGGCTAAAGTACACCTGCCGTGTATATGAGGTATTATTTCTGCAAAAAAAATAAATAAATAAAAAAATCAAGAAATGTTACACTTTCCTTTGGATTAACAGATAAAAGTCGACATTATCGACTGATTATCAGTGAATCAGAGTTTATTATTTGCTTCTCAAATAAACTAATCAGTTTTAAACGAATCAGAGTGGGCTCTGCGTTTTTATATCAGAGTTATATGAGGACGTGTGTAGATAGTGTAGGAGGGAGGGACAGGTGTGCTCAGGTGATAAGAAAACATGACTGAGGCTCCTGGCACCCGTCTGGACCTCGCCCTTCATTCCTCAGTCAGCTTTACATTCAATGCCCGTTGGCCTGCATACCTGACCCACCCTACCCACTGCCACACACACCTGAAACACACACACACACACACACACACACACACACACACACACTCCAGGAGTCCAGGAGTGAAAACACTTTGCTGCAGCCAGCGAGTCAAATCTGAGACACGTCTGAATGTTCAGGAGAAAATAAAACACTGAGAAACGAAAACTGACCGGACAGAAGTCGACGTAACGAGGAAGAAGAGAGCGGACGAGGTGACTCAGGAAATAAAAGAACAGAATGAATGAAGGTGTGTAGCTGGTGACACACCTGAATACGATGATGAAAGAATGTGCGAATATAAACCCCCAAATATTTGTCACAATTTTTAATTTAGTCACCGTGACACAAGCTGCCGGTTGGTTCAGTTATTACAGAAAGCGACGCTCAAAGCTGCTCTAGTGGAGTCCCAGAAAGAGAATATGGAGCTGGAAATGAGCATAATAACAGGTCCCATTTAAGTAAGTGGGTTACCGTCAGCTGTCTGCACTAATCTGATTTCTGAAACGTCACGTAAACAAGAAACCTGGTTTCTGCAATCAGGGCAGAGGATCAGAGACCTGGTTTCTCCTGGAGAACGATGATTTCTTGGCTATGTGAAACCAGTTTAATTGGATTTTTACATGTGCAGGACAAAGACTTCAGAGAGCTGCTGTGACAGCACAGCGACAGGATGAGAGGAGATATAATGTCATGTAGTGATGCGTCCTCGTGTCTAAAGTCTAAAACAGAGACACAAAGACGCCTCTAGTGCCGAATCCACCCTTTAATATTGTTCACACATTTTCCCCTTTCCTTTTAAATCATATAAAGATATTATCCAGACGGCACAGACGAGCTCCAGCAGAAGTTCACACATCAGAGAAGAGTTGACATTAAAATGTCAAATAGTAAATGTGACTTGTGCTTTCATAAATTAAAAACAACACTAATAATCTCCGATTAATGAGAATCATCTTCGGTCGCTCAGTGAGGGAGGATTTAAGGATTTATAATAACAGCATGAAGTGACACCAACACTCTGCTGCTCCATGACACCAAGTTGTTAAAAACCCACAGAACTATTTGTCTCGCAGCTTCACTGGTACATTACATTCACTCACACACACACACACACACACACACACACACACACACACACACACACACACACACACACACACACACCACACACACACACACACACACACACACACACACACACACACACACAGTGTGGACTGAGGATGAGTAAGAGTCAGTTAACAGCAGAACAGCCTGATAATTTGTTTCAAAATTGCAGTTGTTCGGTTGTTTTTGTTCAGATTTTTATGCCATATCTGCTTTTTGGTCCATTTTCGAGCTAAAACATCCATCTTCACATATCTGCTGAGAATTCAATGTAATACTACAGCATACACATAATATGAACACAACTCCTCAGGAATTTTGCACCGCTCACTGACAATATGAGTAAGTTTAGGGCTGCAACTCATGATCATTTTAATTGCCCGTTAATCATTCTCTCGATTAATCGATTAGTTGTTTGGTCCATTAAAAGTCAGAAAAAAGGTAAAATATGACAATTTGTCCACAACCCAAATTCATTCAGTTAACTGTCATAGTGAAGTAAAGACACCAGATTTTTTTTAACAAGTAAGAAGGTGAAATCAGAGAATTCTGACTGTTTTTTTTTTTTATTATGCAAACAGATTAATCAATTATCAAAATAGCTGGTGATTAATTTAATAGTTGACAACTAATTGATTCATTATCGCAGCTCTAAGTGACTCATCAAGAAAACAGCTAGCAAATTATTATTATTTGATGATGAAAATAATCATCAGCTGCAGCCCCGGACTGTGGCAGCACCTGAAAGTCCAGACTAACATGCTAATTAGTGCATATTAGTGAATATTACAGTATGCAACCACTGGACACTACACTGGCAGAAATATCCCACAATGCCTTGCAGCTGTGACTACAACAACAGAACACACACACACACACACACACACACACACACACACACACATATACATATATAAAGATCAAAAAGTCTGTTATTTGATGGTATAATTTGCAACATTTTCCTGTCACTCAGTTCTAGTGGTGCTTCAGTTTCTCATTATTTTACTGCTCAGGACGTTTTACCAGCCCAAAACGTCAGTGTAGACCCTTTTACAGCCGACGTCATCGAAAAGCTGCGCGTGCATTTTGGCAAAGCAGCTAGCGGTCTCTCCCAGTCATCCAGATGAGTTATCAAGCTGCAAAGGTTGAATTAAATGTTTTAGCAGCACCAAAATCACCAAAATGTATGTTTGTTGCATATATGATACGTCGGAATCGATTTTCCACTGGTCGACTTAAGTTGTTCAGAATTCTGACAGGATCACGACTGTTTTAGAGCAATCGTTGGCATCTACAGCTGCAAGCTATTAAATGTGTTGACTGGACTGAGGATGGGATCAAATCTGCTCGTGTTTGCAGCGGCTCATTGACAAGCTGGTGTGGTCCACAATACTTCGGTTGCCAAAATGCACATGCAGCTTTCTGACTGTTAACAAACTGTAAAGGGGTGATTAGACGTCCTGGGAATGAGAGTCAACCATCAACCATCTTTCTGGTGCATTTACAGACACCTCAGACAAATCTTTCTGATTCTACCTTTAAAAAGTGTGAATCCACGACTCAATTCATTTCCCTTCATGTCCTGAATCGACTAACGTTAACACTGTTCATTCTCAGCAACTCGACACTTAATTCACCAGATCTGTTTGAACCAATCAGATGGCAGAGAACCATGAAGAACTGAAGTCACGTTACTGTGCTCCAGCTGGAAAAAATTAGAACAAAGATCATTTTGTTCATGTACAAAAACTACGAGCTTTGCCAAATGTGCAGTTCAAAAACTACAATAACTTCCAGCTGCAACATTTGAAGTTGCACAAAGAACAGTAAATCAAGAGTAATGTTAACATAATTAGCGACCTAATGCTAAGCTAACATTAGCCAAGTAAACCAGTGAGGCTGGAAACTCAGTCTAACATTAAGTTTAGGACTCAGGACTTGCCTGCCTTGATTTGGGACTTGAGTGCAAAGACTTTAGACTTACTTGTGACTTGCAAAACAATAACTTGGTCCCACCTCTAGTGCACATACTGGATATGTAGGGCAGAGTGTGCAATTTCAAATGCAATGTTTATCTAATACTTTTTTCATCAGTATGAAAATCAGTCACAGTGTGAGGAGTAGAATAAACTTTAACAACACAAAAGCTGCACTTCAAGTGCAGGAAATGTGGAAAAAATGAAAGAAAAATCTACTGGAAATGAAAATCTTCTTTAACTGTATATAGAAATCTGCACTCAGTAAACAATCGTCATTGCACATTGTTCAGAGCTTCAGTCCTACATACTTGTTGAGCGCGCAGCTGTAATTACAGGTATTACTCAGGTATTCTCATAACAGTTTCAAATACCAGCAGCAGCTCCTCTCCAACAGCAGTGCAGTCACGTCCCTGCACAACACGAGCTTTGTCACACACACACACACACATATTTGCAAACTCGATATGGCCTCTGAGCTCAGCCGGTTTCCTCCTGTAATCGTCCTGCTGCTTATCAGGACGCAGGATGCAAAGTGAGCGTCTGACCGTGAGCGGCCCACAGGTTCTGCTGCTGGTAGACACCTATTTTTATGTTCTCATGTGTTGTTCCCGATCTGTTCTCTTCATCAGTGTGAATGTCTCAGTCTGAAGAGTCCACCTACACACCTTCTTACAGCCAGCATCAATCTGTGATCCTTGTGTCATTCCAGGCTTCTTCCAGACTTAAATTACTGCAACATTATGCCAGTTATAAATATCATGACACACACCGGCTGCAGTGAGCCTTTAAAGGGAAGAAATTTAATACTGCACTTCTGTTAAGTTGTGGGACCCACAGGAGACAGATTATAAAGGAGAAGGGTAAAAACTACATCCTACATCCTACAAAACATGACATCCTACATTTCCCAGAGTTCAACTCCATAACATTTTTCATTAGACCTTCCCTGACAGCTTGATGCGCCCAGTTTTCTATGTAAGGTTGCTGTTTGTCGTCTCCAAAGCAGAACTGAAATCACTTGAGTCATTTTGTCAGACTTGACAAAACTCCTCCAGATGACAAAACTGTTTTCACAATTCAGAGTAGAGATAAATATGACTAATGAACTAATCTTCTTTTATAAAATCTGTGAGAGTCTTTGCCTCTTTGTACATAAGGCAGCTGTCTCATGACTATGTTGTAGCTAAGCTAGCACTGATACCTATAAAAACTGTAGCAGGAGTCTGCAAACCTGCAGCTCCGGAGCTACATGCGGCTCTTTTGCCCGTCTACAGCGGCTCCCTGAGGCTTTGACAAAGAATTATTATGGAAATTAATAATGACTTGTCTTTTATAAAGGAATTTTTATCTATTGTTGTTAAAGGCCTGAAGTGATTCTTACATTTTCCAGGTGTAAAAATGTCCAGCCAATACATGAAATCAAAAAAATGTTTTAATATTTTATCCATTAAAATGTGCATGGTAGCCTACATCTGCAGCTCTGAGCCTTTTTTTCATTCCTACAAACATTTCTCATGGGTGCACACGCTGAAAAAGTTCTGGTTTTCTGGGCTTGGCTCAGCGTCTGGGGGTTGTCTGTTGTATGATGATTTCTTGATATAATAGTATATATTATTAATATTATATTATAACAATAAATTACAGAAGTTCTTTCTATATCAGCCCTCCCATTTCCTTCTCCAAAGAATTATTGTTTTTACAGATAATCCATTTAAGTCCACATTAATCTTATAGAAGTGGCACAAAAGTGAGTGGGTTTAATACATGCTTAATGACTGTTAGCGTGTGTGTGGTGTGGTGTGTGTGTGTGTGTGTGGTGTGTTGCTGGACCTGTATGACCCTGCGATGACCTCCTCACAGTCGATGATCATAAACTTCTCCAGGACCTGACCAGTGAATTTCTTGCCGCTCTTTGTGCAGTACGTGTCCCCGCACACGCTGCGAATACGCATGTTCTGCACACAAACACACACAAACGTTAGTGTTAGAAACACACACATGCAGACTCACTGAAGAAACACAGTCAGTCACACAGCTGAGTATAATAAGAAATGAGAAAATAATATTTGGCAACCTGATTCTAAAATTTACAGGATATAACAGTGAGCCCTGAGCAGCCTGGACTCACAGATGTTTGTGAAATTAATTACTAAATGGTTTGTTGAAAATGCAAATGAGCTCCATGCATAAAAAGTTTTATAATTATTCACACAGAGGAAACAAAACTAGAAACAGTCAGTAGTTTGAAAAACAGCGAGGTGGGACCGTGTGAGCGTGTGAAGGTCAGAACAACAGATGGACAAAAAACGTTTTTACCCTCTACTCCAACAAAGTTTTCAGCAAAGTTTTCTCTTATGAAAACTCTCTCATGTTTATTTTCCTCTTTCTTTTTAGTTTCAGTTCATTTCTGTGCACTTTTTAAAATCAATATGCAGAATTCAAACACACACCAAAGGTTGAAATGACGCCTGCCAAAGTAAACGATGGAGCAGGTGATAAAGTTAGAAAGACGACGTGTTTTACTACAAACTCCAAATTCCTCTTCTCTGACACTGCAGTGTAACTTCTAGAGGCCGAGTGTAGAGACACATGTACTGCTGAGGGCGCACAATGATGCCACACACACACACACACACACACACACACACACACACACGCTAATACTGAACCACGTTAGCTAACAGGCTTAAATTTGAGCTAAATGCTAACATTAGCACGCTCACATGCTCACAGTGACACTGCTAACAAGCTGATGTAGGCAGATATAAAGTTTTCCAAGTTCACATCATAGTTTGGTGTTTTAGCATAACAGGCTAATATTTGTAGAGCTGCAAACGATTAATGGATCTTAGAGGTGAATATTCTCTGGTTTCTTTACTTCTCTCTGAAAATAAACTGAATATCTTTGAGTTGTGGACAAAACAAGACATTTAAGGACGTTCTGGGACAATTTTATGGACCAAACAATTTGTTCAACAAAATAATCAACTTTATCAATAAGTTTAATATGAAAATAATTGTTAGTTGCAGCTCTGCATATTTGCTAACTAGCACAAAAAACAAAATACAGCAGAGGCTGAATTGAATGTCTTAATGTTATTTTGCAGGAATCTGGTCATAAACATGTAGTATAGTGCTGTCAGAGTGAACCAGAGCAACGCTCCAACACTTTTCCCCCCTCAAACTGAGGAAATAGAATATTTGCACTTTGCATAATCCAGTTTTTTAAAGAGTGTAGTTGTGCAGTGAGAGGCGTCTTTTTCCACTTGTGTCCTGCAGACTGACAGTCACAGCAGAGACAGACAGACAGACAGACAGACAGACAGACAGACAGACAGACAGACAGAGCTCATGTGGACTGACTGCTGTATAATGTTCTCAACATGATGACAGTATTCACAGTCCAACATTTGATCATGTGGTCAGCTGCATTTGACTAATATATGTAAATCTACCACCATAAGACCAGTGGTTACATGACCTGAAACAAGTGACAATTTAAAAGTGTGCACATGCTCACGTCATAGATGCCCTCAGGTAACAAAAAGCACAACAGTTCTGCTCATAAACCAAAATATTTAAAGTTAAACTATCACCACAGTCATCAGGATTCATCCTCTGGATTAACAGATGTCATGAAAAATCCATCAAATAACAAACTGAGTTGAGATTTTTCAGTCTGGACCAAAATGTTGGACTGACCAGCACTGAATCACTACATGGCTAAACTTATTGTTACCTTCTCTGATGAGGTTGTGTTTTTGTTTTGGTTTGTCTGTGTGTGTGTCTGTCTGCAGGATTACAGAAAAACTACTGGCCCAGTTTTCACGAAACTTGGTGGAAGGTTGAATTATGGGCCGAAGAAGAACCCATTATGTTTTGAAGCAGATCTGAATCACAGGTCAAAAGGGCAACTGCAATTCTGAAAAATTCACTGAATTTGTTGCACATGTGCAAACCTGATATAATCGGTGAATCGTGTGCAACATATAACAAAACATCTGCCTCAAACATCACTGCAGAAACAAATGCAGGAGGCATAAACAACACAGGTTGATATAACCTAAATAAGCCTATTTAAAGGTTATTAAAGGTAGCATAATTTGTATATCATAGAAGACTGAACTATTCTTCTATTTTAGCTCTTTGCAGGCCCTTATATTTTTCTACTGGGGGTGTCAAGATTTTCCTAAACCATGATCCAATTTGACTTTAGATTTTAAGGTCAAGATTTGGTTTAAACATATTTTGTTTCCTTTGTCATTGTTAGACTACAGAGTCCTGATTTGTAAAGATGGACAGATCGTTGGTTTTATTCTCTGGCAACTTGTCATTTACATTTTCAAATTCTTCTTTAAAAAGATCTATATGTTATGGAGTGTGAAAGAAAGGCCAGGAAGCTGCACTGTTATTTTTTTTCTTCAGACACACACTGTACGCCACAAGTAGGCGGGTGGAGAGAGAGAAAAAAAATACTGGGAGAACACAGATTCCTGTCCTTCCTGCCTTTTTGATTCGATTATTGAAATTGGAGGCTCATTTTGATCACTTTTCATCTGTTGACACTGTTAATATTTATTGCTGACCGTGACATTCAGCCTCTGGAGATCAGCTGTGCAGTTAAAGTGAAGGCTGATATAGTTTGGAAGGTCAAATCTGCAGGATCCAGCTACAGTAATTTTAACATCTCACTGCACAAACACCATTATATCATCTTTGTCTGTTCTTTCATTTTCCTCTGATCTTCAGCTTAAAGTTCTTTTTAATTAATGGATTAACAGATCTTTTCTGTCTCTGAACCTGAAGCAGAAGGCAGTCAGAGTGAACACTGCGTCTCTGTCCCTGCATCAGTACAGTACGTCCTGTTCCTATAAGGTAAAACGTCTCTGTACTTACACTCAGGTGTGAGTTCTGGATGTCGAGCGCCGAGCACATTTCTGTGAAGTAGCTGAGGTTTTTCTCGTCCAGCAGGATGTAGACGGGGACGCGGCGCTTGTTGGATGCCTCCATCAGATCACAGAGCAGGTCCACGTCTGTAAACACATCCATCACCAAGGCTATCACCTGGAGCAGCGGGGAGAGACATGAGACACGTTAGCTTAGCATGCAGAGCTAATGAAGATTTCATGAGAGTGAGTGGGCCTCTTCATGGCACAGAACTGACACCGGCTTCATTCACAGACACCTTTCAGCTAAAACTCCACTGTCATGTGCGACTTTTCTTCTTTTTATGGTGGAAATGAGGGAGGTATCCAGTGTTGTTTTTTGTTTTTTATGTATATTAGTGTTGTGAAATTCTAGTATTGTGACAGCTCTAGTTGCTATGTCCTTCCTCTTAAAAAAGGGATCAGAAAATAATCAAAAAAAAAGTCTGAAGCAGAAGAAAAAATTGTAATTTAAGGGGCTGAAATGATCAGTCGATTCATTCATTGATTAGATGACTGGCAGAAAATTAATCTGCAACAATTTTGATAATTCATTAATCATTTTGAGTCATTTTAAGTAAAACTGCCAAACATTTTCTCGTTCCAGTCTCTTAAATCTACTTTTTTCTCTGTCTAGTATCACTGAAGATTTCTGGGGCGTTTGGTTGGATAAAAAAAACAAACATTTTTGATGTTGCATGTCAGCGTGGGGTCTGGGGAACTGTGATGGACATTTTCAGAATTTTCTGGAATTTTATGGAATTAACATTTCATAAAAACAAAACTAACAAGGCATGTAATGATACCAAAACTCAAGGTACACGAACAACAATACATAAAATTTAAATGAAATATTAACCATGTAATATCATGATAGATATTGTCACAGTCCGGTGCAGGATGAAATTTTTTTTTGCTGTATATTGTTACATTAATATCATTATATTAGGGCTGTGACGATGTGATACCTACCACAGGGTTGAGCTCGTCACCATAACATTTTTTGAAGGGTTTGTGCGTTTTAAATCAGCGCTACAAACACACAACAAGTCAGGAACGCAGAGCCTGATTGGTTGACATTGAACCCAAGGCATCTTGGGATTGCAAGTGGGCTGCTAACAACAACAACAACAACAACAACAACAACAACAACTGTTTTCAGGATCTGAAAATGGATAAATAACTACAGGTCATTCAGTGTTGAGTTTATTTTACTACGTCTCCAAAAAGACGCTGCAGTTTAGGGCTGATTACAAAGCTTCTGAAAGAGATAAGATGGCTCTGGAGCTCACATTGTAAAGGTACAATGGCAGTGTTAGCGTTAGCTTATCATTAGCCTTTCCTGCTCAGCTTACTCCGGGGCTAACCCCGTCACTTTTCCAGCTTTAAGGAAGCAACAGATGAGACTTTTCTCGGTGTTGAGGAGCTGCAGCGTTTATTAACTGACACACATGAACCTGAACTGTATATTTACTGCCACACTGACAACTTTCTGGAAAGTTTAAGTTTCTGCCTGGCTATGAGCAGCACCGTCAGTCTGCGCTGCTGTTTGCGCTCTCTCCATCACTTGCACGCCGCAAGCACATAATAAGCACTGCCCAATTCCTTAAAGGAGCAGCACTTACTCATAACAGTATGTTTCAATAAAGTCCAATGAAACATAATTATTTGTGCAGTCACAGTAAACCGCCATCTCGCAGAGATACGTTATAATTGACTGATTAATCTGTAATAAAAACAATATTAAATTTATGCCCTAGTAATATGTATTGTTGCATGTTTCATTAAATAATGTTTCAACCTAATCATCTTTTAAAAACAGACGGTGGGTGCAGAATGTTTTTTCTAAAAACAAAATGACCCCAGGGGCCACCATTGTTAGCGCGGCAGATAGGGGTTTAATTACAGCTCTGTAATATTTATGTTACAAATGATTTATGACGCAACAGTTTAAAAAGATAAGAGTTTGTCACAGTGGCCAGATTAACCTGTTCAACAGTCCCGGGGGCAAAAAGTGTCAGTGTGGCGGCTGATGACTCCAAGATCCCAACATATGCAGGGAACAAAACACAGTAACATGGTGGCTTTGTTGCTCCAGTACACACGTCAGTTAGTTTGTGGTGATATGAAAATGCACCATGTGAGCACAGTAGAAACTGAAAAGACAAAGGTTAGAATCTGACCTTTATTTTGACACAGGGCTTCTCCAGTATGTTACGTAACAGTGCAGGTGATATTTGACTTCTGCAGGTGTCACTTTACAAATAAACTCTTCACCTGCATTGACAAGAAACAGTACGGCCCTCCATATAGCGTGTGTTATTAACATTAATATACACTCACACACATAGAAAGAATGTGTTTGACAGTACTTGGCTGTGTGCAGACACATGAACAAACATGTTCAGGCCCAAAGGCTCAAGCGTGCAAGTGAATGACACTCGTAAAATGACTGACAGCAGCATCGATCAGCTGCACATCAGTTGGTTTGTTCAGGAGGAAGTTTTTATCACTGAACAGCCAAATTAATCAAAACATTTAAAAGGAAATTAATTTAAAAGTCACTTGGAGGTAGACGGGACTGATGGAGGCCACTGCTGAAGCCATTAATACCAAAGTTGGGAACCATCCCAAATACCAAACATAGCTAAGTGTGCATTTTCATTTTCTTATTATTGTGGGCTTAAAAACTGTCTGTTGAGTTATTTTAAGACACTGAAAGACTGGGTCAGTGCAGTGGTGGAGACAGAACCTGATGAATGTCTGCTCAGTATAATAAGTTGCAGTCAGGAGGAAGCAGCATCTCTTTGGAGCAGTTACATTAAAATGGAAGATGGGTCTCAGTAAACATGAATGTGCTCTGTGACTGTGTCATCCTGTCATGTGATGTCTGAGAATATATATGTGCATGTCTTCTTTCTGCTGTTTTCTTTTAGTACTGGAGTCGACCTCCACAATATAAAAATGTGGCTTGTGTTCCTGTAACCTGAAGACAATAATATATGTACAGCATGTGCTACACCTAAAAACTCCTCCTGACAGCACGTGCTGGTGGTTAACTGAGGCGAGAAGGTGAAACGAGCGGCTGGTTAACAAGTTTCAGCTTTTGTTTTTTAGCGTCATGACAGGCTGTAAACTCAATGAACTGCATCTCTAAATCACTGTGATGGAAGCTGAGAAGAGAGATGGAAACTGAGCACAGTGTGACGTAGAACGCACACTTTGATTTGTTTTTTTTAAATTTTATTTAGCACATATTAAAAAAAAGCTAAAAGCCTACAAGACTTATTGTGGGTCTCCCCCAGTTTTAAAGTGAATTCAAATTAATATTCAACGATAATTACTGATTATGATTATCACTTTAAATATTTAGGTTCAAAACCTTAAGTCCCTTTTTTACAGCATACGTCATATATATCCATGCAAAATAATTATAAAAAATTTCTCAAAAACTAATGCCAGTTCTAGGATTTTCTAAAAAAGTGTTTTTCAGATGTTTTTTAAACTCTGACAGGGACTGACAGGAGCTGATTCACATCATTCTAACATGTGGATCATATGAGCGAACAGGTTGTCTGGTTTTATAGGAACGACGATCTGAATTAAAATGAAAGTAATTCCTGAAAAATTCAGGCAAGCGAGCAGCTTTATGAACAACAAACTCACATAACTGAAGTCTATTAATATCAAATTTGGACAATTTGAGGGGGTCCTGGAATAAGAAAACGCTGCAGCTCGAATGAACCGTTTCTGAAGAATGGGATGGCCCATTCAATATTACAATAGGAAAGATATGGATATATGAAGCTGCAACTCAGCTTAACTGGCTCTGACTGTGTGAAAATCTGATGTTTTCACATCTCAGATGATGAAGATAAGCTTTAAAAACAAAAAAAAACAAAAAATTGTGAGTCAGGTCCAGCCCTGGAGTTTACCCGAGAACACCAAACCAGTCGTGCTGCTGCAGCAGGACAGTGGAGGTATGTGGGACATGTGAGCGACTGCCAACAGGACGCTTGGAGAACAACGTGTCTCCCAGGAGAGGTGAGCTGCAGGGGATTTACAGCCCGATCTCTTATCAGAGCCATCAGCTTTTTGGGCAACAAGAGAGAGAGAGAAGGAGGACGAGAGCCATCTGCAACTAGAGCTGCAAACTTTATGCATTTTTCTTAAATCGATAGTTCAACATGTTAACAATCAGTGCACAGTTTTTACTCTTTTTTTCCATTCTAGCGGTACATTACTTATGTCAAATTTTCTAATTCCAAATGACATCTGAGATTATTTCCCTTCCTGTGGATTTTTTAGTTTTAGTTTTATTGCACTGACAGGAGAATCACTCCTAATTTCCTTTTATTCTCTACAATGACATTAAAGGCTTTCTATTCTATTCTTTTCTATTCTGTTCCATGAAGCACATGTAATTTAAACAAACTGAATAATAAAACATTAAGTGTCCCACTTGAAAAACAGCTGCACTTGTCCACCTGTCCTTATTCAACATAATGTCTCCGCCAATGTCAAATGATACACAAAACATACACCGTCGATTAATATATTTTTAATTTCTTAAATTCAGAGAGAACATTAAGATGACTGTGGTTCCAGAGAGGAGAGTCAGGGGACCAGACGTGGCTCAAGTTGGAATAAAATACACCTGATGATTCCAGGAACATCAGGACAGATGTGTCCAGAGGAATCAACACATCAGTTTTCACAAGCAACTGATGATGAATATTGTGTCCATAAAATACTAATTTGTTCATCTAGTCAAGAGCAACAAAATGATGATTTCTCCTCTGCAAAGAAAAATGAAACGTCTCCTTTCCTGCACTGAAACTGAAACTTTTTTAAAGGCAAGCAGGTCGTTTTGACTGTTTTCAAATGTATATGTGCTATAACTTTGTTGAATTAAAAAATACAATGCTGCTGGTACACAAAAGAAAAGAAAATGTGATCATTTTTAACCTATTTCATCCACAGACGGTCATACTGACCCCACAGAAATCGCCGCTGTTACATTGTTACTTTTTGCACAGTTGGAGATGCATCTTGGTTGCTTAGCAACTATCATTGTCTCTGTCAATAAAACTTCACAAGTGGTCTCGATCTCCAGCTTCCTGACATTAAAATACAATTAATTAAGTAATTAGACTCAATTAAAAATAAAGTACGGGAGACCAGGGACGGTTGTAACACCAGCACCTATAACTCACTGAAGTTTTGTTTTAAAGTTCTCAAATGTTGAAACAAAGAACCCTTAATTAGTAGTAATAGTAATGTTTACAACTTTGCAAAGGGACACAAAACAACGTCCAGGAACACATGTTGACAACAATAAGAGACATTAAAAAAGACAACAAAGAGACGACAAACCAAACACAAAGAGACACAACAGCTACAAAGACACATTAATAGACAACATTACACCTGTGTTATAATCTTATAAAATACATTGAACTGTTTGTTGCTCTGAGTGATTCTAGATGAATCTAAAATTTGATCACTGATGGTTATTATCTTACAGAAAACTCCTGCTGTGAATATCTGCAGTCATTACTACATGTGATAGTTGCATATTGATAAATGTAGAGATTGAAAAAAAGATAAACTAACATAATAAATGCATTATCTAAGTCTGGCAGTTATCATGAGCGATAAAAGAGTTTAGAAGTCAAAGGTCAAAATGTTGCTTATGGACGTTCTAGTAGTAGTGAAATTCTGACACTTCTGGAGTTGAACAGTGCTAAAGTTCTAGTCTTGTTCATGGCACCATGAAGTGAAGTTATAAGATAAGTGGAGTGAACCGACATGCAGCTCTGCTAGCAGCTATCAGCTGAACCCACTGACTGACAAGCTGCAGTCATTTGATCTCAAACCCGCTGACTCTGCACAAACATGTGAGAACGAGGTCAACGTAACCACCATGTGGAGAGAAAACAGCTTTTATAGAAGCATTATAAAGAACATTTCATGTGTGGATCGAACAGGTTTGGATCTTTTTTCATCGTAGGTTGAACTGTCCTCAGTTTTATTTCCAACAGACTCAGTGATCCTGCAGATTTCAACGTGTTTTTACAGAGAAGAAGGAAGTGTCTGTGGAGAGGTGACTCATGTTCAATGTGTGCCCGACGGTCTGCAAATAACCCGACTGTGTTTCTTATTTCAGCTGGTCTGTGGTCAGTTCAGTGATCATGAGACAGTCTGACAACATTCAGTATAAACTCTGTACATTACTTAGATAAACTTCAAATTAATCAGGAATTTGCTGCTTTAATTTGGATGGATGGACTAATATCGAATGTGCCCACTAGACAGTGGCCCCGGGGCCCAAAGAGGTTGGGGGACTCCTGCTGTCAGAGCCTCTGTTTGAATAAGACTACAAAGACAACAACAAAGAGACACAAAACAACTACAAAGAGACACAAAACAACAAGAAAGAGGCACAAAATGACCATAAAGACAAACAAAGGAGGTCCTGCAAAGAAACGACAACGAAAAAAACGACAAAGAGACACAAAGCAACTACAAAGAGATGCAAACTGACTTCAAAGACACACAAAATTACTACATCAGGATGCAAACTACTACAGAGACACATAAAACGATGTCCCACAAAGACCCAAAACAACAACACAAAGACGCAAAAATACCACAAAGAAAGCAAAAACACAACAAAGCGACACAAAACCACCACAGATGCACAAAATGACAACATAAAGAAACAAAACAAGCACAAAGACACAATGCAACTGCAAAGAGACACCAAAAGACAATAAAGAGACACAAAACAACAACAAAGAGACATTAAAAGACAAACAAGAGAAACAAAACAAACACAAAGAGACTCGAATCACCCATTAAGACAAAAAAACACCTACAGGCAGGTGCATAACTGTCACAGACAGACACAAAATCACTTCAAAGAGACACAAATCGGAGCTTCTTGTCTCATAATCTGTCCCCGGTCTTGTCTAACTTAAAGCCGGTGATCAGACAGTCAAACTTGTCTGATCTGTGATCCGAGGTCAGCTGTTAAATGAGCGACAGAGCGAGCTGTCGGCCTCGCCGTTGACCTCACTGTCGGCCTCGCCGTCGACCTCACTGTCGGTGGCGCTCAGAGGGAGATAAGAGCTGATCAAACTCGACAGCAGGCAGGAGGACGGACCGGCTCCGGGGCCCGCTGCATTTGTTTGTAAGCAAACCAAGTGGAAACCACTGGAGGGAGGAATTAGCCGCTCAGCTGGAACCATGAAAAACAAGAAAACTCCCAACTGACTGCAGGACACCTGATGATCTCTTCATCAGGTGTTTGTCAGGAAACCAACCAACATCATGTTGTTTTTAATTATTATTATCAGACTGCAGGTTTTATTATGATCCAGACGTGTTAATACACATAAAACATACTCAACTTTGATTAAAAACTTATTCTCCCTCATTGAAAAATACTGAATATGAAAATATCAATCATTTAAAACTGCTGGACACAAGTTGTCTCCTCCTTCTTTAGTTTGTTATGGTGCCATTTTTTGAATGTCATTTATTCTACACACTCATGTTTTAAAAAAGTCATTTCCTCTTCTCTGTTTCTGTTATTTGTTATTGTCTTTTTTTATGTATTTTACAGATTTCATGGCAGCTTTTCTAAAAAGTTGCGATACATGTTATGATGTTTTAGGTGTTTTTTGGAAAGAAATTGCAAAAACGAGTGACAATTGCAAAAAAAAAAAAAAGTTGCAATTTTTAAATTCTTTTAATAATTTATTTTGTATTATTCATTAAAAATCAAAGGCAACTTGTTCCAGGGAGAATTAAACCACACTGTGTTCTGAGCGTTCTGATCTAATCTTACGAAAAAGTTTC
The DNA here is from genome assembly GCA_034769285.1 of Lutjanus argentimaculatus. NCBI lineage: Eukaryota > Metazoa > Chordata > Actinopteri > Lutjaniformes > Lutjanidae > Lutjanus > Lutjanus argentimaculatus. The sequence goes on from JAWZSL010000050.1 coordinate 98,542, forward strand.
AAGATTACAAAAAAATCTAAGAAAATATGCTTTAAATGTAAATGAAGAGGTTCACTCGGGGGGTGTTCCACCAAGACGCAAAATGTTTTGGAGCTCAAACTCAAAACCAGAAAAAAATTATTTTATTTTAAAAATGCGTGTTGATAAATGTCAATACGATAATAAATCTCTTCAGTACCTTTGACAAAATAAAAAAAATAAAAATACAACAACATGGTAAACACTGAGATGTGAGGGGGGCTGCTATGAGTGATGGAACTTGTGGGAAACTCCAATGTTTGATCAAATTTGTGGAAAAGTGATGGGTGAAGTGATGGTGAAAGTGATTGGACAAAATTGCAAAGTTATGCAGATTTCACAGGAATTGGCTGAATTTGTGTTAATTGTTCCGATCGCAACATCATAACTTCCTGGAGGGACCGAATATTGGTCAACCCACTGCAATTTTTAAAACTGAAAGAGGTGCAAAAGAGACATTAAAAGACAATAAAGAGACACAAAACTGCCTATGAAGTGATCAAATAAAAATAATCTGCATTACGTTCTCTTAAAAAAAGCTGCATGTTGGAAAACGTACATGTCGATACTGATATTGACTAAAACTGCTGTGATAAGCCAACATCGAGCTGATGATATCAGTCGACCCACAACGAGGCACAATATTTGTCAGAGGCAAAATGTGCATCAAAATACCATTTTAAACTAAATGTTGTGCTGCAAAGACGCTCAGGCCTACATGACAAACTCTACAAACTTAAGAAAACATCTAAAGAAAAAAAACATGTCATCGTTGTTTTGCAATGAAAATGAGAATAATGATGTAAAAATGATCACTCCTTCTTAAATGGCAAATCATTCTGCAGTTTCACTGTCAGTCAAAATAATCACAGTTAGATATTTTTCAATCTTTCAGCCGTTTTTAAGATGAGTTCAGGAAACGTTCTCTCTTCAGCAGATGAATATGAAAACAAAAACTGCACACTGAAGCTAAAACATCATAAATAATGCAAAAAAAACATATGTTACAGTGACTGATTAACTATTTCAGCTCACTACGTCTGAAACAAGAACCTCTTTCTTCCAGTGGATTCTTAAAAAAATAAATACAGTTTTGTTTGCTTTAATAAACTGGAGTCACTGGAAAAAGTGTTGACATCATGTTTGAGGGAGTGACTGAAGTGACCTCGTATTTACAGTGAATTTCATTTTCACAATTGTCCTCCTGCATCATTGAACTGGTCCAACAACTACTGAATGACATGTTGTCGACTTTAATCACTGTGTAAATATGTGTTTTAGCTGAGGAAGAGTTGACTGTTAAAACCAGGTTAATGACAGAGCTCCACGGTGTGTTTGACCTATATCCTGCTATTGATTAACTGATCACTTGGTGTTTATTTTAGGTGTAGAACCAGACAGATGCATCGGTCGGCTGATGTCATCCCCGTCGAAACTCTCTGTCTGTACATGTTTATTCAGATATGACAACAGACGGGAGTCGAGTCAGAATCAGATCCGTCAGAATCAGTTGTCTCTGAACTTATCAGTTCCTTCCTTCAATGCCGACATGTGTTACTAACAGTTGTTCAAAACAAGGACGTCAAACTTGTGCGTCTACGCTGCCGGAAACAACAAGAACTCACACAGCAGAGAGGCTTTTTCTACTCTGTTTCTACTGTGTTCGCACTCGGAGATAAAACAATTGTGTCGATGCTAAAAACCACACAGAAAACCCCATCCTTAGACATTTTGTTTTGAGAGAATATAATGCAGATGAGTAGTTTGTTAAGTTTTAGAGGCAGCATTTTATGTATATCCTTTTTCTTAATTCAAGTTTTAAAATATATTTGGGCTGCAGCTGATGATTATTTAAGTCTGTCAATTACTTTTAGTCCACAAAACACTGAGGGAAAAAAAAGACGTCCTCAAATGTCTCGTTTTGTCCACAACCCAAAGATATTCAGTTCACTACCAGAGAGGAGTAAAGAAACCAGAAAATATTCACATTGAAGAAGCTGAAATCAGAGAATTTGGACTTTTTTTCTTAAAAAGTGACTGGTTGATTATCAAACTAGTCGGTGCTTCATTTAATAGTTCGGTGAAAATTTACTGTTTCAGTGTTTCATTGCCCTGATATCATTTTTGGGCAACAAAGTTTATTGTTAAACTGTAAAATCTCCTGCCTCCATTATTTATCTTTGTCACTAAGTGTTTGATGAGCACATTTGAGGGATCAGTGCAATATCAGACGATATACTCCAGAATATCATCAACAATCATCAATATCAGCCTCAAAATTCCAGTATGAGTCATGTTATCAGTGTGTTTAAACAGTCTGGGCTTTTCAAGGAGATGGTCAAGAAACGTTCAACAAAGTTAGACAGTTATTACATTAAAGAGTGAGTCTGCATGTACATTTGTCTCATTTCAGGTATAATTTCCTCCTTTTAAACCAGTAAAACCTCCTCTTACGTGCTTTGTTTGATCATTTATGTAAAATGACCATGATGTGTCATCAGAGATCAAGGAAACGTGAAGTTGAAATACTCGCTTCTCTGACAACAACACTACAGCTGCGGTGTCCCCCTTTGAAATCTCTACATCAGGGTGGAATAACTGTTACTGTTTGCCTGTTTCATGTTAATCAGAGTTCAAATTAATGCCGAATGTTTGCCGAATGAGTGAGCGTCTGTTTATGAGTCGTGAGAAATCATTAATAATCTTGTAGAAGGAGTAGATGTTTAGAACTGTTAAATTGAGCAAAATGTTCATGGAGTTTGGCAGCAGTGAGACAGACACTGAAGTCACTGAAGTGTGTGTATTTTCAGAGCAGTTGACTTTAGATTCAGGACAACAGGCTGAACTTTACACCAACAGACAACTGACAGAGTTATAAACAGCTGATCAACTGACAGTTGACGACTCGTCCTCACTTGTTATTGTCAGTTTATGAAGTTGTACACGTCTTGCACTCCTGCAGCCTTTTTAATATACAGCTTATGGCTCCAAGTCACTATCTGGACTGCAGATCTCATTTTTGCACATGCAGCTGCTACGTACTGCTCCTTTAAGAAGCTTGAATCAGGAGATTCTGACTTGCAAAAAAATACTCAAACAGACTGATTATCCAAACAGTTGGCTATTCAATTAACCAATTAATCGTTTCATCTCTAAATTAAAGGACACTGAAATCTTTTTTCTTCACATTTTGGGACATCATGGGGTCAAACCACTCAGTGTCTTCTTACCTTTTTGGCTTTGTTGATTAGGGACCTGATGAGGTCTTTGACGTTGTGAGACTTGTCCCTCTGGAAGTAGATCTGCGTCTCCGACGGTCCGTACCTCGACGGAGCATCCGGCCAGCCGAGCTCCAGCATCGGCGGCTCCTCATCGGACATCATAGGGAAGTAAGTCCCGGAGGTGAGCTCGGACACGGCGTCCCCATCCCCAAAGTCCCTGTCGTTGGGGCCTCCGATACCATTGCTCTCGGAGTTGCATGCCTTGGCCGCGTGCTGGGTGATGTAGCGGATCTCCAGCGGGGACAGGAAGTTGAGCTCCCGCTCCTCAGTCAGCACCCGGCGGTACTCCTTCTCTCCGTGCTCCAGCAGGGCGTCCGTCGCCAGCCGCGCCGCCTCGTTGTGGCTCAGCTCCAGCGTGGAGACCTGCCGCCACGGGTTCTTCACCTCGTCCAGCCGCGAGGCGAGCTTCCCCAGCGGCTTCCTGGACGTGTTCGGCCGCAGGGCCTCCGAGCTGATCATGGCGTTCGTGAAGTCAGCCGTCCTGAGATTAAAGGTGGGGACACGAGTCTAATCCAAGAAGAATTCGGCGAATATCTCCTCCTCAAGCTCCGCTAGCTGTCTGCTCTGTGTGCACGTTGGAAACAAAATTCAGTGTTTGCAACAGCGGTGATGAACTGACACACTTGAATGTCGCAATATTATTTTTGTGATACTGTATCAACTCTCAAAACTATATCGTGATTAGGGCAGCAACGAACAATTATTTTCACTGTCGATTAATCTGTTGATTATTGTCTCAATTAGTCGATTAGTCGTTTAATCTATAAAATGTAACAAAATTATGATAAATGTCAGTTTCCCAAAGCTGACGTCAACAACTCAAAGATATTCAGTTTACTGTAATCAACAAGAAAATATTCACATTTAAGAAAGTAGAATCCAAGAATTTTTACTGATCATCAAAATAGTTGCTGATTAATTTAACAATCAATTCATAATCGATTAATTGTTGCAGCTTTAATCGTGATACATGCAAAAATTCTGTTCATTGTGTTGCATTTAAACCTCCGACCACTAGATGGCAGTGTTTTCTATGTTCACTGCTCTGTTTGCACAAAAAAGTCCATTTTAGCTCAAATTTTATGCACATGGCAATGTGTTATTTATGCTCTGACGGTTTTTCTAAAAATCAGATTTAAATAACAGCTTAAAGTATCGCAATTTATTCACCAACAAATAATATTTATTTGTTGCTGAATTGTGATACCTATCGTATTGCCTGATTCTTGCTCTGAAAATTGGGAACAAAAAGTGGCTTGAACTGAGCCACACAATCAGCAACAGGTTGCTGAATTCAAATATGAACGACGTTCCTCCAGAATCGCGTACCCGACCTTTAATTTGTCAGTTTTATAAAACCCTCACCCAGAATAACCCCAACAATCCTCTGAGCGGCTCAGAGAGGAAACTAAAGAGCAGAACACTGCAGCTATTTCATACTGAACTGGTTTTAGAGCAACATTAATGCAAAGAAAGAGAAAATTAAAGCGACAGAGCGACACAAACTGTCGGATTAGAGTCGGAATAATCCACAGAGCCGAGAGCAGATCAATAATCTATAATCAGGTCTGTATAAACAGCGCACACAGGAGAAAAACACGACTTTAAAATGTGAGATAAAAAATACTGTAAAGCTCCAGAGTCGCTCTAACTCACTCACTCTGTCCTGGAGGTTTGTCTCTGAATAGTTCGTAATAATCCAAACGTCCCGCAGTCGCTCGTCCTCCGCGGCGGTGAAATGGTCCTCGCTTCTCTAATTCCCCGTCATGTCAGACAGGATCTGAGTCCCAGGAGCCTTTTCAGCACAGCGGACACCTTCCTCTCCTCTGTCCTCTGTCCTCTGTCCTCTCACTGTGTGTGTGTCAGTGTGAGAGAGTGTGTGTGGTGTGAGGTGTGTGTTTTCTGCTCACCTGTTGCTCCCTGCGCTGTCATTGGTCTCCGACGTGGCCAGGCTCCTCCCCCTCCTTCCTCCCCCCCCCCCCCCCCCCCCCCCCTCCCCCCGTCGCTCCGTTGCCAAGTCATCCAACTCACAACACACCGGCCGGAACTACTTCTGGTTTCAAATTTCAAAATAAAGTCCCACGAGAGCAGTCAGACTATCTAAAGGAAGAGAAACATTTCTACGGTCTGTAATTTCCTAATATTTCCTTGAAACGTTCTTGAAAATTCATTTATTGTTGGGTTGATTTGTATACCTGCTTGTAGACAGATTTAGTATTGAAATGCACAATAAATATCAGAGCCAATAAGTTACTGGGCAATAATAGGAAATGTATATTAGTTTATTATTGTTATATGGCTTTGTTACGGCAGTCTTAGGTTTGTTATTTCTGTATTACAGACTGTTGCTATGAAGAACAGACCGTTGCTACAGACACAGTTCTGATCACAGACTCTGGAGAAACAAAAAAATAATTTTTAAATCACTAAAATCATTTTTGAAATTATTTTCTGTGTCAAATTATTATTTATTATGTATATATATATATATATTTTTTTTTTAAATAAGTAGCCATGTAATAAGCAGGATAATGTACGGTGACAGCATGTCATTATTGCTCACTGTACATTATCCCTTACTTATAAAAAATATAAATTATATCAAAGCATTTAATTTAAATTCTTGGGCAAATGCTCTATAAAAGCCAAGACACTTTGTGAAGTTTTTCAATGAACTTTACAAGAAAAAAAATAAATGAAATGTTCTTTGTTTTTGTTGTCACAGTCATGTCAGTTAGATTTGGTGGAATATTAAATCATCCATCTTTGTTCACTGCATCTTTTAGCCTTTCTTATCCTCAGCGTGTCTAAACTACAGGTTAAATGAACTTCTTTTTAAAATACAGAAATGTTAAACGATCGGTAATCTGATCCGTATCAACTGAAAAACAGGCCATACTGCCTAAAGCAGCCTGGTAATCCCTAATTTAACAACTTCTGCATGTTGAGCAGACCTGCTGTGATTAAAGGCTATGGTTAGTACATCATCAATCCTTTTTAAAAAGTAATCAAAAAACTTTCAGCCCCATAGAATAAAATGGTGAATTTCCATATTAATTAGTTATAGTTTGGATTTGATTCAAATCGATATGAAATCTAAAAATCTGAACAGGGTCAAAGTTAAAATGACAGGAAGTAGCTCATATATTTTAGGGATTTTGTCAAATCAGAGTGTCTACTGGCTCCAGATGTGTCATCCTAACACAAATAAATACAGAACATTCATTTATTCGTCCCACATCTCAGCCTGCTAAACCTGCTAAAGACCAGTCAATAATAAAATATTAGACATCATTATCAGTCATCAAAATTGATCCACTTTATGCCCAGAAATGTTGGACTTGAGATATGAGATGCAGGACACTTCCTCATTAGGGTCTATTTAACAGCTGCACTTTCACTATAATCTACAATAATGATTAATCAGTCAGTCATGTTAAACAAGTCGATGTCTATCCATGTTATATTTCGCTTGTTTACTGCTCTACATGCTCTTCTTTTGTGCTTTTATTTTGAAAGCAGAGCTCCCTAACTTCTGGTCTCACTCACACACTGTCTCTGACTTTGACATCTTTTCTGTCTGAAAACATAAAATCATCACTTTGATTCTGTCCACTGACTCTGAGTTGAATTCAGTTTAATTTATTGAGGTCCAGTGATGGACTGAGAATAAGAGGAACTTTTTTTCCTTCTTCTCTTACAAACAGAAGCTTCACTGACAGGAGATCAACACTTCTCTCACCAAACGTTTACATGTCAGTGGACGTTTAAAAACTCATCTTCATTGACTGCAGGAAGGTTTTGCAGCTCTCTCTCTCTCTCTCTTTCTCTCTCTCTCTCTCTCTCTCCCTCTCGCTCACATGATGTGTGAAATGGAAAACTGTCCCGTCCTCCCCTGAGACTCTCCGTCTGTCTCTGAGGTACTGAGTTACATGTAGGCTGCAACCAATTCACCTGAAAGCTCTCAGTCTGTCCTGGACCCCCCCCCCCCCAAACTCATGCATGATAAAGATCACATATGATAACACACACACACACACACACACACACACACACACACACACACACCACACAGAAGGAGCTCCATCTGTCCATGCAGGGATCAAGTAATTATCAGGCGCAGACAGATTGCTGCCTTCAGACTTGTATTATAGTTGTTTGTTGGTCAACAACAGACTGAACCTCCCACAGTGTGATTGTTATTGTGTAGCAGAGAATTATGGGAAACCTGATAATTATCTTTATAAATATCAGACCAGCACAAGGTGCACATTAAACCTTCATACCATCATTCAGCAGTGAAATAACTCTAAAAATCTCTTTATGCCTTTTAACTTTTAATTTAAATGATGCATGATGAAGAATATATCATTTTCATAAATTATTCATTTTTATGTACAGTGTCCCCTGTGCTCTTCTATTAATACCCCCTGAGATAGTTTTATTGCAAAGTAATACATGTTATACATAACTTGTATTTATTGTCTGCTGAAAGAAGAGAGAGACTGCAGCTTGTTATAACTTCATGTTGTCCTGTTGAGGAGTAACATCACAGCACATCCTGGTTACTGCCTCTGTTCTGCTTAAATGAGTGAGTTCAGGTGTCTGCAGCCTGGTTCTTTGGAGCCACATGTGGCCCTTTAGCCCCTCTCCACTGGCTCCCTGTGACTTTGGACAAAATATTATATGGAAATGATTTTTTTACATCTGAATTTTAATTTCTCACAAAAAATTGTATTTAAAAAATGTAGAGTAAATTCTCATTCAAGTGAAAGTAAATGATGGTTAAAATTTTAATATTTTCAGTTAAAACCATTTAATTTTCAGGCACAAAAATAACAATATATATAACAAATCTTTCACAGCTCACTGTGACCAATTTTTTTAAATTTTTTTTTTTTCATTCAAGTTTATCTGAAGAAAAAAGTAAAGATTATAGGTCGGCAAAACTTTTAAAAGTTTCTTTCACACTGTAGGAGTTTGAGTTGGGCTCAAGAGTCGACAGATTTTTTTTCCTTCTTTTGATCCTGAAGGTTGCAGAAACCTGAGCTGGTTAGAAAACTCGCAATAATTCTGGTTTCCTTGAATTCGATCTCTTACCTCATGGTTTCCAGCTGGGCAGGTATTTTTCCTGAGAGAGAGAAACCAAGTCACTGCACGAGAGCGTGGGTTACACTGAAATGACAAAGCTGTTATCAAGAAGCTCATCAGGTGATCGTGAAGTTTTGAAAACATTTCAAAGTGCTGCTGCAAGAAACGACGGCTGCGCTCAAGATCTATAGACGTTACGTTTGCACACTGTCTTCAGCCAACACGACACCGGCTTTATTTTCAGTGAAATGCTCGTGAATCATTGCACTGCATCTTGTGAAACAGGCCTAGAATTAGACTTTCATGGACCAGCCTCTCTCACACACCTTCAGCTTCTTGGATGAGAATAAAATTCTCGCCACATCTGCATGAATCATGTCGCTGACCTAGTTTGGATTCAGAACAGCACATAAGGTGACAAGTTAGCATGTCTGACAAAGTGAGTGGATTCATCCTCTGGGCACGTTAATATCTCTACAGTATTTAGTTGTTGTCTGAACCAAATTTCTGGACCGGCAGACTGACTCTGTAACGCATACAGCTGTGCAGTTAGCGTGGCTAAAAACCAGCCTCATGAAACCGACCAGCATGACTGAGGTGAGCTGATAGTTTAATCAGGAGAGCATCAAAGACTTCCAGAGCTTTTGTTTGACATCCTGGCTCGACGGTTGGACAGATTAATTCCCCGGTGAGCTTTACTGCACAATAGAATCAGAAGAGGGTCAGAGAGGTCACCAACGCACTTGAACCCACAGCAACAGTTTCAGACTTCATGCAAAACACAGCCAGCAGGATGCACATGACACCTGCACACAGCGGTGACTCATGTAATGTTTTTGTCCTCTTACAGATAACATCAAAGTAAAAGCAACCTGAAGTGAAGGTGATGGGGGCTGATTTGACAGTTTCTTTCAAGCAAAAAGACTGTGACTGACAGTAAAGATCTTTAGCTTTACAGCCCGTGAATTAATGTTATTCTCCTCCCAAACCAGCCTGCTCTCATTCCTGTGTTGTGTCCCTCAACATGTCATAGACTACAGCCTCAAACAGTAGCATGCTCAGCTAACTAGCTCACTACAGTAGTCCAGCAAATTAAGGCCACGCTCTGTGTGGATCTTATTCTGGATGCTATCAGAGTTTTGGCTAACGTTAGCATCCATCCTGTTCTTATGGCTTGTTCACAACGCTGGAGCAGCGCGTGACGACACCGTCACAAAACACGCTGCGGTGTCCACATGGGCTGCGTTTCTGCTGCGAGGTGGCTGCTGAAAGCCCCGTCTTTCTATAAAGAGTTTGCAGAAGAGTTTGGAAGAGAAGAAAATAGCTGTTTTTTGAAGGCAGTCAGTGATTTCCCTCCTCGGGAGTTCATGTCTGTGACATTTCGCACTGATGTAGACAATGAAACTGTAGCGAGAGGTGTCCTGTTGCTGATAGAACTATCAGATATAGAACTATCAATATGACTGTCAACAGACCACGTTTAAAGGGTACTTTTATAGAGAACTGTGTGCATCACATGAAAAAATAGGCAAACCTCCAAATCTCTCGATAAAGTGTGGCTGCAGCCACACCTGACACACGCATGATTCGCGCTGCTCAAGTGTAGACACTTTAACCAGTTAACATGGACACTGAAATAAAAACCAACAGGTAACGCCACACACACATGCTGCTCAATCATGTAGTCTGAACCAGCCGTTACACTCCAGCCAACATTACCCAAGATGGAGTAACTTACACATTTTACTGTAGAAGTAATCCTCCCAACCCTGGTCAAAAGTGACAAAAATGAAGGATATCAGCTAGAAATGAGAAGCTTCTTGTATTTATGTCCGTCTGAAACCAAAGACCCATTGTTTTTAAGATTATTATGATTTTTCTGTGGTAAATCTGTTAATGTTTGCCATGTGAGAACAAAAAGCTTGACCGTCTTCCACAACTGAACACCGCCTATAGTTTCACTATAATTAGAACCACAGTGAACAGTTTTTCCAATGAATCTTCCAAGATTATCAGTTTCCTTGCTACAAATTTCTTTGGAACCTGCATAATAAAGTGTTACCATAACAAACAAACAATTCTTTGTTATGATGGCTCATGTAAAAAAATATATGAGCCCAAAAAGTCTTTTAGATTATGGCTTATTTTCTGAATCAAACCTGTATGTATGATGGAAGGAAAAGTGCCGCGGGTAAAATGTTTTGTCCGCGGTTTGGGTAGACCTATTTTGTATGCAAATTACATGATTAATATCTATGAATGTGGTCCAGGCAGGCAGGGATTAAGAGAAGAGGAACTGAAAAGACAAAGCAACAGGTGAGTTTGTGTTCACAGCTTGATTTTATTTATGATAATATACTGTATGTAATTATACAAGGCCGTTTTAGGACCTATAAGTGAGAGAACTGTTTGGGAAAATTTCTTTCAATGCTGGCACACTTAACCTTTATGGTGTTATTTTGTAGATATTATAAAACATTTTGCAGTGATAGCAGTGCTGTTGGACTTTAGAAACAGTGTACATGGTTTTGTATGGACATGAGTTCTGGTATTGGTTTTATTTTACCTGACACGCCAGATGGTTTGTTCCACACAACCATGTGGGAGGCTGTCCATAGAAACTGTTTGGAAATGGGCAGGCACTTTCAAACAACACTTAGCATGTGATTGGATGAACCATCTGTCACGTCTAACATGGGCTAATTTTAACCAATCAGATCAACAAACGAACCAAAGTCGCCCAGAAGAAGAGCGAAAACATCTTTTCTGTCGATAAAATCCTACAAGAAGGAGTTCTGATATAACTGATGCTATCACAGTATCTACGCTAACCTCTTAAGGAGCCGCCATTGTTTGTTCGAGACAAGTCGTTTCCATGGACGCTCGCTGTCAGTGCGCCTAAAACAACACCTGTAGCCCGACGTAGTCACTCTGAAGACGCTGATTTGAGGACACAAATAGAGCCTGGCACGATGGATTCCTGCATGGTGGACTGGTTTTGAGTGGCTATTTGGCTGGTTTTGTCACACAGACCTGGCAACTCGTAGCAAAGTTTGTCGTAGGCAACTGGACTTGATAGAGTTCTTGAAGAGTTCTTGAAGACGTTTCGCCTCTCATCCAAGAGGCTGGATGAGAGGCGAAACGTCTTCAAGAACTCTATCAAGTCCAGTTGCCTACGACAAACTTTGCTACGAATACCATGACCTGGATGACTGAGAACCTTCACAGACAGACCTGGCAACCCTGCTGCCACTGTTTTCATTGTAAATTGCATGTGAGAACAACAAGCTTGATTGTGACTGCAGACAACTGGACACTGTCTCCAGTTTCACTATAATCTGATCCACAGTGCAGAGTTCTTCCGAGGAATCTTCTTAAGAATATCAGTTTCCTCACAACAAAATTCTTAGTAAAGTTTGGGAGCTGTATAGTGTTACTGAATTTCCTGTAGTGATGTGAGAGAAGCAGAGAGCATTTGAAGGAGACAGAGGAGGATTCATCATCTCTGCCTCGGCTCCCTCGGGCAACACGACAGAATTAATAGATGAACGGAGAACGTTTCTGATCTTGTCTGGCCTAAATGATTTTCTGTGTTATTGTAGAGTGACAGGGTCAAACAGTCACAAGATAAAACACCCGACACGAGTTTTTTAACAACAGAAGAAAAGACAGGAGAAAAAAAAAAAAAACAGGTTCTCTATAGAACTGTTTCACAAACTTTTTTTTCCCCAAAGAGGGATAAACCATCACGACCCAGTTCACAACAGGCCTCATCAAAAAAATCCTGCATAAATGAACGTTCCCGACCATTTTTATTGACATTTCTGCATCACCTTTTATTATCTTGACGCATGCTTATACATGTTAAATATTTGATAAATGAGAAATAAATGCATTTAGGCCGAGTTAACAGGACGTCCCGCTGATTTTATTTCCTCTCATCAAGAAAACAAACCATAAAAATCTTTTACAGTAAGTTACTTTGAAGTTTTGAGTTGTCTCATTTTTTTTTTATTTGAGTTTTGAGCCCAACTCAAACTCTTTAGTTTTAAACTAAACTAAAATAAAAAGTTGAGGTAATTTACTTTTCTGGTTTAGAAACTCAACTCAGTTTACTGAAATGAATTTCTGGGGTATTTCTAAAATGATTCAAATTCATCTAAAGAAGGAAAGTAATGTATCTAAAATAAACATTATTGGTTGACAAAACTTTTTAAAATTTAAGAGTTTGAGTTGGGCTCAAAAATTTTTAGTATTTTTTTTTTTTTTACAGGATTTTAGCCCACCTCATAAATGAGGCAAAAAAAGTGCATTTAGACTAAATTAACAGGCTCTTTTTTTCCTCTCATCAGTAAAACACACACTCTTTTTAAATGCTTTATAAAACTGCAGATATAAATCTTAAATTTGCTTCCGTATTTATTTGGGGACCCAAATAAAATCTCCTGTGACCCACCTGAGGGTCACGACCCAGTGTTTGGGACTGACTGCTCTATAGGTACAAGTTTCTTTTTGAAGATGAAGGTTCATGATGTCTGTAACTGTTCATAAACATCCGTGAGGAGCTCATGCTCACGTCTGGTTTAATATTTACCCAGCAGGGTGAGGTGTGTAAGTGCTCAGCTCCTGTTTGACATCATCACTCTGATGGATTTGAATAAATAAACAGGCTGCAAATACTTGCATTTTATTGTGAAGGGATTTCGTTTACATGCAGTCATGAAGTGGGTGGAAAAAAATTAAGGTAGTCAAACTGGACTGACAGGTTAACCTGCACTAAATAAAGAATGATCTCATGTATGACGATAAGACGATGTTTTTAACCTGCAGTCAAATGTTTCGTTGGCGTCCTCCATGGTGCAAATGTCGGCCACAGCAAATAACATGAGGCCCTTCTCCATTAACACCACCACAGCTATTGAACACAAACTATCTGGAGGCTCTTTATAATTAACAAACCCACAGAACTAAACTTTGAGCTGTTGTCTGATCTCATCTACTAAACTATTTAACTAATCAGTGTTCAGCAGAGGTGGAGCATAAATAAATAGATTTACTATGTAGAAGTAACAATGAGCATGACTTTACTTGACTATTTTCAGTTTCTGCTACTTTATACTTCTACTCTCTCTATATAAATAAAATAAGTAATAAATGATGGTGTATCATTACATTATATAAAGTAATTAAAATCAGCTCCACATTTACCCGCTGCAACATTAAACTGATTCATGCATTAATAACTGGGCCATTATTCTTAAATGAATAATACTTAACAATTTAAGCATCATTATGTAAAACTTTTGTAGTTTTTGTAGTTTTTTTGTGTAGCTTTCTGCATAATCCACAGAAGATACATACTGTATATATACATACATATCTCGTGTGTGTGTGTGTGTGTGTGTGTGTGTGTGTTTGTATGCAATATTCATATTTTTGTATTAATTGAAATGGCCAGGATAATTTATATCTGTATATCTACGTATATCTATATACTTATTAACAATTTATCTCTAAAGAAATAACAATATATTATAATAATAATTTCATGTCTTAAAATAATGATTTAGTTTTTTTAAATATTGAGTTATTATGATTTAGTATCTCAATGTAATGAATTATTGCTTCCTGTAAGTTGTTGTAATGTGAATCTTTCTCAAAATAATAACTCTCTCTCTCTAAATAATGATTAAATATTTTAAAATATTGAATGAGTAGTTAGTGAACTCAATATCTTGAAAGACTAAATCCTAATTTTGAGATAGTAAGTTGTTATTTGGAGAAAAATTCACATTGCAGTGATTTACAGGATCTTCTTTGTTTCCATCATATTGGCAGAAATGTTCCTCTGTACATGCTGACGTCTGAAGATGAGAGTATAACATGAACCTGTCTGTCTGTTTCTAACAGAGACTTTATACACGTCTCTGACACACCACAGAGTTACAGAGAAACTACCAGGATTTACACAGAAAGTGTTTATTTGATCTTTTCCTGTCAATCCAGACTTCCTGTATCAGAGAAGTGTCAGATGTCATGTTACAGTGTCGAGTTTGTCAGACAGTCAAACTGGTGGTTCTAGTTCTTAATATTTTCTTGACGTCTTCAGTGCAAACAAAAGGTTTCTGTCATGTGTCTGTGCTAAACTAAAGATCACACGTCAATCAAAGACAACGTGTCTTTTTCTCTGGTGTTTTTTATTTCTTAGTGAGAGATCAATAAGACACCTACAGGACTATATGTATTAATATCAGTAATTATTAATCCCGAGTGTCCTTATTTGGCGTGACTTCCTGACTGTAGGTGTAATTACATATTCGTGGTCACATGTTTGAGGTGAGTCAGCTGTCATCGTGCTGTGGGGAAGTCACCCTGTTTGAGTCATACTGGAAACAGCTTCCAGTGGCTCATATGCATAAATGGGCGTTTGGCTGAAACCAGTGAGTCACGGCTGTGTAGTGGAGTTTGGAGAACGATAGCAGAGGTGGAGGAAGTTCTCAGATCCTTAACTTAAATGAACGGTCAAAAAAAGAAACAGAAACTTCCTGTCATGAGTCTTAAGATAGGAAGAGGAGTTTTTTTTCCAGTTTGGTGTTACAGAAAGAAATCCTCTTATCTCAGATTAGGACATGTAAATATTCAACCCAACATCGCTTATCAAGTATCTGTGGAGAAATGCAAAGATGGGAAAGATGGGAAACAGTGAGGTTAACATGGGACACAAAAGAAAGAGGGACGGCTCAGAGAGCAAACAGTCCAAACCATGTCAGACATCTGTTATGTAAAGGTAATAAACGAGCAAACATACTGATTAAACAAGTTAGCTAACACTACTGTTAGCTACTGTTAGTTACTGTCAGCTAACACTACTGTTAGCTACTGTTAGCTAACACTACCATTAACTACTGTTATCTACTCTTAAGTACTGTAGCAAAGACTGCTGTTAGCTAGTAAGTAAGTTAGCTAGTGCTACAGGTGGAACCGTGAAAATCAGGACTTATAGCAGAGTTATCCTGACATGAGGAGAGTTTATTTCAGATTTAGGATTTAATTAGGATGCTTGTTTAATACACATTTCCTATCTTGAGTTAGGGTAGGAAAATTGGGCCTCATGCAATTTCTTGTACATTTTTTGTATGAAAAAAATAGCAACTGTATTGCAAACAGTTTTTAGCAGTTATTGCCAATATTCTGTATTATATGTCTGTGAAGGTTCTCAGTCATCCAGGTCATGGTAATCGTAGCAAGGTTTGTCATAGGAAACCGGACTTGATAGAGTTCTTGAAGACGTGGTCCAGACCACACAGAGGTTTAATACCTGAACTCCCAAACCAGTCAGTCAGAACTGAAGGAGCTTCTTGGATGAGAGGAGAAACGTCTTCAAGAACTCTTATCAAGTCCAGTTGCCTACAACAAACCTGCTACAATTCTGTATTATACAGAAACAGATTACAGTAAGGTCAAAGTAAGTGTAGTTACGGTGGTTTGCTGTGGTTTCTCTGTGGCTTTTTGCAGTTACTGTAATTACAAGAAGCCACTGGTCCACAGGACAAACAGGATGTCTTTAATGTCACAGCAAATTATTATAACTCATTTTTGGCCTTTTTCCTTTGTAGCAGAGAATTTATGACCAATTCAAAGTGACAGAAGAGTTGCTGAGTCCAGTGCACGACTATTTAATGTATAAAAATGCACTTTATATAGAGTGAGCTCAGTGGTTCCCAGCCTGGTGTCAGTCCTCTCCAAAGGGTCAAGAAGATATGAGCAGAGTTAGTTGTTTTTTTTATAGTGCATTTAATTAATTTGAGTGTCAGATATGTGTAGCAGAGTGAAAACTGCACTACTGCCAGTCAACTGTAAGAGAGTACTTCAAAATCATATTGAAGTATTTATATCATATTTGAGTAAATGTGTACTTCTGCAGAAGGAGCACATGGGACTTATGGGAGAGAGAGAGAGAGAGATTGGGAACACAGAGAGAGCGAGAAAAAGGAAACTCCTGAGGCAGAAAAAAGCCAAAAATATGACAATGCAGGCGATGAATAAGTAAAAAGAAAAGAAAGCGAGGGAGATCAGGTGTTGATGCTGCAGGCAGAAATGAAAGCAGCAGCAGGAGACGTGGAAGGACTGGTTGCAGTAAAAATAAGGGTGATTTACTGTATATCCTTAATCTATACTTTCTTGAGAGATGGAAGGTCCTTAATATAGATCAAGATCAATGGAGACGTCAATGGAAAAATTACCTCTGTGTTATCAAATAAGTAGATAATGACGAAAGTAGATGTGACGAAACAAGGCAACTTTCTCTCTGATACTTTTACATGTTTGACTGATAATCATCTGCATAAAGCTGCTAAATGAGGATCATAGTGAGTGTAATTAGTTAATTATTTGTCACCACTTTAATTGAACTCATGTGTAACAGTTATTGGAGTAAATGATCCGAGGCTGAGTCAGAGTCTGAGTTACTTCATCACTGCAGCGTTTGGCAGAGGACCAGAGCTACTGCTTTGTTCTTATCGACACCAAGTGATAGATTTCTAGTTCACTAACCTCATTCCAGTCTTTTATCTGTGACTGGAACTGATGCATTAATGTGTCAGTAACAGGAATATTATGTAAGAGCAGATCTGTCAGATAAACTCGCTGATGGACGTCTTAAACAAACTGCTTCACCTTTGTCAGGTGTTACTGGAACATCTCTATTGTTGAGACATTTTTCTGCTCTGTGAGCCAGCAGCTGTCAACAAGCTGCTTGAAAGAAATATTTCCACCTTTATTGAGCCTGGATTATACTCCCAAACAGACGTGTGCACAGATTTATGTGAACACCACAGACCTGTGGTTGTTCTGTTTATGTACTATCATCAGTCTGATCAGGAGACCTGCAGTAGATCAGCATCTTCATCAGGGACACTCAACTTGCTTTACCTAGGGGCCACCTCTGCAAAATGACAGGAGGCCAGGGGCCAGTGGAGAATTTTGTTACACCTGATTATGTTGACTTGCTCCGATTTTGTTGACCTGGGTCTTGCTTTATGTGCTTCTACCATGGATAAGTAACCTATGTAATGAAGTTATTTATTTTCTGTGTCTGACTTCCGGTCTGCTTGATTTGCCCTTTGCACAGATTGATGTGGTATCCGTCAAAAACAGATCCAGTGTGTGTTTGAAGCAAAGCAGAGCGGAGAGACGCTTCTGGATGCGCTGAGGCGCTGCTGGTGGAATCAGCTGGAAAAAATTCTTGGTATGGACGGCCCTTTATTGCTCTGTCCATTTAGGTTTTAAGGGGCCTTCACATGATAACAAATTTGTCCCGGACTCATTGCGACGTAGGGCGCAGAGAGGCAAAGCACAGCGCTACAACCGCTACGTCCTGTCTGTCTGTTGTACAAACAGCTGAACTACCTTTAGCTCTGGATTTAGCGAAGTTCATAAACTATATGATTCACAAATCTTATTCCCCGACTTGACTGTTCATCTTTTGCCATGCATTACGTTTACTGGCGAGATCGAAGTTTGATTTTAATGTTGTGTTATAGAGTTTGGGGAACCCTGAAACACTTTTCTTCAGTCGTGTCTGGAAGGGAACCCTTGATTTGCGAAACTGTCATGAGATTTTTGTATCTTGTTCCTTCATTGTGACATTAAAATGATCACTCTTGTGAGATCTTCTGCAGGTCCAGAGTTCCTTTCAAGACTCAACCGTCAGTTTCTCCCTCCTCTGCTCGTGTCACTTCTTCTGCAGGTCAGCAGCAAATGAGTTGAGCGTGGCGGTCGGAGGCAGATCTGAGCGGTGCTCCACACCGAGGGTAGCGGTGCCACTTGGATGGGCGCCACTGCTCTCTCCATAGGAAAACAAGGGGACAGCCAATAATTCCCTTCAAATGCACTAAAACCAAAGTAACAAGCTGTAGGGGAATATGATATTAATACCTCGAAATAAATGTTCCTACAATAACATTTATTAACAATAGGGGGCACCACCTCCGCTTGGAGGAACTTACTGTAACAGATTAATAACTAGGTCAGTTATTAATTGATCAGTACACTTATCAGTTATGAATCAATCTCATCTGGGTTATGAATTCTTCCGTACATTGATCTTAATTCCTGTATCAGAAGAGATATCCACAGACAACGACTTGGCGATAAATGAGGATTTATTAGAGATTAATGAGTTAACATATGAGTATATGAATAATCAATGGAGGTAGATGAATACACAAAATACAATAAAATATATGGACATTAATGTAGGTAATTCAATGGTACTGTAGTTGACGATAATGAGAGAGTATGTGTTTGTAAATAGAGGTTAGAAACACGTAGACGTGGACTCTGTGTAAAACCGCTTATTTAGCAAACATAGATTAGAATTAAATTAAATCAGCTAAGCCTTCTATCCGACATCAACTCTTATCACAACGGCTGCGGTTGGTGGGTGAGTTTTGCCTACTTTCTCTGCAGCGTGGATCAGGCTCGGACGTGCTCGGCGGACCCGAACCTCGTGGCGGCACCAGCAGACCTTGGACACAGCCTCCCAACGAGACGATGCTAGCGGGGACGCAGTGGCGTGGAGTGGCGGCCTTGGCGATGGTTCTAGGCGGTCCTCAAACGTCCGTTACCGTGGCTACAGAGTCTTTAGTTCGGCAAAAAGACACCAACACTGAGAGCAACTTCAGTGCGTCTCTGGCAGCTCTGGACCAGGTGGTTCTTGGTGATAGAGGCGTTATAGGTCGGATAGTAGCTCCGTCTGATGACTGTAGTTACTCGCTTATAATAAAGTTGAAAACAATCTCGTTGGCCGTTCGATCTTGCTTCCTAAATTATTATCAACGCGTAAAAGAAAAATGTTGCCTGAAGCGTTGCAAGAAGGCAGAATTCAGGAAAAACCGAGGCGTTCCTGAATGCAACTTTTGAAAATCGTCAAAACTCGGGATGAGGTTAAAAATAACAATCTTGTGAAGAAAAAGTTACTCGAGTAAAAATACGCAAACGTAAAAACAAGGTGATTGAGATAATCACTTGAAGAATGAATGTAAAACGTATAAGAATAGCTGAAAGGCAAAATTCAAATTCAATGGAAAAGCATGTGCTGAAAAACGCAACTGGAGTTCTAAAAAGGAAAAATACTTAAAAAGTTACTAAGTGTGAAGAAACTGTGAAGGATAGGAGAGGAAGCGATGAAGCGAAGACGATGAAGTGAAGAAATGAAGAGAAAACGAATGAAGAGAGAAAAAACGACGAAGTGAAGAATGAAGTGAAGAAACGAAGTGAAGAGAGGCGCCGAGATCGATACTCTTATCAAATGCATTTGAGTGGGCGTGTTTCTGGCAGGCGGGCCTCTTCACTTTAGACTTTGATTATTTTCATTCGGGAGCGAATTAAACGAATTTAACGTGGTTTGTATGGTTTTTAAATATTATGCGCGATAGACACATACTTTTCTCATTATGTTCAAAAATCGGTTTTCATCAAAACATATTAAACAGGATTATCATGTTACATTTAACAGAGTCGATAAACGTTTCTTATGAAACGCTACAAACTATCCTAAGTTTCTGTAACACAGGACATGCAAAAAGTGAAGATAACATACTGTGGAAAAACATGTTGATTAATCAATTTAACCACATTCAACTTCAAATGATAATTATAAGATTCTTGCAAGAACTTCGTTAACTGTCGCCAAAAGATGGCAATGTGACTCCATGTAACATTTTGTGATTAAATGCATGAAATTGTAACTAGCTTAAACTATAACATACAGAAATGAGAGTTGTATCAAATTATTCAGAAATGAGTTCTGGAAAAGGATACAGTACACAGACTTTGATTAAATGTTCATTTTCACTTTCAGGAGAAGTTTTGAGTTTGTTAACACAGAAAATCAGTCCTTACAAAGGAATTTGAGATTTACAACCCCATCTGGCGTCTTATCAGAGAGAGAAGGGAGAGCAGGATGGAGCAGAGCAAAAGGGGATTCTTTGGTTGTTATATCAGCTAGAAGATGTAAATGTAAGAAGATAGAGAAAGAAGGGGAAAGTGTTGTTCTGGAGAAGGAATACTGGTCCTTAGAACAACTTCAGTGTCTTTAACACAAAGAAGCTTACTTCTTAGCAGGGCTTAGTAGCCGTGAAGGGGTTGTTTAGGGATAAGTTGTAGAATATCAAAGGTTCGTAAGTGTCTTGACTAACGGCTTCCCGTGTCAGTGTGATGTGAATCAGGACACCCTGGGGAGGGGTGTGCATACTGGCGGGTTCTTCTCTTAATGCCTTTTAAGGGAATGGCGCCAAAAGTTCTCTGAAAGAATGTGTATCTGTTCAGGTTGTTGTTTACCTAAAAGTCATAAATACTTCAATATTGGAGATCCCTTGTTCGAGGCCTGTCCTGGCTTGGTGAGCAAGGGCTGTGTTCCTACAAAGCCTATTTTGAAAATGTAGGTATTATTGTGATATTCATGTTCAAATGTAGGGAATAAAAGTAAAAAGTTGTCAGAAAAATAAATACTTATAAATATGTAAATACTCACCTCTGCCAGTTTGTCGTGACCGCCTGATCAAGTCTGTGTGCCCACCAAGGGCAACAACTGTGTCCAAAATGGAACTAAATGTATTTGAGGAGACGCCTGTCACTGCCTGCATCTCTACAACTCTTCAACAATTCACCTTTAATTTAAATGTAAATGCAATTAAAGTGCAACATTGTGTGGAGGAACATTGGCCAGAGGTTGAAAAAAGACAAAAGTGTGTTTCAGAATACATCCTCATGTGCATGTGTGGAACAGGAAGTAGTATAAACAGACCCACAACATGTCCATGGTGTCCAAAGCTGTGGAAACACCCGCTTTTGGAAATCAGTCAAATACTTAAAATGCCAACCGTTAATCTCCACACCGAACTATAAAAACACTGTCCATGTGCTGTCATCACAGAGGTCTCTCTCTTTTTGAGTCCCTGCCTCATTCATGTCCCATTAAAATCTCATGCATTATTAATATCTGTTCCTCCTCAACACAAAAAAGCGATTGTGATTCGTTTATTGTAAAAACTGAGGTGACTAGAAGATCATTCACACATGCATCATCTCATATTTGACATCTTACATTTCTTTGACGTTCTATGTTCCTACATAACAACACCCAGTTCATACATGTGTGCAACATGTTAAGGAAGTTCTTGCATGTTTTCTGTGCAGCTGAAGTTTTGTCTGTCTGCAGGGCGTCGATGTCACTTTGTGTTAAACTCAGTTCAGGAGCTGCTGCATCAGCAGGTTCTCTCTGTCTGTACAATTCAAGCAGCCACAGACAAACCAGTCAGAGATGTTAATCCCCCCTCTGTGTGTGTGTGTGTGTGTGTGTGTGTGTGTGTGTGTGTGTGTGTGTGTGTGTGTGTGTGTGTGTGTGTGTGTGGGTGGGTTGATGAAGAGAAGATGTACTGTATGTTCCCGACACAAATAAAGAATGTTAGTGACAGAAAGATGAGAAAAATAATGTAAAAATGAAAGAGAGAAATGAGTCACATCATGGTTATTATGTCTGTGTTTTTATTCTCTGCTGTGGTTCAAAGGACGACTGAAAATCTTCAGTAATCTCAAGTTTAAGGTCACATCTTGGGTGTAGGATTCATATCAGGTTATGTTTTTGGTTTAGATTGGTGTTTCAGCTCGTCCTCATTTCCACATCGTCAAATTCCGACACTTCATCGGGGTCCTCAGCTGCAGATACACATGCAGAAGGAACAATGCAAAAGTGCCCTCTGGTATAGTGTCCTCTAAAGTGCCCCTCTAGAGGACAAAATGTGACCAAGTGCCCTCTAAGTTGCCCATCTAGTGGAGGAAACAGTGCAGTGCCATATAGTCTGCCCTACATACTGGAAAATGATTTGGCCTTAAATAGTTAAATAGTTCCCTGTGTGCTTTTATTACAGAGTTGTGGTAGTTGTTGTACAATAAAACGATTTTAATCTAAACTTGTCCACCTTAAATGCACGATGATCATCGCGCTGGTGCTGCCCCACATACAGGTGGTGACCTTTAGTGTGACGGAACAGGCTTTCAAGTAACTTCAATGTAAGCCTGATGTACTATAAAGAACATGGAGGAGGTGGGGTGGATGGATGGTTACCCAGCAGACCAGAGTTTGAGTCCACTGTGAAACTAAAAGTCAAAGTTATCTAAAATTTAAGAGTTATATAATGTTATGTTATGTTACGTCACACAACGCAACACAACCCAATGTAATGTACTTATTTTAACCTAAACAGTGATCTTTTACTAAACCTAGTAAACAAATTGTGACCATTTCACAACATTAACCACATCTTTAAAAGGTGATATAACCAAGACGCACCACATGTGGGTAAATTTTTCATTTGCTGTGTAAATTTTGGAAGCCACCCGACACCTGGGCGGGTAGGGTTTGGTATTGAATTTGGTACTTTTAATGGTACCATTCGAATCTTGTCGGTACTACAGAGTACCTGTGAACATTAAATTAATCTGTGCCAAATTTCAATCCCTGGGAGCACATCTGGGTGAGAGAGTATCGAGTGTAGAGAAAAAAGAAAGAGAGAGAGCAGCTTGTCAGGCACAAAAAGAAGTGAGAGAGTCACAGCGAACCGAAAGTGGTCACGTGTGTTTAAACTTTTCAAAACTTGACGTAACACTCGCTGTGGTATATATAACTTAATGCAAAGCTGGTGACGTCTAACAAACTCAGAATACAGTGTAACTAAAGGCTAAAGAGTAGCACCGTTTATCACAGTCTGAAAGTTAAATCTCCCCACAGGAGCTGCAGCTAACGTTGGCATGTCTGCAGCCCAAGCAGTGTAACTTAAACCCTAACAGACACGTAAACTCTTAAGTGAGGTGCTGATAACTTCATCGACATCGTCAGGTGATTGACTGGCTCACTGGATAAGTTGTTGCTGCAGATAACTGTACTGTTTACTGTGAAAACTGTCCTGGTTAGCTTAGTATTTAACTAGCATTAGCCAACACTCAGTCACTGAAACTCCTCACCAACACTGGTGACTGACTGATGACAGGCTGCGGGGTGTAGAGAGATAAGAGGGGGAGGGATTTTACTTTGTGTGGTGTACAAAACACTCTAAATACATAACACA
The DNA here is from genome assembly GCA_034769285.1 of Lutjanus argentimaculatus. Classification (NCBI taxonomy): domain Eukaryota; kingdom Metazoa; phylum Chordata; class Actinopteri; order Lutjaniformes; family Lutjanidae; genus Lutjanus; species Lutjanus argentimaculatus. The sequence goes on from JAWZSL010000050.1 coordinate 122,060, forward strand.
ATAATCTAAATAAAAACTGCTGACATTGAGAAGTTTCAATTTATATTTTATTGAAAAAAACATATAGTTATTCTGGAGAGAACTCCAGGTACCGGTGTCGGTACAGTTTTGGTTCAAATGTCAATGGTACTCAACTCTAGTTATTATGTATGTATGATACATGACACAAAAACACTGCATGTATATACATTTCATATTTTGGTTGTAGAGCTTGACATTAACATCCGCCAACCCGACAAATGCGTGTGAATTTCAGCAGTGGCTGGTAACACAGCCCCTCCGAGTAGCCACTTTGGCGGGTTGAATTCTATATACATTTTTTAATTGTAGTTTTCTTAAATGGCTTCTGAAATAATAAACAAATTGCAATGTGAGACTACGACACTACAACTCCCATGAGCACTGCCTGCGTACAGTGTTTGCTCGTTGGTCCATTTGTGAACGACGTCACTTTAGACAGGCGGTCCCTGTGGAGAACACAGTTGTGAAGTGGTGGGGTGGTAATGTGGCGGCACATTCAAGGTGTCAGAAAACCCAGAGAGCAGACAAAAAGAAAACCTGACGATGAAACGAAGGAAGGGGAGACAAAGAAAAAGAAAAGGCCGTTTAACAAAAAGTGGAAGACAGCAGGTCGAGAATGGCTGGTATATGACCCAGGGGAGAACGTCATGTACTGCACCGACTGTAGGATGTAGGGCGGTGAAAAGATGAAGGGGGTCTCTTTTGTGGTCGGAACAAACAATTTCAAAGTCACATAAAATGTAAAATGAAGTTGTTTTTCTGAGTTTTCTGAATTCTCATTCTCATGCAGATATTTTTTTCTGCTCTGTGTTAGTATTTACTGCTGTAAATAAATATTGAAACAGACAGTGTTTCTTGTTAGGTTTTTTCCAGTTTAGTTTTTATCTTTTAAATTAATCTTCTACTCCCCTGCACCACTTTTAATATGCAATAAGAAGCCACACTTTTTATTACTTTGTACATTGCTTTACACAGGACCTTATCGGAGTTGAATACTTGATAATGACCTGTAGTGTTAAACAGAGTGTGTACAAGGGTCATTTACATTTAAAAAGGTTGTAAATCTAGTTCAAGTAAACTTTAGCACGCCATAGTCAGCTTTAATCATATTAAACATAATTTCCCAACAACAAAATTGTGGCTAGTGAAAATGCTGAGTGGCTAGTAACTTTGGAAAACCACTAGCCACAGTGGCTGATGAGCAAAAAAGTTAATGTCAAGCCCTGTTTGGTTGGTAAAATAAAGTTTGGCGGGCAGAATATTTCATTGACCAGACATTTGGCTGATGAACTAAAAAGTTCCTGTTTGATGAGTTAGAATGAGAACGAGTTGACAGTTTCAGGTGAGTACAGACACACTCATAGTGTCTGTAGAGGAAGACATTGTTTAAACTCACAGAAATTTATTTTGAAAGAACAGTTTGACATTTTGGGAAAGACACTTACTTACTTTCTTGCCAGAAGTTTGACAAAAATAAATCATCAGTTATATAGTCATCGGTTATGATGCTCTGGTGAGATAATCACATTCTAGGTGTCCCTCATGAGGTCAGAAAGATTATCAAATCAAATCAAATCAAACTTTATTTATATAGCACTTTTCATACATCTTAAAATGCAACCCAAAGTGCTTTACAAGAAAAAACAGAAAGAAAAATGAAATGACAAAACATACAACAATAAAAAGTGAAATCCCGTCCCTCCCATCCCCACATATCCACCCCCCCCCCCCCCCCCCCCCCCCCCCCCCACCCCCCCCACCCCCACCACACCCCACACACACACACACACACACACACCACACCCACACCCACACACACAGACACACTCACACACACCTGCACACACGCCCACACTCACACATGCAGTATATAGACTGGTAACATGGCATGGCACTGAGGATCCAGGTGAGGAGAAGCCACCTATGGGTGGCCATCCACACCGAGAGGCACCATAGTCCGCAGCCACAGGGAGCACCGCCACAGAGACCGCCCCCTCAGCCCGGACAGACTAGAGCAGACTCCACACCACTGCAGAGCACTCTCCAGCCACCCGGGTCTGAGGGATCTCCAGGACGGCGTCCCCGCGGGCATGCAGACCAGACACAACTCCCAGTGTGGAGGGCCACCATGAGGAAACGCTGGAGCTAAAAACTAACTAAAAGATTAAGACAGGGAATAAAAACAGGCAATAATGATATAATGTCAAAAAATAAATAAATTGAGGATTTAGAAAATTTAAAAGTAAAAAATGCACAAAACTTAAAATAAAATCAATAAGAATAAATAAAATAAAAATGATTAAAGGCATAAGAATAGTAAAATAAGCGAAATAAGAAATCAGTTAAAAGCCAAATTAAAAAGGTGAGTCTTGAGCTTCCTTTTAAAAATATCAACAGTCTCTGCGGCCCTGAGGTTCTCTGGGAGGCTGTTCCACAGCTGAGGGCCATAATGGCTGAATGCAGCCTCACCGTGGGTTTTTGTTCTAACTCGTGGTATGGTTAAAAGGCCGGCGCCAGAGGACCTCAGGGTCCGCGAGGGTTGATATGATAAAAGCAGGTCAGATAGATAGGATGGTCCAAGACCGTTAAGACATTTAAAAACTAATAAGAGAACCTTAAAATCGATCCTGAAACGGACGGGGAGCCAATGCAGCGATTTAAAACTGGTGTAATATGCTCCCGCCCTCTGGTCCTTGTCAGCACGCGTGCGGCTGAGTTTTGTAAAATTTGTAGATTATTAATACTCTTTTTGGGAAGACCAGAGAGCAGGGCATTGCAATAATCTAGTCTACAGGAAATAAAAGCGTGCATCAGCACCTCCGTGCTGGCCTGAGAGAGAAACGGGCGGACTCTGGCTATATTCTTAAGATGATAAAAACCTATCTTTGTAATATTTTTTATGTGCGGAATAAAAGTAAGCTCAGAGTCGAAAATAACGCCCAAGTTCTTTACATATTGTGAAGGTTTAAAATCTAGTAGTTTTGGAAAAAGTTTCTCTCTCTGGCCTTCAGGACCAATGACTAAAACCTCTGTTTTGTCCTGGTTGAATTAGTGACATGTTTTTATTTAGTAAAAACTGAGTTAAAGTCGCTGTGAGTTGTTTTATCAATTTCTCTTAACTCTAACCCGACTTTATTCATTGATTATGAGGCTGTTGTGAGCTCAGAGTTTTGGTCAGTTTCACCAGAAACACTCACTGAATATGTGGTGTTACTGTTCTGTAATCGTGTCTAATATGTGACAACTTCACAATTATCATCATCATCAAAACACATAGAGGAGAACCTTCAATGTACAGACCTGCAATAAGACTCAACAGGTAAAGGTGTGAGAACTGGCAACTAGACAAACACATAAATAAATAATAAGAGCAATTAAAGAATTTAAAAAAAAAAACAATTTGCAATTAATTCAATTAGAAATTAAGGAGGACAATGAGGACATTTGAAAGTTTTTTGAAACAAATTCCGATACAATAATACAAATAACATTTTTTCTAGGTGAATATAAATCTTGACTGCACCTTTTCGCTGTGCAGTCGGTCCATATCTGAAGCTAATAAGAGAGTTTAGGAAGGAAATAAGTGTTGGAGAAAACGGAGTTCTTGGCCTGAAGGAAAATAGGAGGAGGAGGGAACATTTAAAGGGTAGTCACGAAACATGCAAGTGTGTGTGTGTGTGTGTGTGTGTGTGTGTGTGGAGGAGGGGGTTCATGGTGGCCGGTTTAACCTGATCTGTCAGGTATCAAAGGGGGATGTTAGTCCACACACAGACACAAAGACACACAGACACTTTAGTTGACTTTACTTATGTCACACACAAAGACACACGTTTGCTTTACTTATATAATTTTTGTGGTTATAGACTGAGGATGAGTTCACAGCTAAATGTCCTGAATGGAACCAGCAGGAGGAGGATAGATCGCTTCAGTTTTCCAATAAGACTGGTTTGTGTTCACAAACACAACTAATTAAACGGTCCACAAATTGTAAACACAAGTCATGTGATGGAAATGTACTTCGATTATTGGTCACACAGTCAGCGGGTAAAAAGATAACTAACTTCTACCTGGATTTTTAAAAAATGCAATATTAAATCAATTTTTTTTTGTTTCACACACACACCGCACACACACACACACACACACACACAAAACATTCTTCTCTTATTGTTTGTTTGAAATTTTGTGTTTGGATAAAAATGACCAACATTCAAATGTTGCTTAAAACCTGTTTTCTTTTAGCTTCATTCATTCTTTTTTTAAATAAACACTTGAATGTGAAAGAGACTTCACAGTTTTATTTTTGTTTATTCATCACTTCATATTATATGTGTGACATCGCTGTCTCCAGTGTGGGTAACATTAGCTGTGTTTGTCCCCTGTCCCCTGGCTGTCCCTGAGTCTGAGGCAGTGTGAGCAGCTCTGCTCTGTGGTCGGGTCATGATGTTTTCTGACCCACAGATCTGCAGCTGAGCACCATGTTTTTATGCTACGTAGCATCATCTTCTTCTGCTACTTAATTCCGGCGGTTCTCTTCTTCTTCTAGTGACAAATTTTTGTCAGATGATCTGTCACAAGCGTCACCTGCTGCCCGGCAGGGAAAACAGCAATTCATGAAATATCTTGTCAATAGCAGGGAAAGAGTTAAAATATATTTTTACATGAAAAGTTGTGTCTAAGATTTCTGTCAAGTTTAGTCAGATTTTTACAAAAACATCATTTAATCAGGCATAAAGAGGGTTAGCTATACCTGAAGGACCCCTGTCTCACTTCCTGGTTTAAAAAGCAGGAATACTGCTCAAACACTGGTAAACTTTCTTTTCAACAAATTCATTAAATAATATTGCTATCAGGTGTGTCTCAACATAACATGTCAACTCTGAGGGCTTTGGTGCTTCAAAAGTCTGCGACTCACACCAAAACTATCGAGATGGATAAAAAGCACTACAGGCTGGAGAAATAATATGTACATTTGAATTTGTGGGAACTGTCCCTTTAAGGCTAAAATAAACCTGCCTCACATTAGTAAATTTGATCAAAAATGCTGACGCTGGCACAGAAAGAGTTAAATACTCTTCAGTCTGAAATGTGTCACACGCACGCACACACACACACACACACACACAGCCCCTCTTCTCACCCTCTCTGCCTCCTGTTCAGTGTAACTCTATTCTGCTGCTCAATCAGGACATTGTGTGTGTGTGTTCATGAAAAAGAAACAAGCATTTTGGACAAGTGTGTGTGTGTGTGTGTTGTTGGACTGGAGGTATGCAGATCTGCGCACACCTTAGCACAACAACAAACACAAGCGCGTCATCATGAAGTCAGTGGAGTCGGTTACATAATGAATATGAAGAAGGCAGCGGAGCTGAACATGAGCCGGCCGGCCGGTCGGCTGCTGCGCTCTGAATGGCTGCATCTCATAAAAGAAACTCTGATCTGTTCTTTGTCAGCTGCAAAGAGGAAACAATCATGGACTGTGAAGGCAGCACAGGAACAAACTGCATGTCTGACTGAGGATTATAGACGTCATTTAAAAGGAACAAGTCAATGAGAAACATTTGGCAAAAGTAAATCTGCAGGGTCAGCCTCGATTCTTGAAACAAAAGGCAAAATAAAAAGACAAAAGAAGAAGAGTAATGTGTCTCTGTGGTGTTTCAGTCCCCAGACTAAAGGTCAGGGCTCACAGTCTCAGGGGAGGAACATGTTTCCTGAACATCAGATCTGTCACAGATAAACAACAAACAGTTCAGATGCTGCAGGTCTGACTTCCTGTTATTGACCAGCAGAGGATTTCTGTAGGCAGTAATGAACATAAATTAATTCAGGGAAGTTATATGAGGAAATCTTCTTATTGACAGTAATTGCAGAGCAGTGTTGCAGCAGGATGAGGGAGGACGGCACAAACACTTGGAAACACTTATTAACGCCCACAGTGTTCATTCACACTCTGAGCAGTGAGCGTCAGTGTGCTGCTTTACTCCACAACAGGATCCAATTCCATCTACAGCCTGTTTCCGGTCTTCATGCTAAGCTAATAGCCCCATATTAAAGGCACAGTTCACCTTAAAATCAATCAATCAATCTTACCTGCAGTGCTACTTATCCATCTTCATCAGGGGCCAGCAGAACATTGAGTTGCAGAGTTCTGGAGATATCCGCCGTAGAGATGTCTGATTTGTCTCCAGTATAAATGAATTAGATGGCACTCAGCTTATGGTGCTCTGAGCAACAGCAATGTCTCTTTGTAGAAATCATGACCCAAGATAATCCACAGACGTTGTTGTGAGCAATTTCATGTAGGACCCATAGACAGTATAATAAATAGTGGACAGAATGTCTATGACGTCAAAGGTTCCTAAGGAGTCATTGTTGGCTTTGTCCACCACCATGTTAGCAGTGCCTGACTAACTCACAGGTAATTCAAAATTAGTGAAAGAATGGGGCTTTTCCACTGGCACATGACAAATGGCGCTGATTTGAATTTCCATGACCACTTTTATCGTGTTGAGCTGCACTGAGCCACACCTGGGATGGACCTACTCTGGAGTGGGGCCAAAGCGAGCCGGACCCACCTCCAAGAGGGCTGCGGTGATGTCTCGCCGACCATGGACAACATGTAATGACCCCCCTTTTCTCCCCCTCAAACACATGTGTGCAGGAGAGCAGAGTCAAGGACGTTTTTAAAAGTCTCTTTAGGTTCAGCTGTTGGTAGGCTCCAAGTTATCCATTTGCATCCACACCAGAGGTGGTGCGAGCCAGTCAGCGTCCTTGGAGGGACTACTGGCAGCTACGAGTGTGGTTTTAGGTGAGAAGCTTTCATGGAAATGGCTTGTCTCGAACAAACATTGGCAGTTCCTGAAAATGTTAGCGTAGATACTGTGATAGCATCAGTTACATCAGAACTGGAGAGAATTTCTTCATTGAAAGAAGAGCAAAAAACGACACTGAGAGATTTTATTGACAGAACAAGATGCTTTTGCTCTTCTGATTGTTTGAAGTTAGCCTGTGTTAGATGTGACAGATAGTTCAACCAATCACCTGCCAAGTGTTGCTTGAAAGCGCCTGCCCGGTAACAAACCATCTGGGTTGTCACGTTATTCTTCTGTAGCTTCTAACTGAATCTCTGTGCTTTGAAATTTAGTTTCCCTCCTGTGTCGCTGTTTGTACTTTCAGATATCTGCATTCATTTACAGTTCCATATTTGCTTTCAGCTGTGTAGGAGTCATGTTAAGTTACTGCTGATGGAACCCCGAAGGAAAACATTTTCCCGGGGTCCACACATCTGAATTAGCATAAAGATAACACTACATGCCAAAAGGGTTAGACAGAGAGGAGGGCACGGCAGCGGCCCTAACACCCACTCCCCTTTAGACACAAACCTATCGTAACCTAATAATCAACGTATACTTACCACAACCTGGACAGCACTTCTGCCAGCACATCGACTGAAATCTCAGGGTTATAATTCTGCAGGAACAAAGCCCACTGCATGAGTCTCTGATTGTTATTGTTATACATGCGAGACAGGAAAACGAGGAGATTGTGATTGGTCTACAACTAGCGAAGGACTGGACCCTACATGTACCTCAAAAGGCTGGAGTGCAAACAATAAAGCAAGTGTCTCCTTTTGAGTGGTGGAGTAATGAAGCTTGTGCTTGTGGAACATAGACGAGCAGTAACATACGGGTTGATTGATCCCATCAGCAGTAAAGTAAGGAGTTCCCAAAACATCAAATTGTTGCTGTAAGTCGCTGCAGGTTTGGTAAAGTGACAGGTGATGATCTGCAAACTGAGATGATTTGAGTTGACTGTAACTTGTTTGGTTTGGAGTTAAAATCTTCTGCTGGAGCACAAACAGACTTTCACAGTCGCTCTCCACCCACAGCTCCGACACTCTGACAGAACAGCATTGATGAAGTGGAGCCGTTTAGCAGCGAAAGGTTACAGCTCAAACCACACAGTGTGAGACTGAGAGTTCTGTCAAAAGACAATTTGTTCTCTTCGACAAAAGAAAAGGCCAAAATTAAAGGTTGAAATTAAAATAAACCCCACAAAAGACCTCTTGTAGGGACATCCAGATTTTTGAAATAACACCTACAGCGTGTCTCTGTGACACAGCAAAAACTGTTAGTGCTCATTACTGAATTCAACAGCATCTCATTTAAATTTCACTGGGCGTCGTTTATATTCATGATTCTGTGGGTAGAAACCAACAGTTCTGACACACAGACAGAACCGATGAATGAACAATGACTGATTCAAACCCACATACCTCGTTTCCACCTGTATTTTATTGTTCATCTAAAGCCCTCTTTGGCTCACTTACTGAGGGATGAAGAACTTCACAGAGCACTGGGATGAATCATTCTCACTAGTTTCATCCAGATAGTCTCGCATAGCCAGACGTCTCAGTGCTGGAGAAAGGTCTGCCCCCACACATACACATTCTGCTATAAAGGAAAAAACACCCTGTCGTGTTTGCATTTCTTTAAACCAATCACAAATGTCTTGGGTGGCGCTGAGCCCGCGATGCAGCTACAGTGCTGCTGCAAAATAGTGTCAAGGGGGAACTTGTTTTGGTGGAACGTTTGCACATCAGGAGGTGAGCTCTGGTATTAAAATGACTACATCACTGCAAAGGAAAAGGTAACAGCTGTTAACTTGTACCATTAGCGTCCCAGGTGTGAATGTGCCAGCGTACAGGCTGCAGCTCGGAGGTTGTTGTTGTTGTTTCTTTTTAAAATGTAGATGGTGGACGCCACAATACTGCGGACATTGGCAGGACTTATACCAGCAGTGTGCATCCAGATATTATGATCAATGTAAACTGAGGTCAAAACATGTGTTTTAAAGGGATAGTTCACCCAAAAATGAAAAGTCAGTCATTATCTACTCACCCTCATGCCAACTGAAGGTTGAGTTTAGTTTTTCAGTCCTTTAAAAACTGCTGGAGTTTCACAAGGAAACAGTTTTGCAGAATCTCCCAAACAATGGAAGTGAATGGTGACCAGTTTTCAAATGAGGGAAAAAAGCTGAAAAAAAAAACACCATAAAATACCTCCATACTGCTCACCTGGTGTAAATCCAAGTGTCCTAATACAAAAATGTCTCAAATACAACCAGTGAAGGATTAACTAATTTAGGTGGGACCAACCTGGACAACAGGTGCAGTAGTTTCAATTGGCTCTTAGAGGCTGTTTTCAAATGAGCTGAGATCTGATTGGACTAAACTTTCACCAAGCGTGTCTAAACTGTTTGACAACAGTAACAATGTGACTGTTTTTTGCAGCAGACTTTGCTTCTCTAAATACCTTAAATTCTGTTTATTTAACACAGTATAACATAAGTTATGTCCGCCTTTGGCCGCCATGTTTCTTTCTGCCTCATGCATGTAAGCTATGTTTTGTCAACAACTACCCACAGCGCCCCCAGCTGCATGTCTGCTGCAGATGCATTGACACGGTTTTATTACTGCACCATGCTAAATGATTGGTCAACAATGATGCAACAACGATGCACAGTGTCGACTAGTTGATCAGTTGTACAAATATTGTAACAATTAAGCAAAACCCCAACAAACTAATGCAGTCCAAAGAAATTTACAAAATTCCAAACTGGAAATCCCACGAGGCAACAGCTGCAGCCATCACACCTCCCATTCACACCCTCATTTTCTGCCTCACTACATAAAAGGAGCTCTAATTCAAGTGCTGGCTCTGAACGCTGGCACTGAATGTCAATCGTGTGCTGCAGAATCTAACATGGATGTGATGTTTTTGGATGTGAAGCTGGCATGTGAAGATGTCTGTGGTGAGTGTCTGTAAAGGTGGAGAAAGAAAAAACAAAACACACCAATCAAAACAAGTCATGACAAAACAACTAGACTGACGGAGGACAGACAGATGAAAGTTGACAAATGAATGGAAGGAAACTAAAGTCTCAGTTTGACTGTGGACATGTAGTGTAAGTGAGACAGAGACAAGCCGAGCAGAAAACATGAGACCTGAGCTCTGTGGAAAAAATGATGATGCCTTCACTGAGTCATGAGCTGCTTTATGAAAACACGCTGTGCTAAAAAATGTTCCAGTGGCGTGAATACGATTAGAATATTAAACCAGTTATTACTCTGTGAGCAAACACTGCCAGCCTGACAGCTGTCATGTCAAATAAAACCTGTATCTCAGACTCAGTCATATAATATTTTATAGTGTCATTTGACAGATGGCTGATTCACTGCAGCTCGCTTCACGTAATTGTTTCTTAACGTACGTGCAGATCTAAGAGCTGGAAATGTTCAGATGTTTGGGACTCTGGTGTGTTGCCATCCTGTACAGAACATAACTGTGTGGAGAAACATGTTTTAATATTTATTTTAATGGCTAAAACAACATAATTTATCACTTACTTCTTGTGGTGTGGAACTATGTAGATAGTTTATGTTTTCTTTGGCCAGAATTTGAAAGTTAACTGAAGTTGCTGGTTCTCAAAGCAGAAAAAAATACATTCAGACTAACAGGTCTGGGTGTCATGCAACTGCTCTGACAGTCCATTATCCTGAAAACAAATTGCCATTCCTTTGAATGGCAATTGTGTCAAAAATACCATCCTGTAACTTATTTGATTCACAGTAACTAACATACTTATTTTAACCTAAATCATGATCTATTACTAAACCTAAGCAAGTATTGTTGGTGCATAATTAGCCAAGCATTTTTGGTGCCTAAGCAAGTTCACACTTCACGAGGGCTAGCTCAAAGTTCAGTTCACTGAGAGTATGATGAACTAGTTCACATTCATTTCTTTTAATTTCAAATAGAACCTCCTCCTACCAGGGATGCTGGAGTCTATAGTCTACACTATATTCATGTCGTTTTAATATTAATTTCACTTGCCAGGATAACTTATATCTACAGTTAATTAGCAGTGTAGTTCATGCATTTCATGCTGCATAATCAAAAAAAGTTTTTATATTACATCAACATTTGTGTCCATTTTCTCTCTCAGACGCAACTGATACATTCAGTTCACCATTCACCAAAAACATGAACATGCACAACATTACCATAATAAACCATGTTTATTATTGTTACCATGACAAAGAAGATCAGGATTTTTTAAGACCTGCATCCACCCAACCTGCCACGAGCCATGAGAGCCAATCCACCCCACCTGACCTGTAAAAATATGTTAATGAACCACCTGCACCCAACCTGACCCCCAAATCACCAACATTATACGTTATAGTAGCAGAACTGTCATGGTGCTTCAAGGGGGCTGATCCTGCATCTGGAGCAGAGAAGCTGTTTGTCCCCCGCACACAGCAGTGGGACGATCAAGGCTATTAAATACACACAGATTTTCCAAATGTGTTCTTCACTGTGAATAGCAGCATAACAATTGATCCTTCATTAAAGACATGAACTTTGCCCTTTTTCCCTTCATATCATAAGAGTGAATTTTAACAGAACAGTAACAGTATGTAACTACATCTGTAGTTACATACTATCTTTTCAGCATTGTGTTTGGCTGCAATGTGGTCACAGTTTAAAGATTTATCCTGTTTTGTTGTGCTCTGTGCACTGGTCAGCTGAGCTGAAGAGTGCACAGGATACGCCAGAGTGTCCAGGGCTGCAGCTAGCATGTGTGTGTTTGTGAGAGAGACAGACAGAGAGGGGGAAGGTAGAAAAGATGACTATTACACACAATGTCTCTGAAGGTATTAATAACTCCAACTGCTGCTTTGTCACTCGGCCTGCCTGGTATTTTATACAAAGTCGACCCAAACCCGCCCAGAATTGGGTTATGGGTCAAACCACGCATGACAATGAGAGAAACTCTTGAGTTGGAAGAAGAGACTTGCACAGAAGAACGAACATGTGAGGAGAAACTGAACATGATAAAATAAGAAATGTTTGAGCACAAAGAGACATAAACACATTCTGTCACCTGCAGGATTCTTGTTCCAGCAGGTTCAGTGCGAGTCAAAGTCTTCCCACATTATCCTCCGAAGAGCACCAACGGCTTGACACTTTCCCAGAGACTCGTTCCTTTATGAATGTGGTGTGTGTGTGTGTTTCGGGTGTGAAGCCAATTTGTCACCTGGAGCAGTAACGTCTTCTGATTTATTAATCACTGGAGTATGTGATCATTCAGGCTGTTCAAACATGTTGTAGCAGAACTGAGTTCTAATATTACATTTATTGAATTGATAAAATGCAAATGAGCAAAGTCTGCAACACATGCAGTTAAATTTGACAGACTGACATATTAAATCTCAGCATAAAAGTCATAAATGAGTGATTTCTTTCTACATATATTTATATTTTTATCTAACTGTAGCTGATGACAGTTTAATTTAAGCACTGACATTTTTGGAATTATTTTTAATCAAATTTGAATAAAATGTGAAGAGTTAAAAGAGCTGAAGAGTTAAAAAATTGCAGTTGCTTGTCTGCACTGATGGTACATGCTAACGTCTTGAAGTTATATTGCTACAGCAATCATTTAGCATTGATCCAGTTCAAATTATATGAGGTATTCTCATACTCTGTATGCATTATATTCACAGTGCATAAATATGAAGACAAGATATTATTAACAGATTTACTGAGAGACTAAACAAAGTTTCACCTCCTGCTGCTCACTGACCTGCAGCAGTGTGAGAGGTTACAGCTTGTGTGTGACCCAGATGTCAGGATGTGACTCTGTCACTCTGGGAGCCTCCATAATGAAACCTGGTTAGTGACCCAGTTTAGGTCCTGACACATAAAAGGAGCAAAAATCTCCTACTGGGACAAACACTTTTAGTAGTCCAGCTACAACAGGTTGACATATGTAGTTCACAGAAGCCGTGTTTCCATCCAGATGAGTCCTAATTTTAATAAGTGCTTGTTTCCACACACGAACATTATATGATTATTAGGAGTTGATTCACTGAGATGAGCACAGTGGCGCCAGTTCTCCAGTCAAAAAGCCATTATACCACTGCAGAAGAAGAGACGCAACAAGATGGCATAATTAAAAGAGCGTCAAACGGTGGAAAACAATGTAGAAACTTGCTCTTTAACCACACATTTGCATTCACGCATGCATAGTGTTAATCTCTGAGGACGCACACAACCATCGCTTCAAATGGATGCAGGATACGTGAGGCAGCCAGGATGAGTGGGGATGCGTAGAGGCTTAGATGTTTCTATACAGTCGAACTGAATAAGTAACCAGTGTCTAACCATGTCTTCAAATGCCTTCAAGGTTTTTCCATACAGCTCCTGTACGCCACACAAGATGTTTAATATCATGCATAGTGATGCAGGTGTGTGTCGCTGTAACATAAGCTGAAATACCTGAGGGTGGTGTCTGTGATTCTTAACATTTACATACTGCACCTGTACCTGCACCTGCAGCCTCAGTTTCAGTCAAATCACTGAGACTCAGCGGGTCTGAACTGACTTCATTATCAACATCATTCAACGTTTTTTTGTACTGTTATCAACAACAAAAAGATGATCCTGCTGTCTGCTGCGAACGCTGGCTGTATAAAAATAAACAGTTGTCTAGCTCAGTGTCTGTGTGAGGGCTGATTTAATACATGCTTGTGTGCAAATGTACATTTAAAGGAGTATTTGTGGTTTGATGGGTTTAAACCTGATCTGTAGCTGAGGCAGGTCAGCAACAGGAAGGACTGGGAAGACTGGAAGGTTATCAGATCCAAACTCTCTCTCTCTCTCTCCCTCACACACACACACACACACACACACACACACACCACACACAGACACACACACACACACACACACACGTAGTGTTTTCATCACTTCTGGGGACATTGCATTGACTTACATTCATTTCCTGCAGACTTATCCTGACCCTACCCATCACAAGTCCCTGCCTAAACCTAACCCTAACCCTGACCTTATCCTAAACCTAACCTTACCCTAACGCTGACTCAAGTCTTCACCCTAAAATTTAATGATTTACATAATGGGGACCTGCAATTTGTCCCCATAAAGCAGGCGAGACCCCACAATGTGAGTGTGTAAACAGGTTTGTGTCCCACAACGATAGTATAATACACGCACACACACACACACACACACACACACACACACACACACACGAGGAGAGAATAACGCGTTTGGAAAAACTGGTTTCTTTATGAATGGATACAATGGTGAGCAGGTTAACCCACTAAACATCCTCTTTTCACAACACTCTAGAATAGAATAGGATCGGATGGAATATAATAGAAAAGGAGAGACAAACTAAAATGAACATCTAATCTTTTTGTCAGCGTAAAGAGACCTTGAATGTAACATGTGGAACATCTGGCTTTAAATACGACACACTGAGATGTTGGATTTACCAAGAAACTGTTGTGGGAACGTCTGCCTCAAACTCTTTAAAAGAACACGCAGGAAGGAAATTAAAATAACACACGTGTTCAAAAACAACAACAGCAGACTGTCTGACTGAGTTCAGTCAGGTTTAATTCTTTATACTGCTGCACTGTAAAAAAAACAAAAAACAAAAAACAGCCGAGACAACTTAAAATTTCAAGGCAACGCTCTGCAATATTTTTTTTTTAGTTTTAAGCCCAATTCTTAATTTTTGAAATAAACTTTAAATAGTTTTGCTGACTTATAATCTTTAGTTGAGATAATTTACTTTTCCTCTTTAAATAAACTTGAATATTTGAGTTTTAGAAACTCAAAATAAAAAAAATCTAAAATTTGCCAGTGAGCTGAGAACCTGATTTGTCTTTTTTTAGCACCTGAAAAATGAAATAGTTTTAATTTGAAATATTAAAATGGTAACATTTACTTTCACTTCAAAGTGAAAGTAAATGTTACAAATGTTAAACTTATTTATTTTTAAAATTCAATGTTTCGAGTTTCTAAAATTCAAAGCTTTAAGTTCCTCTAAAGAAGAAAAGTAAATGAGCTCAACAAAAGATCAGTAGTTGGTAAAACTTTTGCAAAACTTCAGAATTTGCGGTCCGTGATCTTGAAATTTTGAGTTGTGTCAACTTGTTTGTTTTTACAGTGTGAGAGACTTGGTAACCACAGAGTCGTGTCTGACAATGTGTCTTCAATATACCAACATGCCTCAAATGATTCTGTCTCTGCTGCATATTCAGCCGCTCTGCAAAAACAAAGTCTGTGTAAGTTTAAGAGAGATGATTCAAGAGATTAAACAAGTTTTTCTCAGGGTTTATTCAAGACCAGTCATTTCCAAACCTGGAGCGTTTAACCTCTTGATTTGGTTCTTTTGAGTAAACATGAACACAGCGATCGCACTCAGATGTGAGCCGAGATCGACCAGAGAGGTCCCGCCATTTGTTTGCAGTCAGAACGCAATCGATCTGCTGCTCACATATTGTCTGAGGGGAAGTGAGATGGAAACTATTTTCTCCAGTTTGACATATCCAATAAAAAAATGAACTGCTAAAACTCGAAATGTCAAATTTCCCATTAATGCTGAACTAAACTACACTGCTAACATACAGGAGGGTCACGATGTCACATTTTGACTGAATTTACAGCCATGAAAGCGTTTGCAGCTGCATCTTATTGACTTCAGGAGGAAAGAGAAGGAGAAGGAGAGCGTGAGCACTTCAGGTTTTTACTGTATATCGTGTAGTTAAAGGTTTTGATCACCTGTCATCTCTAGAAATGAGAGATTTTGGTGACAAAGTGAAAACAAATCTCATTTGAGTTCAAGAATCTCTGTCTGATCATGTCAGACTTATTGGTGCCTTTTGCTGTAATCAGTGGTGGGAAGTAACTAAGTACAAATACTTTGTTACTGTCCTTAAGTGGAGTTTTGAGGTATCTGGCACTGTGAATCTGTCAGAGCGCATCACACACAACAACATAACAAGACGTAACAAGAGGAAAATAATGTAAATGATACAAAAAAATGTATTGCAAAACGACAAATAAAAGACATAAAAACAAACAAAACAAATTATGTTTAAGATGTAAAAGACAAAAATGCGTAAAATACGTAAAAATACAAAACACAAGACGAAAAACACAAAAAGGATGTAACCAAACAAAAATGACATAAAAGACGTTAAAAAATAACGTAAAAAGATAAAAACAATGTAAAAGAAAAGGCAAAAAAGACAAATTTGTAAAGACAACAAAACAAAAATGAGATAAAATACATGAAAAAGTTGAAGAAGACAAACACAACATGAGGAGACAACAAATATGTAACGTGACAAAAACAAGTAAAACACGCAACAAGAGAAAAATAAAAAGACAAAAATGAGACAAAACAAAAACAACACACGACAAAAAAGACAAAAGACGTGAAAAGATGAAAAAAGACAAAAACAATATAACAAGACAAAAAAGACGTAAAAACAAAAAAGACAATGTAGAACATTAAAAACAAAAAAACGTTACAAGATGAGAACAAAGTAAAAGATACAACAAGAAGAAAACTGCATAAAAATGTAAAAAGACAATAAAGGCATGAAAGATATAACAAGATGAAAACAACGTAAAAGACAAAACAGATGTATGAAGGATAAAAAGATGTAACGAGACAAAACGGACAGAGAGACGTGACTTGGAGAAAGGTGAGGATCAGTTAGATTTGCACCGAAACAGAAATGTCCTTCAGAGGACGACTTTTTACTTTTATACTTTGAGGACATTTTCAGAGCCTGAACTTTGTCACTTTTACTGCAGTTCAGAAGATTTATCAGCACTTCTACTTTAACCAGAGTCTGAGTCTGAGAATCTTCTACTTGAGTGAAAAATGTCAGAAAAAGAGCTGAGGAAAGAAAAGAACGGAGCTGTGACATGTGAAGGCAAACGAGTGGAAAAGAACAGAGGACTGGAGAGGAAAACAAGAAAAAGACAGAAAACAAAGACTCTCCTCTGTGACATCTCGTCTTATGAAGAGATGACTAAGTCTGACCACTTCCTCCGTCAGCTGATGGGACTCTGCTGCTCCTAACAGTCCACAGAAGAGCTTTTAACGTCCTGAGACACAGATGAAGGTCGGAGGCTTTTTCCACTGACTGTGAAAATCACTGAGGCACAGAGCGACACAGAGGCAGAGCGCACAGCCAAACTAAAGCAGCAAAACACAGTTTTTTAAAAAACAACTTGTTTCTCTGCGTCATTTTCACATGTTCAGTTCCAGACTTTGGGAAATGTTTCCAAGAGTTACAAAGGACAGACTGTTAGATTTAGTCAGCTCAAGACTGAACGTTAGAGGCACTGCTGAAGAGGAGAAGCAGGAAATAAATGAATACATTAATGAAAAGAGTCAAGTCGTATGCCAGGACATATCAAAGCCACGTTCCAGTAGATGTGAGAAGAATTAAAACCTTGAAAGTGTTCATATTTTGTTTCTCAGCACTGAATCAATGCAAGAATCTGAAACAGTGTACATGTATTAATCACACTGTACTGCCAATGAGTGAACAGTTTGTTACATAACTTTAAAAAAATCAGATGTTCCCCGACTTTTTCAGTTGCCTATAACAACCTGTGAAAATCTAAAGGATGTAATGTTATGTGTGCTCGAGCATTTTGTCTCTCTTCAGCTCCCGTAAAGCACCAATACTGCACAACACTGGCTAATGTTAGCTAGTTAGCTTACTAACATCAACAAAATCAGCACCCGCCACAAACAACACAACACAACACAAAGAGTCCAACACAAAATCCAAAGTCAAAGCTAGCTAACATAGCAGAATACTGTCTTGAGTGATTAACGTCAGCTGATTCATCCAGACTCCCAGCCTGGTCTGGCTGGTAGATTGCTGCTCGCTTGCTTCGCTTGCTTGCTAATGTTATCACGAGCAAAAACACTATCTATGTTAGCTGGCTAGCTTGCCAAATTAGTTCTCCAGCTATGCAAGTCAGGGGCAGCCGACTAGCAAACTGTAACCCAGGTGAAACTGTGGTTAGCAGGCTGGCTATGGCTTGGCTGCTGAGTCTGGCTTGGTTGATCGAGTAATTTTCAAACGGCAAGCTAATTAGCATCATGGAGCCAATGGTCTAAATGCAATCATGCATACTAAGATTACTGTAAATATGATTCTGCAGTTCACTTAAAGACCATCAGTGTCATTAATAAGGATTTTCTGAAACTCCAGACTGAGATTTCATAAATATTCACCTCCTGAATAATCTCTGATGCTGCCAAATGATTTGTGAAGTCACATGATGATTCTGCTGATCAGTGCTGAGAAACACATTTAATCTACTTTTATTTAATAATATAAAACAAAACTTCCAAAGAGAAGGCAGGGTGAATACTTTCTAGAAGACTCTGTAGCAGAAACATCCCACCAGAAAAATCCTGAGTGTCTCCATTAATGTACCTGTGCAGACTTTAACTGCTGTTTCTCTCCAGCTGTTAACGTGTGAATTAAATGTTTAACATAAGAAGAATCTTACAGACGCTGTATCAGGATCAGCCTGCTGGTTGATTGTATATTAAAAAGTGGAGTGTGGCGCCCTCTGCAGGCACAATGCAAAGCATTGAAATTAAGCAAAATTGTAAGAGCCTCAGGGGCTCAACCCAAGACTCTAGAGAGGTTTATCATACTAAAATATATGCTCACACACACACACAACACACACACACACACACACTGTGTGGCCCTGAATTAAGGGTTTGTAGCTCCAGTTTGTGCCTCCTATGTATTATATTTAACTCACAGGGCAGAGCATTAAAATACACACGTATACTGTATATGAACCATCTGAAATATTCTGTGTTTTGCATGAATAAGATTTCATTTTAAGCTCTTTCTCAAGCTGCGGCTGCATTTTCTAACCCAGGTGGTCAGAAATTACATACGCATGCAAAATATTTCAGTCCAACAGAAACTTATACTGTCTGGGTGTTTTGTGTGAGAAAGTATAAACTATAATGATGCTTCAGCTATTATGCATCATTTTCAACATTTCAAGTGTGTTTCCATTCATGTTTCCACATGGATTTTCAATTTGGAATGGAAATTTGAAAAAATTGCAAAAAATACTTTTTATGTGCGGCTGATGTGGGTCAATAAAACAAATGTGATAAAGTGCAACGGAAACAGACTTAGTGAATAAATGATGACATTGAAAACTGAAAACTGTGACTGAAGGCTGTAACTGTCATCATTAAACATAAAACCTACAGAAATATCTGATTTCTATCATGTCTGAGATTCATTCCATCATGCCTTTTTGCACTTCTGTCACTTATGTCCATATAGAAACACAAGTTCAGACCTTCTTCCGTGTGATCAAGAATGAATTTACATGTTTACTTCTTTAGTTCTGTCTAATTTAGTTCCAAAGAACATTAATTTTTTTAAAAGTTAAGAAAACAACATATAGATCAGCCTCAGGTTGGAATCAAACCCCAGCTGCTGTTGAGGCCTCAGTGCATAAGCTGATGCTTCAATATTTCACTAACATCTTTTATGATGATGGAGAGTCGGACTGCTGCGTAAAGCTTCTCCAGCTCATCCCAAAGATTCTCAGTGGGGTTCAGGTCTGGACTCTGTGGTGGACAATCCATGTGTGAAAATGATGTCTCATGCTCCCTGAAACACTCTTTCACTATCTGAGCCCCATGAATCCTGACATTGTATTGTATATTGTACATTCAGTAATATTCAGGCGTGAGCTGACCTCAGTTTTTTGGACACATAATGTTGCTGAACCTCGATCTGAGCAACTAAAGCAACCCCAGATCAGAACACTGCCCCCACAGGCTTGTACAGTAGGCACTAGCATGATGGGAGCATCACTTCATCTGCCTCTCTTCTTACCCTGATGCCCCCATCACTCTGGAACAGGGTAAATCTGGACTCATCAGACCACATGACCTTTTTCCATTGATCCACAGTCCAATCTTTATGATCCCTAACAAACTGAAGCCTTTTTTTTCTGATAGCTTCATTGATAAGTGGTTTTCTTAAAGCTACACAGCTGTTTAGTCCCAATCAACTGAGTTCTCTTCACACTGTGTGTGTGAAATGTTCTTACTTTCACTATTAAACAC
Organism: Lutjanus argentimaculatus; assembly: GCA_034769285.1. Lineage (NCBI taxonomy): Eukaryota > Metazoa > Chordata > Actinopteri > Lutjaniformes > Lutjanidae > Lutjanus > Lutjanus argentimaculatus. Next base: position 142,112 of record JAWZSL010000050.1, read on the forward strand.
AGCTGTGAGTTCTACTGTTGAGTGTTTATAATTTGATTTCACCGTTTAAGTGATCTCTGATCACGATCATTCAAGATTTTTTTCCGACCACATTTCTTCCTTGAAGATGATGGTTCATCACTATCCTTCCAGGTTTTAATAATGTGTTGGACAGTTCTTAACACAGTTTTAGTAGTTTCATCAGTCTCCTTAGTTGTTTTCTTTGCTTGATGCAGCACAATAATTTGACTCTTCTGAAACAGAGTGACATCTTTTTCATGACCACAGGATATGTCTTCTGTCTTCTGACGTGGTTGTTTAAGAAATGAGAAGCTGCTCACTGAATCAGTTAGGAGTAAAATAACTTGATACCAGCTGAAACACATTAATCACTGCAGTAATTATCCAGTGGAGGCTCTTTGCTTAGTTAAATCCAGGTGGTGTCTTTTTTGGTTTGTTCTGCAGCTGAGAAGAAAACTGCTCTCATTTTCTCTTCTTTCTTTTTGTGACGTCTTATCCTCTTTTTGACAATCAGCTGTTCTGGGCTGCTTCTGTTCTCTGTGCACACTCACAATGTAGCTTATTTTAGCTTGAGTTAGCATTAACAAGACCAGGTTAGATTGTGTTAGTGGAACGATTTAAGCCTTGAGCTAAAGTTGAAGTTAATTCAAGCCAAGATTTTTCACTTAAACACAGACTTATTTATCATTTTTGATAGGAAACCCCTGGGACCGCTAGCTGCAGAGCTAACGGCAGCTAAACTTTGCAGCCGTTAGCTGTTACTCCGGTGATATGCTGCCCCCCATTTGATGGAAATATGACTTCTTGCATACTGTAGCTTTAAACATCTGGGAAGACTTGAGGTGTTAAGTTTGTATTTCACTTGGGAAGTGGAGTTAGCCAGCTAGGCTACTTCAGCTCAGAGAGCAAAGAAACTTCACAGATGAAGAAAACAAGGCTCAGTGTTTTTTATACATCCAGAGAACATTTTATTAATTCACTTTTTAAAAACTTTCTCATTGTTTTTGATGCAGTGACGACATCCAAGTCGCTTCCTGTTCGGGTCTGAGAGCATCATGGGAGAAGAGAGAGAGACAAACTTTACAGAGAAACATACAGGAGCAGAGATGATGAACTACAGACCTCTGACACACAGAGAGGAGGTCCGTCAGCCCGCTGAAATCTGGCATCATTTTCTTGTCACCTAACTTCACCTATTCAGAGTGAAACTTTATTTAACGCACAGTGAAGGAGCGGTGACAGAAGTCTGCAGGAGAAGAGTGTAAACATGGAGGTATAAAATACTTTATAAATACAGCGTGGCATTCATGGAAAAAAAAACAAGAAAAATATAAATACAGAGTGTCTTGTTCTCTTCTTGTGTGTTTTTCACTCAGTGAGTTCAACAGTTTGCAGAGAGGAAGCGTCAGAGGCTCTCAGAACCGGCAGGACCGCGGCGGAGGAAGATGATGATGATGATGAAGCATGGCATTTCCTGGTTTTGGACTGGCTGGCTTGCTGATTGATGGGTGCACGAGAAGGGGTGTGTGTGCGTGAAATAAATCCCTGACTGTCTATCCTGGCTACACTGGAGCTCCAGAAACAGACTTCTGGAGGACAAATCATTCAAGAGGAGAGGAAGGAAAGAAGAAGAGTGTGTTTTGGATAAATGAAAAGGGGAAAAAAGAAATAAAGAAGTGAGAAAACTACAGCAACAAACTTCATGTCAAGTTTAAAATCCCTCCTTATCTGACAGAGAGAACGGAGAGGCGGGAGGGGAACATGTTCATGATTACAGGGAGGGACAAAAAGACACAAAGATGGAAAAAGGAAAGTGAGAAGGTGAAGGAAGAGGTCAGGAGAGGTGGACTTTGGATGAGAGGAAGCAGGAGTCCGTCTCCTCGTCTCACAGTCCGGCATCGTTGTACGTGGGCGTGACCACCTTCAGGATGCTCTGTGCGTTCTCCTCCACCAGAGGGCGCCACTTCACCTCCCCTGTCAGCAGCAGGTCCTCCCCGTTCAGAGCATCGATGTACTGCATCTGCACAGAGAAGCATGTCCACATTTATGTTTAATGCTTCAGGTGACGTTCAGACAGCAACAAAAGAGTCGAACCTCAGGGACAATAATTCCAATTAAGTCTAAACCTTCTGTTAATATTTTCAAAGCAAAACCTAAGATCCACGTTTTCTCAGGGTTCAACGTTGATTTTTTCTGCATGTCGTCATGTTTAATCTGTATTTAAATAAATGAACACATTATGTCATCAAGTGAAATTACATGGACCCTAATATTTCAGAAATATTCAGAATAACTGCCCAATCAGACTAAAAGTGCCTCATGTAAACACTTCAGTCAGGAGAGACTGGCCTGATCTGAGAGAATTTTCAATCGATAAGTGTAAACCTTTGATAATCCATTCAAAGGGGAAATAACACCCATGTAAATGCTTATTCTGATCATTTCTCTTTGATTGGAATAAATATTCTTATTCTTTCTGCGTATGTCGGCTCCAGGTGAGGTGTCAAAACGGAACTGGTAAGTGGCGGACACAACTACTATTAGAACGCTTCAAACATTTAAAGAAAGCATGAAAAAAAAGCTTTGGAGCAGGTAAAAAGAACTGGATCACTTTGATTAGCGTCTGTGCAAAAAGTAACAGAGTTTCTAATCAGAATCATTTCAGCTGGATTAAGGAAATATTGTCCACCTAAACTAAACTATAGATGCAGAGCAACAAACACTTTTGCGTTAATACTAATTGAAAATTCTACGACAATCACCGCTTCTTGTCCCTCCACAGATGGACCTGTTAACTGTGTGTGTGTGAGAGGCTGCAACAGAAGCTTCGTATTTAAAAACTGTGATGATGTAACTACACTGTCGGTTCTTGTTGTGGCACTCCAACGTTTTTCAGGAACTTGACTCGTCTTGAAAAATGACCCTGTTTTAGCCATCGTCTTCTCAAACTTGTGTCAAACTGTGCAAGACATAATTGTTGTTAATTGGTTGATTATTTCTCAGTTAAGTGACTGAAAATCTGGTGATTCCCACAGCTGTTGAAAGGTAATGAGATTTGACTTTTACTTATTAAAAGCACTTGAATATGTTGAGATAAGTTATAATCCTCATCACGGTGCACAAACAAACCAAATAAATGAGAAGCAGGTCTGAATAAATCAAAACGAGTAAATTAAACACTGGAGGTGAGTTTATTGGAATTCTGGGAAATGTGCCGATAAAAACTGAGTGTTTTTGTGTTTTTGTTCTACTTAAGGAATAATTTTGTGTTTTTGGGGCCTGTTTAATGTCGTCAGCGGCAGCAGGTTTATGTGTTCCGCTTGTGATGGCGTTAACCTGACAAACTTGTTTACTTTCCTGCGAGATGTGAGTGTGTGAGTGTGTGAGTGTGTGTGTGAGTGTGTGTGTGTTACACTGAGGGAGTCAGGAGTAACATTTATAACCAACACACACACACACATCCAGTGAGTGTGTCATTTGTTTATTTTCTGACGTAAGACATGCTCACACACACACAGGCAGTGGGGACACTTAATTGGCTGATTGAGTTGGACGCTGCTTCCATGACCTTTGACACACCTGCATCTGTGTGTGTGTGTGTGTGTGTGTGTGTGTGTGGTGTGTGTGTGTGTTCTTGATCACTCCACATGCTGCCTCTGAGCTCGTCAGAGCAGAAAAAAGATGCAGCAGCAGTAGGTGGTTGTTTACGTGACATAAATATTAAAAGTGGATCAGTGAGGCAGAGTTAGACGGGTGTAAACAGTGAAACAGGATCAGGGGCAGAAAGCTGCAGAGAGCCGATGAAAGGATGGAAGGATGAAAGGATGAAAGGAAGTGGGAGTTAAAAGGAGAGAGGAGGTCCTGGACCACATGGCCCCGGCAGCAGATGGAGGCCTGCAGGTGTTTCTGAAAGCAGGAGAGTGTTTTCAATCTCACAGAGGGAAAGAAAATATACAGAGAGGAGGAGGAGGAGGAGGAGGAGAGGAAAAGCTCTCAGTGAGGGTGGGGGAGGCAGAAATGGGCAGAGCAGAGTGTGTTGGGTTGTAGCAGCGGGCAAATTATGACGGCTGACATTTGGTCTAATATTGAGCAGGAGTGGATTTAATTTGTCGAAGCAGGAGGAGATAAAGTGACGATACAACAAACCTATAGACTGGAATTGTTTGAATTGTTGGATGTAAATATAATTAATTACTGAATGTGGTCTAGACCTACTCTATATGTTAAGTGTCTTGAGACAACTTTGTTGTGAGTTGGCGCTATATAAATAAAATTTGATTTGACTTGACTTGGATACTGGACCCAAAGATGGCTGATGATATTACAGGCTTTTAAATCACTTTTCTCTGTTCGAGGAAACTTTTATATAAAAACATAAAACCTCCAAGGATCAACTAGAATCATACTATGATGTGGGTGAATTACTCTTTTCTGATTGGCTGGCAGGTATGTGTTAAAACTTTATTACACATGCGTAGTTCGGCTCAAGTTTAATCACCGTTTGAAATTCATCCGCTAAGTAACTTGTAACCATAGCAACATTAAAGACCACAGCTGTCAACGCTTACTCCTTATCAACTGCAGCAGTGTTTTCTGGCTAAATGGAAGTTATCCCTGTATTAATGATACATAAACATATACACTGAATATACATTATTCAAACAATTAATGACATATTCCATATATGTGTTGGCTAAACAAGAACATGAACATAAAATCGGACATTGGCTGATTCATTCTTGAGTTATGGCTTAAAACTGATTCTGAGGTCATAATGACCTTTGACCTTTGAATCAAAAGTGTCACCTGTTCGACCAACTGGGAAATATGGTCAGTATAGTGTTGAATAATGGATAAAACAGTGCTTTTAAAGACCATTATGAAGCCACAGTGACCCTAACCCACAGAGTGAACTTTCAACTTTGACCACCAAAATCTAATCAGTTCATCCTCGAGTCTGAGGGGATGTTTTTGCCAAATTTGAAGAAATTCCCTCAAGATGACCCTGAGATATCACGTTCATGAGAACAGGAGGACCTGGAAACTGGGTTTTGAGTTTTTTTGCTAACGTTAGCCAACATCAGCTCCGTCACTTGAAGGTAAAGAACTGGAGATGTGGCAGCACTTGGTCTTGGTCATGACTTGGTTTCGGTTTAGATGATCTTGACAGAAACACACGGTTGAGAACACAGAAGCTGAACGTGTAAACACACACACACACCTGTTTGCGTACGTATTCCACCATGAGCTCCAGCTGTTGGGGGTCTTCACACTCACGATTGAACAGGTTCCTCCACAGAGCTGCTGCCAGCACGCAGTCATCAGACAGGATTCCCTACACACACACACACACAGACACACACAGACAAACACACACAGATTTAGATTTTGTCAGATGACATCATGACCATAACGTTTTGTGAATGACGGCTGGTTGACAGGTAACATTTCTGAAACATGATTAAATCATGATTTCATACTTGTTCAGTGATCAACAACAGAAACAGAAAACATCAATGAGCTCTGCTGTTTATCTGATTCTTCTCTTCCTCTGATCTCACCTGCTACTTGTTACAAGAAAAACTAGTTTTGTTTTATGAGCCAACGTGTTGAGACAAAGTCAAATACACATGAAATACATCATTCATTAACATTACTTTGGAATCAACTGCCAAGAAATATAGGCATTTATAACCAGTTATAACCATTCACAAGTTAATCTGGAGGCACGAGCTGCTTTGGCAGAAATATTAAACACATGTGGGGGGACATAAATTTCAGCGTCAACTCTTCAATAGTAGAGTTTAACCCCAAATAAACCATTGATGACATTTAGAAAACTGGAAATCTCAACAATTGTTGCTTGTTGCATCTGATTTAGTTAAAGTGGAGGAGTACAAGTTTTATGATGTCAACATTATGTATGAAAATATACGTGAATTTATGTTGAAAAACTCAACATAAGTGAACAGACAAGTGATCTGCAAGCTGGACACAGTCAGAGGTCATCATGAGCTACAGAGCAGCACTGCTGATACAGAGTCAGTGTTTTATACATAAATAACCAACAAGTACAGACACATCTGCTGACAGCATCTTTAAAGCACAGGTGCCCAGTTTTAACCAATGTCTGTTTTTATCTGGATTTAAGTTCACAATATTTCAAAAAGATTTGAGAAAAAAAAAAAGTAGTCAGTAACCGTCTATGATGCCTCTGTAGATGTGTGTAAGTCTAACTGACTCTCACCTCATCATATCCAAATATCGCTGCATAGAACGTCTCCGTCATCGCTTTCATTCCTTCCTTTCTGTGGATGGCATCAACCTACAGAAAAACAAAAAGAGAAAAATCTGAGTGAAGACCAGCAGGAAACACATGTTACATACTGACATGTGACAGTAGATTCATCTCTTCCACTGCTGGACTGACAAACATCATCCTGTTATCTTATTTTTCCTCTCGATCACCACCTACACCTGAGTCACTGTAGTCTGGATCAAAAACTCAGTACAGCAGTTTTTGTCTTCCAGGATTAACGGGGAGTTGATTCTTCTGCAACAGATAAAGTTAAGATGGATTTCTCTCCAGTCTCTGTGTGTGTCTGTTTATGTGCAGTGCAGTGTCAGCACTGGACAAAGTGTCTCTCTCTCAGGCCCTGCTTAAACACAGCTGACATATATGTAGAATAAGTACTTTATTTAAAGAAGAGTCACAAACAGCAGTGAACGTGTAACTCAGCAGCATCCTGTCCCGCCCTGCCAGCTCTGTGAGGCGTCACAGGAGCAGCGCTCACTGGTGTAGAACTCGTCTGCTGACAAGCAGACAGGAGTTAACTGCCTGTTTTGGTAGGTTCACTGACGGAGTCAATCAAGCTCTCCGGAATCAACTAGCCCTGAAAATGCATGGCACTGGAGCGTCAGGCCCACACCCAGCTGTCACTGGCACCAAGAGCCTTGAGGGCCGCCATGGTGAGCACAGAAGCCTCGGGCGTGGGCTCAGGTGGAGTCACCGCGGGTGCAGATCTTGGTGGTGGTAGCAAATATTCAAACGAGAACTTTAAAGGCCGAAGTGGAGAAGGTTTCCATATGAACAGCAGATGTACACGGGTCAGTCAGTTCTAAGAGATGGACGAATGCCTATGTCACGCCCAGCCAATCAAAAGGGAGTTGGGTTCAGATCCCTGAATCTAGAGTGGCGGAGACAGGCGCTGTGATGCGTCCAGTCCGGTAACGCAAACGATCCTGGAGAAGCTGACGGGAGCCCACAGAGAGTTCTCTTTTCTTTGTGAAGGGCAGGGCGCCCTGGGATGAGTCTGCCCCGTGAGAGGGGCCCGGGCCCTAGAAAGCATCACGGTTCCAGCGGTGTCCAGTGAGCTCTCGCTGACCCTTGACAATTTGGGGGCCTAGGTGTAAATTTCGTGCCAGGCTGTAGCCATATCTGTCTCCATGTCTCCAAGGTGAACAGCCTCTCTCTCTCTCTGACCCTGGGCACATGGTTTGTGTTTTTGGTTTAATCTTGTGTTTGTTTCATTTGACCACAATACACAGCTCTCTCTCTCTCTCTCTCACACACACACTCTCACACACACACACACACACACACACACACACACACACACACACACACACACACACACACCACACACACACACACACACACCACACACACACACACACACACACACACACACACACACACACACACACACACACACACACACACACCTGACACGTTACAGTACTGATGTTACAGACTTACAAACCTTAATACCTTTGTTGTTTTACATTTGTTTAAATAAATCTTCTTTAGTTAAATCTCATGTGTGTCATCTCTCCTTCTTTGTCCTCCATCGAGCCGGGCTGTGACAATGTACATAAAAAACTGGTATTATATATTTTATAACTTTGTAATCAGTCCCTACAGGCCACTAAACAAAGACAGACTTTTAGCAGTGAAGGTTAAAGTCATTTAAAAGGATATTTTCCGTAATAATGTTGTACATGATTTAAGTAGAATCTAGTAAAGCTCCTGTAACCATCTGTCTTCAGCAGCTTGGTGGTCAAAAGAGAAAAAGTAAAGTCGTTGAGTTTGCTTGGTTTCAGCTGGTTGCAGCAGTAATTATGAACATGGAGAAAATGACCAATGTTTTTACTGCTTCTGACCACAATTAGCATGAAACCTAAGAACAACTGCAATCACTGCTCCTGGTTGTGTGTGTGTTGTAAAAATACCTGTGCTGCTGATGTGGAGCTAGATTAGGAAACACTGTGAGTCAGCTCTGCTGGGTTCTTCAGTTTGAGACACACTCAACTGTATTTTAGTAAAAAATATGCTTTTCAAACTCTGAAAAGTTACTTCAGAACATGATCTTCATGATTAAACCTTTGATAACAAACAGTCAGAGTTCGGTGCTTCGCTGAGTACGAGTCACATGACCTTTAAAGAAGGTCAGAGGTCAAGTTCTCTTTTTATTATCAATAATTTTCTTTCCTTTACGGTTTTCCAATTTTACTCTATTTTTTTATCTAAATTTATTTATTTTTTTCAATATTTTATTGTGTGTTTGGGCTTCTGTCTGACTTTTTCATTCCAACTGTTGACACATGATTACTTAAAAATTGTTAGTAATTATCTTCTGAAGATGGATCCATCAGTGCCGTGGCGGCCTCCAGGTGTTTAGATTACATTTCACAACATAAACTGGAGTTTGTGTTGAGGTCAAACTGATGAAGATTATTTAATTCGTAGTCACGTGTGTGTCCGTGTGCCAGCACGTAGGGATACATGCATGTGTGTGTACACATGCTGCTGACAAAAGTTCACATGTGCAGCTGTGAAAACACACACACACATTGCCCCCCTGAGCTCCGCCCAATGCATGCATGCACACACACCAAGAGTGACCTCACAAACCGCACTGTAATTCCTCATCTCTGACCTCTTTCTGTCACACAAAAAAAATGAGCTCAACTAAAGGCCTCATATGTGTAAAACCTTCTGAACCTTGGCTCCACTTCAACCATCCTACTTGTTTAACATCACGTTCAACGTAGATTTGATTTTTCTACTGTTCAGCTGCCAACAGGCGTATAAGTGACTGGATGTGACTGTGTTCTGTTCTATTCAGGCAGAGGGAACCTCAAAAAGACCGACAATGACAGTTTCATCATTTCATCAGTCTGAAATCACCCCGTGTTAATCAGAGGTGTGGACTCCAGTACAGCTGATCTGAATGTTTCAAAGATTCAGAACTTCTACCGTTGACAGGACGTCCAAATAAATGTCTGAATGTTTTTTAAATTTGTTTCTTTTTTGAAGAGAGGAATGAGATGTTACATCGGCTGCTCTGAAAAAGAGCCAAAACAGAAATAAAGACTGAGAGATGGAAAAATCCTCTGTGACAGTTGTTCTGTGACCCACAGGACATTTTATCTGGGTCACCAAATAAATAAAAGACCAGAAGAAATTCCTCAAATTTAAGATTTATATCTGCAGTAAATCTTTTATAACTCGGTATGATAACAATTAATCGATGATCGATTCATTGGTCGTTAAGAATTTGATTGATCATGTAAAATTTATTCAATCTACTATCAAATAAAAAATGAAATGAGGCAGAGATTATTTTTACAATCACGCCCCACATGTCATCTGAGATTTACTTATATGTGTTTAATATGGAGCCCTTTATATGTTTCATAAGATGTGCTCCTAGAAATAAAGGTTCCTGAAGGGTTCTTCCTGAAGGGCTGCAGTTCTACTCAGAAGAACTCTTTTGAAAGAAAGGGTTTGTCAAGGGTTCTTTGTAAGAGAGTTCCTCAAGGATTGTTGAACTCCCCTCGTTGGGTTCTAGATAAAACCCATGAAATATAAAAAAGTTCTTGGTAGAACCCCCTGTGTGAAATCTTGTTAGCATTCTCAGAAGGTGGAAAGGTTCTGGACAGCACTTCCAGAGAGGGTTCTAGGTGGAACCATTACACTATAAAAGAATTTTTTGTAGATTCTCTCACAGATGGTTCTAGGTATAACCCTTTATGTTGGGTTCTAGATATAACCCTTTGAAAGGGTTCCAACTGAACTTTTATAAAAGGTTCTAACAGAACCCAAAAATGGTTCTTCTATGGGGACAAGCTGAAAAACTCTAGATGGTTCTAGTTAGAACCTTTATTTCTAAGACTGCATGTAACGCTGTCAGAGAATCTGTAATATGCTGTTGTAGAAATAAAGCTTTGATTGATTGATTGTTTGGTATATACACATTTTTAAAGATTTAGTAAGGATTACTAATCGACTGTTAATTTACCAATGATTGATTAAGGAAAGAGCCTACAGTCTGCAACCCTAATTTTGACTCTTATTTTTGTTAAAGTTTACAGTTAAATGACATTTTTTTACAGTACGGTGCATCCACAGCAAAATAACAAATACACAAATAACTACAGTTTGTTTTCTCATATGGATTTTAAGGGTTAATTTCAGTCTAATCTGAGTACGAGAAAGTCTTTCTGAAAGCTACATGTGAGTAAAGCCAAGATTGAAGTCTGTGATGTCAATGAGCGACACTTCCTGGAGCTGCTCCACTGAGAAAGAATAGAGGAGCGACTCTGTGGACACGGTGACCGCGGCCAGGCTCGCTCTCCGGGGATTTGACTTCACTTTCTGCCTGAGAACTGCTGGCACAATTATGCTGATGTAAAACTTTAAATAAACAAAACCTGCATCCTATGTAGCATGCAATGGCACGAATAAAACTTAATGCACTGTTGCATCAGCCCAAAGAGGAAATGTTTCTAGAATAATGAATATTTATTTAACAGAATGACATTTAGTTGTTGTCGGGCAGAACTCCTGTTTAGAGGTGCAGAGAACTGAGCTGCTGCGGCTGCAAACAGGAGAAAAACGGACAACTAAACTGCTGCAGTCGCACATTTACCTCAGAAAAATCTCCGTTTTAACACAACACCTCGAACAAAACATCTGTACATCTCTACAAAAGATGTTTTCTTAAGTCTGTAGAGTCTGATGTGTAGGTCAGCACATCTCTGCAGCACCACAAAAATTGTTTTTTTATTGATTAATTGTTTTGCCCTACTGACTGCACATCTATTCTGCACCATGAAAGCTCCAAAGTTGAGTTATTCAACAGAACTGTGTGAAACATCAAAGAAATACTGGTGAAAAATTTATGATAAACCGTAAGAAATAACTTTTTAATCTGCAGTTAACAAGGCAGATAATTTATCTAGTCACAGATTAGCCAACCCATCAGTTCTGCAACACAGTTTAACAAACTGGAACAATATTATTCATACAAAGAAAAGAATAACGCTTTGCCGAATTCACAAGAGGGGACGATAATTCAGAATTTGTTGCAGACAGCATTTCAAAAAGTTTGTAAAGTTTCTCGTAAGTCAATAACTCACAAATGTCAGATTTATTATTCAGTAACTTTTCTGTGTTTACAGACGCGGCCCACTGAAAGGTTTCATGTGACCTGCAAGGTCATCATAGAAATAACAAAAATTAAAATCTAGCAAAGTCAGTCAGCAGCATTTTGCTTACCAGTAAACTGTTACCAGACTTTTATTTTGAAAGGGTTCAGCACTGTGTTCATTGGTGATGATAATGAACTGTATCTTTTCTATTAAACTGTAACTTTATTCACTCAGTGCTGCACATCCATGTTGTTTATGTTCTTCTTCTACTTTTGCTGCTACTTTCGTTGCAACCTGTATCAGCCTGCATGTTACACTGTGAAACATCAAGTTTTGGACGTTGCCAACAAAATATGAGCCCACAATTCTTCATGGCAATTCAGAAAGAATGACCAACCATAGAAGTGTCCTATCTAGAACACTTCTGATCATTCCATTATTAGAGATTTGATCATTATTAGAACCTTCTATCATTTGTTTCTGGCCCATAGCAGCCTGATCAGTTTCTCATGTGGACCCCCAATGAAAGATAATTGCCTACCCCTGGCCTATAATGACCCTTAAAAGGACAAACTTTTTTACTTTCATGTTCATACTTGGACATGTTTTTTTTTTTTGCACCGTTCTTTCTTCCATGTGGCTCGTTTGTGTACGGCTGCTGTGACGTGTCTGTTTCCCCCCGGGGATAAATAAAGTCTATCTATGGATCCGTCTGTAGACGCTGTGTGTGAACTGTGTTTCCATGATGCTGCATATAGTGCAGTTATTGTCACATGATCCGACCGGTATACAGACATCAGTCTGAGGGAGCTATATTTAGGAACGACTGACCCTGTGTGTGATCATCAGCACGCTGTGCATCAGGCTGTACGTGTATAATGTCATGTAACGTCATGTAATGTCATGTAATGCATGTGCAGCAGGTGTGTATGGTGGAAATATGGTCAGATGTTCTTGTAGATTTAATCCTGCTGAATGATCTGATGGTTATCATGAAGCTGTGTAAAACACCACACACACACAGACAGAACTCACCCCCATGATTTTGCTCCTCTGCTCCACATCCTCCCACATGGAGTGGACGATGTAACGGCACATGTACTTTCCTGCTCTGCCCTCCTGACGCATCCGAACCAAACACATCCTGACAGAGGACAGAACAAAATAAGACAAGGAAAAAAAACAAAGACAGAGAGTGAGGATTAATGCAAAAGAAAGAAAGAAAGAAAAGACCAGTCACCATATAAAGAATGTGTTTAACTCACCACACATGCAGCTGTGCTACCAAGAACCAGGAGTTGAGTGTGTCAGGGAGGGAGCACTCTGAAACAAAAACACAACGTTAACAAACATGTTTATGTGGAGAAACTGTACAGTTGTAACATCTCCACAACTGTAACAACTTGTACTCATATCCAAATGTGAATTGTCTGTAATAAACTCCAGCAGAGATATTAAGGGAAACTTTCTGAACTTTATACATCACAAGAACAGCATTTCACAAAGTGTATTGTCAACTGTTTTCTCCATTTCCTCATTAGCTCTTGCAGCCTCTAAGCTGCTGCACACTTACTCTCAAAGAAGTCGTCGTAGTTGACTCTCTCTACGCAGCATGTGTACATGCGCAAGGCAGCAATCTTGATTTTCTGTGAAGACAAAAGAGAAAAAAACAAGAATCAGTAATATCATAAACATCTTTAACAGATATCCTGCAGTCAGGGAGCAAAATTAACTTTTTTATCCACAGGCCAAACAGTTGCTGAATGTTTAAATTTTACCGGCCACTTTGTTTTTTTGGCTGGTGAGTAAAGCAAATCTACCAGTCAGATGCATATTTTATCAGCACTTGGCTGGTTGCTGGTGCTAATTTTGTACTTTGACTCCAGTTTTTAAGTCATATTGATTATACACTGAAATTTTAGGGTTCATAATTAATAATCAGGGTATGCATGATTAGTCGACTATATGATTAAACTTCGTCACCCTCACGAGTTGGCAACAGAAATACTAGTCAGACTATTTATCAATATTTTATTTATGTACAATGCCAGTTAATTGTTGCCTCTAAGATTTTATGCAGCTGCCTGCTACAAACTGCCCCTCTGGCCCAGCGTAAATGCCCCGATGGCAATTAATAAACTGTGCTAGAGTTTTTTCTTAATGTCAGACTAGTTAAAATTTGCATTTAATCAACAGGGAAATTAGTCCCCAGGAACATCCCTAATGAATAAGTACTTGGATGGACGTCCAATATATTAAAATTAGGGTGTCAGAATCCTCCAAATCCATGATTCAATTTTAAGGTCAAGACTCAATTTAATTTTTCAATTTAAACATTATTGTTTAGCACTGACGCTGTGTCGTCTTTGAACTGTTTTCTTTTGACAGGTGCTCGGTGCCTCAGCGAGGCGGGGATGGAAAGAAAAAACAATTCATAAGATATATATTGTTATATTGTGTTTATATCCTCCAGTACAGCTTTGCTGCTCTCCACAGAAACTGTAACTGTCACTGGAAAGTACTGAGCTAAAAATACAAAATACAATGCAACATTATTCAATTTAACAAGCCTGTTCTTGTAAAATGAAGGCGAGGCAGATTTATTTGTACAACACCATTCAAACACAAAGTGCTTCACATGAAGCAAAGAGATGGAAAACATGTTGACACATTTAGCCACTTGATTTAATCCAACTTTTTTTCTTTGATTACGTCCGTAACGCTGATCGCTGTGGAGTCTGAGCGAGCTGCCAGAAATACGCCACACAAATTAAACTGCAACAACTGTACGGAGAAAGCGAGAATACAAACGGCAACTCAACCCTCTGAGAGAACAGGACATGAGGTCAGAGACGTGTAACTGCTCACGCCAAACGTTGCCAAGCCGGCGTGTAGGCCAACACTTTGCTAGATGACACAACAACACACATTCCTCTGCACACACGCCACCGCTTTCACTCTCACATAACCAAACCTTTCTGTGGCTGTAAATGTTTATGCTCCACTGATGTGTGAATTCTTGGAAAACAGTCTCACTACAAGGCTGTGATGTAATGAACGCAACCAAAAAAACAGACACATCACTGAAAAATGTTAACACCACTGTTCTGATTTAATTCAGTCACTGAATCCCATCTTACCAACAGTTTAAGCGTACAAATTTCAAGCAAGTTCCTTAACTGATTATTGGACATGTTAACAATCAATAGTTGGTTAATCATCAAGAATGATGCAAAGTGCATATTTTTCAGTAACTGTGTTTTTAAACATCTGGTGAGGCTCACAATCATCACATGATCCAAGACAAAATGATGCCTTCACTGAACTGTGGTGTTCTGACTCTCTTCTAGCACTTATCAATGAATGGCACATTAAAATATTGAATATAGGAAAAAAAAAAACTTTCAGGCTTCACTTGAGGAAATAAATACGATTAAACATGGTGGACACATCAGCACTCAGCAGTCGAGCCACATTCTTGTTGTGCCAATAAAACGGGCTGAAACTTTAAACAGCTGTGAAGTTCCCGTCAATCCTTAATAACAGTGCTCAATTAAACCAGTAAGACTGAAGTCTCTTTGTTTACTGTATCGAGTCCAGCTACTGAGAACATCTGCTCAGGTGAACAGATGTCCTGAGGATGCACAAGTCACTGTTGAGCCAAGTTTGCCAGGACAGGAAATCCTCAAAGATACAGTTTAACTTCAACCAGTGAGGCGGATTTACCAGCTAGTCACCAAACCCCAGTACATCTTTACACTGCACGTCCCTCGTCTTCTGTGTTGGTTGTTACATTTTTGAAACACTCAAATTATTAAGGGATTGGAGCAGATACACAGTTATTGAAATACCAGTCACAAACTGTTTACAAAGGTCTCTAGGATGCAGTGGCCACTTTGATTAGGAATGGATATTGTTTATACTTTGATTTGGTATTGGAAAAAACATGTTCAAGTATTTGACTGAACGATGATCTAATGTTGGAAAATGGATTCTGATTCTACTTCTACTCATCAGTTCCTGTTTAAATTGCATTCTTGTTCCCTTTGTTGTCATAAGTGCGAAAAAATCACCACGTTCACGTTAGAGTGCTGTGATCTTTGACCTCAGATGTCACTTTGAAGAACACCAATTCTTAGAAGTTCGGTTCATTGTTAAGTTCCAAGCTGCAGGTCTCTCAAACATCCTCCACACTGACTCCAAAAACTGTAACTGACGTCCACAGACGAGTTGTAAAGTGACACTAACATCAAATACACCTTGGATGTAGTATTAGCTCCTTTTGGATAAATTAGCACCAGATAACACCTTCATTTAATGTACTGAACAACAGAACACTCACTTCTATGCAGCCCACGCTCCATGACTGTTTGGCAGTGCTGTGGCTCTTCTTTCGGTCTCTAAAACCACATCCAGTTGTCAAGCAGCCTTGTGTCAGGCTGTGATTAGCCTGCAGCGTAACGTTTGAAATCTGACTCCTGTGCTGAGACTCTACAGTAAGTATTGATAAAGTACAAATAGGTTTTTATTTGATGATCGTAGGCGTTGATGTGTACATGAAATACTCTTTTTGAAGAAGTGACAGCCGTACTGAGGGGATGTATTTAAAATCAGTGTGTGCGGCAGTGAAGACTGGCTGCAGTGTGTTTGAGTCTGTGTGTGTGTGTGTGTGTTCACATGCTGTGAAGAATATTCCTGGATGACAGCCCATAATTTAAGCTCCCTGCTGGGAGGTCGCAGCTCTTCTGTCCTCTGACCACCACACACACTGGAGTCATACAACTGTCCTCTCCTGACAAACCTGAGCAACAGCAGTGCTCTTTAACAAACTATTAACATATCAGCCTAATTAACGAACTAACACCAGCGATCTGTTGTTGGGAATCTTATTTAAGAATTTATTTTTCAATAAATAACACTTAAAGACGGTGATTATTACACCTCACTTGTATCTCTGTCTCTCTTTGTGTCTCTCCTGCTTCCCTCCCTGTGAAGTTCCCCTCGGGGTTGTTGACATGTTCTTACTAAACCAACAGGTTAAATAAGGGTAAAGGTGCAGCTGTTGTTGTATTTGAACATTTAACACACTGCACGTAGCACAGTACAGTCCCTGGACCCTCTTCCTAATTTTCCGAACATTGACCTTCCAGTCCTCCACCCTCCATCCTCTCCCTCCACGTTAACTCCCCCCTCTCCCACAGTTACTCACCCATTTGTTGTATTTGAGGGGTCCAGTGAAGCCCATGGCCTCAATGAGCTTTGTGAAGGCCCCGACTTCTTCCTCTGTGTGCTGGGGCGTCTCCTTCACGTTGTAGAGCTGAGGGACGAGAAATGGACAAGCAGTGAGGGACGGATGAAAGACGAGGTCAAAGAGGAGGTTAGAGTGAGAAGAAATGTGTGAGAAAAGAAGACAGAATATGAAAGAAATTATTGAGAGGAGTCAAACAGGAGTAAAAACTGTCTTGACAGAGACAAGAAAGCAAGGAGAAACTCCTCATGCCGGGTTCAGACCAGAGTTGCGTAAAACAAATATTTTCCACACTGACTGATTTTTTTTTTTTTTTTTACAGTGAGAGAAAAATCTGAAGGTCGTCCATCACTTTTATACAGATTAAAGGATGATCCACGGTAATAACTGGTTGTGTCGGTTGCAGTGAAGGAGAGATCAACACATCAAATAATCATAAACTCCCTACAGGGACATCATCTGTTTCAAGTAAAACTGTTTTTAAAAAAAATCAACAAAAAGAGGAAGAAGATCAAGCAAACTATTTACATGTTGGAGAGAAAGAATGAGTGTGAAGCTCAAACCTTCCTGCCCCACATCACCTGACTGCCTGAACACAGAACAGGAGGACAGGTAGGACGGAGGACAGGGGGAGAGGTGTGACACTGCTGGCAGAAGAGCCATGGACTGATTCCTCTGGGCAGCATGCATGTTGAACGAATTATCATAGAATATATCTGGATGCATTTCATGCCTTTTTTCCTGATGGTCTGAAAAAGGAATTAAATTTGTCGCTAGTGGCTTTTTATAAATAAAGGTGCTAAGAGGTTCTGAAAAGTCACAAAAATGGAAACACTGAGCTGAAGCTTCAACAATTAGTCGATCAATTTATTAGCTGTCAACTACTAAATTAATCTGCATCTGCCCTGATAAATGCATCACCTGATATCAGCTTGATTACAGCCTGATCCAGCAGATGTAGGATGTTGGATCAGGTCAGGAACGACAGTGAACATTGGGTGCGACAAATAATCATATCTTCTGCAGTGTGTCAACTGACGCTGCAGCTGGGATGCCTCATGAGGAGGTGTGTAACGTTTCACTCATGCATCCAATGCACCGGCCTTTGGTGTGTAAGATGCAAGTATACTGATTTAGACGGCCTGTGTCGGTAAAAAGCGGAATGTGAATCAGAAAATAAATAAAGATTGAAGCAGCACTGGTGTATCAATAGATCTCATTAGGACGTCCATGTTTCATTTTTGGCATCAAGGAAGTGCCACTGTAACTCTCCTCCGTTTTCTATCACCCCCTGCCTCTGCCTGCACCGCTCGCGCTGGACGTGTGCTGCAAAACAACCCCTCCCCCCTCCCTCTCCTGTCTTTCCTCTCTATTTTCTCAAAAAAGACAACAAAAGACGCTGCACCACGTCACACCATCAAACGTTCATAACATGCAAGCATGGAATAAGTTAGAATAAGAAAGATGAGAAACGCTGCTGCAAATCATTTATGCAAAACTTGCCCGTCAGCAGTTCTCAGAGTCATGAGTCTCGCGACCCACAGAGATGTTACGTCACTGTGAGAGCAGGTCACACATAGCATCCCTGTTCCTCTACACCCCACTTCTTCTACACGGTCAAATTCAATCAAAATCACAGCACTCTTCAAATGAAACAGAGCAGCAGATCATCTTACTGCAAAAATGCATTTTAAACAGTTCTGTTCACAGATTCTCATTTAAGCTACAGTATCTCATTTACACATGAGATTCATAATAAGATGTTAACACCACTGTAATGTCTCCTTCTATCTGTCTCTGTCTCTACTGTTACCAGATTTTTAAATTGTTGTTCTCCTTTTCACCTCCTTCCCGGTGACATCACACACATTGTGAAAGATGCCATGTGATGATTGGTTAGGGAGCAACGTGTAGTCTATCATGTCTTTTGGCCAAAACAAGACAAGAATTTATAACACAGTGACCATCTTAACAACCAGATATATTGTGTAGTCTGAACCCGCCTTTAAACAGGCTGAATATTCTCTGTGTATACTGTATAAGTCTCATTAAATCAACAGCACATGTAGTTTCAGTATGACGACACACACCTGGAGAACATGGCCTTTACTGGGCGAGAGCAGCTGTTGAGTAAATTAATATACTGACCTATTCTAAGCTGCATGTTGTCTTCATGCCTGACAGTTTTATTACTGCCACCATGACCCCAGTTACCCTCCATCAGTGCTGGCGCACGTTTTGCTTTAAAATGTCTGCAGCTGCTTTTTCTACATTCATTTTTGCCATTACATGTTTTCTATAGTGATTATGATGCTAAATAAAGTCCTATATTTCAGTATATTTCAGGCTGTTGTGCTTGTGTCTGTGTTCAGGCTGCTCAGTACAGACAGTACAGTCAGACAGTATCAGAACACATGTGACATGTTTTTGACTCAAGCACAGACAGACTCGTTCTTCAGTGCTTTAAAAGAATTTGTGGCATTCACCAATTTTCTCTTGGTGCCAATCAAAATAATGAGCGGACCAAACTTTTCATACGAATCATGATTGGATAATTCTCACCAGGTGGAAAAACACTTGGTCGGCTTAAATTGATACCAAAAACTTACTGAAAAATTAATCATCTATGCATTCAGCTGTCTCAAGAGTTTTTTCTGCAGGTTTCTGTCCAGTATCATACTACATATAATATCACCTTCTGTAGGTTCTAATATTTTCTCATCTAATATCTCTGCAACTGTCACTTACACGTAATGACCCTTGACAGAAAACCATTGTGCAAGAGAAATCTCTGCATGTAAGGGGCAACACTGAAAACCAACACTGAATGGGATACTACATGGGCTCAGGAACACTTTGGAAAACTGTTGTCAGTAAATACAGTCTGTCTCTGCATCTACAAATGCAAGTTAAGACTCTAGCATGTAAAGAGAAAGACATATATCAACAACATCCAGAAACACTGCAGACTTCTCTGGGCCTGAGCTCGTCTGAGATGGACTGACGCAAAGTGGAAAAGTGTGCTGTGGTCTGACGAGTCCACATTTCAGACTGTTTTCACAAATCATGGACGTTATGTCCTCGGGCTAAAGAGGAAAAGGACCATCCAGATTGTTACCAGCACTAACTTCAAAAGACAGCAGCTGTGATGGTATGGTATTTAAAAATCTGTTCTCTGTATACATCAAGTGCGTGCGTGTGGTGTGTGTGTGTTACCTGTGTGGTCATGTGTAGTGTCCGACATGGTGTTAAACTGGGAGAGGAGACTCTGGCCAGTTGGCAAGCTGCTAAAGCTCTGGCAAAACTGGCTTCTTGATCTAAAACCTGGATGGAGACAGAGAGGAGAAACATTGAGAGACGGAGGTGAACAGTGTAACATGAGACACTACTGACATTAAAATTACAAAATGAACAAACATTTTCATTTGCACAGACTGTGGTTCTAATGATGTTCTAATACAAATAAGATATATTAATCATTTCAGACAGCACCAAACTGGTCTGAGGTTTAAACTGTGGTAATAAACTATGGGGCTGTCAGTGTATCAGTATTAGTGTTGTGTGTTTCTATGATAACTGCTGCTGTGTTGTATACGATTTAACAGTCAGGTGAGAAAAGACACATTCTGAACAATAACTACACTATACACAAATCTGCTCCCACGTGACACAAAATAAAACTACACACAAGACTTTACATTCCAAAATGGTCTGGCGACTGAGCTGCAACGATCTGAAGACTAATCTATTAGTCGACTGACAAAAAATCAATTAGTAACTGTTTTGATGTTCATTGTATCATCTGTGTAATTTCAAGAAAAAAAACAGATATTCAGGTTCTCAAATGTGACGATTTGCTACTTTCACTGTCTTACATTCTATTAAACTGAATATATTTGGGATTTAGTTGTTTAGATGTACGTCACTTTGGATAAAAGCATGTGGATCATATTTACTTTGTCAACTTGGCTACTTTTTAAGTTTTAGTGTAGATGACTGAGTTTGAGCAACTTCAGATGGATTCAGGCACTCACTACTTTAAAAGCTTTAGGTTTTTAAGTTTTATATTGCTGCTGATTTCTCACTGCAGCCAACAAACCTAAGCTTCATTTATTTTCTTATTTATTTTTAAAACATTTTGTTGTTAACAGCAATATTAACATGAAAACCCAGAAATTTCCATCAGTAGGATCACTACAGACGGACATCGTTAATAAGTTCATACTGTAAAAATGTTATAAAGGGAATAAATTAAATTCAGTGTTTTGATGACTTTTTATTTTTAGATACATGATGAATTAATATATTTTGACTTCATACAAAAATTTTAAAAGATGGTTTATAATAAACTCATTTAAAATCTGGCAGATTTTTCATAATGACTCCTCGAGCCTTTCATTATTTAAACTGGAACTTTATCCTCTAAAAGACAGAGAAAGGCCCAAATATCCCAGGTTTCTGTGTGTTGTTGTGAACTGTGTTCAGCGTTGAGTCTCAATAGTTTTAGATGAAGTCTCCAGGTGTTATTCTGAAGAAGTAGGTCAGTGGATCAGTGACGGTTTCTGTGACCGTTAACTTACCGTTGACCAGCAGTGACGTCAGCTAACGGTTCACCTGCACCAACCAGCTAACCACACAGACAGGTGAGTAACTAATCTGTTGAACCTGACTTCACGGTGAGTCGGTGTTGTGGTTTGATTACATCACCAAAGACAAACGGTCATAACTGTCAGACGTCACTAACAAACGTGTCTATCGTTCATTAATAGTTTAGCTCTCAGTTTCTCAGCGTGCTGTAATGTGGCGTGTTGGTGAACTTAGCTTAAATCCTATTAGCCTGCTAAGCTAACGTTAGCATCCCGCGGTGTTACCTGTCTGCACGCGGCTCTGGACGCTGTCACGGTGACCGCGGCTCTGACGGCGGACTGCAGCGGCCGCCGGTACATGACTCCACCGTGTCCCGGTACCACAGCTCAGAAACGGGCTGCCACTTCACCGCGGCTCCCTGCACTTCAACCTCCAGCAGGTTTGGTAACACCAGTCCTGTCCCCTCCTCCTCCTCCTCAGCAATGTCAACGGATTCTGTCCGACCCCGAAACGTGTCCGGTCAGAAACAAAGACTCAGCGAAGAAAAGGTCCGCTGACGCACACAGCGCTTATTAACACTGGTATTTAATAAAGAAAAAAAACAACAGTTTTGTGTTTTAGCAGGGTTTAATTAGTATTTTAATTAAAAGCAGTGGTAGAAAGTAACTGAGTACATTTAGGCTACTTAAGTAGGCCTCAATTTTGAGGTACTTTTACTTGAGTATTTCTGTTTTACGTTACTTTATAATTCCAACACTTTACATTTCAGTTGGGAACATTAGTTGATAAATTTAGCTAGGCTACCACTAAGTAATAATATATTACTAAAGTACTGTTCATAAGTACAATAACCTTTTTTTCTTCTACTGCACTACATTTCAGAGGGAAATATTCTACTGCTTACTTAATTACTTTTTACTTAATTATATTAATACTTAATTACATTTTAAATAAATTTACACAAGAAGTTTACACAAGAAATGTACAACAATTTTCTGCTTTTATTTTTAATTATTTTATTGTATATTGTATATTATTGTATTGTAGCAGAGTATCTTTCCAGTCCTTTTCTTCTGATATAAGTACTTTTACCAAAAGAACTGAATACTTCCTCCACAACTGACAGTTAACTTCATATGATCCAAATTATTAATACAAAATATTACCAACAAATATAATAGAATATATTATTATAGGTTAAACTACACAGCGGTATTATATAAAGTAATTAAAATTAAATCCTGCCTTTACCAGCTGCAACATTAAAGCGATATTCCACCTTTACATGATAACCCACTCAGTATGTACTCACCTCTATGCTGATGTGAGATGGTGAAGATCTTCAGTTCACAAAACAATCCTGGAGTTTCAGCAGAAAACAGGGTTGCAGCCAAATCCAGTACAATGGCAGTGAATGGAGACCACGGATAAAACGTTAAAAAAAGAACACAAAACAAACACAAAATGTCTCCATCCTGCTTGTGTGGTGTAATCCAAGTGTCTGGGAGCCGCGACATTAAAATTTAACCGCAAAAGACGCCATTTATGCCATGTTTTTAGCTGAAATGTCAACTGTAGCATGTAGCAGGTAGGATGTAAAAATGGCGTAATTGGTAATTTCTACTTGTTTATTTAAAATTTGGTTTAAAAAAATGTGTTAAGTTGATCCAAACTTAAATTTGACAAATGAAAATTCACCTATTTTTTCTAAGTGTGTTAAGTAAATAATCAATACTTCTTCCACCATTGATTAAACTCAGCACTTAAAGGAAAAAGTTAGCACTTCCTCCAAAGTTTTTCCTATGAAAACCTGTAATTTGCTGTTAAATTATTATTTGTTTGGTTCTAGTTTAAGAAAACTGATTTTCAGGCAGGAAAATATCAATCTGTAAAACATTAAATATTGAAAAGACTGATGCAAACTTTCTCTGTCTGCCATTTGGTGCTGGTCTGTAGTGTGTACTGTGGGTTTATCAGAGTGTTTTCACAGAAAAAAACAGCTGCCTGGAGGTTAAAATGTGACTCATACATACAGTAAAATGAGCACATGATTCCACAGTTAGTTGATTCAGTGTTGATGCTGTAGTTGTCTCATATTTAAAAATAAACAAATCTTTCTTCTCTTCTTTCATCCTGAAGATGAACATGACAAAGCGTCAGTTATGGAAGGACTCCAGGGCCACAGAGTCAGCAGGGCCATGCATGGCTGCCTCCACAGATTGTTCAAAGCCGTCCAGCTATTCAACTGCTTCCTGCTAAAGCCCCCAGACCGACAGTCACAGTATGTAACCTGTTTCTGCATGAAAGATTTGACAAAATAATGTGTTGGTCCAATCATGCACAAACACTGAAAATATATGCAAGAAAAACTTCAGTGTGACACCCAAACCGACACATGAATGCTGATGGAATATTTTGTGTTTTGTGGCTTTTGTTTTTAAGAGCACAAACATTCACATCCACATGTTGAACTGAAAGTGCAACTGTGAGTCTTCTCCGTTCATGGATAACATACAGTAGATGATGTGGCATCAGGCCTTGATGACATCAGTGCAGCAGATTTAAACCACGTGGAGCAGCAACAATAATCCTTCATTTTAGAAACAACTTTTCCTAAAAAGGTCTAAAAACAGAAAACCTCACAAATGACTTATTCTATAGGGGAGATATATTGTGGGAATGTTTGAAGACTGACATAATTCTGCCAAGACACCTGTCACAAAACAAAATGATGCAGTTAAGTCCAGCCTCACAGAGCTGCAGACATGATGATAAACAAGACCTGCAAACAGGTTTTAACAGGGTCAACAGGTTTTTAACAGGTTCCAAGCAGGTTTTAACAGGGTCCAAACAGGTTTTAACAGGGTCCAAGCAGGTTTTTAACAGGGTCCAAGCAGGTTTTAACAGGGTCCAAACAGGTTTTTAACAGGGTCCAAGCAGGTTTTAACAGGGTCCAAGCAGGTTTTAACAGGGTCAAGCAGGTTTTAACAGGGTCCAAGCAGGTTTTAACAGGTTCCAAGCAGGTTTTAACAGGTCCAAGCAGGTTTTAACAGGGTCCAAGCAGGTTTTAACAGGGTCCAAAGCAGGTTTTGACAGGGTCCAAACAGGTTTTAACAGGGTCCAAGCAGGTTTTTAACAGGGTCCAAGCAGGTTTTAACAGGGTCCAACAGGTTTTAACAGGGTCAAGCAGGTTTTAACAGGGTTTCCAAACAGGTTTTAACAGGGTCACATTTAACAGGTTGTTTTAACAGGGTCCAAACAGGTTTTTAACAGGGTCCAAGCAGGTTTTTAACAGGGTCCAAACAGGTTTTAACAGGGTCCAAACAGGTTTTAACAGGGTCAAGCAGGTTTTAACAGGTTCCAAACAGGTTTTAACAGGGTCAAGCAGGTTTTAACAGGTTCCAAGCAGGTTTTAACAGGGTCAAGCAGGTTTTAACAGGGTCAAGCAGGTTTTAACAGGGTCAAGCAGGTTTTAAAAGGGTCAAGCAGGTTGCTAAAACTGCAGAATTTTACAATTTTAGAGCAGAAGATCAGATGCAGATGATTTTAAATGATGAAAGACTGTTGACTCTAGACCAGAGGTCTGCAACCTTTATGATCTAAAGAGCGATATTTGGCCCAAAACAGAAATAAAAAACCTGCTGGGAGCCACAACCACTAAATTCTTGTTTCCTGAGAGGCTATTCTGTTGGTTTTTTTTAATGGAGACTCAAGACTAGCCACCTTCAAAATATCCAGGAAAATCATTTTAGTTGACGAAATATTAAAACTTTGAAAAATATAGTGATGGACTTTTAAATTGACCACAGGCTGTGGTGAGACAAACTTTTGTCACAATTCAGTGGATGTGCTGAAGAAATTTACTTGATTGTTACGGCGCCACCTTGAGGTCAATAAGTGTCATATTTGTTGCCTTGTTGCCTGTTGTTGTGGGTGGAATTTGCATCCCACCTTTCGATGAATTTTTGATGAATTTTCATCTTACAGTTTTTGCTGTGCAAACACTTTTAGGGAGGAAGAAGAAGAAGAAAAGAAGAAGAAGAAGAAGAAGAAGAAGAAGAAGAAGAAGAAGAAGAAGAAGAAGAAGAAAAACAACAGGGGTCCACAGTGAGTGACGCTGCTTGAACTCCTAATAATTATTGCACAATAAAATAAGCAAACAGACAATGCATGCAATTAAAAACACAGCAAATCAAATTAAATGTTCTACATGCATTTCAAACACAAACTACATACAGTAAAGTATAGTATAACTGCAAAAACTAAGGCCACAGACTCACAATAATATCAAAGTATTTAAGTAAATAATGGCTGCAAGTTTGAGGAAAGTATGATCACCTGTATAAACTCTGTTCATAGGCACAATCTGCAGTTTAGCATAAAGACAAAAATGCAGAAAGAAAGCACACAGTTGTCATTACACTCAGTGACATTCAGAGAGCAGTTAATTTATTCTGATTTACTCTAATTCTCCTGCTTTCCCTCATTTTCAAATTATGTCTAAATGAATTTTCCTGGCGTGAATGAAAGAAGAGTCAGAGCAGGCAGCAGCAAACGTTCCTGTTATTATTTTGTGTTTTTATAATTTGTCCCTTTGATTCCTGAGCCACAGTCTGTGGACACAATCAATCACTGCTGATTAATGGACGATGATTGATGAAGAAATGGTGTGTGAGAGAGTGGTGTGTGTGTGTGTGTGTGTGTGAGAGGCACAATGAAAGCCAGTGAGAGAAAACAGAAAGAGGAAAACTAAATGAAAGGGTGTGAAAGGAGAAAACTAAAAGGTCAAGTGGAGTTTTGTGAAGCAGCAGCCGTCTGGTCGAGACATTTTTTTGTGAGGAAATGAACTCAGCAGCTTCAGATTGATGCTGAACGTGAACAGTTACAATAATACTTCAGCCGTGAGTTATGAGACACGACTGAGTGGGGTAACGTCAGGTCTAGCCACTGCTATTTCCTCAGCAGTCAGTCAGATGCTGAACTCCCTGCAGTGACCTCACCTGACAACACACACACAAACACACACCATTTCCCATCTATGACCTTGATCTAGCGCTGAATAACCTCCCAGGAAGTTACAAAAAGTCCCAGCAGTCTGACTCTGTTCCAGACTTTAAATGTGCCAACTAGATTAAATTTCATCTGTTTTAGAGTTCAGTTTTTAACCCACCGTGACAAAATTTAAATTCTGGTGGAACCCCCTAATTGGCATAAAAATGGTCATATTTCAGATCAGTTCAGCGTTTCCAAAACATGGGGTTGTGACCCAAAACTGGTGCAGGACTTGTTTTTATTGGGTTTATTGGCAGAATAAATAACAATCCTGGGACAAACTGTATTTTGAGGGGGTTTTTGATTTTCACTCTTCAGTTATGCTGGAAAATTTATTTTAAAAGATCAAACTCTTGGCCAGTAAACCTTGTAACAGGCCAACGTCGGGTCAGCTCCATCAGGTGAGAAATCAAAGAAATTGTTCCATTTTTTCATCACAGCACAGTCGTAGTGAGCAGCCATTTTATTTTTTAAAGTTGCTCAGAGTCTCTTAATGATAATCAAAAAACACATTTTTTAAACCATAATTCTTATCTAGCTTTGATTTAGAAGAGTCGACATGATGTGATTGAGACAAGCTGGGGTTTCTGGCACTATTTTACCTTCTCTCAAGATGCACAGAGAAGGAAAAGGGCTCAAAAAAGCTAAACTCTTGCAACACTCAGTGCGCTGAACAACTTTATTTGCAGACCAACACATTTTGGCTCAGGCCTTCATCAGGGTCATCATGACACACATTAGGCTCTTCGAGATGAACTGCACCTCGCCTGGAGAGTGGACGAGATCAGGCGGCTGCAGCAGGAGGTGGAGACAAAAAGCTGCAGTCTAGTTGGACAGTTTCCCGCAGACGTCACTAACATCCTGTTAGATCACCTGTAGCCTACCTGTAGTCTGCAGACAACATTCACAGCTGTAGAAATGAAGTGCGTTCTTCATCGCTGATTGGACACAAATCTAACCAGCATGCACTGTGCTGCGATCACTGGTGACTGATTCTGTGCAGGCCTCTGGCTCTCAGAGACAACCAATCACACACAGCCATACACATATCAGCCAACAGGAGACATTTGAAGATAGGTTGAGCCTGTGGTCATGTGGCTTCAGGCCACTCATTGTCCCAGACTAACAGGGGGTTTGGGAAGTGTCCAATTAGGGACATGAGCGCCACTATATTGGTCCATAAACTGAAGAATTGCAACTTAGAGGTGGTAAAGAGTTTGTTCCTAAAAGGTTTTAACCCTAAAGACACATCATGAATGTGAATGAATGAATGTGTCAAAACCAAAAGAATCAAAACATCCAGAATAAAGAAATCACTACAGAACCTCATAGATGAGGGATATTTAGGAGCTGCTATAAAAACTCATTGATTGGACCTTTCCCTTGTTTCCCTGCTTCTTTGTCTGTTTCATAGCCTATTAAAGTGTTTGATAGTGTTTCATGATGAACAGAGCTGAAACACGTTGGTCTGCAAAATAAAGTTGTTCAATGATATATTTGAGACATGTCTGAAAAGCATTAATCAGTTTGTCATAAAGCGCTTCAGCAGTATTCCTGCCTATTTTAAACCAAGAAGTGAGACAGGGGTCCTTAGGGTATAGCTGACCCTTTTTATGCCTGATTAAATCTGGGACACAACTTTAAAGGGTCAACATTTTCATAAAAAATCAATTTTAAACCAAAGATGATTATAATAGCACATTTTTACACCTCTGTTTGTATTGTTAGTTTTAGATTTTGAAGCTTTTAACACATTTTTAATTTGTTTGAAGTTGTGAATTCTTGTCTGGGACGAGGCTGTTTTCTGTTACAGAGCAAGTTTAGATATGAAAAAAAAAAATAAAGCAAACCAAAACTTTTAAGAAATAACATATATTTCATATGTATAAATCCTTAAAGAATACATTTTCACCAAAAAGTTGGAATTAGAGTGTTGGTAGTAATAATTTTAAAAGTTTTGTGTGTGTTGTGTGTGTGTGTGTGTGTGTGTGTCAGGTGATTTAATGAAGGTAAATATAGTGACTGTGTGTGACAGGCACTGCGCTCTGTGTTGGGATGGGTATCATTAGGATTTTACTCTCTACTCTTATCAATACTTCTAATCAATCCAGTACTTTAACAGTACTCTTATCGGTTCTTTTTTTTTACTACTAAAATAATTGCGTCTATCTCTGTTTTTTCAAGAATAAATTCAGAATGGAATTAATATTGAATCTAGAACATTTTAAATATATGTTTAGAACAGCAAACTCACAATATAAACTCAATAATATCTCTGGTAACAAATCTAAATGATCAATAAATTAAATCATATTAAGAAAAGGAGATAGTTGCTCTGTATATAGAAAAATAAATCATATAACCCGTTTATGTTTTAAGAGTTTCATCTAGAACCCACCCAGGTGGTCCTACCGAGAACCTATCTATCTTCCAAGAGTTTTATCTAGAACCCACGACAGAGAACCCTGTTACATTAATGAGTTCATGAGCACAGAGAGAGGAGAGGCTGCAGCGTTATCATTAATTACACCAAAACTTTAAAAAGTAGCAATAAAAGGGCCGATAACGTCAAAGCTTATCAATACTCTGCCCGGGGCCGGTTTAGAACCAGGTTTCAGTTCCCATCCTGTGACTCTTCTCAGAGGCCGTGGATTTATTAAAATATCATTGGTGCCGTTCTGACAAAGCAAACAGTAGCTGAAAAAGAACCACACGCTGTGTTCACTTACTGCTGTTTACAACTTTTCCCAGTTGTGTTCCTGCATAATCTGTTCATCAGGAACCAAACTCAGACCTGTAACACTTCATTGTTGTTGCCAGCCTGCACCAGTGCACCCAATGCACTTATTAAAGAACTAGACAGGACATGGCCACTCAGCCCTGCCGCCAGATTTTTCCAGTGGCCACTTGAGATATTGCAGCAAAAATTTATATAAGCGGCGTCTGTAAAACTGTTGACGGGACACCTCGAACTGCAAAAAAGTCAGTTACGACTTTTTCTGTGATGAAATTTTGATCCATGGAGTTTTAAAATTCATATAACTTTCTTCAAACTCGTCTTCACAGTTTAAAGTCTATGAGCAGGAACTTGTGGGTGAAGCCAGGCGGGGGAGCACTATTGCAGATATTCAGTGGGCCGTTTAACCAGGAAGTAAACACAGAAGCTAGAACCCCCCCCCCCCCCCCCCCCCCCCCCAAAAAAAAAAAAAAAAAAAAATTAGACCTGTATCTGATTTAAGACCAAATCAGATACAGGTGAAAAGATCAGATTCCAGCTTTACAATTTTATTTTATTATTTTTGTTTTTCTTCTCTTTTTTCCTGCTCTTTTAATAAGTGATTTGAATTCTGTTTAAGTGGTATTTGGTATTTCACTTTTCTTTCATGACAATATGTGAATGAAAAGAAATGTACAGAAGGTTTTAGGGATTACCCAATTTAATAAATGAGCTATGTAGATTCAAATCAGATCAGATTCCAGGTGATTTGTGTTGTTCACACTGTTACAAAAAAAAACAACAACAAAAAAACAGATCTCACAAATAAGCAATTAAATCGAGCTTGGGCCACTTTTGCCTGCATTTTCTTGTGTGTGTTTTTGTGTTAATAAAGAGTGATAAATGGCGGACTCAGAGGAAGCGTTGGATTCCTGTTCAGCTCCTGTTCCTGTGAGAAACCTCGCTAAAGAAAGCAGACATAAATAACGGCTGCCACGCCGCCATCCTGCCCGCAACACTACACTGTGTCTGTCTGTGTGTGTGATGTGTGTGTTAGTCCACTTTTAACAGTATCCCATAGGAGAAAAAGTGCAAAGAAAACAAAGGTTAAGGATGTATTTATACTCACCCATGCACACACACACACACACACACACACACACACATGCAAAAAGCAAGTGAGTGATGGTTCTGCCTCTCCTCAAAGACACATAGTAAAGTGTGTATGTGTTTATGTGGTGTGTGTGTGTCTGCTCCATCCTCTGCTCACAGGGTTAAAGAGTCAGTGAACGTCTCACAGAGAGTGTGAGCACCTTGTTTCCACGTGGCCTCCGGTTTGTTTCTTAAAGAAAACTGAGCCATTAAGAAGAAACGTTATGAACACCAAAGTACAGGAGGCGTTAAATCGCCCTGCAACACTCGATCGCAGCTGTAGATGAGATTCAGAGGTGTTCTGCTGCTGGTTCAGTAATGGGATCTTAAATACAAATAAACCTGCAGCCAGATTAGATTCAGAAGTTTGTAAATGGACACAGATGGAGGTCGTCCTGGTGGGTCAGCGGACCGTGTGCTCAAACTGTTGCAGGTATGAACCAGTTGTATAATCTCAGGTAGTGTGAAGACACAACGTCTCTCATTGTTTTGTTGTTTTTTTTTCTCTTCTGTCCTTCTCTTCACGGTGTCCAGTTATTGGGATGATTATGATTTGGGAGTCATGATTGATTGCAGGGGCCTCATTACTGAAACTTCATAAGTTTGAAAGTTATCTCAGTTTAGGATTTTAGGTTTAGGATCCAGTTCAAATACATGCCGAGTCTATTTTTGACAGATGCTGCATCAGTTAGCACAGAGCAGATCAGGCGGGCAAGAAGTCAGACACAGAAAAAGTAGAAAGAATCCGGTCCGGTCTGTGCTTTTTTCAAAATAAAAGATCCTGTGCAGACTCGCAATCATAGAAACAGACAGAAAAGAAACTATTTAACCAAATAGTCTACTTAGAATCACAAAGAGGACCAAAGAGAGGACCAAAACAACAAAATCTGAGCGAGTCAACATTAATCAGGCGGGCAAAACACTCTGCTGCTGTAATGCCTCTAAAACTCTGCTGAGGGGGGCTGCAGACAAGAGGAGGAAAGATCAAAACTGTGGCACAGACATGCCGTGCCCAGTGGAATCAACCAGTAAAACAATTAAAGACAACGTTTCTGAAAGGTAATGAGAGTTCAGATTTTCTTTGATCTGTCCCTTTAAGTTCAACTCAGTTCCTTTGGATCTTAGAATTGTCGGAAAGTCAAGTTTTATGATGTGGGGCTTTAAAAGTCCTCTTCAGTGATGTGAGTGAAGAAGAAGGGTGACCTTCTCCTCAGGGCAAAAAAAGAATCGGTCCAACTCCTCTGGATAAGGAGGTGGTCGGGTTCAGAGCTGGCTCGCCATCTCCTTCGTCAGGGAGAATCCAAGATCCAAATTTAGGAATATCTTCAGGATATCTCAAAAACTCTTCACAACACAAGTATCCCACTGTCACATGTATTTTGTGGACTAGTTTATGATTCAAATGCTGCCGAACTCCGACCCGGAGGAGGTGGGACTGATTTACCTTTCTCCTGCATTGCGTGATCTGAACAATAAGAAAGACGTCTGAGCAACATGACTTTGACTATTATTATTATTTTTTTTAGCAATTAGAAAATAATATTGTAAATAAAATAACCTTACAGAGACCAAACTCTGTATTGGTTTACATCTAATGATACTGAAAATAAAATGATCTTGCAGAGCCCTATTTTTGACTGGGTTACAGTACAAAATAAGTAAAATAGCTGTGAGTAATAACCAAAGGAACCAGCACAGACAGTGGTGATCACAGCTGCCAAACCTGGTGTAATAGGATTAAAATGCAACATGTCAGAATAAAAAATACCACACTGAAGCGCTTTCCAGAAATTGAAATTACTCACCTTCAAACCAAAACGAGTCGGATGCCAAACAAAACCACTAATCATAATGTCTGGCGTGGTCAACCCCGTCTGCTTCCTGTTGTCTCAACTGGTGTCATCAAACCTGACTTCATGCTGTCACACGTGTTTCAGTTTCTGTCTGAGACAAAATTAAAGAGAGGAAAACAGGAGTGATAACAAGAAGAAGAAATGAGAAAACTCATGCAAAGAGAGGGATGAATCAGAGCTGAAAAGATGCACATAGAAATGACGGGTAAATCTAAGAGTAGAGGACAGTGTGTGTGCGTGTGTGTGTGTGTGTGTGTGTGTGTGTGTGTGTGTGTGTGTTGTGTGTGTGTGTGGTGATGACAGAGCGGCTCTCCTGCTAAGACAGCCTGATTTCCTGAGTGTTTAACTGGTGGGGCTAAAACAACAAGAGAAATGACACGTTTAAGCCTCAGGTTATGCTAACACTCCACCTCACTCTCTCTTTCTGTTTCTCTTTCACTCTCTCCATCCTCCACCTCTCCTCCTCCTCCTCCTCCTCCTCCCCCCTCAGTCCCTGGCTCTTCCTTCCTTCACCCCCCTGGCTAATGTTACCACTAACACCTCCTGACGCAGGACAGGGTACCAGCCTGCTGTACAAACTGATGATCTAACCCACACAGCTGCTCCGTCTGTGTGTGTGTGTGTGTCTGTGTGTGTTTGAGTCCAACCGGGCCTGTTTGTGTGTGAGTGTGAGAAAGAGTGAGTGTTGGTGTATGTGAGGTGGTACATTTACTCAAGTACTGTACTTAACGGGATAGTTTGGGTTTTTTGTAGTGTGTTTATATGATGTATTTATCCATAGTCAGTGTATTACCTGCAGTAGGTGGAGGCTGACATGCCCCCAGTTTGGAGAAGCAGCAGGAGTACGTCGAAAAACAGGAAAAACACGTTAGACACCTAAAAATATTTTAAAAATATTTTACATCTAAAAAAATCAATATCAGTTTAAGCGTATACTATATTTAGAATATTTTCATGTCTTTATATAATCCAAATATAGCTCCCTCTAAAGCAGGGCTGCAACTTACGACTATTTCAATAGTCGATTAGTCATCAGTTATTGAAATGATTAATCTACTAGTTGCCCAAAGAATACATCACGAGTTTTGAATTTTTTCATCCAAGTTTGTATCTGAGTATGACATCAACAGGTGACCAATTTTTATTGTACCTTTAAAGGGATAGTTCACCCAAAAATGAAAATTCAGTTATTATCTACTCACACTCATGCCGATCAAAGGTCAGGTTTAGTTTTTTAGTCCAAAAAACACTGCTGGAGTTTCACATGAAAACACTGTTACAGAATCTCCCAAACAACAGAAGTGAATGGTGACCAGTTTTCAAATGTAAAAAACAACAGAATAAAAACATAAAACGCCTCCATACTGCTCGTTGGTGTAATCCAAGTCTCCTAAAACCCCAACATGCCAAGTTGACTAAAGAAAAATGTTATTTACACCATGTTTTTAGCCTGAATCTTCACTGTAGATCTTTAGCTTGGAGCCACGTTCAAGTGCACATGCACCTGTCTGAACAGTGTGTGTGGTGTGACGATGTGTGAACAGCATGAAGGGACTTTAGGAGACTTGGATTACACCAGACGAGCAGAATGGAGACATTTTATGGTTTCTTTCCGATTGTTGTTTACATCTGAAAACTGGTCACCATTCTCTCTTAATCTCCTCTTAGCTTCCTCCAACAACATCCTCTTTGGTCTCCTTGCATCTGCTATCATGACCATAAGCTGCTGAGTCTGGTTATGTCACCTTATCAATTTTTATGAAGAATTCTGAATTGTAACCAGGGTCTTTATTAACAGTTATTTGTACACTGTGCTTTGAGCTAAACGCTCCCAATGACAGGATAATGTTTAGCATGTATAATGTTTACCATGTTCACTGAACACATTAGCATTTAGTTTAGTGTTGGAGGTAATCACATTACATTTGTCTGCAACACAGTAAAGTAATGTCTTAATGTTCCTAATTCACTAATCACATTACAAACACTAATGATTGTGTTGGTATAATGGACAGGAGGAAAGAAAAAGAAACATTAAACTGTTTTTTTTCATGTATGCTTCTGCAACATTTGTGAGTGATTGTAAAAAGAGGATCCAGCTTGACTCAACTCTGACGCTTAAGTCATTGAATATCTGAGGTCAGGGTCAGAGATGAAGGTCCTGAACTGTTTCCCCTCAATATCCATGAAATTCAACACAGTGATGCCGTCTGCTGGCCTGTGAGGAGGCTCTTCAGCCTGAGGAGTCAGGTTGTCTGACAAATGATTTAAGAGACTCTTTTTCATGAAGTAAAACCACTGCGACAGTAATAAACATGTCAAATACGCTAGACTACTATAAAAAGCCATAGTTTGGTGAGCAAGTGACTCCTGTGAGTTTGTTTAAGTGTGTTTTGTCAGTTAATTGCAGCTCATATTATGTAACAAAGCATCTCCAGTGATGTTGCAGAGTAACCCAAAAGTAATGCAACAGGGAGTAAATACAAGCATTCAAAAAAGTAACACGTGTAATAGATTACTTGTATGCTGCTAATGTTTAGCACTAACTCCAGCACTAGCATGCAGGAGAGCAGCCATTTTTTCTTCTGATGCCCTACAGTCTTGGCAGTCGGCCATCAGGCCAAAATCAGGGTTATAATCAGCTCTTTATATCATGTATTTCACAACCCCGAGTGCAGCTGGTCAGATATTTTCTCCTTTGTGGGCTCTGACTGAGGAAAACAGCAGCCAGAAGAAACACGAGAAGGTTTGGAGCAGCAGACAGGTAGAGACGGTAATGTGCCGACGTTTGGAAACCATCAGAAGTGAAGGTATGACCCAGAGGAGTGAAAAGCCAATGAAGTTAAGGTCTAAGTTACACTAAAGTGTTTCCTGGCAATGCAGTGTGTGTGTGTGTGTGAGAGAGAGAGAGTGTGTGTGTGTGAAACCTCCCTAAAACATTAAGACTACAGTATTTCTACTGTGCTCCTCTGAGTGTGCATGTTTCAGCTGACACATGTAAGAATGTGATATATTTGCAAGTCTGCATGTATTCCTAATATGCATGTGTGTGTATGTCAAGTCCAGTCAAGTCAACTTTATTTATACAGCCTAATATCAACAATCACAAATTTG
Organism: Lutjanus argentimaculatus; assembly: GCA_034769285.1. Lineage (NCBI taxonomy): Eukaryota > Metazoa > Chordata > Actinopteri > Lutjaniformes > Lutjanidae > Lutjanus > Lutjanus argentimaculatus. The sequence continues at coordinate 177,270 of JAWZSL010000050.1, forward strand.
CCCCAAGGGGCTTTACAGTGCACGGTATTTGAGTTTTAGCAACTGAGTGAAGACGGACAAGTTTTGTGGTCGTCACATCTTCAAAGGGCTGATAAAGACTCAGCTTGAAACCTGAATAATTTAGGTTGAAGTCAGGTTAAAGGTTGAGGTTAGAGTTTGATTCTACCAGGCGCGGCTGCGTCAGCTGATTCAGTGTGTTCCACAAGTGTCTCTCTGCTCTTTTTCAAATATGCACCGAGTATATTTTTGATAGATGCCGTGTCAAACTGCACAGAGCTGATTGAGCGTGCAGAAAGTCAGACACAGATAGTGTAGAGGTGTGGAGGACAGATCAGAATGATGCAGACGTGTCGTGTCGAGTGGAATCAACAAGTTAGGCATGTAGGAGTGATGGTTAAGGCCTGTTACATGCATCTCAGGCAGGCTTTGCAAACTTCCACAATCATGTGATTGCAGCCAACAACACAGACCTGATGCACGCCACTTGAAATTTGAAACATTGCGGTCTGCGGAGCGAAGCTGGTGATTGGCTTGTTGGTCTGTGGTACGCCCAGTCACTTCCTCTTTTGACTCTTTCCAAATCACACTGACAATAACCAACATATCAATAAATACAAGAACAAAGAAGCAGTTAAGTAGAAAACAACAAAAACAATTATAGCTGCTGCGCAGCAATGGTCGGGGCCGGGGGCAAAATTAAGCAATTCTGATCAACAAGCAGAGTGTAGGAAGATGAAAAAAGGTGGCATTCTAATGTGCATTTTACATCAGTTGAGGCTTGAACTCACAATTTCTGGCACAAGAGACTCTGCATATTGACTGATAGCTAAGCCAAATAAACAGGGAAAAGAGACAAGGGATAACAGGGAAACGTGTTGATAAAGAGTATTTGTCTCTTCCCAAAACTCCCTGAATCATAATTATTTAAACCTTAGTAGTCTCTAATCCACATAGCATGATACCTGAACATAAGGCTTTCACATTTGAAAGTCCATCCTGCCTTAGCTGAGGCTTGAACTCACGACTTCTGACACTGAAGTCCATCGTTTATCTCACTGAACTAATTGGCAAGTGACAGTTCATGTGTGGCTTCACAAATTGACTAAGCCAAGGATCAGGGTGACAGGCAGCAGCCATCCATGCCATGGAAAAGCAAATTTCAAAGTGAAAGTTCCAAAGCTGTAGCACATATGGTTGATTTGTTGTGAATTTTCAAAGTTTTGAAATTTAGAGGCTTGCTGTAGCGCCACCATCAGGACTATTGTCTTGTGTTTCCAGTTGAGGACATCTGGCATGGGACTGGACCTCTGTGAAAAGTTTGGGTAGATTTCTCATATGGAAATGTTGTACAAGCTGAGGCTTGAACTCACAACCTTCAACACCAAGAACCATCCTCTATCTCACTGAGCTAATTGGCAAATGGAAACACCACTTGTAGCTTCACAAATTGACTAAGCCAGTCACCTGTGTGCAAGACAGCAGCTGTTAGCATGTAAAGGCAGATTTCAAATGGCTGTCAAAAATTCAGTTATTGAGACAAAAATCCCAAAATACACAAATTGCATCTAGACAGCATGGAGATGTTGGTCATTAGTTTTTAACAATGATTTATTGGCTCCAAAAGTGAAAAACTGATGTTTAAAAATGACATTTTTGCATTGACTCCAATTGTTCGCATGAGAGTGAAATTCAAAATGCTGTAAAAAATTCAGTTTTTGAGATAAAATTCTGATATGTTCCAAACATCATCTACCATGACTCCAAAATTTTGTCTTTTTTTTCATGAACATTGAAAATGTATTTAGCAAGAATTTGCAAGTATATGTTTATAATACCGTTTATAGTCAAACATTTTGATGCACTGTAGGCTCAATTTTTGATAAATCAAAAATCTGTGTGGATCGTTTGTGTAGGACAGTCTGAAGATGCTCTGTAGCAAGTTTGGTGTCGATTGAGCAAAAATTGTGGGAGGAGATAGGTTTAATAAGTTTTACAGTTTTTGAAAAAAAACAGAGTGATGGACTTCATAATTTGCAATAGGTTTAAATATACAAAAGTTTCTTCAGTATTGGGGCTACATTTTGGTGAAAGTTGTAAATCTGTAGCACATATGGTTGATTTGTTGTGAATTTTCAAAATTTTGAACTTTAGAGGCTTGCTGTAGCGCCACCATCAGGACTATTGGCCTGTTGTTGCAGCTGAGGCGATCTGACATGGGACAGGACCTTTGTGCAAAGTTTGGTCATTTTTCGTGCATGGGAAGTAGGATTTCCTCGGAAGAAGAAGAAAGAAGAACATGCAGAATTACAATAGGGTCCTGGCAGCTTAGGCTGCCCGGCCCCTAACAAGAAAAGTTGCTTTTCCTGGTTCTTTCTTCTACAGTGGCCTTGACAGTGTCATAGAGCAGTGGTGAGTACCTGGCAGGAATCACACAAATATTTACACAGTAATTGTTGGACAGTGCACACACACCACAGACGAGAAAGCATGCAGGTTCACGCCTGGTTCTACAATGGTGGCAAAGCATGGATTGTATCCTCAGTTTAATATTTTGCACCCTCAGTTCAAAGCTAGCTCAGGTCTAGGCACATGCTGTGCGCCTCCATGAGCTCTGTCTATTTTGGCAGAGCGATGTGCAAAAAGGCTTGATGAAGGTGGATATAGATCAGTGGGTGTGGTGATTATTAAAAACTCTCTCAGCCAGTCACATCACTGGTCTCATAGCTCAGAAACAGCTGAATCAATCACAGTTAAATGTGATAACGGCAGCTCAGCGAGCTTTGGATAGTTCAGTATGTCACAACATGCACACTCATCACCACACATCTGCACCCAAGACAGATAGCATGTGATTTTCCATCAGGTTCAATTGATTTGGACAAACACAATTTTAGCAATAATTCTAACCTCATCTACAGGATCATATATTGGCAGCAAAACAACGTTTGTACTGTGATGTGTTTCAAGGATGAAACACAAGCTATTTCAGGGTGCCCCTATAGCTCAGTTGGTAAGAGTGTGCGCCCCATGTACTGAGGCTATCAGTCCTCTGCAGCGGCCTCTGGTTTCTGATTCTCCGCTTGGTGCCATAAACAGAAGAAGGGGATTCAACGAGGTGGCCTCAATGAAGGCTCACTGAAAACAAAAACCATAATGCAATTTTTTTCATTTTTGATCGTTTCATGTATTAATGTGAGGACGGTTTCCTTATTGCTCCACATGGATCTGATGCTTTCAGCTCTTCACTGGAAGAGACGACTGACGTTAAAGTCATTTTTTCATATACATCATCATTTATTCACTAAGTCTGTTTCTATTGCGCTCTGTCACATTTTTTAGCGATACACCAACTTTCCAGCCTCAGCCAAGAGTTAAAAACTTTTTATTTAAATTTCTGGAATTTCCACTCACATTTCTTTTCATGCAGTTTCAAAATGAAGACAGGTGGATTGGAACACTTAACGGGGGACCTCACAAATATAGAAGTACGAGTGTTTGAGTGTGTTTATGTAGCATATGTGGCATCAGATGCCTCTGGCTCAGACATACAGTACCCGAGTTCAGGCCAACATACACTTTCTTCCTCGTCAGAAATGAAGTTTGGACGGTCGACCTGGACTCGATGCTCACGACCTCATAACACAACGCCAACGCAACGCTTCTCACGTCTCAAAGAGGTCAATCGTACAGGGGAGAGAACAAGAATCAGATTTTATCGTGCACTTCTTTTCCTCCAGTGAACATTTTTACATTAGAATTCGTTTTCAGCAGTTTGTCTTGGCTTTAGGTTTGTTATAATGTTTTATATGTGTGAGAGACAACGCCAGCCGTTGATTGCAGTGAAATAACAGAAATGGTAAAAGCAGAGGAGGGAGCCTGGACTTCCTGCTGGGCTCAGTTGAAAGTCATGTACAGAACTCAACTTGTCGTCACTTGACATGACCGTTACCCCTCAAAAAAAATGCTGAAAACCATTTGGGACGTGGTACATTTGATTTATTTAAGGCATGTTTTCTCACTGCGTGATGTTTCAGCAAGTCACTGCAACTTACATCATGGAACTTGTGGTTGTGGTGTGTTGCTGCTTATTGATTTATTATTTTTTACTGCTGAAGTCAATCAAAAATATTGAGGATATCTTTCTGTACTGTAAAAAAAAAATCTGACAACTTTCAAACTAGTGGTGCACAGTTACAGTAAAAACATGATTTACTGATCCTGTCTGACGTTCAACAATCACAGAAAAGTTAAAAAGATTTTTCTCACTGACAGTCGACTCAGCAGCCCTCACAACATTTACTCTGTTTCTGCTGAGTGACTGAAGTTAAGCAGATGTGGGCCTGACTAATACCTGGATCTGGACCTCCTGGAAATAACTAAGTAGATGCTGGAGGAGGTGTTGATGGGTCAGTGGGGGGGCAGTCTGTTTGAGATGTCGTCCTTCAGATGAGATGTTCAGCCGAGGTCCTGACTCACTGTGGTCTTTGAAGATCTTGTGGTATTTATCACAAAGAGTGAGGGGCTGCTAAACACTGGAGGTGTTTGAACCCCTTCACCCTGTGTAGAGAGCCAGATCACACATAGTATATCATACTGACAATGCAGATAATATTGATATCCATCCTCCACAAGCAGCCAGAGCCTGTCTGTTAAATCATTAGCCAAGTAGTGTTCAGTCTGATTCAAGTTTTGTTGGTGAGCTGTATTGAGAGGTCTGTTCTTAATCCAAGTTTCTAAGAAAAAAGAAATCTCTCAATGCACAGACAGGCAGGAGGGAGAGCGCACAACCGAATCACCTGATACCAATCACAACATGCAGCTGATACATAGTGTAGGGTTAATGATAATAAAGGAGGCAAAGACATCCCCACCATTCAGTGTTCATTTTAATTTGCCAAAAAGTAAAACAAAGATTGTTCATGAGTCTCAAATTTCAAGTCCGATTCAAGTCTTTTGATGAGGCTCAAATTGATTCTCAAATGTGTGGATGTGTACAACTTAATTGCAGCTTGAATCCAAGTCATAACTGCACATTTAACAGATTTTCATGTTGGTGATTTTGATATTTATTGCTTTTTCTTGTATGTTTTTGATATATTTTATAGCTTGTTTTAAAGGTTTTAAAGGGCTGGCATCACATTATTTATCTGATCTCTTACATCTTCAGACCCCTGTTTGAGTAACAGGTCTAACGTCTAACCTGCTGCTCCTGGATGTTCACAGATCCACATGCAAGAATAGAGGTGACTGAGCCTTTGCAGTGGCTGCCTGTACCCTATGGAATAGTTTGCCTTTTCATATAAGCGACACTCAGACCCCAGAAAACTTAAGTCACTGCTGAAGACCCACCTCTTCTGTTTGGCGTTCAGTTCAGGTTGAGTTACACACCTCGACTTCCTCTATTATGCTGCAATTTGTATATTTGTATTTTAAACTTGTACAGCACTTTGGTCAACCGTGGTTGTTTTTAAATGTGTTATATACATAAAGTTGACACAACTTTGACACTGACATATGAACAAAAATATGAAAAATCTTGTGGCACTCTTGGTCCGTCCTCAGGGGGCCTCGGCACCCACTTTAGGAGCCACTTCTGTGGTGAGTTATTCTGGCCCAGCAGACGTTAGCAGGTCAACAATGATGTTTAAATGTGTCCACTCAGTGAAGTAAAATATGACTTATTCAGAAGTCATGATTACATGTACGGCCCCTATACGCACACATAATGTTTGAACACACCTTCCACAAAAAACACACTCTCTGTAAAACATGCACACACACAACACACACACACACACACACACAACACACACACACACACACACACACACGCCTCTGGCACAGTTGGTTTGTTCAGTGTTTCCTGGCTGAGGGCAGGTCATGCCTAGGTGGGGAAACTGTGACATGTCAAAGACGCCCCTGATTATAACCACGACGGGAACACGGCCAAAACTAACACACACAGACGCACGCATACAATATATGTACCACCACTCCACCTCTGCAGTGTGTGTGTGTGTGTGTGTCAGTGGTAAAGACTCATGGGAACTAAAAGCATCTGTAGTTTGGGGCTCAGTAACAAAAGGATTGCGGAGTGCCAGTGTGTCAGATCCTGCCAACACACTTCCACTAAAGAAGGAAAACACAATCTGTGATGACCTGAGTATTAAACTAAACAAATGGAAAACTTCAGTTACACTTGATGAACAAGTGAACGTGTGTTTTGTCATGGTCACCGTGACAACCCTCATGCTAATGAAGGCTGATATAATGAATGTGTTTGCTGTACTTTGCAAAGTGAAAACATGGTGGACGGTGACTGAAAGGTTAAAGAAAATGCAGAAATTTTATATTTTGACTCAACTTTCTAACATCATGTTTGCTCCTTTCCAGCATGAGTATATTTTATCAGCTATGACTCTATGGATGGCAGTGTCACCCTGTCTGTCCTACACGTCCTCATATACCAACACAACAGAACAGGTCGATTGCCAGTTACTCCCTGAATGATATGACAGATGGAGAGTACCAGCAACAGGCACAAGTCATGTGACATTAAACTAAACACTGAAACAGCAGAAGTTTTGTTTGGTTGAGGCACCAAAACTGCTTGTTTAGGTTTAGGTTTCTTCACTAATAATGGCTGGATAACCATGACATCTGTTACAAACTCTCATGGTCCCCAGAGGGAGAATCTTGGTAAGAATCTCTATACTTTTCCTTCAACACCACCAGAAGGTCAAAGTTTTCATATCTCAACATCACCTAGATTGGTTGGTATTGATATTCCAGAATGTCACTAGGCTTCAAACTATGTCGCTGCAGGTTGCATGTGCAGGATGCAGCAAATTGAAAAGAAGTCAACACTGACTTGAACTAGACACTGAAACCATAAACTCATTAGGAACCATTTAGTGAGCTCATATATCAAGTGAGAAGAAGGCTCATTTTCTCATAAGCTTACATACTCTGACTTCTTTTAGCAACCAATGGAGTCACCCCCTGCTGGCCATTAGAAACAATGCAGGGTTAAACACTTTTCAGACCCAGAATCTGTGCTCGTTATTATACAGTCCAGAGGGTTACAGTACCTGTAGTTTGAAGCACTGACCAAGCTGCTGTATCTGATGTGTTGGAACTGAGAACGAGCCAAATATTCATTATGGCCGAAGGATGAACCATTATGATTTTGGTGAGTCCTCCACTTTTCCTCTGGCACCATCAGTTGGTTGACATTTTCGGCTTGGACTGAATGACCGGATGGATTGCCAGGAAATTTGGTTCAGACATTCACCACAGTCCTCCAGTGTAAGCTGATCAGCTGTTTGTTTTCTGTCAGTTGTCTGTCAATGTAAAGTTCAGTCTGTTATCCTGAAAACAAAAGCCCTCTGCTCTGAAAATACACACTCTGGAGTTTGAGTTCAGTGGCTGCCTGTCTCACTGCTGCCAAACTCCATTAACATTTTGTTCAATTTAACAGTTATAAAACTACAAAATCTACACGTTCTACAAGATTCTTAATGATGTCTTACAACTCATAAATTGAGACTAACTCACTTGATGAAAATTCAGCATTATTTAATGTTTGTTTTATGGCCAAATACCTGTAAAACTAATGTTCCATCAGCCTCAGTTGTTCTTTGTTTTTCGTGCATCAGCATGCTAATGTACTATCGCATACAAATTGGCTAAACTAAGATGGTGTGTCTTAGCACCACTGTGCCTGAAGTACAGCTTTACAATACGCACTAACATGGCTGTAAACTCTCAGGTCACAATGAAAATTAGATTTTAATGGGATGATGATTCATTTCCCGAAAAACTGTTTAGAAATCTGGAGCTGATGTAACGAAGTTTTATTGGATGTTTTGACAGAACAATTGAAAATAGATTTGATATGAAAAGGAAACTACCAGCTGAAAAAGTGACAAGCGGGTTTATGAAGTGCTTCTTGAAATAAAAGCAGAGGATATTATTAGGATTAGTAATCGAGTTATGAGTCACCCCGAGACGTCTGAATCACAAAATATTTCTAAAGGTTAACTTCATCTGTGGAAACAAAAGCTTTCATGTTTATGCTTGTACTTGTTAGAGTGCATCAGGGGTTTTCCACAAAACATTCTTTTGTTTTTACTTGCTTTTGTTTTCCACTTAATGAAGGTGCGTCCAAAAAGCCTTAACATTTGACAAATATTAAACTATATTGAATAATATGTCAAATTAAACCTGGTGTTTGAGCCAGGACTGTCTGGGAGGGGGTCAGATGAGACCAGTGATACTTTTCTAGGGTGTCACTCCATCCAAGTGGATCAATAAACAATACTGTGCACTACAGCTGACCTCTAATTAATGGGTAGATGGCAAGAAGAGTCTTACTCAACCATGTTTTCTTTTATTTGTTAGTTGCAGAAAAAAGAACCACCTCAAACTCCATTTGGGAGCTGTGTCTCACTTTAAGGCCCACGGGATTATTGCAACACAGACCATTTCTCTTACTAAACTAAACTAAACTAAACTAAACTAAACACTGCTGCTAACTGTGCTTTGGTGCCCTCTGGCCCCTCCCAGCTCTCAGGTGCAGCTAGTTCCTCTGACGACTCACTGATGCTCTCCTAGAGGAGGACAGGAGCACAGGAAACCAGATGGGTTGGCTGTCCATCCATCTTCTTCCGCTTATCCGGGACCGGGTCGCGGGGGATGGGCCGTCGGGACCCCCGCCCACGACCGCCACCCAAACCACAACACATCGGCCCTTTCTGAACCCTCCCGCGGGTGATGGGCCTACGGGAAGGCGGGCCCATGTCGCTCCTTTGGGCTGTGCCCGGCCAGGTCCCGTGGGCACAGACCCGGCCACCAGGCGCTCGCCTGCGAGCCCCAACCCCAGGCCTGGCTCCAGGGTGGGGCCCCGGTGACGCCAATCCGGGCGACGTAAGCTCCCTCGTTTGTTCGTCTATCATCAGGGGCTTTGGAACCGCTCTTAGTCTGACCCGTCACCTAGGACCTGTTTGCCTTGGGAGACCCTACCAGGGGCAATAAGCCCCCGACAACATAGCTCCTAGGATCATTCAAGTACTCAAACTCCTCCACCATGATAAGGTGGCGGTTCAAGGACCTAAAACAAGCCACAGTCTGCATTAATCACCCCGTTTTATCTGTCCATCGGGAAACTATAAATCAAAAATGTTTTCTCTGGCAGCGTCATAAGAAAGGAATCGAGAAAGCCCTTAAGTGCAGGATGACTCATTAACATTTTTTAAATTGTTTTCCAGCATGTTTTTAGCCTGAATCTTAACTGTAGATCTTTAGCTTGGAGCCCTGTTCATGCGCACATGCACACTGTCTGAACTGGGTGTGTGTGGTGTGACGGTGTGCAAATGGCATGTCAGGACTTTAGGAGACTTTAGGAGACACCATTCAGCTCCATTGTTTGGGAGATTCTGCAGTTCTGTTTTCCTGTGAAACTCCAGCAGTGTTTTATGGACTAAAAAACTAAACCCGACCTTCAGTCAGCATGGGGGTGAGCAGATAATGATTGTTTTTTTCTTTTTTGGGTGAACTGTCCCTTTAACAATACCCGAGAAAATTACTTATTTTGTCATTGTTCAACCATAAACTGTTGTATAGGTTTCATTAAGCGTAAGACATACAAACACCAGCTGTGATTTCATCGGAACTTTAAAGGCAGAGTTGGTAGAAATTGTCCGAGCCGTTCGTCAGGATGTCGAATACCAATGTTTTGTGTTGATAAAACGTCTCTGCAGATGCAGAACACCACCACACACTTCTACTGGGTCATAAGTGAAGACTGAAAGGGATTATGTTTATAATAAGTCCCCCCCCCCCGGCCATCATGCCCCCCGTCAGTGCCCTGGCTCCTCTATCATTTACCTCTCCTGCCCGTGCCACCACAGTTACCAGTTTGTTCCAGGGTCGTTTTATCTCCAATTGGCAGCCCCGTGGTCAAACACCAGCCTCGTACTGAGGGAGGAAAAGAAAAGAAACAAAATTCGTCTTGGAAAAAAGAATTAATCAGCTTGAAAGAAAACCATCCAACCGAACAGTAAAACAGCGTGTAACCGCCGTGCAATCAGCGACTACATCATCCAAATAATCTGAAGATCGTTTAAATTTACTGACCTTTGTGATTTCCTCGCAGCACACACACACACACACACACACACACACACACACACACACACACACACACACACACACACACATACAGCCAGAACAGTGGCAGACGTGGACTCGACCTCCTCGTGGTTTTGGATGCATTTTGAGCGAGCTGAGCCATTCAGAGCAGAAACTCATTCTACTTTTCTTTTATTGTTCAATAAATATGAAGGATCACCTGGAGCTTTACAACTTCCCAAACTCAAATTACTGCAAACTAAATAGAAACAGCCGGTCTGGAGGTAAATCAGAGCTGCTCCATAAATGTCTGGTAACTTTCTATCACAGCTGGACAGAATATTAACATCATTTACTCTATTACAAGTAAACATCCTGCACTGAAAATGTTGCACGAGTAAAGGTTAAGATTTAGTTGCTCAAATATCAAAAGTAAGTGTGTGCAAAATGCTATGTGCTATTAGATTATTGTTGCTGATGCATGATCATTTTTACTGCATTTTGTTTAGTTTGTTCAACTGTTTTATTAAATGTTGAGCAGTTTGATCTCTAACAATGAATCATATTTTATAAACATATCTTTTGTTTATTAAATCTTAATTTGTAAAGTGACTGTGGCTGTCAAATAAATGTAGAGATGTAAAAAGAAGAAAACTTCCCTCTTAATTATGTTGGAGGAAAAGTACAAAGTGGCATTTAAATACTCAAGTACAAATACTCAAATGTGTAGGTTACTTAAAGGTGCAATATATAAGAACTGACCCTTCCTAAGTCCCGCCCCTTTTTTTCTTTCTTCCCGCAATAACAGTTGAGCGAACTTGGTACATTCGGGCAATTTTCTCCTTTTTTACTTTTCCATTCATGGTTGCATCTTAAGTTAGCAAATGTTAGCAAAATTCTTCCTAGTTAATGATTGATGTACATTGTAGATTAGTAGATTAGATTAATCTGAGATTAAAAATGATGTAAAAGACTAAATAAGATGAAAACCGATGAAAGAGATGAAAAATGACATAAAAGACACAACAATCTGAAAACAATCTGACAAGACCAAAATGTTGTTAAGGACAAAAAACAATTTAGACGACTTCACAAGATGAAAACAATATAAAGGATGGAAAACTACAAAAAAAACAACAGAAGACATAGCAAGACAAAAATGACATAAAAGTTGAAAACAATCTAACAAGACAAAAATGATGTTACAGATAAAAGACAAAAAATGATATAGAGAACTTAAGAGGACAGAAAAGATGTAACAAGAAAAAAATGACGTAAAAGATGCAACAGGACTAAACAGACAAGAGAGCGCTGACTGACTATGGAGAAAAGGTAAGGTTCAGTCAGCTTTGCTCAGAAACAATCAAAAGAAATGTCCTTCAGAGGACAACTTTTTACTTTTATACTTTGAGGATATTTCAGAGCCTGAACTTTTTCACTTTACTGCAGTAAAAAAGTATTTTTTACACCAGTATCTGTACTTCTACTACAATAAACAGTGGAGTTCAGTGGCTGCCTGTCTCACTGCTGCCAAACTCCATTAACATTTTGCTCAGTTTAACCGTTATAAACATCTACTCCATCTGAAAGATTAATAATGATTTCTTACAACTCATAAACAGACACTAACTCATTCAGCAAACATTCGGCATTAATTTGAGCTCTAATTGATGTGAAACAGGTAAACAAAAACAGAAGTTCTGGCCCAGAATCAGAATGTCAAAGGAGAACATGCTGGCTGTAGTGCTGTTGTTGGATCATTTCAGTTATTGTTTCCTTAATATCTGATGACATATCATGGTCATCTAATGATTTAGGACAGTAAATGTTTTACATATTTCATCTTTCAACTAAAATTCTTTCATATTGTACCTTTAAGTGTAGTACGGGTGCACCGTCTGCATTTTTATTTAAGTGTCCAGATTTTGAGTGTGTAAATTAATCCACTCAAAGAAGTGTTGTCGTTGGCACGCACGCTTACTTCTCCTAACAATCCCACAATGCAGTGCTTCTCATTTTATGCAAAAATGACTATTGTAAGATTGTACAGATGTCAGCAATGACGCAAAATGATGATGATTAATAAGAGTCAGAAAATCTTGATTTACTGCTCGCTGTAGTACAAAAGGTAAAAGAGTCAGAGAAGAAGAAAAGGAGGGAGGTCGGTGACAAGCCAACAGGTTGACCAGTCCAGCCAACACAGTGTTGGTGTTGGCAACACAGTTTGGTACACTGTCACACACACACACACACCACACACACACACATGCACACATGCACAGATCCAGTAGAGGTGACCTCACTTCTGTAAAGTTTGTGCTAACATATAATCACCCACTGAATGGCCAGAAGCTGCTTTATAGAGTCCCAGAGCTCAGCAACTCAACACACACACACACACATAAATATGCATGTACACACATACACACAGGCACGAACACATGTGAAGTGTGTGTGTGTACACACTCACACCCGGAGGCATACTCTTACTGCCCACTTAAAGCTAAAAACAAGCCAAACCACAGTATTAACCTCAGCCACAACCACAGAAGAAGAATTAAAAACCTGAAATGAAAATGGTTCTGTGGCAGCGACTGCGTTCAGTGGCGGCCATCTTTTTTTCAAGATGACCACATTAAAGAAAAAAAATTGTTTGAGAAAATAAATTTAAATAAATTTGACTTTATGAGCTGAATGGGTGAAGAGGACGACCTGAAGTTACCTCGTCTCAGGAGAAACTGAGATAAAATAAAACCTGGGACATGATGTAGATACAAATAATATGAACTGATGTATGTGTTTGTATTTTCACCAAACCAACAACTAAAGTCATCATCAAAACCAAACCTCAACAATCTGAAAACACCTGACAGAAAATAATAAATCTGACCTCTTTCACTCGATGTTAAGAAGTGCAGTGGACAAAATATTAGGACTTTTTTTCTTGGTAAATTATTACTTTAATCTTGAAAATATTAAAGTTTTTTTCTATAAATATTCATCTTTTTTCCCCTCACAGTATTCCAACTTGAAAAAAATGGACATTTTAAAAGTTTTAAATATTAAAACTTATAAAGTCATGACTCTACTGCGATTACAACTTTTTTCCCTAATATTTTAACTCTGTGATCAAAACCTTATAACTTTTGCTAAATTTCTTATTTTCTTGTAATATTACAACTTATTAACCTTTTTCCTGAAATATTTTGAGTTTTTGCTCATAACATTTCTTTTTTTTTTTTGACTTTGTTGTCAAAATCTCTGATTAGTATTTTTTTTTAAGTTAGTGGACGTGACAAACAACCTGTGTCTTTAAAACTTCTTGTGTTTTTATTTTTTATTGAAATATTATTATATTTTCTTAAAATATTACAACTTGTTGTTCATAAAATTATGGCTTCATTGTCAAAATGTTGTTTGTTCATAATATTATCATTTTATTATTGAAATATTACAACATTTTGCAAATTATTACTATTTTCTCATAAAATTACAGACTTTTCTTGAAATAAACCTTTTTGTCATGACTTTGCAACTTTATTATCAAAATCTTTACTTAGTCATTTTTTTGTGCAGTGGACAGCGGGAACCATCGTGGAACATGGCAAACAGCCCCAAATGAGCCTTGTTCTCAATACATCTTATTTTTATTTTGGAATACTGCAACTTTTTTTTTTTTTTTTAAAAGAGACTTTTTTTCTAGTAAAATTATTACTTTAATCTTCAAAATATTAGTTTTTTTCTTGACAAATTAGGACTTTGTTCCAGTAAAATCATGACTTTATTCTAGAAATATATATTTTTTCTTGAAATAATAAAATTTTTCCTCAAAATATTACAAAAAAAAAAAAAATCACACTTTTTTCTTGTAAAACTGAGACTTTATTCTCAAAATATTAAAACTTTTCACTCATTCAAATTGCAACAACTCTTAAAAGTTCTGACACTTTGTTGTAATTTTGCCACTTTATTACTGACATGTTTTAAATGAAATATCAGCTTGAGTGTATTTTTTCATTAAAATTACAGACTCTGCTTCTTTTTTCAAAAAAACCAAACAATTTTCTTGAAATATTCCAACTTATCATAAAATTGCAACTTTATTTTCTAAATATTAAGTATGTTTCTCATCAATTTTTGATTTGTTCTTGAAATATTACCACTTTGCTCTCGTATTATTATAATTTTCTCAGATTAGTATTTTAATATTCGGCCATAATTAGATTATGTGATGTCAGCTGTTAAATGTTCCTCTTTATGATGATTATCTGTAGAAATGTCCAAACGTGTGTGTGTCTCATGTCAGTCCCGTCATGTCAGACACTTTGTTGTGTTTGTCTGAGAACAGTGAGTGGAGCTGTTTCCTCATTTCCTTCCTGCTCTCTCCTGATTGGCTCACACACATTCTTCTTCTTCTTCACTTGTTATTCAGCTGTCAGACTCACTCGCTCGCTCTGTCTCACTGAATCTGTCAAAGTTTGACAAATCTTCTTCGCTCTGAGACAACGTGTCTGCCCTTTCATTGTTACTTCAAGACAAACGTAACTGCTCTGAACACACACACACACACACACACACACACACATACACCGTGAGGACAATGGTGTTGTTTTAGTTTTTATTGTTTAGTTGGGAGCAGTATTACCACAGTCAGCCCTACCGGAGTGTGTGTGTGTGCATGTAGGGGGTCATGGCTGTGCTGAGAGGCTCGTTGTTTGCTCGGTGTTTAATTGCTGCAGCCTGGTTTTCATTGTCGGTCCCATCAGACTCTTTACACTTAGCAGCTCTCAGTTTTTATGTCCATACACATGCGGCTCCAGCTGCTGAGAGTTTACAGAGGATTAACACTCGCTCTCACTGAAGGTGTGCAGCCACCGGGAGCCTCCGTCCACACAACGTCACCTCTTGAAAGGAAGAGGGATGAGTGTTCACGACAGGGGAAGCTTGAGGTTCCCACAAGTACACCTTCTTGAACAGGAAAGAGATCTATTTTGTTCAGAGAGAGAGGTGAGTCATCAATTTGAAGTTGTCGTCCGTCACCTGAATGGTTTCGTATTTACAGGGAATGAGGACATCCTATTTTGTCAGTTTCAGATGACAGGACCGGCTGTGGTTTGGGGCAGCTCTATACTGCAGGGTCTGCTGAGAAGGTCACTACAGGCCTTTTTCTACTTGCTGAGGGTCTGGCTGAGGGTTGCTGAGGGTCTGCTGAGGGTCTGCTGAGGGTCTGCTGAGGGTCTGCTGAGGGTCTGCTGAGGGTCTGCTGAGGTCTGCTGAGGGTCTGCTGAGGGTCTGCTGAGGGTCTGCTGAGGGTCTGCTGAGGGTCTGCTGGGGTCTGCTGAGGGTCTGAGGGTGTGCTGAGGGTGTTGCTGAGGGTGTGCATGGAGGGTCTGCTGAGGGTTCTTGCTGAGGGTGTGCTGAGGGTGTGCTGAGGGTCTGCTGAGCTGAGGGTGTGCTGAGGGTCTGCTGAGGGTCTGCTGAAGGTGTGCTGAGGGTCTGCTGAGGGTGTGCTGAGGGTCTGCTGAGGGTCTGCTGAGGGTGTGCTGAGGGTCTGCTGAGGGTCTGCTGAGGGTGTGCTGAGGGTGTGCTGAGGGTCTGCTGAGGGTCTGCTGAGGGTGTGCTGAGGGTCTGCTGAGGGTCTGCTGAGGGTGTGCTGAGGGTGTGCTGAGGGTGTGCTGAGGGTGTGCTGAGGGTGTGCTGAGGTGTGCTGAGGGTCTGCTGAGGGTGTGCTGAGGGTGTGCTGAGGGTCTGCTGAGGGTGTGCTGAGGGTGTGCTGAGGGTGTGCTGAGGTGTGCTGAGGGTCTGCTGAGGGCTGTTGCTGTGTGGGTGCTGGGGAGTGTGCTGAGGGTCTGCTGAGGGTGTGCTGAGGGTGTGCTAAGGGTGTGCTGAGGGTCTGCTGAGGGTCTGCTGAGGGTCTGCTGAGGTGTGCTGAGGGTCTGCTGAGGGTGTGCTGAGGGTCGTGCTGAGGGTGTGCTGAGGGTGTGCTGAGGGTGTCTGAAGGTCTGCTGAAGGGTCTGCTGAGGGTCTGCTGAGGGTGTGCTGAGGGTCTGCTGAGGGGGGGTGTGCTGAGGGTGTGCTGAGGGTCTGCTGAGGGTCTGCTGAGGGTGTGCTGAGGGTCTGCTGAGGGTCTGCTGAGGGTGTGCTGAGGGTGTGCTGAGGGTGTGCTGAGGGTCTGCTGAGGGTGTGCTGAGGGTGTGCTGAGGGTCTGCTGAGGGTGTGCTGAGGGTGTGCTGAGGGTGTGCTGAGGGTGTGCTGAGGGTCTGCTGAGGGTCTGCTGAGGGTCTGCTAAGGGTCTGCTGAGGGTGTGCTATTTGTTGTGACGGCATGAACTCATCCGGGGATGTTTCCACGCGGCCACTACAGGCAGGGATCTACTGCACAGTGTGAAGGAGTTTAATTGCATTACATTTATTTTGCAATTTAATTACATGTAACTAGTTACTTCCCAAACACTTCTAGCAGGTCAGCCTTCACTGTAAAAAAAAGTTGAGAAAACTCAGAATTTCAAGGCAACTTACTTACTAAGTTTTCAAAAAGTAGTAACCCCAATAGTGGTTAATATTTTCATATTTTCATTTAAAACCATTTGATTTTCAGGCTCCCAAATAATGACAAATAAAGTTCACAACTCACTTTGAAATACAGTTTTATCAAGATTTAAGTTTATCTGCAGAATAAATGTAAATTATGTCAACTAGATTATAGGTTGGCAAATATTTTTTTAGTTAATTTTAAAACTTATGAGTTGAATTGGGCTTAAAACTCGACAACATATCACAGTGAGGAGCTTTGAAATTTTGAGTCATTGTGTCCTTGCTGCTAAAATGCACACCACACACACACACGACCCATCACACGACCTCCAGACGTAAACAGTCCCGTTGATGCCAAAAACTTGTGCAGACCTACTTTTTTTCCATACAGAAAATAAAATAAAATCTTATCACTGCAATTAGCATCACTTACTGACTCAGTGGAGGATTCTGCACTTCATTCATCAGACCGTCTTTAGAACCGAACTATAACAAAATCTTGAAAAATCACTGAGTGAAGCCAAAGAGCTGCTACTGTGTTGACAAGTAAGCAAACAGAAAACCCCAGGGAGGTGGTTGAGCGTAAGATGACGAGCAGATGATAAGTGGCTCTGTTCGACTCTGTAACTGGGCTCCTGATGAATGTTTACTGGCCCAGTTGGGTCCCAGTTATGACAAATTAGTGAGTGAGTGAGCGCTGGCTCGCCTCGTTTAGCCTGTAGTGGAAAATATTAACAGGGATTGGTCATAGCGTGTGAATAATCTGTGTTCAGCAAAACATGAGCAGAGTGTAAAACTCCTCAACTGTGTGTGTGTGTGTGTGTGCGCGCACTCATCATACATTGTCAGTCTTCTGTGTGGTTCATATTTTCCACTGGTTGCAGTTTGTGGAGCAAATAACCTGTTAAAACACACAAGTACACACACACACATTGTAAGACCCCCCCCCCCCCCCAAACACACACCACACAACACACACACACACACACACACACAGTTGATTTACAGGTGGTGTTAAGTATGACTAATGGCGTCGTTTGTTTTGCTGTCATGTTATTTCCCTGCAGTGCAGTGGAAATAGCTGGCACGTCACCTATTAGAGCTGATAATGACTTCATCCCTCACTGCTTTTCACTGCCTGTGTGTAGGTGTGTGTGTGTGTGTGTGTGTGTGTGTGTCTGTTGGGAGAGAGGACGAGAGAGGGAGCAAGAGAGTTTGTTTGTGAGAGAGAAAAAATACTGAGAGTGTGTGAGGGAGAAAGAGAAAGAGGCTGAGAGAGAGAGGGGAGAGATGGAGTGAGATACCAGAGTTATTCAATAGCTCATGATGAAAAGTGTCTGTTGATAATATTGTGGTGCAAACTAATAATTCTGATGACTGACCCTCCATTAGGCCCCACCCTCCTTAGTTATGGTGGCAGATTTCTCATCGAAACTGGGTGTAATCGTTGAATCATGAGGTCTGTGATTCTTTAGAGCGGACCTTGAAACGGGTCACCCAGCCAGACCAGTTGGAGGGTGTTCATGGGAGACAGCCGGGATAAGAGCTAAGCTAACCCGGCTTAGACCTGAGACAGCGAGCCAGAGAGCATCAGCCCACATCCTCCTCCTCAAACCCCCTCAGAACAAATGCAGATGCAGTGGGATCTAATAAGTTTGTCTGCAGCTAGTAAGCTAGCATTAGTTACCAGGACATGCTAACATTCACAGTTCATGTTGGAGCAGATGAAGACAGAGTTTAATCCATTCACCACACATGCGCTCTTGTGTTTTATGTTTTTGAGAAACCACAAAAAAGACACCACCGTCCAGACTCATGAAATGCTGAGTATCGCTCTCCTCAGAGCCTCCTGCTCACCTTCAACGTGTAGAGAAATGCAAAGCTTGACAGGCCTAGTTACGGTTGCTAAGCTATGACTGGATAGCTGCTGTTTGGAGGCGGGGCTTAGCGAAGGGTCAATTGCTCTGTCCAGAGGAAATTCAGTGGTCATTAGAGCCACTAATGCATCTTGCCCCTTATCTTGAACAACACCCGGACAGATATTATAGCAGACGTGTCAACTGCTTACTGGAAACTCGTTTTTAGTTCTCTCACAAATTTTTAGGGCTGTCCCCGACTGAGACTTTTTTGTAGTTGAATCAGATTTGGCCGTCCTATACAAATATTTGATGATTCTTCCTTTTTTTGAAAATAAAATTCCAGTGCAGTACTCTAAAATTCCTATATGAGCCTACATGAGTATGTTTTACCAGTGTTTTAAAGCTTTTCTTCATCATCTGTGATGTGAAAATATCAGATTTTTCTCACGGTCAGAGAAATGAAAAGTGTTCAGTTCAGTTATAAAATCAGTGGATCTACAGAGTTTTTTTTAAACCTTTTAAAATTATATTTATTGATTTTCATTATATAAGAAGAAGACAGTGATCACGCACAGCAACCAGCAAAACAAGTACACAATGATAATCAAAGAATCTCACTTCACATCCGTAAAACTTCACATCACATCCAGGGGCACACGACATTAAGTACAGGGTGACAAAAATGGGAGAGTGTAGAATAGTGAGAAAGAAAAAAAAAGCTCACGGGGTAACATGCTCAAAGTCAGCCCAGAATGGAGACCAGGTCTTATAAAAACATTCGGCAGCTGAGGTTAAGTTTCCAATTGAGCAAATGATCCGTCTTGCCAAAAGAGCAGCATATCCTACTGTATCAGACTGGGTATGTGACAACGGACAGTTCACTGGTAAAATCCCAAAGACCTCTGAAACACATTTAAAAATAGACCTCCAGAAATCTGACAGTTTGGGGAATGACCAGAGCTGATGACGTAAAGTGATGAACCTGCAGAGTTTCTCTTGCGAGGCTGCAGCTGCTGTCCAGCATCGCCTGCGCTGCACAACCCTTTACGCCAAGAATTAAGGATTTATTTCAACCAAACCAGAGCTGGTGATTGTTGGGACAGTGGGAAGATGCACCGAGACGTTTCTGGTGAGTTCTATGTAGTTTCTGTAAAGTTTGAATGAAGCTGATGTGACATGTGACCTCCTTGTCTTGACTTGGCACACCAACAGTTTATGACTGCATTTCATGGTCTGAGATAATTCATTCTGGACCAAAGTGCGGGACGGACCAACATACAAACTATTATCATCCATAGAGTCGTGCTGCCAACGTGGCTAAAATGATCCAGTTCTTTCACTTTCTAATAAAAGATTAAAGTGTTGTCAGGCAGTACTGTTAACTGCTACGGTTGCAGCTGCAGTGAAAAGACTCCTCAGACTGACTGATGGGTAATTTTTTGAGCCAAAAAGTTGTGTCAGCACTTTGCGAACAGCTGGAGCGTCCTGACACAGTCTGACTGGATGATTCAGGTGATCTGAAATCACATTAAAGCTCCACTCAGATGATCACCGACTGCTCACATACAGTAGGAGAGGAGACCAGGGTTCAAATCCCGCTCACTCAATAAATATTACAGTCCTCCATCTGTCCTCCAACTCAGAGCAACTTCATTTTGAGTTTATGTGTGTGTAAATGGTAAATGTGCGACTGTTTTTGTGGGTGTGACCAGGCAAGTGCAAGTATGACTACTTCTGCAAGCTGATATATGTGTGTGTGTGTGTGTGTGTGTTCCCCCTGTCCAGAAGTTGAGGAAACAGTAGGTGGCAGGTATAATATGTAGCGGAGCACAGAGGTTAGGCCGGCCGCCGAGGGACGGAGTGTGTGAGTGAGAGAAAAGAGAAACCTCATCCAGGTTATTGTAGAGAGCTTGTCAGGATTTATTAGGCTAGGTAAGCACGCTGAGCCCCTGGCCTGTCGTAAAACACACACTCACACTCACACACACACGCACGCAAACAGTCGAGTCATAAAGCGGCTCCAGATAACTTAAGCTGAGTAGAGGGACTCGATGACATCATGACAGCTACAGGGCAGCGCTGCCTTTTCCATGTTTTCCTTTGCCGGAGCGAAAGTTTACCTTCTCCTCAATGAAGGAGGAGGAGGGGGAGGAGGAAGAGGAGGAAAAAGGGGGAAAGAAGACCTGATAGGGTGATCGGAAAGAAGAAGAGAAAGATGGAAAGGGAAAGGAAGGCTTTTCACAGGCAGTAAAAGAAAGAGAAGCGGGAAAAAGCCAAAAGCTGAACACATACTGTTTGACTACATTTCCCATGAACCTTGCTACATTTTGTAAGTGATGATATTAGTGCTTTTTTTTTGTCCTCACAGCAGTGCTGGCATTATCAGTGAGGAGGCACAGGGTTTTCACGGGTAGGCACTCCTTTTCAGTCCCTCAAGGAAGTTGTGATGCTGAGATGGCAACAGCAAATTCAACCAACCCCGTCTGTGAACTCTGCACAAACTTGCAATTTTGTCCAAACACTGCAACTTTTCCTAACAGTCCCCCGCGCAAACATCTTACATGTAGATCTCAATGATCCGACTCAATATTTTGTTTTTTACTCAGTATTTTTTTGCATTTATATCTATATTTATTTGTTATAGATACTGAAAAAACAGAATACTTCTCGTTGTTATTGCCATTTATGAATGCTCTGTGCACTTTTATTTTATCATTTTTAGCTATGAAAGAATGTTTTTAGTAATTCACTTTTTTGAAGTGTAGAACACTCAGAATAGTGTGTGGTTTTGTTCTCCCTGGAACAAGTTGGCTTTGATTTTAATGAATTATACAAACAACTTTCTTTTGCAGTTTTCACTTGCTCATTGCATTTCATTGGAAAAAGTCTGTAAAAACAAACAGAATTGCAATTTCTTAGAAAAAGCTGCCATGCAATCTGGCGTTTTAGGCTACAACAATCACAAAAAATAGCCTGTAAGATCCTGGAGGGACCGCCTTTTTACGTGGTACGCATGCACGCAAATCTTGCAGAGTCACTGCCGCCATAATGAGCTGTGTTATGTTTTCAGACTGAGCAAGATCACAGCATCTGCAGGTAAATGATGCCATATTGGGGACTACTTACTGTGTCCTCTCCTATAGGCAGAGGTGCACTCTACTGTTCCAACAGTGGCAAGTTTACTCACAACAATAACTAGTAACTCTCACTTTCTCCTGGTTTTTACTTGACATACATTCACCTACACCTCAGCCCCAGCTAATATAGTACATTTTGAGAATTTTGGGGGGCACAAAAGCTCATTTGGACCAACTCTGGCCTCTTATATCCTGTTGTGACACCAGCACTACCTCACAGGAAGAAAAGTGGACCTCTTCCATCAAGTCTGACCGGCGTCTTCTCCATGGCAACGGTGGCATGTACAGTCAACACAACACTTTTGTATATTTCTCTAACATTTTGCTCACAGATGTGTTAGTGATAAGCTAACTGCTAAGATAATCCATCCAGCTGACAGACATACAGAGATGCTGATTAAACAGCAGGATTATTGCTCAGGTGTGTCTCTGACTGGTCACAATAAAAAGTTCACTCTGCAGTTTTATCTCAAACAAAGACATTTATTAGACATTGTTTCTCTCATGCAGTTCGACACGTCTCCTTCACAGAGTTGATCAGGTTATTGATCGTGTCCTGTGGGATGTTGGTCCTCTTCTAAGCTGTTGGATGTTAGCAGGTGTTGGAACACGCTGTCGTACACGCGATCCAGAGCAGCCAAACAAGCCAAGTATGAAATAACTGGGATGTTTTCAGCTTCCAGGAATTGTGCAGAGCCGGGTCGAGACCTCAGTGAGGAGGACGAGCAGGCAGACGAGCTTTCCTGAGATGGTTTCTGACAGTTTGTGCAGAAATTCTTTGGCTGCGCAAACAGCTGTTGCATCAGCTGGATGGTCTCAGACAATCGTCCAGACAGACAAGTGAGATGTGGAGGTCCTGGGCTGGCGTGGCTGCGAGGCCGGTTGGGTGTTCTGCCAAGTTCTCGAAAGCGATGTTGGAGATGGCTTATCTCTCCATATGTCACACCTGTCAGGTGGATGAGAAATAAGAGAAATAAGCCTTTTGTCAGGTCCGTTTAGATTCTTGCTGAGTGCAGCAGGATTTAGAGCTGCTAAACTGAAGGAAAAAAATATACAGAAACAAAGTTCATTTAAAAAAAAAAGAAAGAAAATGGTGAGATGGGAATTCATGGGAAACATTTCTGGAAACAGTCTTTCCTCCAACTTCACAACCCTGTTTCTTCATTTTGAGCAGTTGCCAGGCAACCAGCAGGGACTCCAGGAAGTTAAAAGTTCAGGCTGAGAAAAGGTCAGACACATAACTTCTCCATAAAACTCAGATTTTTCAGTTTTACACATCAAGTCAAGTCAAATTTTATTTATATAGCCCAAAATCACAAATCACAATTTGCCTCAGGAGGCTTTACGATCAGTACGGCGTCCGGCACGCTCTGTCTTTAGCTTAGACCCCTGACTGGGAAGGATAAACTCCTCACACAAACTCTTGACACCTTGGTTTTTATGAGAAAACAACAATCAGCATGTTAATTAGGGAGGTTTAGTGACACAGAACCAGGCCAGATGTTTCCACCCATTTTCAGTTTTTGTGCCAAACCATTAATTGTAAATAAAGATGGACGTGTGTCCCCGCGTCCTTCTGTTATACAAAACTGAAGCCAGAATATCCTGCATATATGAGCGCTGCCTGCTGCTGCTCTGGTGAGGTCTTCTGGAGTCTGTGCAGTAGAGATCAGGGTTGGAGACGAGATATCAAGGTCCCGCCCACACAGCCGGCAGAGCTCAGCTGTCAATCATGATGTGAGGCTCCTTTTTATGACATTAAATACCTAATTAAACCAAACCGATGTGAAAAACACTTGAATAAATACCATGATGCTGGACTGTCGCCTTAATACATGTTTGTGCTTCACTTTGTGTCCAGGAGCTTTCACTGCAGTGAAAATGTTGTTTTTGAAAGTCTGAACACCAACAAATCTGGACTGAAGCAGAATATTCCATCAGATAAAAAACATGTTGTCAATTTTGCAAATGATTACATCTATCTTTTTTTAATTAAATTTGGACTTTTGGACTTTGCAACACTCTGGAGTTAGTGGAAATGTTTGGATCACACAAGTTGGAAACAATCTGGATTCTACAAATAGTATAATCCCAAAAATATTAGTGTAACCTGATCTGCATCTGCAACTGTGCACGAATACAAGGGGCCTCATTTATAAAATGTACGTCTGATCACTCCACCATCACTGTGATCCCATCCTCCCAAAAGCTTGCTTTTCTCTCATAAGTTAAAGGCAACTGTCTTCACAGTTTTAGAGTTTTAAATTGAACTCGAACTCTTAAGAGTTGGAATAAGCTCAAAGTTTTGTTGATTTAATATTTTACTTTACCAGTGAAACATGAATCTTTGAGTTTTACAAACCCCCAAAATTCAGAATTTCAAAAACTGCTCACATTATTCACTTTACACAACATTTTTTGTATTAAAATAAAATTCATGTTTTGCTAAGAGGAAAATTCAATTATAGGTTTGAAAAACTCTTTTTAAAGTTCATTTCAAAACTTCAGAGTTTGACTTTGATACAAACCCCCCAAATTTATTTATCTCATCTTTCTTTTTTTACAGTGTTCCTGATGAAATCCCCTGTACTATATTAAATCTCTGATCATACATCAGGTCAGTTAATTTGAGATTTATAGATCACAGGTGATTAAATTACAAATTTTCTTTTCAGAACCTGCAGAAGTTTTTTATTCTCAGTATCTTTTGATTTGAATTTAAACAGTCAGAAATTATCTTTAGACTTATAAGATAGTTATTGTGTATTTCATGTTGTATTTTGGACTGTATTTACTGTTTTTATTATGTGAGGCACCTGCATTTACTGTATTCTGTGTTGCACTTTTAAATTTTATTTATTGTGTCTGTTTGTCGTGTGAAGGACTGCAGATGGAAATTACTGTCTCGCTAAATGTGGTGCAACCATGTTTTGATTTCATGTAATCAATCATTGTCACTGCACGCTGTCCTTTAATAAATTAAATAAACTCAAGTCAAACTGAGTTAAAGAACAAACCTACGAGAATCAAAAGCAGAATCAATAGACATGCAAGAAAAAAAGCTGTGCAGCGTTCAGATGTTATTTAGAAAGTTGACTGCAGTGAAGTCTCAAACCTGCTGTCAGTTTATAAAAGCTGAAGAGCAGCAGAAAAGTTCTGTGACAGAAAGAAAAGAAGAAATGAAGCAGCAGTGAGAGAGAGAGAGAGAGAGAGAGAGAGAGAGAGAGAGAGAGAGAGAGAGAGAGAGAGAGAGAGACAGCCTGTCTTACTCTGTGTGGTTTATTAAAGAAGAAATCCAGGCTGACTGACAGAGAAGTGGAAGTGAGACAGACAGAAAGAGCTCATATCGTTTTATTGAAGCTGGATACAAACCTCCACAGTTTGTCCTCACGTAACGACCCCCTCAAGCTGTCAACACGCGGCTCATATTAACACGCTCACCTCTGCCCGCCTTCCCAAAGGCTTCTTACATTAACACAGCGCTGTCGTACGGCGGGTCGGGGGGTGGGGTGAATATCGGAGCCGTGCATTTGGGAAATTGCACTGCAGGTTAGTGAGTTTGGCTTATTGTGGGACATAAAGGCCGGTTTATGACCATTAGTCCACTCTGAGGAAAGTCTTGACATTACAGGCTCACTGACAAGGCACACGAGAGGCGACTCTCTGACTGCATTTTACAAATTTCAAGACTTTTTTTTGCATTTTATGGTTTTTATTTGACAGTGGAGAGACACAGGAGCACAGGTCAGACAGCAAGATGGCTGCACAACCAACTGAGGCAAAAAGTGCACATTATGTCTCTATTCAAGACACACAGATGGCCTTCTGCAAATATTTTAATCAGATTACACGCAATTTATTACAGTAATAGCAACCATGCAGGCATCCTTCACAGGCAATAATGTTGACAGCAACAAAACATCAACAACAACAAGGAAGTTTGTAGCTTAAGTTCTGCAAAGGAAAGAACCTCTTCATGCAGCACGAGGAAGACACATATTTATCTAAATAAATCACAGTCACATCAGCAGGCGCTGTGATGGAAGCTGCATCCCCACAGTGATCAAAGTGCGCTGAGACAGATGAGTGTTTCAGGAAAAGAAAGATGGTTTTTATTTGTGTAAGTGGCTGCAAATTAAAACTAGAAGTGCCAGAATTTCACAACTACTCGAACAACAATAAGCCTCATTTTGATCTTTGACTTCCAAATATCTGTTATCTCTCATGATAAACACCAGATAAAGAGATTAATGCATTTATTCTGTTAGTTTATCTTTTCAAAAATGAAATAACACCAATGTTATTTTATCATTAATAATCACACATTTCCATCTAAAACTATCACAAAATATAATCACAGCCTGTGAGTACAAAAGCAAAACCAAAAAAAAAAAGTTGGGAACATGGCTTTTTGTTATAATTAAAGGTACTTTGTTTCAACATTTGAGAGCTTTAACACAAAAATTCAGTGAGTTATAGGTGCTGAGACAAAAAGGGTTACAACTGTCCCCGGTCTCCCCTACTTTATTTTTAAAGAAGTCTAATTAACTAATTACTTGTATTTTACTGTCAGGAAATTGGAAATTGAGGCGATTTTTGAAATTTTATTGACAATGATAGTTGCTAAGCAACCAAGATTTATTACCAACTGTGCAAAAAAGTACAGTGACAATGACCATGTATGGTTGAAATAGGTAATGAATGAAAATGAAAATGCAGACATTTTTAGGAAAAGTCAGGTAACAGCAGCATTGCACTGACAACATTACACATGCAAATTTGAAAATCGTCAAAATGACCTCCTTGGCGGTTCTACTATCAAATCATCTGGATCGCCCCCTGGTGGCTGGCTGCAGTATAGGTCATAAAAGCCGTCCCCTCCATGTTAACAGCTGATGGGCAAAGCTAAAAAATCAAAGTACTCATTAAATGTTTTTTCCCCAAAGATGGTTTTAAGGTGGTTCTCATCATACTGATGTTTGTTCAAGTCAAGTCTGTGTTGTTAACCACCCAGCCATTTTTAAATTATTAAAAAAAAATCACCAAGTGTATAAAATTAGGTCTCAAAATTATGAAAAATGATCAGTTTTTCTCTGATCTGAAACACTGGGGGCGTGCCTGCTCTGCTGTCTCAATGTCAAACAGCACTATGACCTGAAAACAACCTGAAACATGGACGCTCCCTCTAGCAGCTTTATTGGACATGTCCAGACATGTTTGAGACACCAGAGCCAGAGGATGGTGACAGGATGGTATTTTTTTTCTTCTGTGTCAGGTTGTTGGAACTGAAGTGAGCTGAAGTGAACTGCTGGGCTGATTTGGACTTCGTGTGTCCATTCGTGGGGCTTCTACAGTGTTGGAGGACCATGACTCTGTCGCGGCACCGAGACATTTGGGAGATTCTGCAACACTGTTTTCCTGTGAAACTCCAGCAGTGTTTTATGGACTAAAAAACTAAACCCAACCTTCACTCAGCCTAAGGGTGGGTAGATAATGACTGAATTTTCATCTTTGGGCGAACTATCCCTTTAAAATGGAAGATTCACATACTGATTCTTTTGTACTGAAGCTGCTGACTGACAACATGTTCTGCAATGTTCAGTATCTTTAAATATGACCACAATAAGTATTTCTTCACAGAAACATAATCTGGTTATAATTAACAACAGCTCTGCATTAATTAAAACCTTTGTAAAGTGCTCCAGTGGGCCAGATTGGACCCCCAGGCCGTACGTTTGACACCCCTGGTTTAGACCAAACTGAACATGCAGATCAACACTGGACGAGTGAAGTGAAGTGAATAACAGTAGTGGAATCTTACCCAGACAAAAAATGTGTTCCTCACGTCTGCAGAAGTGGCTGTTGATGGGCAGTCTGTTTACGTGTGTGAAAACACAGCAGTGGTCAGTCTTGAACTGATTACAGCAGGAGTTTGATTCCTCTCATCTCTCTAAATTGAGTTTGATACAAACAACTCGCACGCGTACGGACAGATGCGCCGAAGTTTCTTCCAAATCTGTTTCTGGGAAGAGCCGAAGTGGCTCTGAGTCAGCAGCATCAGGAACGTCTGGCTCTGCAACACCGAAATCAATAACAACAGTCCAGAACAGACGGTTCTCCAGCAGGGTGGTCCACCACACCTTTTCATCACCACACACTCACACACACACACACACACACACACACTCAGAGTCTAGTTTACCTCTCATTGTCCAGGTTTTAAGTGTGTTTGACAGCAGGGCGGGATTACACCGCTATTGTCTTTCTTGGCATCTCCATCCCATAATAATATTATGACACTTTTATCAAAACACTGGAACACACACACACACTTTCAGACAAATACATAATGAATGCAGCCTGAAGGTCACTTCATTTACATTCGATTCATTCCCAACGTTTGACTTCATTCACATCAGCTGCAGCTGATGATTCTGTATTTTAACAAACCTTCACCTGAGCGTGGGCGATACGACCTCACATTTATTGTGCTGCATTTTTAGTTTGTTTTGTTTTGATTTTTTTACGTTGACAGTATTCACTCATCCTTAAGAACTGGAACAAAATCATATTTTGAGGGAGTTTTGAGATTTATTCTTCAATTTTGCTGGAAAATATATTTTAACAGATCAACTCTTGGCTATTTAACTTTGTAACAGGTCAACCAAGTGGTGACATTTTTTTTTATTAAAGTAAGGTTTTATGGAGTTGACAAAATGTCATATTTTTCTTATTTCACAGCGCAGCCGTAGTGAGCAGCCATTTCTTTCTTTTTTTTTTTTAAATTTATTTATTTAAAGAGGACAGTGCACATTCATCATACATTTCTGTAAATGTGCCTGTGTTAGCCAAAGGCTAGTTTCCAACCGTAGTCCTCCGGCATGGTGTTAAAAGCCATTAAGACATGCAAGGGTCATAATACATAAAAAAAAAACACAGAGACATGTTAATCAAAATACACATTTTTAAACCATAATTCTTATTTAACTTTGACTTAGAAGGACGACAGAGTCGACATGTTATGGTTGAGACGCATCTGATAGAAATATTTGGTGAATTTTTAGGACATGATTTTAGCCAATTCTCAAGAATGGTTCTATGAGAACACAGTATTACAAAGGCAAAAAGTAACTTTTTTTTATGATGTTGACAAAATTGTGTCCAAAATCATCCTGAACCTGTCCCTCATTAGCATATTTCAGCCTGAACCCGATTACAGACCAACATTTTTCTTAACAAGCTTCCCTCTATGCACCAAACAGCAGGGGTTTTCAGTGACAGGGACAAAACATGCAGGGAATTAGATTTGGCAATGACTAAACTGGGGAGAAAAAATGAAAATAAATAAATGGATAACTAAATAAATATAGTACAACCCGAACATGATGTGAGCCTGTGAAATATGTGAGAAATAAAGTTCGACCCGACCTGACCCGACCCGACAGATCTCAAGCGCTAATTCAGACGCAAGTGCTTTACAGGAGCATAGAAATAAATCAAACAAAATATTAACATTAAAATTGCATTTAAAAGACAATAAAAAAGTAAGAAGATAAATAGTTAAAACATTAAAAAATTATACTTAAAAGGTGATAAAACCAAAAATTGGACACAAATTAATAAATACTTAGATTACTTTAGCAAGATTATATATCTACTTAATTGTAAAGCAGCATAACATATGTTTTAAACCCTGATTTAAATAAGCTGACAGTTTCAGTTGACCTCAGGTATTATAGAGGTTTGTTCTGCAGGTGTGGAGCACAGAAACTAAAGACTCCTGCTTGGTTTTGATCCTGTGAACACTGAGGAAACCTGTTCAACATGACCTGAGGGGTCTGACTGCTTCGTAACGTACAAGTAAATCAGAGATGTATTGAGGCCCGAGACCATTTAAAATCTTTTAAATCTAGTAAGAGGATTTTAAAATCTATCCTTTGACTCACAGGTCAGTGCAGTGATTTAAGCACCAGTCTAACGTGCTCCACTCTCTGGTTCGTGAGGACTCTGGCAGCAGCTGTCTGATTGATTTTTTAATAAAACCTGTGAAGACAACATTACAACAGTCCAACCTGCTGCAAATAATAAGAAATCATCCACTCAAAACATGATTCCATCTCTTTTCATTGTATTGGCAATGTAAGGGAACATATGTTGAAAGAAAAACAGATGTATTTATTGGCTCCAAACAGGAATTTAAATGAGGAATCGACCTACATGTGTTTTGGGAGGAGAAGCTGCTCCATGAAGGTTAATTAGTGAACGTATGTGATTCATTCTCAGAGTTAGACAAGACCTGGATTAGGCATCGCAACAGCATTTATTTGGCAGAAAATCCAAAGTATATAAGGAGACTCAACGAAAATTATAATGCAACACTTTGGTTTTTGCTCCTTTTTCCTCAAACTTATTCTGTGCATACTAAAAAAAAGATTTCTCTCAAATTTGTTTGTTATTAAGTCGTGTTAGTGAGCTCTTCTCCTTTGCCAAGATAATCAGGTGTGGCATATTAGAGGTGCTGATTAAACGGGGGCGTGTCCAGACTTTTTTCACTAACTGATGCAGGGGTGGGATGAAGTACATGCTTATAAAGCATGTGTGCATGCATATTCATAAGCAAACACATCAGAATACCTACTTTAATTACTAACAATACAATATCTTATAATTTTTTATATTTCTGTGCCCGTGGTTCAAATTAGAGAGGAGCTAAAGGGGGCTCAGCCCCCCTGAAAAGGACATGAGCTCCCCTGGATAACTGCTCTGAGACATTTAGGGGGAGTTTGAAAACATCGTATTTTATTTTCTGTACATTACGGTTCCTGAAGTACACTGCCTGGCCAAAAAAAAGTCCCCACCTGGATTTAACTGAGCAAACAGGTAAAATCCTCCCACTGGATAATTACTGCAGTGATTCTTATGTTTCAGCTGTCAACAAGTTATTTAACCCTAACTGATGCAGTCAGTAGCTTGGGCCTCATGCAAGAACTACACGGTTCATGTATATGAACGGATTTGATCCTGTGAGATGTCGTCACACACAGCCCAGAGGAAGTGAAGGGTAAGAGAGACGCTTTGCATGCTGTTGACAGAGATTACGCTGGTGATCTGAGCTGGTCTGTGGTGAAAAAAGCTCTTTTAATGCACAAACTTTTACAGGACGTATTTGCCCTCATATCTACCGTTATAACTCGTTTCACAGCTGCCGGCTGCATCCGCCTCCCTCAATACTGAACCAATTTTAAAACGAGTTGTACCTATCAATCATACACACACATACACATGGGGAAATAGGGCCCAGGCTGAAAAATACCAAAGTTATTCTTTAAGAAGAGAGAACTTGTTGCATTCGCCAGTTTTCTCATATTTTGAATTTTCTTTCAGATACGAACACAATTTCCGAGTGATCCAGACCTGCTGGGATCCAAACTGTCAACATTATCCTGTTTGACTACATTTCAAATTATAATTTAATTGTAAATTTCCACATAAAGTCTATCATCATCAGTTTGATGATGTATTATTACCTGCTGTCAGGTGTACTGGCCGTATATCCTCCTCTGGACAGAGACTTCATAAACCTGCATATGAACATCCTCACTTATTCTGTCCTCTGTCTCCAAGTTGGAAACTTCCCCTTCACTCTCTCCTCCTGCTGCAGTTATCGATCGCCCCTTGTTGTAGCTGTGGCAAGTCATTCTTTTTCTCTGCAGTCATTTTCATATGGAAACATTTCTTCTTTATTTCAGTGACAGTCCGACCCTTTGGGAACATTAACAGCACTCGCTTTTCCTGTTTCTTTGCTTTTTAGCAGGTCTTTTAATTCCACTGCTGATGCTGTTCATAATTTCAGTATTTCCGTGAACGAACACTTCCTGACACATAGAGCAGGAAGCGCAGTCTTATATAGTATTATTGGGCATTAATTAAGTTAATTTACAAGTCTCATGCACGTGCAATGAAATACACACAGGCAGATCATTTAGTTCAGTTAGATCAGTTATCTGAAGTTACTAGTGTTTGTTGAATCTGATGTGATGTGTTCATATGTGCCCTTAGTACAATCAAAAATAAGAGAAATTTAAAGAAATTTAAGATAAGAATACGAAAATGTTCTTGCATGAGGCCCAATGTTCATCAACTGTGACTGTGTTTGTGCTCAAGGTATCATCAGTGTGAACACAGAGTCCTCCTCCCCTCGTCTGGTCTTGTCCTGACGGAGTCTTGCGTGTTGCGTCCTGTCAGCTTGGAGTACGATCTGCCTCCACAGGTGTGACAGCCCAGTCCTGGAGAGGGTGGTGCAGGTCTATTTTTAGACACAAACAGTCTCTGGTTTCCCGTTGTTTGTCCAGCCCGAGTCCCATTTTGTCTGTTTCATTATTCTGACCGGATCTTATCCAGCAGCAGCCTTGTGTCCAAGCTGTAGCAGGGCACATGGAGGTGCATCCAGCTGATCTGACTGCACGTTTGAAAGATGTAGACTGCATTTGTTGATTTGTTGAACCCCACATCCTCATTTTCCAGTGCCTCATGTTCCAGCAATAAAGCTGAAAAAACAAAAAAGTGCCCACCCTTAATTTGTGATACTGCTAACTCATCATGAGGGACAGAAGATTTTATAACCACACTACCACATAAATAATCTGAGAATGAGGAAGAACACGCAGTTTTATCAGTGTCCTCTGTTCCAGGACCAGCTTGGTTACAAATGAACCCACCTACCCAAGTAATCAGTGACCATCCACAAAATGCTGAACACGATGAGTCAGGAGGACGGGACTCGGATCAGCGGTCAACAGTAGAAAACTGTGGTTGCAACATGAAGCTCCAATAATCTCACACATGCTCCGATAATCTCACGCAATGTGAAACGAGATGAAACTGTGAAACATAAATCACATGTTGTGGATATGAAAAATGTGAAAAATACATTCCTCTGCCTGGAGGTTTGATTTCAGCCATGAGGGGACACGACGAGGGGGAAAATGTTCTGTTAGGCCTTAATAAGTAAAAAATAAAAACACTGACTCAACTTCAGATTAGAATCACAGGACAGACAGAGACTTGTTGTGAAATTCTTGCTCTAAACATTAAAACATGTCTTATTTGACCCAATGAGTCCCATTCATTTACAATTAGTTATGGTTAAAATCTGCTGAAGTTTGAATGGGGTTTTTTATTTCCAGCGAAAGCCAAATTACTCGTTCCTGTTTCACATGCTCATTCATGCCAAAGAACCATCAAAGAGTCAGATGCAACAAAAACACATGAAGTATCCTTAAAAACACAACGGGAGGAGTTTAGAACTGAGTGGAAACTCCAGTGATGGTGTGTTCTCTGAGAGCTGAAACTTCACCATCATCTTCATCACAACACATTCATCTGCAGCCCAGATTAAGTCAAAATTAAACAGACGACCTGTTAACAGCTTTAAGATCCACAGATCCACACCAGGCAACAGATGGTGAAGCACCTACTGCAATGCAACCACAACTTTTCCAATAAATTGTTTTTGTATGGCATAGTTAAGGCAAGTTTTCTTTATGATGCACAGAACAGTGTGATGAAACTGTAACTGAGCATCCTGGGTTCATCTAACTGTATAAACTTAATAAGGAAACAATAAACAGGAAGTACAAACTTCTCAATTTAAACAATGTTACTTATTTAGAATATTACAGATTAAAAAAAGACCTTATTACAGATACATTTAGTTTACATTTAGGGATTATTAGCAGAATTGCATTTCTGAAATAAAGAATAATATACTATCATGCACAGCGCACACACAGTTATCATGGCCTCTAAGGAAAAAAAATGCTTCACTGGGTGGAAATTTCACCATTTTTTGTCTTAAAATCAATCAATCAGTCAATCAATAAATAAATAAATTCTGCACAACGAAGGCAGGGACAGCTGGATGAACTAATAAACCAAACAGTGAACATAAAACACTGCAATGATTAATCTACTATGAATTGACTATTAAATTAATCTGAATTTATTTTGATAATTGCTCATTTGTTTTGAGTCATTTTTTAATTAAAAAAAATCACAATTTCAGTTCCTTAAATGTGAATATTTTCTGGTTTCTTTTCTCAGTTAACTGATTATCTTTGAGTTGTGGACAAAATGAGACATTTGAGGACGTCATCTTCAGCTTTGACCAAACAACTAATCGATTAATTGAGAAAATAACTGACCAATTAATCAATGGTTAAAATAATCATAGCTCTAAAAACACTATATTAGGCTAAACAATTTTACCATGTTAGCATTGAGGTGATTCAAAAGTATCATAAAGTAATCAAGTTTCATTACTTTAATATTGTGATACTTGGATTACATTACTGACTACATTTTTTTAGTCTGCATGTCCCAGTGGAAGTCGTGTCTGTTCAGGAGGTTGATGTTGTGTAATAGAACTGATTAAATCGCCCTCACTAACTGACTTTAATTCCAATGAATGACCACCATCATGTCCAGTTTCTCATATTTATAATCATGAAAATCAGTTCAGAATAAAGTGGGTTACAGCTGATTTTTTACTGAAGTCTGCATCTCTCTCTTTTTCTCTGGACATCAATTTTTGAGCCAAGACAAAGGCCAAGATGAAGCCTTGATTTTAATTTTAAAAGAAAGAAAAAAGGGTCTTTGGGGAAATATGAGAAATTCTTATTTTGACAGCAGCATCAAACTTTACTGAGTGATTTAAATCTCATCTCAGAGGTATTTGATTGGCTTCCGTGTTGTGATTGGCTCTTATTATGAAATAATTTCTGCTTGGATTTGATTCAAATATTAATTCAGATGCTTTTTTATCGTCTTTGTGGAACTCTGAAGCACTTTGTAACCCACCTCTTTAGAACTGCAACAGCATAATAAAGTTCTTCTTACTTTCTTACTTGATGTGTCAAATAGAAAAATAAGAGATATCCAGACTTTGTTAATCACAAACCAAAGGGGCAGTTAAGTTACCCTGGAGTCAAACTGAAGTTCTGTTTACATTCATTTGGGGTGTCATGATTCTCCAAATCCTCGATTCGACTTGACTCAGCGATTTGATCAGATTTTTTGATTTAAACATTGTTTTGTTAGCACTGACAGCTGCACTGCTTCATTGGTTCATGCTAACTGCCCTTTACATTTTCAAATTCTTCTATAAAAAGAACTTTAAGTCTACATGGTATCAAGTGTGATATAACAGCTGCTTAGCTACACTGAGCCGTCTCTGACGTGTTGTTTTCTTCTTTGGACATGCGCCTGGCACCATAATAATCGCTTAAATTATTGAAATTGAAATTTAATATTGAAATTGTGATAATTGTGAATGAATTTTCTCCTCATAAAACATTTGCACCATTGGCAGGACTGTTTATTATCTCAAACAAAATGGAAAACAATGGATGCATACATACAGTAATGTAAATGACATTCTAAATATATCAAAACAGCTTCGTAGTGCCACAAGATGTGACATAAATATCAGTTCATGTGTTCACTATATTTAGTATATATTATCCATGGTAACTTGCTGTCAGACACCCTTTTCTGACTGGAAACTGAAGTTATATAAGTTACATAAGCCACTCTCCACTCTCCCCAAAGCCACCAGACTCCACTGGCAAAAACAGTCATTTTATACTGCAGGACACAGAAGTTTCTGATATTCTGCTGCCTCAGTTTGTTTGTTTGTGTTATTGTGTGACTTTGGTTAATTGGAACTAAGCCCCACCTCCATACAGCAAGTGTCCAGTTATAGATTAGCAACTGTTAACAGGGCGCTGCAGGCCTGTCAAATTTTGCTTTTCTCTCCATGTTGAAGGTGTGCAGGAGCCTCTCAGTGTTTCATGAATGGTGGCATCTTTTTTGTGGTCTCTCAGCAATGTGAAACACAAGAGCAAACGTGTGAGGAATGGAGTAAACTCTAATATAATCTGCACGTTAGCATGACTGGCTAACTAATGCTAGCTTACTAGCTGCAGTACTTTACCTCCAGCCAACAAGTTTGGCTGGAGGTAAAGTTGTCCCACTGCCTGTCTTGTCCCACTGCATCTGCATTTGTTCTGTGGGGGTTTGAGGAGGAGGATGTGGGCTGATGAAGAATCAAAGTGGGTCGACGACGATGCATCTCTCTCTGGCTCGATGTCTCAGATCTAAGCTGGGTTAGCTTAGCTCCTATCTGAGATGAGATGCTAAGCTGATATTGAAAACTAGCGTTAGCCTCAGTCTTTTAGCATTAACGTTATATCACATACACAGCTGTAAGATCCATCCATCCATTTTCTGTAACCGCTTATCCGTGAGGGTCGCGGGTGGCTGGAGCCTATCCCAGCTGACATTGGGCGAGAGGCGGGGTACACCCTGGACAAGCCGCCAGTTCATCGCAGGGCTGACACATAGAGACAAACAAGCACTCACTCTGACATTCACACCTACGGGCAATTTAGAGTCACCAATTAACCTGCTGCATGTCTTTGGACTGTGGGAGGAAGCCGGAGTACCCGGAGAGAACCCACGCGGACACGAGGAGAACATGCAAACTCCACACAGAAAGGCCCTGCTGGCTCGGGGATTCGAACCCAGGACCTTCTTGCTGTGGCGCCATCGTGCCGCCAGCTGTAAGATAACTTTACATATTTAAGACATCTTAGGGTTCTCGTTTTAAAATGTGTCTGATGGAAACATTTAGAAGTCAGCTGAAGACAGACTTCTCAGCTAACTCAAGGAGTTCAAGCATTAGCATTAGCTCACTTTAGTCAGCTACACTTTCGAAATCTGCTCGGGAGGGTTGTAATTTTAGCTGACAGAATCCATGGTCATCAGCTAGAACTGAGAAGCTGCTTTTCTTTACTTCACTGTGAAATCAAAGACGTCCATTATCACCGTAAACTGCATATGTGCAGCGCAAGAATGGAAAGCTTGACAGGACAGGAGGGCGGTGCTTAGTGATGGGTCAATTACACAAACTAACTGATCAATCAAAGCATCAGTAGACCAGCAGCTCCTGTGTTCTGTGAAGTAAAATCACTGTTTTTTTCCAAAGGAGTTTGGTTGGTTTGGAGAGAGCAATATTTGCGTCATATCACAGTGATTTCCTGAGGAAAGGCTGTCTGACGACAAAGTAAAATAATGAAAATATTCTAAATCTAGGGTGCACTTATTAAAATACATTTTGTTGCTGACCCTGTCCACAGCAGTACATTGCTTCGCTTCCAACATCTGCTGCTTCTCCAAACTGGGACACTTCAAATAGTCCAAATTATACCTAAAATGAACTATATATTTGTATACTATAAAGAACTGAAATATCTGTTGGAGCAGTGAAAAACAGGATATTCTTTGTACGTGTTGGAAACTCATTGACTTTGTTCTCTGTGCTGCAGAGAGAGACAGAAAAGAAGAGAAACAGAGAGAAATTTCTGTGGCAACTGATGGAACAGGAACTCATTTCATCTTACTCTTAAAACCAAAGAATGCTGGTGTGAGCCTCTGTTTTGAATTGTTCCGCTTGTGTTTTCATTGGAACCAAATGCCTGTGTTTTGTTTGGGTAAAAGTCAAGGGGTCATATTCAGTAGGAATCAACAACAGAGAAGGTTTTGAAACCACGGACAGGCGATCCAACATTACTGAGAGAACGAGAAGTGATCAGCATTTTAAAACACGCTGCTGCTCAGATCGGGACCAGGAAGGATAAGTGTATGTGACTGGATGATCAAAATGTATGTAACTCTACAGCAACATCTGCTTGTTCTGCTTTAACTTACACTAAAGGAAATTCAATAATTCAGATTAAATAAATCTGTTGATGTGACATGAGATCTTTAAATATCTAATATTAAAGTCTGACCCCAGGTACTGAGGACAATGCTACAAGCCGTCCAGTGAGAACGGTGTCTGTGTCCTCAGCACAAAGTCAAACACGTTCTCAGTGGGCGTTGGACTCTGCCAGGGCTGACCCCTGCCACTGACCCTGTTCATGATCTTCATGGACAAGATCTCAAGGGACAGCCAGGATATGGAGAGTGTCCAGTTGGGGAACCTCGGAAGGGTGTGTTTTTAGCTTTTTGCAGATGATGTGGTTCTGTTGGCTTCAGCAGACCATGACCATCAGCACGTACTGGGGTAGTTTACAGCTGATTGTGAAGCGACAGCCCCTCCAAGACTGAGGCCATGGATCTTTGCCACAAAATGGTGGATTGTTTCACCAGATCAGGGGTGAGTTGCTGCCCCAAGTGATGGAGTTCAAGACCCCTTTTCCATACACATGAGCTGGCCTGGCTGGACTCGGTTTGAATCAGCAGGGGTTTGCATTTCCATTACAACAGGACTACCCACTTGAAGGCATGTCTCAGAACAGAAGACAAGCTCAAGGATGCTGGAGACTAGCAGCTGTAAAGTGGTGCATATACTCTTCATATATGTCTTTGGGAAAAACAAGCTATTTCCTTACCTTCTTCTCAATAAAAGTTCCCTGTTGTTTTGTGATTTATGAAGCAGCACAATTAGGAAATGTTTTCATTTGGGGTTTTGCTTAACCTGACAGCTGAAAGCGAATATGAAATGTAAAATAATGCAGATACCTGAAAGAACAAACAGCGACACAGGAGAGAAACTAAATTTCGAAACACAGAGATTCAGTTAGAAGCTACAAAAGTACTGACAGGTCAACATAAAGAGACATTTTAAAGACTTTTATAGAGAGACTGGTTTGACGAGGAGACAAGGTTTTTGTCACGGGTTGGCTGTGGTCAGCGAGATGTTACTGCAGCCCGCTTGGAGGCAGGTCGGGCTCGCTTTGGCTCCACTCTAGAGTAACTTCATTGCAGGCGTGATTCGGCACAGCTTGGTAAGATAAAAGTGGTAATGGAAATGCAAATCAGTGCTGCATGGTTTGACTTAAAAAGTGCCTGTGGAAAAGCCCCACAAGTATCTCGGGTCTTGTTCACGGGTGAAAACGCGTCTCTAGACTGAGTCTAGAATGTGTCTTTGAAAACCGTGACCTCCAGGCCAGGACTAAAATTCTGGCTTACAAATGATCATGAACTCTGGGTAGTGACCAAAAGAAAGAGATAACAGATCCAAGCAGCTGAAATGAGTTTCATATGTAGAATGTAAGGCAGTGAGTTAAATTAAAATTAATTCAATTATTTATTTATTTAATGTGCATGTTCTCCAGAGGATGTATCCTACTTTGGTGATCCTCATTTTGATGTGTACAGTATTTTGGTTTGTGACCAAATACCTGCAAAAACTAATGACAGCCTCAGCCTCAGCCTCGCATGCTAGAAAGGAGTGGAGAGAAGTTTTGCATCACTTTGTGGTTGTATTGTTTCTCTATTGTGGTTCTGCATCTCTTTGTACTAGAAAGCCACAAAATAGTCCACAGGCTGAAATAAATGCAAAAATGGTCTTATTTAATTAAGGCATGGGTCTTTAAACAAGAGGTGCTTACAGTGCAAAAAAATTAAAAATAAAAACAGCGGCAGCAGTTTCAGTCCTCGACTATCATCAGTGTTATTTCAGCTTCAGAGAACAGATAAGGACCCTAAGGACAAAGGCAGATACCTGACCAGGTGTGACAAATCAATCTGTCAGACAGTCAGCTGCTGCTACTAATTACATGAAACCAACTCACTCAGGTGAACAAACACTGGATCCCAGTGTCATGTCATAGTCCTGCTATTTACAAAGATCCTGGGAAAGAATAAACAAAAATAAACATATAGTTTACATATACTGTAAACATAAAACAAAACTGTACAACTGAAGGCACAGATCTATCCAGAAGGAGTCGTGCTGGTACATGCAGATCAAGTGGGGAACCAGAATCCTTGTAGAAAACAAGCTTAGTGTTTCATTGAGGCCTGAGGGCTGTTCAGTTTTCAGAAGAAAGATCCATCTGCTTTCACATTGAAGAAGTTTTGTTTAAAGGTCTGTTTGTCTACAGCTCTGATTAACTACATCAGTGCCACAGAATCTGAGAGCAGTGGCTGGATGTTTACCTCCCTGAAAATGTGTAGCCACAGGTGATTTAGGGTGGAGCTTATGCGCTCGTTCTAACTCTAAGGGATCATTATACCTGCTGAACATCAGCATGTTATCATTGTCAGTTGCTGTCTTTCCATCAACATATTCTGAAGTATTGCATTGGTAAAAGTTGATGGAAATTGTGGCAAATTTTGAAAAGGAATTTCTCAATTATGCAAAAAAAAGTTTTTGTGCTTGCTTGAAGTGACTTTTGACTTTTTCAAAAAAGATTTAGTGCACATAACAGGAGAGTTTAACACTTTTTTCTGAATAAGTTCTAACGTAGTAAACTTTGTTTGATCCTGCAGCATGAACCGGGCTACACTGCAGACTGGAGTCTCTGTTCACAGAGCGAAACAGACTCATAGATCCATCTCCTCTCCCTTTTCATCACCTTGCAGTTTTCATGCATTAAGGTGAGTTAAAGTTGAACTTGTAAATTCAACATTGAACTTGAAATTGTATTTTCCAGTTGGAATTTACAGCATTTCACAGTCTGCTGTAGTAATAATCGCATAACCATACATACGTTGGTATGTATGGTTATGCGATTATAACCATACATACCATGGTAACGTAACATACGTTTGCAGGTTTACTTGAAATTTTGGTTAAAATTTGTGATACGTTTTGATGGAAACATGACTGCTGACATTAGCATTTAGCTCACAGAAGCACAGTGCCTAACAACAGCCTCACAGAGCTGCTGGCATAGATGTAGACTTTCAGTCTTGTTGGAACAAAATGAGCAGTTTGAGAAGTTTTAACTTAATTTTCCTGCCATGAAAACTATTTAAAACAACTGCTGTGGATATGAGCTGACTACAGATGCTGTGATCCATGAAGAAAAAAACACTACAAACGTTTCCCGCCTTCATCTTTGCTCCTTTTTCATTCATCTCCCACTTTCTCATCATGACTTTCTCTTCAGTCTTATCTCTCTATCTCACCTTTCTATCTGTCATACCCTCATCCTGCTGCCCCCCCCCCACCCTGATCCTCCCTCTCCCGGCCCCGCAGGTGAAAGAGCTCCTTTCTTCGGGCATCTCTCGTGCAGCTGCCGCCTCCAGTAAACACCTCAGGGTGCTGGGGGCTCTTGTGGCTCCAGCACCTCCAAACAAAGACAGCGGTTATGTGTCGGCCTGGCAGCAGGTTAGAGAGTCTGCCCCAAAATCAAAACATCACAGGTTCAATCCTCGCAGCAGTGAGTGTGTTTACATGCTCACTGACTGTGCCACTGTACACCACAACGTCTGTTAAAGGTGCTATATGAAATATTGTAATTAATTAATTTTGACATGTTATTGTCATTACTGAAAACAAACAGGGCTGCAAGCGGCTGAAAAGACAGACAACTCCCATCAGGCACTGCAACACTACAGCACAGCGTGTGGGTTGTTTTACTGTAGTGCTGCAGCAGTCTTTTGTTGTTGATTTTAAATTTTGCACTATTTTTTTGTGTCTGCACTTATTTTACATCTCTTAGAAGTTGTGTTGTGTGTCTTTGTTGTCATTTTGTCTCTTTGTTGCCATTGTGCATCACTTTGTGGTTGTGTTATTTCTTGGTTGTAGTTTTGCATCACTTCGTAGTTGATCATAGTTGATCTTTTTATAGTTTTTTTAAATCTCTTGCAGTCATTTTAAATGTCTTTGTAGTTGATTTTCATCTCTTTGTAGTCATTGTACAACACTTTAAAGTTGTTTTGTGTCTCTTTGTTGTCATTTTGCGTATCTTTGTTATAGTTTTTCATCTCCTTGTAGTCATTTTCACTTTAGTTGTTTGTGTCTCTTTGTAGTAATTTTACATCTGTGAGGTTGTTTTGTTTTTTTGTTGTGGTTTTGCATCTCTTTGTGTCATTTTATAGCTGTTTACAACTTGTGCAGTTGTTTTTCACCTCTTCAAAGTCAGTTTGTGTCTGTTTGTAGTCATTTTGCATCTCTTTGTAGTTGCTTTTCATCTCTTTGTAGCTATTTTGCATCTCTAATTAGTGGTTTTGTGTCTGTAGTAATTTTGTATCTGTGTGGTCATGTTGTTACTCTGTTGCAGTTTTGTGTGTCTTTGTAGTAATTTTGTTCCGTTGTTGTGGTTTTACATCTCTTTGTAGCCTTTTGTGCCATTTTCTAGCTTTTTACAACTCTTGCGATTGTTTTTCATCTCTTCAAAGTTGTTTTGCGTCTGTTTGTAGTCATTTTGCATCTCTTTATGGTTGCTGTGTTTCCCTGTTGTGGTTTTGCATTTCTTTGTAGTCACTTGTATCTTTTTTTTACTGCTATTGTACATTTCTTTGAAGTCATTTTACATGTCTTTGTGGTGGTTTTTTGTCTCTTTGTGGTCATTTTACATCATGTTGTCAGGTTGTTTTACTCCTGTACAAAAGTCTTATGTACATAATAGTATCTGAAAAGTATTAGAAATTAGTGTTATTCCAAATATGCCATTATTTGAATTGGTTCATGCCTGAACATTCCACAAAAAAAATCCATGTCAGTTGTTCCACCAAACAGGTGCAACAAAACCTCTCTGCTCCCACTTAATCTGCCTCTTTGAGTCTGAGCCAAATAAAACTCACAACAACAAGAACCTGGAGCTGTTATATCGTTCCAGACTCAAGTTGGGATCCACTTCTGAAGGCAAAGTCATCAAGCTGCTGCATTAGACTGATACGTCTGCATTCCTTTGGCTGGTGATTGTTGTTGTTTTATAGCTCTAATTGTCATTTCTGCATAACTCTTCTGTGAGTTACTCTCGTGGTCTTGGCTCCTGTGTTGCCATGGCAAGGGCAAAGGGTGGGTGGCGATGATTGATGACCAGGAAGTAGACCTGACTGTACTCACAAGCAGGTGCAAGGCATCATGGAAGTCCTCCTGGGAATGGTAGAGCGAACCCAAACCTGAACATCTGTCTGCAGGAATGGTATGTGTGCATGAATGTGTGATTGTGTGTGTGTGTGTGCGTGCGTGTTTGGCAGGGTGGCCCGGATGATGGTGTGTGTTTGGCAGGGTGGCTTAGCAACAATCAGGTAAAATGCCCCATTATGAGCATTCTTTACTTCTTAGATCTTAGAAGTTGTTTATCCAGTCACAGACATTATTACACTGTGGTCCAGCATGGATAAATTTAGCTTAAGAGTCAACAACCATTTTAGACCCAGTGTTATTGGAAAGTCTGTAGTGTGTTTCCAAATTGATGCATCCACTGTGGAAAACAAATTGCTGGCATCAAAGCAAAGCACATCGTGTCTTACAGTAATGCACCTAGTTATCCTAAAACTTTTAGTTCAGTGGATAAAATTGCCTTTACGTGCTTAATTGCTCTCGTGATCATGTGGGCTGGAACCTATCAGAGCACGGATCAGACAGAAGATGAACCCTGCTGGACAGGTTGCAGGTCCATCAAAGGATGAGACAGAAAAACTACCGCCGAGGCTCCAGCCCACCTGAAACTCACATAAACAAACTCAACTACTGACCTGCTGTGCCTTACTGTGGGAAAACAAGATCCTGGACAGAGCTCAGACCCTGGACTGTGCCTTTCCTGAGCCCACAGCCAACTGGCAACACCAAAAACTGTGTAGTGTAGCCCTGCAGCACCACAATGAGTATAGCAGGAGACGACAAGGGGCTGGGGAATTGCCAAACACTGGTTTTCATCAACTGTTGTCACTTTCAGAACATTTGTGGTTCTTTTAAAGAGACGGCCACAGAGAGCA
Organism: Lutjanus argentimaculatus; assembly: GCA_034769285.1. Taxonomy (NCBI): domain Eukaryota; kingdom Metazoa; phylum Chordata; class Actinopteri; order Lutjaniformes; family Lutjanidae; genus Lutjanus; species Lutjanus argentimaculatus. Next base: position 220,671 of record JAWZSL010000050.1, read on the forward strand.
GACGGTGTGGATGCATTTTGTACCAATCACACAATTCTCTGTCTCTCTTTCACTTTCACATCAGTAGTTCGATTCATTTGGTCTCGACCGTTGAAAACAAGACTTTGGGCTCTATCAAAGTGGCGTGCGGCGCAGCACAACTGTCATTGTTAGTTTCCAACAGACGTAGTTGTCTTTTCCGCACCCATGTAGTGTAGGTAGCAAATGTACTTGCCCCCATCTGTGCACCCATGGGCGTGTTGGTCATAAGATGAGGTGTGATCAGGAGCACTGGACTTAAGTCAGTGATGCTATTGAAAGGACACATTATTCAGATAGTAAGATGCGCCTACATAGGCAGGTTCACAACATACTTACACTCTGATCGTACACACACAGGGACATGCAGCAGCGCATTTCAGCGCACCTGACATTTAAAGATGATGGGAGATGATTCTCTGATTGGTTTAATTCAGCAGTCGAGTTCCCAAACTTTTCAAGGCATTGCACCCCTTCCACATCCTGACCTCGTTGATGCACCCACAATCATCCACACCTTCAAAAAAAACAATAACAGAGCCTTTTTACGAGGCTGTGTGATGGTGAAAGTGCTGCGTTAAGATGCTTTTAAAGATATGCAGCAATTTGAATTAAACTGCAATAAAGTTACACACAGTGTAAGATTCTCAGTCATGCAGGTCATGGTGTTCGCTGAGGGTTATCGTACGTTCTTTAAGATATTTTGCCTCTCATCCAACAGGTTTCTTCAGTTCAACTGAACCTGAGAAAGTTCAGTTGCCTACGATAACCTTTAATGAAAAGTTACACAATCTGCCAAAGATAAACACACATGCAGGCTCAGAAACAGAGTATACTCTCACACTGACTGACAACAGAGACAGAGAGATGCATGAGTAGTTTCAGTCACATAGTAGTGACAATAAGAATACCAAAATTACACCACCATTACATTTTTACCCTTGCACACCTCATAATAGATAATCTGGTGCACTCCAAACAACACATGCACCCCACTTTGATAAACTCTGGTTTAATTCATTTTATGCCCAAAACCCTCCTGTGATTAACTAAGAGACTGACTACAACCTCTTTGTGCACCATTTAACCAGCAAAAATTGAGTTACACACCTTAGTTGTCCTTGTACAACGTACCATGGGTTCTCAACCTTTTGCTGTTCAAAAACTGATTCATTTTGTGTCACTGCATCCGAAGGAACATTAGCTTGCTAACAAAGGCAAAACATGTTTGTCACTACCTGATGTGTCGTGATGTTGTCGTGTGGTGATATTCAAACCTAACTGGTCATTGCATCATGCATTTTAATTTAATGTTTTTATTTAGATGAATTCTTGGGTGAATTTACCCCCCCCCCCCCCCCCAAAAAAAAAAAAAAAAAAAATCTATCTAACCATTTGCTATTACCACTGCCTCCATGGCAAAGCTAAGAAGCTAAGAAGAACAATATTGTCTGGTACATAGTCTTAGTGTCTTAGTTTCACATGTTAGCATGTTAGCATGCTAACAGTGAGTGAAACTGATGGGCATTTCATTAGTTTTGCAGGTATTTGGTCATAAAAAAAATTGATCAAAGTGAAGCTTATGGTGGTTGTAGATGATAAATCAGAGGATCAAATTCAGTTTGACAACTTAACAAAATTTGGTGCTAATCCATCCAGTAGATGTTCAGACCTTTGTCATACTCAAACCATTTTTTACAAATAATCTAAGGGCTTTAAATTAAAGTGATTAAATGATTAAAGTGGCTCCTCTGGGTGATTTTGTGATAAATACAGGCTGTGAAGTCTCCTGCCACATGGTGTCTGATCAATCACTTATCAAACCTTTTGAAAACAGAGTTCTCCATCTCACTGTGTGCACACAGACAAACATACGCACAAACAAATGCAAATACATCTGCAGCCTGTTACATGCAGACAAAACACAACAAACTAACAACTGTCAATCAAACTCTGCCTCACCATAAATCATGTTAGAAAAGCCTCTCTCTCTCTTTTTTTTTTTCTCACCGTTTGCAGAACGTGGGGCCGAGCAGAGGCGTGTTGAGCCCGGGACTTCAGCAGAATTTTCCTCGAATGTTCGGCTCTGAAGGAAATTGCCTCGGAGGGAACCGATATTTTCTTATTTGGCGGCGGCTGTGTTTGCCCAGCACCTTGCAGAGAGAGGAACACTGTTTTCTTAATGACGAGCAGCGGGTGAAAATGTCAGCGGGATCGAGACCGCCAGGAGGCCCCTCCAGTCCCTCCAGAGGTAGTCACAGAAGAAGAAAGAGAACGAGAGAGGAGGAGGAGGAGAGAGATTTAAATTAATTTAACACAGTGGACAGAGAAAAAGAGAAAAGAATGAGAAGAGAAGGAGGAGAGAGTGGAGAAAAAAGGAGGAAGTGTAAAAAAAGACACAATTTCTGAAAAGACAGAGAATAAAGAGGGGAAAGGGAGTGAAAAAGTAAATAGAAAGAAACAGAAATAGAAATGGAGAAATGAAGAGCAGATAAATTCATCCTTCCATCCAAGTTGCATGTGGCAGCTGACTAAGCAGAGACCTTCAAATGTTTGTTTCCCAAAGTCCTCCAGCTCCTCCTTCAGAAAATTTGAAAGGCCCTTGTATCCCTCACTCCTGTCTCTTCTTTGCATCATAGCTACTCCCAGCAGGAATTTTATTCAAGGTCCCTGTGTGCCCAGTTAGGACCTGGTACCCTACCACTGGGGTATCAAGATGTCCCTGAAGAGCAACATATATATTCCTCAGGAGGTGCGAGCTGTGTCCTCTGTGACCCAAGCACTCAGGTGGGACACTCGGGCCATTGTTGCACACACCAGGCAGCTGGTCAGCCTGTATCTGGTCTGACAGTGTCCATAAACACCTTGACAAGAGGTATCGAAGACGGGGTGCAGGTAGTGGTGACGGCTGTCAATGCAAGAGATCTCACAATAGAGCAGCTGGGGACTGGAGAGGAAGGAGAGGAGTGTGCAGTGTGGTGTGCAACCTGGCAAAAAAAAAAACCCACTTCAAAATGTAATGTTGGCGAAAAGAAGGAAATAGGATGACATAATAAAGGTCAGTGTTCATTTTCTTTAGGCTCCAGTGGCTGTGAAAGTTTAATTTTGTTTGGCTGCAAACAGGCTGCAATAAATTTATGTTTAATCATGTTTTTTCCTGTGTTCAAGATTATTGACTGAAAATAAAAAATGAATGCATTCCCCAGAGTGTCTCCTTCTCACCACAACAACAGCAGCCAGGGTTAGTAAATCACAGTGCTCAATTAAGCTATTTGCATTTCTCCTCACAGTACTTTGCACACTTGAGTAGAAACGCCTTGTTTGCATATTCATTAAGGCAAACGTACTAAATGGACAATCCTTGCTGTCTTGCACATTTGAATGCTGCAATCCTCAGTGCGCTACATTAGATAAAAAATTGTCAACTGAAATATGTGTTATAGCCTATGTCTATGTCTCGGTACTCTTTCCTCTAGATTTTCATCTTGTTTTGGAGGTTTTCAGACTCCTCTGATGATGGGAGCTCTGTTGCTCTCTGTTACACTCTCTTGGCACTTATTCCAATACCTTTATAACACTGAGCTGTTCCCACTTGCTGTTTTTCACCATTTTGAGTTTCTGATTAGTTTAGATCAGATTAAGACGAGGGATGGAAAATGACAGACGCACCTCAACCTGTTGTCAGTCCAGGTCATCAGTTGCTGACGTCTGTATGCAACACTGCCAGAAAACATTTTTAACATGTGATTGTTAAATGGAAGCAGCTTGGTTCAGGTTAGGAAAAGATCACGGTTCTCAGTTCGAGTCAGCAGCCACCGTTTTCATCCCACTTACATTTGTGGGCCTGTGTGTTATTCCTGCAGCGACTGTAGTGTTTTTTAATTGTGGCATTTTAGTCTGAAACAATGTTATAAAGCACAGAGAGGAAAAGGCTGGTGACGGAGAGGAACAAAGTGGGCTTTGTTGGGGTGTGGGCACTAAAAAACACAAGAACTGACACGGAACAACTTTAAGAAAAAAAAAACAATCTAAACGTTCACGTATCAGTATCTTTAAATATCACTAATCCAGGTTGTAAGTGAGAGCAGGTGCAGCATTGTGTTCACCCCACATATTTATTGTTTAAATGACTTTTCTGTAAAGCCGAGCGTGACGTTGGAGGTCTGAAGTCAACAATACAACACTATGTTGGAGAAGTGGGGGTAACAACGAGGAGAGGTTGTCGACAGGAGGGGATAAAGGCGGCTTTGTTGGGGCAAAGCTCTGAGGAACAGCAGCAGCCAAGGTTCAGATGAACAGATAAAAACACACTTAGCCTGCACTTTTACAGCTACCCTCCGATGGGTGGGCTGAGGGCCACTGTGCCCGGGTCTCCCCTTCAGAACAACACATTTCACTTCACTGTTGGAGGTGCAGGGTCATCGCAGGTTCTCCACCAGACCCAAACGTAGCCGATAAACGTTCTGCGTGTGCAACACCATAAAATTATAGGCATTTAATTTTTTGGGTTTCTGTTTAAGAGTGAAAAATCATGAAATTCTGCAGACGCGTTTGGGATCCTTTTTCTGCATGTCTCCCAGAACTGCCTGCAGTATTGCCTTGCATTTCATGCCAGTTAAAGTTCAGTCATTATCTCCTCACCCTCAAGCTGACTGAAGGTCAGGTTTAGTTTTTTAGTTCACAAAAACACTGCTGGAGTTTCACCGGAAAACAGTGTTGCAGAATCTCCCAAACAACGGAAGTGAATGTTGATTTCAAACGTAAAGAAACGACAGAATAAAAACAAAATGTCTTCATACTGCTCGTCTGGTGTAATCCAAGTCTCCTAAAGTCCCGGCATGCCAGCTTGACTTGAAAGACATCATTTACATCATGTTTTTAGTGAATCTTCACTGTAGATCTTTAGCTTGGAGCCACATTCACATGCACACTGTCTGAACTGTGTGTGTGGTGTGATGGTGTGCAAACAGCATGTCAGGACACATATAGAGTAGTATACATTTCTTTGCTAAGTATGTTATAGTAATAAATTGTATTAAATACAAACAAATTTAAATTAAACTCTATTATAAAGACTGATTTAGTGAATGAATGAACTGAATTCCAAAAACAGATGACTGAATGTTCTTTCTGTTCTGCAGCTTGGACGGTCGGGTGTGTTGTCTTTAGAAACTTTGTGCATCTTTATAGATTTATGAACTTAAAGTTAGTTAGCTACATGTAAATGGAAAATGTTTTGTTTCACAGATGTTTGACCAAGTATTTTCATCTGAACCCATCCCCAGATCTGTTTCCCAAATCTTTAATAGGGTTGGGAAAAGGTGTTTGAATTTCATTGGAGGATATGAATATCTCCTGTACCTGTACTGCAGCTTTAAATGATCTCTTGCAGATGTAAAAGTGTAAAGAAAACGGTTGGACACACTCAAACAAATCCACAAGCAGCAGCGATCAACCTGTCCGGTGCTTCTCAGACTCGGCCCATTCTTGTGAGAGGAGAAACTTCAGAAGTAAAAGTGTGTGTGTTGGTTTCTTTGCTAAAAAACACTCTGTGTGTGTGTGTGTGTGTGTGTGTGTGTGTTAGCTCTTCATTATACCTGTGCCTGTGTGTCTGAGTAGTTGGTGTTTACTCATGTAATTTCTCTCCTTTCCTCTCCATGTTTTTCAAAACATCGGAGGCCATAAATCAGATGATCTCGCTGTAAATAACAGTCGAGTTTGTGTTGGTTCACTGGAGACACGTCGGTGGATTTACACTCACACAAAGTCATTCATAACTATCAGGAAAAGAGTTTTTTTTTTTTCTTGGGTTTTAAAAAAAACTTTTCCCACAACCCACCGTCTTTCCTGGTGTTTCCTGAAGCCAGAGTTCATTCAGTTTAAACATCATTCACTCAAACCTGAGTTATTGTAGCTCGATTGGTTCTGCGGTGGATTCAGAGTCGCAGTTACAGATGGGGTCTGTTTGGACGTCGATGTGGCCTCCGCAGACCTCCACTTCTTTCCTTTACAGCCTGCGTGTGTTGAACTTGTAGCCTTTTGGCTCCTTCCTGACATTCTAGGTTTTTTAAAGCTCATTGTAGCGTCAGAAAAAAAAAATCTCTGCAGCCACTGTACCGAGCGGTGAAGTCGAGAGGACGTTCATCAATATTTCGTTGACTGAGCTGAACTGTGAGGCTCGGGGGCACGCAGCCACATTTTATGCAGGAAGTGACATAATTGTGTACATGGACGTGGTAACGGGAGGGCATTGTTGAAAATGGCATGGCTCTGTATTTACCCACTGGGCTTAAGTTTCACGCGAGGGCCACATGCAATAAAATTTAACAAAACATACCTGTATTCTGTTTAAGTCCCAATGTGAGCGGCGCTGGGGTTCATTTGACAGTCGATACGGCTGCAAAACGCTCCCAGAGGAAGTGATTCTGTTTCTTTCTCTCCTCGCTGAAATACAGGAAGTTATGGTGTTGGTGCCACAGTGGTCTCAGGTTTAATATAGTTCCCTGTGCTGGCACTAAGGCCGGTCCCCACTGACATATTAGAGAGCTGAAAAGAGAATTTAGCACCATTAAAAATGGTATGAATGAAATATCTGCTGCCAGTCATTCATTTGAAAACATTACGATGATATTGTACAAACTGGAGAGGAACATATGTATGGTTTTTTCTGGGGACCCACTTTCGAAGAATGACCCAAATCAGGACCCAAATCCACAACAGACCTTGTAAATAAATCTTGGTAAGACTTAATTTGTGCATAAAACACTGTTTTCCGCATCACCTTATGTTATCTTGACTCAAGCTGCAATGATTAATCGATTATTAAATTAAACGCCAACTATTTTCAGAATCAATTAATCGGTTTGAGTAATTTTAAAGAAAAAAAAGTCAAAATTCTCTGATTTCAGCTTCTTAAATGTGAATATTTTCTGGTTTCTGTACTCCTCTCTGACAGTAAACTGAATATCTTTGAGTTCTGGACAAAAAAAAAAAAGCTGAGGACGTTATCTTGGACTTTAGGAAACACTGATCAATATTTTCTGACATTTTATGGACCAAACAACAAATTGTTTTATGAAAAAGTTATTGCCAGATTGATCACTAGTTGAAAAATAGGTCCAAACAACGTACGTCCGTGAGCTCCACCATGTGCTTGAGATTGTGACGGGATTAATTAATCAATTTTCATTATTTTCTGACATTTTATGCACCAAACAACTAATCGATTAGTGGAAAAATTATTGCCAGATTGATATTTTCACCATTTTTCACCAGCAACTGATCAATAAATCTTGAATATAGTGGGCAGATTGATTGACGATAAATTATTTGCAGGCCTAATCTTGATGCATGTCATTGCAGACATATAAACATGTTAAATACTTTTATAAATGAGAAATAAATGTATCTCATTGGTTTTATTTCCTCTCATCAGGAAAACAATACAAAACATTTTAGACGACAGAATTATAAGAATATGATTAAGATACTACTAATCCCACATGGAATGAGCCTCATGCAAGAACCAAGAACTTGTAAGAACAGATTTGTCCTTAAGTGGTGTGTACGAGTGTTTTAAAAGAACTTGTGACATTCACCAGTTTTCTCGTATTTTGAATTTTCTCTCAGATACGAACATAATTTATGAGGTCCAGTCCTGTCGTAGAGTCACATGCAGTCAGTCTGCTGGTGTCCAAACCAAAGTTTTTCACTAATTACTGTATATTTCATTAGTTTGAAGACTAAAATTATAATATAATTGTAAATTTACACTTAAAGCCTCTCATCATTAATTTAATGATGTATAATTACCTGCTGTCAGGTGTATTGGCTGGATATCTTCACATGCAGGTTTATGAAGTTGCTGTCTATGGGAACATCCTTCTGTCCTCTGTCTCTATGATGGAAACTTCCCCTTGACCCCCTGCTCCTGTGGCAGCAGGAGGTTCTCTTTTCTTCTTTGAAGCCATTTTCAGATTGAGATATTTCTTCATTATTTCAGTGACTTAATTTCACTGTTGACGCTGTTAAAATGTCAGATTTTCCTTCATGGATTCCTGAAAGTAGGGCTGAACTTATAAAGTTCCTTTTTTACTCTCTGATGCCATTTTCATGAATGAACACTTCCTGACATATGGGACAGGAAGTGTAGCCTTATATGGTATTATTGGGGTGTTGCACTCAGATACACATGGGCGGATCATTTAGACAGTGATCTGAAGGTACGTGTGTCTGAATCATGTTCGTATGAGCCCTTCATGTGAAAAAAAGTAAAAGAAATTTAAGATAAGAATATGAAAATGTTCTTGCATGAGACTTGTTGTGTAGAAAAGCAGCGATCAGCTCTGGCTGCCAGGGGGCAGTTGTAACTTGCAGCTGTGCCTGGTGGAATCGAGCTGTCAGCTCCCCTCAGCTTTAATGAGCTTTATAGTTTCATTTCGTTGTTTAGCTGCCCAGACACAACTTTACTGTGCATGATGCATATGATTGCGGCATAAGTACAGCAGTGTGAATGTGTCTGTGTGTAGTGGGCGTGGCTGGGCAAAAGACAGAAAAGAAAAAGAGTTGACAGGTGTTGGTGATCAAAACAGAGAGAACAGGGTTTAGCAGTGAAGTTGTCTGGTGGCAGTAAATGTACAGTTTGCCCAAGAATAAACACTGCAGTTCAAGTGCTCTTTTTCCCAGCTTCTGGGTGAAGTGGAGGGAGAGTCTGTCGGATTAAACTGGAGCAGAGTGAGCTGCTCTCTGGCTCCGGAGGCTTGGTTACCAAATATGGGTAAAAAAATATGTATTTAGTGCCTTCTTACTGGGCACCAACCTTGTGTTTACGCGTGCATTGTCAAAAAAATAACCCTGAAATCTAAATAAACGCTTTGCAATCCTGTTGCTGGATCTGGACTGAGTGAGAGGAAGGGAGCCTGAAGCCAGGAGGAGCTTATAAACACCTGTAACATGTTCAGCCCGACTGATGCAACCTAAGTAATCTACTGACACACCTGATATTGATTAGCTGTCTCCTGATAACTCTACCTGCTCTTGATGGTAGTTTGAAAGTCAAACTGGAAGCTTAAAATAGCAACTATGTCTCTGTCTCTTATTTATTAATTGGAGTAACATGATCAGTTGTCTTAATTGTCAAAAGTTTATTAGATCATTTTTTTATTTATCCTCTTTTTCCCTGCATGGACTCTCTTTTTTCTACCTTTATCTTCTTTAATTCACTTCTCTGTGTTGCTGCTGTCATCCCACATACAGTAGTTAATTAATAACATTCAGAGACTTCACATGATATATTTAAATGATTTCATATGTTCTCTGTTGTATGATTGTAGACAGATCTTTTCATGTTGTTACCGGAGGGCTTTTGGTGTTATACAACTTTTCACTGGGTGTTTCTGGGGAGCTTTAGGGTTATAAAAAACGGAGCAGAGAGTAAAGACGATGCACACAATATGGCTGAAAATAAAAAAGCTGGAAAACATTATTATGAAATTATATTATCAGGAAACGGTCACATTTCAGCTGACAGAGACAAAAGAGCTGCGGTTCAGTTACACAAACCAGAGATGGAATCCTTTAATGAGGTTAAAGGTCAGCTAACGAAGAGTGCATGTGGGCAGATGTAACCAGAACACTGTGTTTCGTTTCTTAATCAGCGCTTTATGTTACGCAACATGGAAGAAAAAAGGAGACTGGAAATAAAAAAGTGCCATCAGGAGGCTTCTCTGTGTGTCTCTGGAGCGTTTATGTCGAATCTTATGAGAACTAAATGTGCTTTAATGAAAAAACAAATCATATGAACAGATTCAGTCTTAAGTGTTACGTCCAAATTATATATAAAGATATTATAAAGAATTAATTTTAAAAAATGTAATTTAAGACAACTTGTTGTATTCACTGATTTTTTCTTGTATTTTTAGTTTTCTCTTACATTCTGAATTCAGAAGTGGACCTGTCATTTGAGTCATTGGTTCCCAACCTGGGGTCCTGGCCCTGCTTAGGGGGGCGCCAGAAATCAGAGGGGGTCCTCAAGACTTTGTCTGTTCTGAGGTCCTCAAAATCAGATTTGCACATGTCGACTAAAATCACTAACAGGGTTCGTACGTCTTCCAAAGTCAAATTCAAGCACTTGTCAAGCTTTTCCAGCAACTTACAGCTGTGATACATGACATAAATTCACGTCTTCATCACATTAAATCAGATGTTATTGTCCTTTTATCAACCAAAAATATGTTTAGTGACAGAATTCTTCAGATGGGTGGCAAATTAAAGGAAAACACAACAAAGTTGTTTCCATGTTCCAACATGTGTCACCTGCCTGTAAGTAGATGTGACCTCCTTTTAGGGTTGTGAATTTTGTGCATTTTCCTTAACAGACAGTTGAAAATGCTAACAACTGGTTAATTGATTAATCATTAATTTCCTCATTTTCTTTTTTTTCTTGTTTTTTTTTCTCATTTTAAGTTTAATTTTAAGCTTCTTTATCCAATGAATGGCTCCACCAAACGAAACAATGTCAAATGAGGCGCAATTGCTGCCATTTCTAGACTATTGATTAATTATCAATTAATACATGTTCCATCCATTAAATTTTTATTGGTAATTAATGGAGTAATGATTAATCATTAAATTTCTATGCAATCTAGCTCAGCAAATATCTGAGTTATTTAATTTCTTTACCTAAAAATTTAACTACTTTAACCAATTACAGTTTCAAGCACTTTATCCAAAATTCAAGCACTTTTCAAGCCCTGAAAACATTAAAATTCAAGTGTTTTCAAGGATTTCCAGCATCTGTGCAAACACTGCAATTTAGTCAAAAGTTCATAAAACACTGCTGGAGTTTCACAAAGAAAACAGTGTTGCAGAATCTCCCAAACAATGGAAGTGAATGGTGACCAGTTTTCAAATATAAAAAAACAACAGAATAAAAACATAAAATGCCTCCATACTGCTCGTCTGGTGTAATCCAAGTCTGCTAAAGCCCTGACATGCTGTTTGCGCACCGTCACACCACACACACCCAGTTCAGACAGTGTGCATGTGCACATGAACGTGGCTCCAAACTGAGGATCTACAGCGAAGATTCAGACTGAAAACATGGTGGAAATAACATTTTTTAGTCAATTTGGCATGTCGGGGCTTTAAAATACTTCGATTACACCAGATGAGCAGCATGGAGGCATTTTATGTTTTCATTCTGTTTTTTTTACATTTGAAAACTGGTCACCATTCACTTCCACTGTTTGGGAGATTCTGAAGAAACAGAGTGAGACAGGTAGCATTATGGAGTGGGTGTGGATTATGCCAACCAGTGGGCACCTGCACATGTTCAGTGATATTCATCATGTTTAAAAGAGTGGATTTACAACTAGTTTGTGGAGTTTAGAGAGTTTGGTGATTCAGTTTAGAGAAATCAGAGAGAGATTTAGGGATAAAAATCTAGTGTCCTCATGAGTATAGAAAGTCGAGGGTTGGCCTCACCTTCAAAAGGCTCTTTAACATTTATGTTTGTATTTATTAGGATATTCAGTTTAGTTTAGTTTCAGTTTCTGAGGCAAATGGAATAACTGCAATCAGAGTCAGCAGTTGTGCAGTTGTACAGTTATGTGTGCGTGTATTTAATGTAGGTATACGTGTATAAAATCATGTGCACACAGGGCAGCAGTTTAATTCCACCCTGTATATAGAAACCTCAGGATATTGGACACGGCCTTTTGATCTGTCTGCACACTTCAGTGCTCTGCTTAAACAAGGAAAAAGTCTGAAATAAACTGCGGTTAACGTGCAGGACTGTGACACTGCGGCCCACACTCCAGATGGCTGGAGAGGCCTGAAAATAACAGCACAAGTGAAAATTATAGGTGTGATTCTGCACCTTTAAATAAGACCATGATTAGGAGTCTCCCCGTGACTCAGCAGGTTATGGTGCGTGTCATGTACGTCAGTCGTCTGAGCTTCAAACCTCGGCTGCGTGTCACCTTTTTTCTGTACTCATCTATTTAAAGGAATAGTTCCACATTACTTATTTATTATTTATTTTACCTTTATTTAACCAGGATGTCCCACTGAAATTCAAAATCTCTCTTATAGGAGAGACCTGGTCAATGTAGCAGCCAATCACAACATATTAAAATGCAAGAAATACAAGATATTAAACAAAAATCCACAATAAAACAACAACAGCTATTCAAACACAGCACAAACACACGTCTCCATCACCACAGTCTTTGGATGGAAATTAGAGTCCATGTGTCATTGCACACTGTCCTTTCATAAATGAAATAAACTCAACTTTATGATGCCCTGAATGAATCAATAGATACTGTATGAGTGTATCTAATTTAAGATCTTTTTGTAGATCGTCCCATGCCCATGGTGCACAAGTTTTTTCTTTGCACTGAGAGTAAAACAAGATTTAGAAATAGATTCTAAAATAAAAGCCAATCTTAACTTTAAACTTCCAAACCAGATTAGCAAAATAAATGTGAATGTACAGTTTGCCCTTTCAGTGGATTTACCATCACTTGTGAAAATCCTAAAATCATCAGGAAACTGTGAGCTTTTGAGAAGCCCATGAAGTTCTGAGCATTTAAAAGTAATTTTAAACTCAGTAGTAACAGAGTAGTTAACAGAGTAGTCCGTAATGACCACAGTGCATCTGTAGCTCTTACACTGTTTCTGCTATGGAGGGAGCATGTGTGTAAATCACTGTATCATCAGCATAGCACCCAGATCATTTATAAAAATAAAAATAGTATAAAAATATTATTATACTTACAGTTAGATGAGAAGATTGATGTTACTCTCATGTCTGTACGCTACATGTGAAAGTACAACCAGCAGATGTTTAGCTTAGCTTAGCATGATGAGTGGACATTAATCAAGACGTGTCTAGTTTTTTAAATTTACATTCCACAAAGTGGACTTTTATAGTCAGAGTGAAATATTTCAACAACTAGTAGTTGGCTTGTTGTGAAATTAGCTGCAGATGTTTATTAAGTCTAAAGATGTTGCAGATCCTCAAAGTTTTCACTGTTCCTGTGAATAATGTCAGCATCTACTGGATGGATCTGCACAAAATTTAGTACAAATATCCACATTTCCCATAGTGTGAAACCACCTGATGTTTCCTCTTGCTTCACCAACAGGTTGATATTGTCTCTCATATTGTTCATATTGTGTTTTTTGGATAAATATTCCAAAAGCTATTGGATAAATTGTCATGAACTTTGTTTCACATATTCATGTTCAGGATGAAATGTAATAATTCTGATGATCCTCTGACTTTTCATCTCCGTACTGAGAACATAATAACATGTAAACATTTAGCTCAAAGCACCACTGTGTCAAAGTTCAGCCTCACAGCTGCTAACATGACTGCTTCTCAATGACAAAGTCCTGACCTGCTCTGTGCATCAGCACAACACTTACTTCCCCTCCAACCTGTTTCACTGACATTTCTGTTTCCCCTCAGTAAAGTCAGTCAATTGTGACATCACTCGTAGTACATCTGGACAATTTTTCACTCTGCTGTCTGCTGGGAAGCTTTACGCTGTTAGTCTTGTTTGTTTCAGTGTTGGGTAGCATTTCTTACTGCTGTTAAAAAGTAAATTGTTAGATTACAGCATTATCTACTGAGAAAATAAAACTACTTGCATGTTAACATGAAACTAATGAAGCAGGTAGTTTCTCTAAACACAGGCCTACATACAAACTATAAAAGAGGTCTTTCAGATCACATAGATTCTAGACTAAACATTTGGACTCATGCAAGAACATTTTCTTATTCTTATCTTAAATTTCTCATACTTTTTTGTACAAAAGGCTCGTACAAACTTGCCACGTCAGATGCAGCAAACAGCATGTGAGCAGAGTGGAGCGAGCGCGAGCGGGGGAGGGTTGGATGGAGCGGCGTTTTTAAAAGGATGGAGCGTCGCCTTATCTTTCGCTCCAGTTTCGCTGAGGTACCACTCACACCACAAGTCTAACATGTGACCAAGTACCCACTGCACAGACACCCACACCATTTTGAACTTTCCTGTTGATGAAGTCTCCAGACTCTGTCTCTCCCATGGTGTGTGTCGGTGTTCGGTTTGTTGTCTGCTATTTGTCAAACATCCTCACTGATTCAAACTGAGTGAAACTGATGGAAATGATCCTGTTGCCTTAATACAAAAACATGAATATTTCTCACCGTTTAGTCATTATATAGACTGAGCTGAATAAAGGTGAAGATTTTTCCCCTCAGATGACAATATTTTATTAAAGAAATAAACTATTATTAACAGTAATACTACAGAAATAAATAAATATGTATGAACAGCGCCTTTTCCTAAAATACAGTTGGTTCTGTGGTGTGGACATTTTAAATCTGAAGTCTGCAGTGCACTATAGAGGCTTGGATTGACACACAGCTATTTATGTATTTAGTTTTGGCCGACAGGTTTAAACTAAAGCTGAATTACAATGTGAATTTTTCTTTTTTGGAGGAAGTGGTTTGAGCGGAGGGAGATGAAGTCTGAGTTGAGTGTGGAGCGATAATGAGCGGAGCGGCCTGGTGCGGCTTTGAGCGACAAACAGCAGCAAACACTCGTCACTTCAAAAACTGTGTAGATGATCCATCTGTGTGTATTTGTGTGCACGTGCATGAGACTTGTAAATTTAAAAAAGTTAAATACCTCAGCAAAAGTTTTGTAGTTTTCTCAACTTTTTCATTTTTACAGTGTAGACCTACAACAATGAATAAAAATTTAAATGTTTGCTCACAGTGGTCTAATTGTGGCAAAATTTTAACGATAATGGGCTTTGGTCAGTGGACTTGCATTTTTATAACACTTTTCTACTCTTCTACAACCACATGTCACATTCATCCATTACTCTCTACAACAAAAAAGTAACTGAGTACTCTAATTACTGAATATTATCAGTACTATAGAAATGTTATTAATGTACAATATGAGATCTGTTAAACTTCAAGTTGACAGACTTGATATGTGAGTATACATGTAACACACAGACACACACACCTTCCTCTCCTCCTGTTGTCAGTGAAAACCAGTTCCTCATAACATTTGCAGGCCACCCTGTGGTGATATTTATTTTGCCATTTATGTGGTTTGATTGAGTTTACTGTAGTGCGCCAGCTTCCACGTGGTTTAACAGTGTTTATGAAGAGGCTAAGAGTGGGAGAGAGGTCCAAATCTGCCTCTGTGTGGGTGTGTGTAGTCTGTGTTTGTGTATTTAATTGTGCGTTGTGTCGGTGAGAAGGTCCAACAGCGAGGGTGTCCAAGTTGGCTGCTGGACAACCAGCGCTGCATTCATGGGATGTTTGACAAAGAAGAAAAAGAAACATAAAAATCCTGATGTTTAACTGGTGATTTGAACAAACTACGTGTTAACAATCAGATAAAGCTGCAGATGTGCACAGTAAACAGTGTACATTGTCTCACTGTCATAAAACTCACATTTACACAACTGAGCCCAACTCAGACTCTTAAGTTTTGAAATAAACTGTAAAAAGTTTTGCTGATCTATGATCTTTACTTTTCTTCTTTAGATAAACTTGAACTTTTAGAAATTAAAAAGTAAATAAATTTCTCCTCAACCTGTCAACCTGACTTGTCTTTTTTAGTACCTGGAAAATTAAATAGTTTTAAGTTACTGTAAATATCTAACATTTACTTTCACTTAAATGAATTTACTCAATATTTTTTTAATAGAATGTTTTGAGTTTCTAAAATTCAAAGCTTTTTTAAGATGAAAAGTAAATTATCTCAACAAAACATCAGTAGTTGGTAAAACTTTCTCAAAACTCTCAAAAATCTGTTGCAGTCTGTGGCTGTGAAGTTTTGAGTTTTCTCAACTTTTTCGTTTTTATAGTGTAGAAGGTTTTCGCTGTACCTGTGTTTGGAGACTGAACCCTTATCAAAGGGGCCATTACAGAAAATTAAAGTTTAAAAGACAGGAAAAAAAAATAGTTCCTATTGCAGAAGCGATTCCTAAACTCATGGGGAAAAGTTCGAGCCTGTGTCTCCTCGACATGAATTAAGCTCAATTTGAGTCTCGACCATTTTCTTATACTTCTTAAATTCGGCTCCTGAGTAAATAACCTTCGCCTCGTCTCAGCCTGAGACTAATTTGATCCCAATGTAAGGTCTTAAACTTCTACCAGACTAGGTAGTAGTTGCTTCAATCTGTTTGTTAGTTTGTGTTATTGTGTGACTTCTGTGAATCTGAACTAACCTTTAAAGACACCAAAGTCACACAATCACACACAAATAAACTAACTGCTCAAGGCAGCAGTAGACCAACAATTCCTGTGTCCTGTGAGGTAAAATTACTGTTTTTGTCAAAGTTTGGTTGGTTTGGAGAGAGTGATACCACGGTGGTTTTCACTCAGAAAAGGCTGTCAACTCTGACCACAGCAGTACATTGTTTAGCTTCCTACACTGGTTCTCCTGCTGCTTCTCCAAACTGGGGGCATGTCGACCTCCATCTACTGCAGCTAATACACTGACTGTGGAGAAGAACCTCATACAACCACACTTTAAATAATCCAAACTGTTCCTTTAAAGATTTAGGTCTTCAGCAGATATGAACCAGATTACAGTTGTGGTATCACAGAGTCCGGAGGTACAAATAAGTGGAGATCAGAGCTGTCTGAGTGCACAATGAAACATTAATACATGTGAGTAAATAAACACATAAAGACAGAAAAGGTGTGAAGTGTAAAAAGACACCACAGACACACAGAGAGACAGTGTGCAGAAGAATTAGACAGTCTGTGGGCGCATCGTATCCGGCGCAGACGACACTTGAGAGCACGTTTCTGTGTGCATCTTTTGTAGGTTTGTGTGACTGTAAGTGTGTGTCTGTGCATGTGTGTCTGCACTGTTTCTGCAGGTGCAGGCCATATTGAGAGAGAGAAGACAAAGAGGGAAGGCGAAGTCGAGGCGACAGGTACTTGGCAGCTCACGAGCAGAGTAATGCTGCTTAAATAGCTCTCTCTCCCACACGCATGGACACACTTACAAGAGCCAGACGATGACACACACACACACACAGTACATACCACTGTGCACAGAAACATATCTTAGCATGTGTGTAAACTTAAATAGATGAATGAAAACAGCAAAATGCACACATGTTGGGATAAATGGAGAGAGATTTACACAAATCTGAACACACATACACACAGTTGTTTATTCACACACACACACACACACACACACACACACACACACACACCACTCAGACACCACCTCATTGCTCCACACAGATGGGAATCCCAGATTTATAGCAGAGTCTGAAACATCTCCACTAATGTGTCTGGCGGTGACACAGCAAGTGAGGTATTACACACACACACACACACACACACACACACACACACACAAACACAAAAACACACAACCCCAAACTTGGTTAGAACAAGCTGAATTTAAATTTTTTGAATTGCATTATAATGCATAAGACTTATTTCATGTCCATATTGGCAAAAAATATAAAAAGTATGAAGAATACCAGATTTTCACTACATGATTATGGTGTCCAAAAGATTCACAATAATATTTTTGCATTATCTATAGAAAAAATAATGCTATCAGTAAAATTCATTTTTGTTTCAACTTTGTTTATTGTGTCTTTTTTGGCAAATAAAGTCCCCCGTGTCTCAGACGTGTCACATTCATCTGATCAGTGCAGCTGTCTACACCAGCTCCATGTCTCTCGCATCCCAGCTGCATCTGAGGGGCGTAAATGTGACCTGAAGGATTTTTTAGACTTTGAGTCCATTTTTTTGATACTACGCACATAAACGTGAGGCTGGTGCCTAGTAAAAAGGAAACTGGAAATGTATTTAATCTGTATTTTATCACCTAGGTGGAGCAGAGTGAGCTCACAGACTCTCCGTCCACTTCACCCAGCAGCTGGTGAGCAAGACTCAGAGACTTCTTGGACCTTTTCTGTAGTTTTTTCATGGGCAAACTGTACATTTACTGCCACAAGACAACTTTACTGCTCTGATCTCTAACACCTGCCTGTCCTGAACGCAGCCACCAGCACTCTCTTTTCTCCCTCCTCTGTTCATCCACACTCACTGCAAACTCGCACACACATGCACAGCTGTGTATATGCACTGTTTTGATGGAAAAATAGATCAGGAATGTTCACACATATTGAATGAAAACTGCATATTGCACAGAAAGTTTGGCGGCTCATTTCCTGCTGGATGATTTGAAGTTTGGACAACACAACAGACCTAAATAGACACTGTCTGACACAAATATACACACACAGTCTTTGTCTGCCTCTCGTTCACACACACACACACATGTAGAGAGCAGCAGTGTGGTGATTCAGGATGCAAATAGGAGGAAACAGACAAATTATCTGTCTCTCCTGGAATGCCTTGATGGAGAAGAGCGTCGGCCAAACGCTGCGACTGGAGACTGTTAAAGAATTCGTACCACCCGTGTTTCCTCTCTGCCCGCGTACTCGAGGAGGGGGCTCGACATGCTAACTTTCTGAATGAAAACAGCCTGTGGGTGTGTGTGCTGAGCAGCGTGAATCTTGGCCGTGGCGCAGCCTTTCTCTCTATATGCTGACTATGATAAATAGAGCAGTCAGCCGTAGCGCAGCAGAGTGTGAGAGACAGACCCGGTGGAGAAGTGGTGGAGTAATAAACTGTAACATTTTCATATAAATAAATGTCTGTTTTGCTCCTCTGTGTTTCCGAATCGAACAGAGATTTACAGCCCACTGATTGATTAACAGGTTGTGTTTGGAAAGTGAAGTCAGAGACGCAGGAAGAGCTCGACACTAAAGGTGTCACAGAGAAAATACTGAGTGTGGAACAGTTAGTTTTTATTTCTGTGTCACGCCAAACATTCAGCCCATCTCACATGAGATTACAAAACAGAAGACAAAAGCAAAAGGACAAGAACATCTTACATATTTCTATTAACCTGCAACAACATATTTATGAGATAAAATTGCTACAAGCCTGAAGTTTATTCTGCTAAACCAGATTTTTTTTCATTTCTAAGATTTTCTCCAAACAAACTTATTAGTGTTGTGTCATGTCATGTCTTCTTGCATCCTTTGTGCATTTTTCTCTTCTTAAATAAAGCACTGCACAGTTCTCTGTAAAAAGATCAATAGAAAATAAAATGGAGAAAAAAGAGACAACATTCTCTTTATCATTGAGATGGCACATTGAGCAAATCTGTCTTTCTTTTACAGACTGACCCGTCTGTTCTCACTCCCAAAACATCAAATATGGCAGCTTGGCCAGTGTCTTTATGCCTCAAACTATGACACTGGAGATACGCCTCTAGTGTTATTTATGGAGGCCTCCTTTTGCGTTTTGTTTTGACGTCAAGTAACATAGTATAAAGAGCGAGAAAGCGTGCATATGGAAGAGGTCGTGGTGGATGGATGAGTCAAACAAACACAGGACTTTCACCCAATAGACTGCAGTTTGTGTCTTATGTGAAACCGAAACTCAGCGTTGACTGCTTATTAAGTTACGGCATGTACATAAGTTACATTACGTAAGTTACATTACATTGAACTTATGTAACCAACGTAGTTATTTTAACCCAAAACACGATCTTGTCCTAAACCTAAGCAAGTAGTTTTTGTGCCTTTATTTTGAAAGTCTGCGCAGATGGTGTGTGTTTGTTATCGCTAACTTGATCGTGGAGCCCTGCACATGCAAACCTGACTCCAGAGGGTTTTCTACAGTGTCACAGTTTGAAGCGTAGGGCCACTGACCAAGTTGATAGGTTAGTACTAGTTGCCTTCATTGGTTTGGTTGCTGAGGTTTAGCCAAGAGGAATGAAACTGGATAGGGTTAGGTTAAAAATATCAGTCTAAACCAATCACAGGCAAGGGAGGGCGGGCCATGCCATGCTGAAGCCAGTTCATGAGTATTTGAAGTTTTATAGACAAACCAGAACAAATTCCAGCTGGAAAAATCTCACATTTGATGCAAATTGTGTCCACTGTGTCTGAAAAACAAGTCAGAAAGTCAGCGACATGGGAAACAAATTTAAAACGACACATTAAGTTTAAGCATCCGATGAGTTTTGGGAAAGAACTGCGAGTGAATGACGATCACAAGAAATTATTAATAAAGGGTAAAATCACAAGCCAGCAGCCAAAAAACTCCTCCAGCTGAGTCAGACTCACAGAAAAGGACAAGTTACCTTCATTTCCCAATAGCAAGTAGACAGACGTGTTTGACTGGACTGTAGGAGAAAACATATGAAACAAACGGGAATCAGTTCATTTTTTGGGACTATGAACTTCAAAATTGTGAACAATGAACTAGTTTGTGTAAATCTGTGTGAACTGAACTCTTGCTCACTGTTTACTTGGACCTCAAAGTTTAGATGAGAAAATCAGTTGAGCTGCTACCCTGACAAAATAATCACTTACACACATAACATATACAGTATATAATTTATATAGTATATAATGGCACTTACAGATATTCATCTCTTGACTTTAAACTGAAGCTTTGACCTTTGACACAAACAGTAATAAGTGCCGTTTGTCTTTGCAGGGCTGCAGCATTTCCCTCTCTGGCTGTGACAAAATCTAATATCCTAATATTCATCTTCTTCTCTGACACTTTTGGAAAAGTGAAAACTTCGTTTGGGCCTCACGGAGCCAAAGCGCACAGGTGGTCAAAATGTTTTACATCTTTTTTTGTTTTTTCAAATGACTTCTGGCAACTGGAGGCACACATGAGGGGAGTTGTGATGATTGATGAATCACTAGCAATGATATCTCTTCTTTTCAACACCTGGTAATGATAATGGTTCACAGAGTGAGGCGTCCCGGCTGATTGTGTGTGTGTGTGTGTGTGTGAGGGTATGTGGGTGTGTATCTCCAGTATCTATCAGGCTCTGTGTGTGGCCATGAAAGCATGTATGAGAGGGTGAGAGTGAAGGAGACAGAGAGGTGAAAGTGATAGTTTATGGTGAAAGTTTAGTTTATTGGCTCATAAAACATTAAAGTGCTGTGCTGGAAAAAGAACATCACATCCTTCACTTACTGTAAGTAAAATAAAGCACATTTTAGAGTTAACTGGAAATAAAAGTCCTGCTAATTTAACTTGTAACATGAGCTCAAGTATCTAAAGTAAAAGTGCTTAAAATGAAGAAGAGGAGGAGTGAAGGTCCTCTGTCTGTTGGGTTTACTGTATCAGATCAGTTTAAGGATATAAAAGGGATGTTACAGTCAAATGTTTTTGTTGATGTTTAGTATTTTAATCTTTTTAGCCACTCGGTCTGTTGCTCAGTCAGCTGGTCCATCACTTTGGTCCAGACTGAAACATCTCAACAACTATTTGATGGATTGACACAACATTTTGTTTGACATTCATGGTCCAGGATGAAGCTTCATGACTTTGGTGATCTAATCTGATCTTTGGTGATCTAGGTATTGGAAGCGCTGCTGTGAAATGTGGATCAGACAGTCATGTTATTCTCACAATGAACTCTTATAACTTATAACATTGATGAGCCTCCGACTCTTCATCTAGCGCCATCATCAGAAGGGTTGGGTACCAAAATGCTGCGCCAATATGGCACCAGTTCCTATGCAACCGGTACCTGCCAGACTAAATCACAGCACAGATTATAGTGTCTCATTTTGGTGCCACACACCTGAGCTATGTGACTCACCAGATATTCACTGCAGGTATAAATCCTGTCATTGGTTGCTTGTTTCAAGCAGAACTGCAGCATCCACTACATTTTTAAAGTTCCCAGTATGTTTTCTTTGTAGTCATTTCAATGCCATCTCCATTGCCTCCCGATGTGCAGATGTTTCATCCAATCAAGCTCCTCCTCAACACTATTTAGCAGCTTAGCTTGTGAGGCAGCTGGATTTGCGAGATTGCAAGATCACATGAGAATCCATCTTGGTAGGCTTCAAGTTATCCTTTTGTGTCTGCACTAGAGGTGGTGCAACTCAATCAACGGAGAGACTACTGGCAGCTACGGGTGTGGTTTCAGGTGTGCCGACAGTGAGAAGCGTCCATGGAAACAACTCGTCTTGAACAAACAATGGCAGCTCCTGAAGAGGCTAGCATAGATACTGTGATAGCATCAGTTATATCAGAACTGGAGAGAATTTCTTCATTGAGAAAAGAGAAAAGAACAACACTGAAGGCTTTTATCAACACAAAAGATGTTTTCGCTCTTCTTCCACACGGCTTCGGCTTCAGTTCGGTGATGTGATGTGATTGGTTGAAGTTAGCCCATGTTAGACAGCACCGGACGTGATAGATGGTTGATCCAATCACCTGCCAAGTGCAGGCCCTTTTCCAAACAGTTTCTATGGACAGCTTTCCAGGTGGTTATGTGTAAAAAAACATCTGTCGTATCAGGTTATGATCAGTAGGGTTGGGTACCGAAATGGTGTGCCAATATGGCACCAGTTCCTATGCAACCGGCACCTACTGGACTAAATCACAGCACAGATTATGTCTCATTTTGGTGCCACACACCTGAACTATTTAAATAGCACTCTGACTCACCAGACACACACTGCAGGTATAAATCCTGCCATTGGTCACTTGCTTCAAGTGACGTTGCACCTGGGATGCTAATGGTACTAACATAAACCAGCTAACATCCGTTACCTTTTCTTTTGCAGTGATGTAGTCATTTGAAATGCCAGAGTTCGCCTCCTGACATGCAACTGTTCCACCAAAACAAGTTTGCCCTCAACACTATTTTGCACTATAGTTGCATCGTGGATTTAGCGCCCCCCAAGACATTTGTGATTGGTTTAAAGAAAATGAAAACAAGGCAGGTCATCTTCTTTCCTATAGCATGGAGCTACACCCTTCTCTAGCGCTGACTGCCGTTGAGTCTGGCTATGCAAGACTCAAAATAGTTGCCCTCTGGTGCTGAATTTACAAATGCATCACTAAAAGCGCCTAGTTAACATTATGGCAGCTCTTTCTCTCTACATGGCTCTGGCAGCAGGTTGTCCTCAGTTAGCTAGTAGCTCCCATAAACATGGTTAAATTGCTGAGCTAAATGGCTCAGCAAGCTAAAGTGTGGCTAAAGTGTGGCTGAATTTCACTCGAAAGGGTTCCAACACCGAGCAGGACGTCCAAGAAACAATTGGGTGAAAAGGGAGGAAGCGTCTGGCAATGCACAGGATACCCAGGGGATACACTCGAATGCAGGGTGATGAAACTGTGCTTGTGTGACTACATGACAAGCACATCAGCCAGCAGTGTGGGCGTCTCTGACCCCGGAGATGAGACACAGATATAAAACACTAGATGTGACATGTCATAATGACCTGTCATTTATATCTATAATGAGATCACTGATGATGGTGACAGCTGCTTTTCCTCAAGTCAACAGATATAATCATATGTTTGCAAAAGAAACGTTAAAGTTTGAAGCTAGACTCTGACTTGTGTGTGAAGCTTTACAGCAGCTTCTATAAACGATGGGCCAACTCCTCCAACTACAGTATGTACACCAATCAATAAATTATATCCTAGTGCTGCTGCTGCTTCATTCTGTTGTCTTGATGAATAATTGTAGTGGCAGGTTAGAGTCATAGCATGACCCTAACTCCTGTACCCTCTGTCTTTCTGGATTGTGGATTAGTATTGTTTCCATCACCAAAATCTATGTATTAGTGCACTGATGACTGTGTTTGTCCATGTGGTGAAAGGTTCAAGGTGTCAGACCTGAAGTGGGAACATGGAGGTCTGACACACATTGTGGAGACCCAGGTACAGCTTGCAGACTGGTTCTCTGCCTCCACCGCCATGTGAAGGAGCTCCATACAGGATGGAGTCGATGTACGCCTTGATCTTCTCCAGCTCAATCTGGTGATGAACAGCCAGGTCAGCCAGAGAGAATAGCAACTCAAAATTGATTTTGCTGTTATTAGAGCTGTAAATATTATTGTGGTTGTGTTAGTTTTTATTGATGTGAATTTGTTTTGTAAGTTCCAGTGTTTTAATATGTTTAAGAATACTTAAATCTGTTATTAGTTAACATTGTTCAATTTCAAGTTAAAATTTGCCTTAGCAATGAAAAAAGTCTTTCTTTTTCAAAAAAATATTAGTTCAGGCACCATTTAGCCTCCAGTATTGTTTTAAAACTACCATTTTAGCATCAGGATCGTCATTTTAATGTGTCCAGTACTTTGGTTTATGACCAAAAATCTGTAAAACCTTTGGCTACTGGGTTTGAAACCATTCAGCCTCAGCTGATTGCTAGTGCCAGTTCTACTTAGCAATCACTGACATTCTAGCATGCTAAGCTAACGGGTTGATTCCACAGGATGTGGCTGCTTCACGTTCCAGCTGTGACATCGCCGTCACACCTGATCGCAGAAGTTCTAGTCAATTCTTGTGATTCCACCGAGGTGCCACCGCATGTTTCAGAAGCATTCTCAACAACCAGCTCTCTGCTTTGCTTAAAATGTGCGCCGTAACTGTTGCTGACAAGCAGCTGCATGAAGCTGCATAAAGCAGGTTGGAGGGAAGTCAGATGCAGGAACAGAATAAAGAATCAGCTGTGTAGACTCTTGATCACACATCACATTGTAACTACAATAACAACAATTAAAACAGACAAAATGAAGCAGAAAAATTAAGGAAAAATGACCAAATCAAAAAAATCTGAGCAAGTCAGTAAAGTCAGGTAGCCAAAACACTCCACACGGTTTTACTTTAGATGGACCCAAATGCAGGACTCAGACAGTAACGTGGTGCTGAGAAAAAGGTTTTATTGTAAAAAGATGAGGAGTGATCCTGTTGGTGAAGGCAGAGGTGAGTGAGCTGGTGGCAGGGAGACGAGGCAAGCCTGGGGGGTACAGGCTGGAAGGGGGAGCGTGGCTGGGAGGTGAGTGGGTTGGCAGGCTGTGATCCTGAGGCACAGGGAGAAACAGAATTAGTGTCCAAGGAGGAACACAGAATACATTTAAATTACTCCATCATCTGCTGAAACATTGATCTGAGGAGGACTGGAGAGAAGGTGTTTTGTACTGCCGGGCTGATGGGTGGCTGGATCTCAGGTGTGCAGCAGGGACCAGGTGAGTCGAATGAAGCATAATCAGGGAACCAGGAGAGAGAGGGAGGAGCCACGTCCACAGCACAGACAGAGAGACGGACAGGAGGACAAGAAACACAAGGGAGAAACAGAAAATAACTGGTGGCAGAAACAACATAGAGAAGTTACCAGTGGGACTGAGGAGTAAGATGGTGAACATGATAAAATAACTGCAGATCATCAGCATGTTAGCTTTGTTAGAATTTAACTTAAACTAACTAGTTGCAACATTTAGGGGTCATGTCCACCACTTTGGTGACACTGAACATCCACGGAAATGAAATTTAATTCATGTGACAGAAGTAAATTCAATAATGAATGTAAAAATGTCAGCAAATGTAGAAAACTTGCTCTTGTCCTCGCTTTGGATGAGGTGGAGGCTAAAGCACGCAGGGAGAGAGGGCGGACCCACTCGTCTGTGTGGGATCGAGAGATTTTGTTGGCGATCACCATCGCCGACAGAGCTCAGTTTAAGGAACAGGACACAGTTCGTGGTATTTTTCCCGCCTCTTTGTCACTGTGATTGGATGGCTGGATAAAGTTACAGTGACAAGCGTTGCATTTTTCTCAAAATTGAACATAAATCAACTCTCAGCGACTCAAAAAAAAAAACACCAAACATTTGGCGCCATACTTGCCAACTGGGAGACCTCAAAAATAGGGAGAATTTCGAAACAAAAGCACAGGGTCTGGCTCTCCTCCTGCAGAGAAATTTCACTTTCATAGACATTGTTTTCTGCATTCTGGTGACTTTTAAAGAATGACAACGAACAGATGCCAACAGATGACTTATAACTGACACCTGACTGACGACTGGAGCATTTAGCCTTAGTTCAATTTCAGAATTTGAAAATTAATTTTTAACTCATGGATTTGGAAGGGTATTTTAGGCTACATCTGAAAGAAGTCTGATACAGACTCTACCTGCCAGAAACAGGTTGTGATAATGAAAAGGGAAAAAAGGAGTGGAAATTTGTCAAAAATCAGGATAAATAAGGAAAATTGTCACCCTGGAGTCAAACAGGAGTCTCCTGGGAAAATCAGGAGGGTTTGCAAGTGTGTACTCTGCTATTCTCAGCAGAATAGGCACTCAGCGCCTTGTTATGATTTGTAGCATCATGTGAAAATGCAACGCTCCTCGTGCAAACAATCCAAATATACGGTGGCCTTACCGCACAAACTTACATCAAACCTAAGTTCAGCTGGTACAACAGGCCACTGAACAAACCGAAGTGTAAATATAAAAGATAAAAGAGAGGAGCAACAGAAATTCAATGTCTCAAAGCAGAAACATGAGGAAAAAGGATCAAGATGTAGTTGCTGACGTTGTCATGGAAGCAAGTCTCTTCCTCACAGGTAACAACATACTGCAGCGCGATTCTGCTCCTGCATTCAACAAGTGAATAAAAATGAATAGACCTACTGTATGTTAACACGAAACATGTACGCCTCAATCAAATGCTTTCCAGGCCGGGGTCTGCGCTGAAAAGAGAGCTGTTTTCACAGCAGAACAGAAATTGTGGCTTTTTTTGGAAGAGGAGGAGGAGGGCGAAGCAGCAGCACAGCACTAACTCATGATAAAAAGTTGGAGGTTAAAACTGGACTGAAAATGTACTCAGCTGCTCTTCTGCCAAAGCTCGGAGAGGTTGAACTCTGAAGAAAAATACCCCCCTTCTGGGCTGTACATTTAGACTGTAACCTGGTCTGTGTGCTTTAAAAATCCACCCTGTTCGAGTGCACACACACACATACACACACACACACACACACACACACACACACACACACTTTACACACAAAAGCATGTAAGTGAAGTGCAAACAATTCTTACTTACAATCACATTCTTATGAAAATAAAATGCATGTACCAGTTCACAGAAAAAATGCAAATAAAAAACATTAACCCACACACATTCTGCATACACACATACACACCCACATGCACGCTGGGAAAGACATACACAGCTGTGAACGTAGGTGTCATACTCGCCGTGCCAGATAAAACGGCTCTGTTTTTCTTTGAGCAGCTTTTGGCGCGGCCACATGATAAAATTCCTCCCCTAACATCTGTCAAGGAAAACCACGACCGCATTTACTAAAAAGTTAAACACCGGTCAGCTCCGCCAAGCCAGATCTGATAGCAATAAAAACCCAGCGAAAGAGGTTTGGAAGGAGATGTGGTGAAAAACACAGCGGGGCACCAAGAAGGATCCAGAGGTCGCAGGGTGGACGGACACGTATGATGGGATTAATGGAATTATTAGATTACAAAGCTGCTAATCATCTGGTAAACTGCTGCACTCAATTAAATGAAAAGCAGTGAAACAAAACAGCTTTCAGAACTCTGGAAGAATGTAAATATGTCTTAGCAACAGTACATGACATGACATGAGAATAATGTTGGTGGAATCTGAGTTTTTATTCTGTTGTTTTATTAAGACAAGATGGGAAACATGGGGGAAAAAAAACATGACATATCATCAAACCTCTGATTTTGATGCTATTTATTGCCTGAATTTTTTAAATCAAATGTAATTTAAAGTATTTAACTTTGTAATTACTTCTGTACTGTAGTTTTAATTGTAGTTTGTGTTTTTTCCTTCACACATTTGTGATTCACAGGAGGCGATGCAGCATATAATCCAGCTGCATGTAAACAGGAAGAAGTTGAATAATTTACATTTAACATTTACTTTCACTTTGATATTAACAAATATTGAGTAAATTCATTAAAGATTTAAATTTATGTAAAGAAGAAAGTAAATAATCTCAACAAAAGTAAAACTTTTTCAAAGCTGAATCATTCTGTGTAGTAAAAGCGTTCTCATTCTGTAGCAAAGTTATCAGTGATACACATGCAAGACTAGACTAGACTGGCTAGACTTTCACAATAAAGCTTGCTGAGAAACATTTCTGGAAGTCACACTTTTGTTATGTTTAGCAAAACATCCTGGTTTGGATTAAAATAATTTCTACCTTAAAGCAATCAGAACTGAACACTGGTCTCACATGAACTTTATAATAGTCCTCTTGTCCCACTCGTCCATCCACCCTGACCTCCTCATTGTTTTTTTACGTCATCATCTGCATCTTCATACACATGTGACACCTTGGCGAGGCAAAATTTACAATTTTCAGTTTCATTTAGCAGATACTTTTATCCAAAGTGACGTACGTCTGAGAGCTGATACGCCACAAGCAAGGTTCTAGTCAGGGAGAACAACACGAGTCAGTGCCATGAAGCAAAGTTCAAGTCTGAGAGGACGTAGGTGCCTGCAGGAAGTGCCAGTGGCGATGTGCATAGAGTGCACAAGATGCATTGGATTACAATGCATCTGCAAGTGCAAAGGTGTTCACAAAAGAGTGTTCAGTCTTTTCTTAAAGACTGAGAGGGACTCATCTGCAGATTGAACAGAGTTTGGTAGCTCGTTCCACCATCAGGGAACCACAAACTGGAAGAGTCCACCTAACAACTTTGGGCCCTGTTGTTGCGGTTCAATCAGGTGTCTTTCATCAGCAGAGCAAAGAGAGCTGGAGGGAGTGTAGACCGGAATGAGGGCGTTCAGGCTGGCATGGCATGAGTCAGTAACATGGAAATCTCACCTGAGGGGAGCCTACCACCTGCTCAGGTAAACATGGTGAGCTAAACAGATTCAGGGCATCAAATTATACAAAATAATTTTAAAAAGCATTGATTTTAGGTTTTTTAGTTCCTGCTGACTTTACAGTTTATCTGTGGGTACACATGCAAACCTGTGAATGAACCAAATGTAAGAGAATTTTATTTTCTGCAGAATTTTTAGCTATTATCCCACAGAATAACACCTAATGATGCAAACCTGTTTCCACTATCAGTGATTCTGTGGTAGATCTACACCAACAGATGCATGAATGTGAATTAAAGTGTTTTAAATCCTGTGGATTTTTTTTTATTTTTATTTTTTTACAGATACGAGACACTTGAAATGAGAAAATCTGAAATCTACTCTGCTTTTCTCAGGACTTTGTTGTTGCACAGTTAAAGATTGACAGTAGTCACAAGCTAAGCTGAAAAATAATCAGATTATAGATAAAGTGGGAGAAAATATGTGATTATCAAAATGCAGCTCTCCATAAAATTGGAGGAGGTGTGTGACGGAGATGTGGAACACTAACCTTGGACAAAGTTGCTCAGGTCTGCAGCTCTCAGTGGGAACACAAGCCTTCTGGGTGTGTACAGTCCTCTCGTGGGACACACACACACAACACACACACACACACACACACACACACACAACAGCCTTCCCGAAATATCATTGTTAAATCGTGTAATAGGGGCGACCATTAAAGTTGTATTCAATGAAGTTAAGCCCTGTTAAACAAGCCTGCCTTTTCAGCGTTGGAGATGGAGGGCATATGTTTCTGATTACATCCGCACAGGGAAACACAATAGCCCTCTTCAACCGGGTTCTTGATCCTGTTCACTTGGATTCGGCCTGACACTTTGCCACAATTCCCGGCCACAAACAGCGACAAGGAAACCCGAGACCCGTAAACAATCCATGTTTCTGCTTTACTACAGATTTCTGGGCTTGAGAAGGCGAACCACAGAGTTCACTACAACCTAATCTGATTATGGGACTCTGCGGGCCAAAGGCCGAGTGGGGACGGCCGTGGCACGGGGCCAATAGAGCTGCATTATGGAATAATATGGAGGGTCCGTTTCCATAATGTCCATTTTCCGAAGAAAAGTACATTTGTTGCCTCTAAAAACATTCATGCAAACACTTCCACTTTATCGATACCGTGGATTTCTGATGTTTATATCTGAATGATGCTTCAGCTGAGCGACAGCCGTGGCCAAAGAACCGAAAAAGAAACAAATGACAAAACACTATTGTTGACCTTTGTGACACATTATGCTTTCCTAAATGTTTCTGTTGGATCGCTGCTCTAATTAGCCGGTTTACTTGTTCTGTAGCAGAGATCAGTTGTTGTTCTTGGCACAGATACCTGGTGAGAAGACTGTCCTCTGAAGAAGAAAGACCGCATCAGTCGTTTCAGCAAAAACAAGCGGCCGTAGAAGTTACTTTCATCCGTCCGGGGCAAAGGAGGAAATAGTGTTATGTTGTTATAGAGCCACAAAATTTGTGGAGGAAGGAGGTCGAGGTGGATGGATGGGTCAGCTGTTCCAAATGTTTCAAATGAAGCTTCAAATGTCTGTCATCATATTTTATAGAGACAGGGCGAATTTAAGCCCCGCCTACACCAGGCGCTCCATTGACTTGTACTGTGTGACGGTGCCTCTTGTCACTTTCTGTCTGTTAGCAAACAACAGAAAAAGTTTTTATAAGCTGCTGAACCGTGAAAACGAGTCTTTAAGAAGGCAAAAGTTGATACAGACATCAGACTCATTAACATTATGCCTTGATTATAGTTGTTACTTTGACTTGACAAACTGTAGGAATTAGTGGTGTAATGATTCACACATGCATCTGATGCACTGGGCTTTAATGTGTAAGGTGAGAGCGCATCCATTCAGATGGCCTGTATCGGTAAAAAGCAAAATATAAATCGGAAAAGTTGATGCAGCACTATCGTATCGATACATCTCATTAGGATGCACATATGTTTAATTTTTGCTCAGACAAAACAAGCATTCCCCTTTCCTGCTCCTGTCTCTCCTCTTCATTTCCCAAAACAGTGAAAGAACTAACGATGCACAACCAAACTTTCATAATGAGGAAGTGTGGAATAAGTTTGGGTTTTATAAAAAAAGATTAGAAACACTGCTGTCATTTCAAATCATTTATGCAAAATGTGTCAGAGAGCAGAGTGCAGAGCCACGAGTCTCCAACCCACAGAGATGTTGTGTCACTGGGAGAGCAGCTAACATGTAGCATCCCTGTTCCTCCACACCCCACTTCCTCTACACGGTCAAATACAATCCAAACCACAGCGCTCTTCATATGAAACAGAGCAGCAGATCATCTTACTGCAAAAATGCTTTTTAAACAGTTTTAAAGTTTGTTCACAGATTCTCATTCAGGCTACAGCCAGCTGTTTGTCTCTGTCTCCAGACTTTGTGCTAAGCTAAGCTAACCACCTGATTGCAGCTTCAAATTTACGTACAGATGTGACCCAAAAAAAAAAAAAATTCTTTCTCTTAAAAACCAAACGTCAACTAAAGGGGCATCAGATGGGAAAATACTGGTATTTGATTCTGAGGATTTGTTGGATAGAGATCATGACAAGTCAGGAAGTCATAGTGTTTCTTAGAGTTTAGAAAAACTTTAAAAAGCACCGTTAGCTTATGTGCCATAGGTTATTCATTGGTTATTAGAAGTAAAGTATAAAAGATAATATCTAAACTGACCTTATTGTAAATTTAAGGAACAAGAACTGTTTCTTAAAAGGTTCTCCTAAGGGATCTTTTCAAACACAAGTATGTAAATGTTGAGTGAGAACTGAGAAAACTGAAGATATGAGGTTTTTCCTCCAAGAGCTGTAATATTATACCCAACAAGAGCCGAGCTTCCAAGCCATTGTGTTTCTCCTTAAACAATCCCATTCCGTGATAGGAGGAAAAAACATACAAGAAAGCATACCGTGAAGTCAATTTCCCAATTATGTTTCATTTCCTGTCGAGCCAACACACTTTTACACCATCATAAATCATAGGAAATATCAGTCACCATAAATCATACGTGGAGATTTAAATCAGCTGTTTGTATAATCCAGCGCCTGTATCTCAGATGGGCTAATGTGTGGAAATGTGTGATAATTAAAGCCAGACGTTCTCTCTGTGGGGAATTTTGTTTCCCAATGTCCATTTAACAACAGTCAATACCTCCTTCAACTGCTCTGCTCACTGGGCTGCAGTAGCGCTGATGAAGTTTGATTTGTGGGGACAGTTTGTTTTGACAGTGACTTCAGGATTTTCTGTGACCAGAACAGAACAGAACAGAACAGAACTCTCTTTGAAGGATTGTCAAGGAGTGTTGAAACTGGCCGAGGGTGTTCTTCAAACTTTAATTCTAAAACTAACCAGAGACAAATGTTTAGTCAATGAAAATCACAACTACAGTGCATCTCAAAGGTGTTTGCAGAGTTCTGTTTATGAGAACTTGTAACAAAATACTAGAATTTTAGCCATGCTAGCAGCACAAGGATTACCGATTGTCCCAAAGGCCCATTGTCCCAAAACCCCAGTGATCAAAACAAATCCCAGTGGACAGAAAGCCAATTTGGCTGGCAGCCCATGATTCCAAAAACAAATGCCCATTGCTGAGAAAGTAGATTTTTAACTAGCTCACAGCTCTGTGGCTCTAGAAGTATTTTTGGACCAGAAGAACTTTTTCATAGTTCTCAGAACAGTTTGCAGGACCCATCTCCTCTTTATTGTGTCTGCACTGCAAGAACTGGGAACAATGGTAGTTCTTAGAACACAGTTTTGAGGGACTTTTTTAACCTTCTACTTCAGAGTCAGTACTCTCCCAGGACACGAGGAACCTTAATTGACATAAGTGTTCTTTTAGTGTATTTTAAAAAACATGTCTAAAATATTAGCAGCACAAACAACAGTTCATAATGGCAGCCTTAAAAAAGGGAACAATGTACAAAGAAAAAAGTGCTTGAAAGTATTTGAAAATATTTCTCTGGGGAGCTTCCCAGAACTGTTTGGTCCAAACCCGCCTTTTGTTGGTCGGTCAGTTTACAAATTTGGCCCAGACTGAAATATTTCAACAACTTTCACCAGGAAATTTGGTTCAGATATTAATGTCTCCCTTGAACCATGTGTTTATTTTTGTTGCTCTGTTAATGAAGGTCACCTGACTGTGGATGTAGAAGGGACTGGCAAATCATTGGCCTTTTGCTTATGTACTGCATGCAATGTGAAAGTGTAAAGCAGTCGTGTAGACCAATCTGCTCTACATGACTGGACTGGTCCAATCTTTGAACCCATCTGCTATTGTCTGAAGATGATTTAGCCTCTGGGGAAAATAGTCAATGTTCTGAGGCTTCTGGTGTAGCGAGTGAAAATCCACACCAACACTTCTTTATCTGGTCACCAGTCATTGTTTACAGTCCAATTAGCAACTTGAAGGAGTTGGAGTCTTATCTCTTTAAACAAATATCTGCATATGGATGCAAAAAGCAAATAAAAAGCTAAAATGTTATCCAACGATAGCAGTTGGGTTCCAAGATTAAATTTTGACGAATGCGTTCCACCTTTAGCTCTCCACACCAACTGTTTACCTGCATATCACCAAAGCTCGCTCTGGATGGTCAATGCTTGGACAACAAAAATAAACCAGAACCCTCCAAATACCAAAATCTTGTCTCTTGGCTACAGATTCTGCATTCATATGCAGGAAACTAATGACCTTCCTGTCAGCCTAATGAATGTTAGCACGCTAAAATGCTAAACTTACAGTAGATGGTGAACAGGGGAAACATTACCTGCTTGTCGAACTTTTTAAACTAAGTGTTGAAGACCTAAACAGTAAATCAAGCCTGGCACCTCTACTTCATCCCACTGAGAAGCTGAGCTAGTTTTGACTTTTTGTCATTTTTCATGCGATTGACCCCAACAATTGTTCACTTGCTGTACAGCTTCAGTTGAAAACTAAATGTAAAGTAAATATGTTTGTTAAAATTTTGTACCTTCAAAAGTAAAAGTTACACATACGCACTTGTAATGTATCAGTGTAACCCTAAGTGTTAGCTGCACAGCTCGTGTCTATCTCAATAAAGTAATCAGTTTAAAAGTACTTAAATAAGCAACATGTTTTCATAGATATTCATCCCAGGGTTCAGCCTCGAATTTCTAAAGTGGGTCTCATGCTGGAAAAAACAACACTGTGAATACCTCTTATCTGTAACTGGCATTTGTTGTACACAGCTAAATTTAGGTCTGTCAAGTCTGAGTGAATAGGTTCCTTCCCACATCTGAAAAGAATGAGCTGATTGTTAACTAACACACAAATCAGTGTGCTATAAATCACCGCCTTTGAACAAACATTTTTTTCATTAAATTCAGAGATAAACAAAATATAAATCTGAGGTTTACGTCTCCAGAAGCGACAATGGAAAGTGTAGCACAGTTTGACTCAAAATAAGTACAAACCCTAACCCTAAACAGAGTGATTAGGGTTAGGGTTTTAAAATCAGCTTTATTGATTTTAGTAAATATACACTCATTCAGAATGTGTTGCCCAAACTCATCTGAGATGGACTGACGCAAAGTGGAAAAGTGTGCTGTGGTCTGACGAGTCCACATTTCAGATTGTTTTCACAAATCATGGACGTTATGTCCTCCGGGCTAAAGAGGAAAAGGACCATCCAGATTGTTACCAGCACTAACTTCTAAAGACAGCAGCTGTGATGGTATGGGGGTGTGTTAGTGCCCATGGCATCATGGGTAACTGTCACATCTGTGAAGGCCCCATTAATGCTGAAAGGTACATACAGGTTTTGGAGCAACATATGCTGCCATCCAGACGTCTTTTTCAGAGACGTCCCTGCTTATTTCAGTGAGACGACGCCAAGACACATTGTGGACGTGTTCCAACAGTGTGTCTTCATAGTAAAAGAGTTCAGGTACTAAACTGACCTGCCTGCAGTCCAGACCTGTCTCCCATTGAACATGTGTAGTGCATTATGAAGCACAAAATACGACAACAGAGACCAAACAGGACTGTTGAGCAGCTGAAGTCGTTTATCAAGTAAGAATGAGAAAGAACTATGAGTGTCCTCAGTTCACAAACACTGACTGAGTGTTGTTAAGAGAAAAGCTGATGTATCACAGTGGTAAACAGGCTCCTGTCACATTTTTTTGGAACATGTTGCAGGCATCAACAATAAGAATGAACATTAAATATCTTGTCTTTGTACTGTATTTAATTGAATATAGGTCAAAAAAGTTCTGTTTTTATTCACATTTTACACCGTGTCCCAA
Source organism: Lutjanus argentimaculatus (assembly GCA_034769285.1). Classification (NCBI taxonomy): domain Eukaryota; kingdom Metazoa; phylum Chordata; class Actinopteri; order Lutjaniformes; family Lutjanidae; genus Lutjanus; species Lutjanus argentimaculatus. The sequence goes on from JAWZSL010000050.1 coordinate 255,735, forward strand.
CTTTTTTGGAATAGGGATTTGTAGTTTTTATTATGTGTCAATGAGAAAAAAGGGAGCTCCGCAGCTGCTGCATGACACATTACCTCCTGGACAGTTGCAACAAGTGCTTTCCAAACTCAACTTGTACGCTGAGCACAAATGAGCTGCTCTGGGATTAAAACACAAACTGAGCAGCGCTGATACTCCCAAGCTCCTGTCTTCAAAGTCTATCTTAATACATCTATCCAGACGCTAACAGTAAAATTTCCTCACATGGTCTGCAGTTTGTAATTTCTAATCCAAGATTCCTGGTGTTGGAGCTGCGGGCGAGCAGCTAAACTCTTTAAAGTTGTTTAACTCCGGCCCCGCTCAGCCTCTCCCCACCTTCGCCCTGTCAGTTCAGGTTTTCAGAGAGGGGGCAATAACACTGGCATGCCTCAGCTTTGATTAAAGGAAATGCTTACATCACTCCGTCTCCAAGAGAAACAAGCCATTCGCGCGGCGCAGATGGATTCATCCAATGGTTGAGGAGCTTTACGAGGGGCCGGCAGACAGGTGTGCTTGCAGAGGAGTGTTGCTGCTGATGTGTTACATAGCAACAGTAAAGCTGTAGCTGTCTGCACAAAACAGACCGTGAGGTTGTGTTTAATGGGTCAAGACTTAAATAAAACTTAAAGCCCGTGGGAATTTGGCTTGAAATAGTAAAAATGCATATATGATATCAAAGTTGAGTGTCTCATTAGGTATCCAAATCATGTTTTGATTGACAGCTCCTTCAGGAGTACCAACAACGTATTTCAAATACCTGAAAGAAAAAAAAAAGAAAAAAAGGAAGCAAATGCACCGTTTAACTTGCCAATGACAAGATTTTACAGCAGTTGCAGTGTTCACTGTCAGGCAGTAGGGGATGCTGTGACAGACCACAGGGGACACATGCAGCTTATGTTAGCCACACTAGTGACAGTGATTCTCAGTTTTGAATGAAGCCAGAACACAAGTTTTTTTTTGTGTTTTTCTTTTGATATATTCCATGTTAACATATTCATACAACTGAATATTCTATGGATACTGAAAAATCAGTGAATTTTGTCAAAAATGCTGCCGCTGGCTGGCAACTTAAAAAAAAAAAACACTGAAAAAAGTTAAAGAGTTCAAGAGGACAAGTGACTTAGAGTGTGAAATCGGAGAGCGAGCAGCAGTAGTGAGAACAAAGCAGTGAATCAGGGAAATAAAATGTTATTTTTTGATAGTTTGACAGCAGTTACATTCTGAAGCACTAATAAATAAAGGACCACACCACTGCATAACGTCAGATTAGCAAAAGTGATCCTCAGTCTGCTCTGCCTGTGTATGTGTGTAAAACTCTTTCTGCAGCTCTCACAGACAGAGAGCAGAGGAATGATGTGATTAACCTCAATGTTTTTATAATCCTGACCTCAAAACCTGCACGCTGTAAAGTCTGAGGATGACACACAACTGCCAAACATTTAAAATTAGGAAATGCATGTAGATACAGACACCACCACACACTTCTAGGATGGGGAGGGCAGTTTTAGCTTCTCTGTGAAATCAGGGTGATTACTAAAAGTTCAGGGGGCAACAGGAAATACTGGAAGTCTATTTGACAGAATTATTTCACTAAGAAAAAGGATGCTGATGTTGGCTGCAGATGGTGAAATTATATATATAAATAGCTCTTTTTCAACTGTAAAATCAGCCAATATCCTTATGAATGGACAAAGACACACTTGATATGTCTCGTCTAGAAACACTTTTCACTAGAATTCAAGCTGACCAACTTGCCGTCAGAAAGCCTTTTTAGAAAGGAAACTGCTGTTGTATAAGCTAAATATTGTTTCTACAAAGCCACCAGACTCCTTTGGCAAAAAACATTAATTTTAACTTGCAGAACACGGGAGCTGTTGATCTACAGCTGCCTCAATCATTTAGTTTGTTTGTGTTATTCTGTGACTTTGGTGAATGCAAACTAATCTTTTCAAACACCAAACTCACACAATAACACAGACAAACGAAATGAGGCAGCGTAGACCAACTGGAAGTAAAATTACTGATTTTGCTAAAGGAGTCTGGTGGTTTGCCATTGGCTAAAACTAATTCTGCTGCTGACCCTGTCCACAGCAGTACGTTGCTTAGCTTCCTACTTCAGTACTACTGCTGCTTCTCCAAACTGGGGGCTGTGGCAACATCTACTGTTGGTAATACACTGAGTACTAGGGCAGTTGTTCTCTTTTTAATCTGGAGAACAAGTTTGTTAGGCCAAGTAATCTCTGCAGCTCTACAGTACCTCAGTATAATGCTGTTTTTGCACATGATTTTCCTTTTGCAAAAAATTGTGATTTGGTTCTGGTTCTATGATATGGATACTGGACATTGGATATTGGATTTTATTGTGATTGCAATTAAATGTGCAGGTGTATGGACTGCAAATGATCCAAACTGTCCCTTTAACTTTCAACTGCACTCGCAGCAGTTTGTGAAGCTGACCTTTAAATCAAACACAGTCATTCTTGGGTTAAATTGTAATTTGGCTTCTTAAAATTGTACAAATTCCTTTGATAGTTTAGTCTACAGAGGCTGGGGGGGCAGAGGTTCACACTGATACGAGTTTGGAGCTCGGTCAATTAGACATTTTTTATTGAAGAGTAGTTTATGCAACTTTCCCACATTTGGAGCAGGTCAGATTAGCACTTCATCACTGGCCTGTATTTATACATCAGAAATTCTTTACATGCTTCATAGAAAATCTTGGATAAGACACACAAATTACTCTTCATTGTACATCTGAATGGGCGAAGGCACAATGGCAGATAAGTGCTGAAAAAAAGGGCATTTCTGAGTACAGTTCACTACAATAGCATTTCTGTTAGATACAAACTTTGTACACCAATCAGGACAAAAATACAAATCTGAGAAGGGAAAACAAAAGCAGTAAAAATCTATTTGAACTAATGTGAGTGCAGTCTTTTTAAAATCAGAACTCACAAAGTGTCTGCGTTGTCTTCTCGGCCTCTTTCAGATGCATCCCGCTGATCACCACCAACATCAACAGTCCACACGAGTTTTAGTGAGTGGGTGTTAAAGAGCATCACCTCCATGAGTTTGTCTGTCTCTGTTTAGTCTTTAACCGTCTTTGGTATGCAGTCTGATAGTCCACTTGAGTGTGAAGAATAATGTCTGCTGCATAGCAGTGAGTTCAGTCACAGTCAGCTGAGTTAGGACTGTTTTTCTCAGTGTTGATCTTCCCATTTTAGGTTTGATCATAATTTTAACAAGCACATTTATCTTTCCTCTGAGTGAAGGGCAGAAGCTGTCTTTCCTTCTCAGTCTCGCTCTTTGTCCCTGTTCAGACCTGGTATTAACATGCAACCTGGGTGATCCAATCACAACTGGGCAGCTCTGAGTGCAGGTGTGAACGCATTTGAGATCCGACCACATTCAGAGGTGGTCTGTGCTGCATGTGACCACATTCTTTTAGCACTGTGAACACAATGTGCTCTGGGCCATATCAAAGGACCGCCTATTCAACTGACGTACATCAGTTGCTTCATTGTAATGCAAATTATTATGTGTCTGGGTTCTCTTACCTGCAGTGGATGTTTGTGAACACACTAGTGACCCCAGACTCCCTTAAGAAATCACACTAATTTGAGAAACTCAAAATTTCAAGGCAGCTGTCTTCACTAGATCTTTGAGTTTTGAATCAAACTCAAACTCTTGAGTTCTGAAATAAACTAAACAAAGTTTTGCTGATCTATATATAATCTTTTGTTGAGATGATTCACACTTCTTCTTTAGATAAACTTGATTCTTTGAGTTTTAGAAACCTCAAAAAAGTGTTTGGATGCTTGAAAATTAAATAGCTGCAACTGAAAATATCAAATTATCCATTATTCACTTTCACTTCAATGAGTTTATCAACAATGTTTGAAATACAAAAGTAAAACACGTTCAAGTTTACCTACAGAAGAAAAGTAAATTATCTCAACAAAACATTATTAGTTGGTAAAATGTTTTTATATCTTGAGAATTTGATTTCAGCTCAAAACTCAAAAATCTATTAAATCTATGAAGTTTCCTTGAAATTTTGAGTTTTCTCAGCTTTTTCATTTTTACAGCGTTTCCAGAAACTTTATTGACTCAAACACAGCCTATGACAAATTCTTAATTGTTATATATGAAGTTATTTATTTGTTTTTGCATAAAAAGATTGTGTCTGTTTGTCCCAGCATGTTACTACAGTTGAGCCGCTGGTTAAAAAGAACGATGGTTTTATTTGCATACAGAGCGGGGAGGTGAACCACGGCGATGGATTCCTGATCTTAATCTGAATTCTTAATTGGTTGAGCCTTATTGTAAATTCAATACATACAAATGATTATTTCCTCGTGAAAAACATCACGTTGCTGAGAAGAGCAGACAGGAGAGAAGCTCAGCGGTGCGCTGGGATGCACACGTTTACTCTGACTTTCTTTGTCATCTCTGATATGAAAACAGTTTAAACAAAGGTTGGACTTTATTTTATAGTACACTAATGAGACATAACAAGTTGTTCTTTATATTAAATTAGACTTAAACTAGAAATTGTATTAGATGCTTATTAGACCTCATTAGAGGGCAATTAGGGACACATTACAATATAACTGTACTGTAAACTTAAGTGTTTTAATTCCTATTGTTAGATCCTTATTAGGGATACATTACAAAGAAGTGAATTTTAAACTAAAGCGTATTGTTTCTCACTGACAATAGAAATTAATACACTTTAGTTTACAGTACTATCTATGTTCTATTGTAATATGTCTCTAATTACCTTCTAAGAAAATCCAATAAGCATCTAGTAAAGTTTAAAATAACTGTCTAACAAAAAACATATTATTTCTAGTTTTTTGTCTAATTTAATACAAAGCACAGCTTGTTACGTCTGGTGTCTGTAAAATAAAGTGCAACCAAAGTGAAAGTGTTCATTATGCTCATAGTTAAGTTTTAAAATCCCAGCGCACCACAGAGCGCCTCTCCTGCTGGGCTGCTGACAGTGCAGGTAAAATGGCTTTTATGGCTGATAGAGAGTTTAGTGGCGCTGAACTAAAAAAAAGGAACAAATAAATGACCAAATGGACAGTGATGGACCTTCAACTGACAAAACAGCCCGAATGTTTATTGTTCAATGTGAGATCTGCTCACAAGTGGTCACTTGAGACACACTGTAATGCCGGGTGTGAACAGACACACTCAGAGTTGTCCACTTGTGACTGGATCACCCAGGACACGTGTTAACACGAGGTGTGAATGGGCTCTGAGTCTCACCTGTCTCTGCTACCTGCAGCCACATGACTCCACCACCATGTCCTCGTACTGCTTGTAGACGACGTTATTGGCTGAGTCGATGTAGAGTATGCTGATTGGGCTGAGTCGTGTCGGGACGCAGCAGGTGGGCGGCGTCGACTCCGGGTCCATGGAGTTCATCAGCGTCTGTATGATGGCGTGGTTGGTCGGCTCAAGGTGCGAGCGGATGGGGAAGTCGCAGACGCCGTCACAGTGAAAGGCCTCGTACTCCAGCGGCGCGATGATCCAGTCGTCCCAGCCCATCTCTTTGAAGTTCACGTGGAGCCGTCTCCGGTGACACCGCGGCCTCGTCTGCGTCTTAACCACCTGATGCTGGGGGAGGGACTGTGGTGGCGGCGGCGGCTGCTGCTGCAGAGGTTTTTTTGCCCCTCTTGCAGCAGGAGCGCGGCGCATGCGTCGCTGGGTGAAGAGGTACTCGTAGACGGTTTTGTTGTCATGGCCTGACCGCTGCTTTGATCTCGTTGTAGAAAAGATCGCGCTTCTTGCTTCTGCCAAACGCCAGGAAGAAGGCCTTTTCCTTATTGGTCCTGCCAGGTCGGGCAAACCCTAGCGTGCGCAGGTCCATGGGGCGACCGCCTCTGTGCTCCAGGGCCTCCAGTTCAAAGCACAGCTGCTGGGAGTGCTGGTTCTGCTGGTTTTTGAAGCCCTTGAAGACTTTCCAGATGTCAAACACTTCCCATTTGCTGCTGAATCCGCCACCGCCGAGCAGATCCTCCATGGTCTTCGTCTGGAGCAGAACGGCCTGTTGTTTACCTGACGCGCAGGTGTACAGCTTCAGGCACGGGGACGAGCCTCCTCCTCCTCCTCCGTCAGCCGCTGTGGATCCCATTGAGGCTCGGCGGGGGTCAGACAGGCGCTTCCTCAGGATGCGTAGTTCGGCTCCCAGGAGCCCGTCTCGTTCCAGAGAGCTGACGTTGAAGTGATACCTCTGCCGTCTCAGCTGGGGCCCGCGCTCGTCTGCGAGGGAGGACAGAGAGACAAAGAGACAGAAATATGAGTTCAAACTGACAGAAATACACACACACACACAGAAGTGGATAAAAGTAAAATTAGTTGCAGATGCACAAAAAGTGCAGGTGCAAACATGACATGAAGAAACAGATGTAAATACACAGTATAGCTGCACAGACGTGCACTAAGGCAGACATGTGAGAATGTACACGCACACAAGAGATTATATGAGACGATTGATTAATCAATCAAGAGAAAAATAACTTTACTGAACTTTTGTGATCAAATAATCATTTTAACATAGCGAAAATAAATGATTTGCTGGTTCCAGATTCACCAGATGTGTGATTTTCTTGCTTTCTTTTTGTCGTACATCATAGAAAGCTGTTTTTGATCATTGGACATTTGAAAACATAACCCTGGGTTGTAGTAAATTGGAACGGGCTTTCTTCATACATGTAGTGCTGCTGGAGTCATCCAAGTAAGGAAATACAATACGCGCAGTACGCATTATCTGTTTTTTAAGTGCTTGAATATCAAATCATCACTGAAGTGTACGGCCCCAATCAGAAAAGGTGCAGTTTTTCTGGTGAGACACATATTTTTCCTGTTGGTTTCTACATTGAAGAGAAAAGTGTGATGCAGATTGGCAGTCCTCTGAGAGACAGACAGAGTGAGTGCTCATGTGGACTGACTGCTGCATAATATTCTCAACATGAAACTATACAGTAAGTCAGTCACAGCTGTCTAATGTATGTAAACTTGAGCAGCAGAGTCAGACTCTTTGCACTCATTTCATGCAGTGAATTAAGGATTTAATTTGATCTGCTTGGACACATCTCCCATCTGCGACTGGAGGACAAAAAAGGTGGGACGGGGGACGAATATATCGCCAATCCCTGATAGATGAGCTGATGACAGCTGGTTGGAAAATTTGAACATATCGCCCAATGTCACTGCAGCAAATATCGTGAGACATTTAAGCAGCAAAACTCAAAACTTTAGTTATAAACTTGACAGGACAGGGAAATGCTTCAGTAGAAACAGAATTAAATAATCAGCTACACTGCAGTACAGTTCTGCATAAAGGTGCACACTAGAGGCTGACGTTTTTGGGGGATTTCCATAGGATGGGAATCAATTTCACTATCGATCACAGGACTGGGATAGGACAGGGGGGAAAAAGTCAACAGGAGCAGGAATCATAATAACAATTGGTCAGATTTCTGCTGGCACTTGACTGTGGATGATGGGATGGGAGTCCTTCCCCTTGAGAGCTTTTATGCCTTTATTGTGATAGGACAGCTGGAGAGAAAAGAGGAAAGGGGGAGAGAAAGTGTGGGGATGACATGCAGCAAAGGGTCACAGGCGGAAGTCAAACCAACAGCTGCTGCAGGGGACTAATGGCTTCCGTACATGGAGCAAATGCTCTACTGACTAGCTACAAGGCTACAAAGATATATGTTTTTTTACTCTGTCATGGGACTGGGACGGGACCGGAGTATTTTTGTGGGAGTGAGATGGGCCAGGAGTTAAAATCCACTCCTGTGTCATGCTCTAACACACTGTTTCCCACCTGCAACCCACTGACTATTAATCAGAATGTTCATTTTTATGACCCAGCCCATCCGTTCCACTGATAACCACAGAGCCCACAGTTGTAACTGCAGTCTGCACATCACTAGCAAGCGAGCATGCATGCACGCCATAGGTCCTGCCAGGTTCTGGTAAACGATGTATATATTAGTAGAAGTACTATTTAAGAAAAAGTATCAGATATACATAAAACGCTGCCAATAACAATAGAAAAAAATAAAGTAAAAACAATCTGCATTATATTCTTTAAAATAAGAGTTTTCACAGATCACACACACACACCAGCACAGAAACATCAGGAGGAATGAACTGAATGGTGTGGTGTGTAATGTTTTCTTATGTTGTCAGTGAGGGAAACCAGTGAACTTCCATGTCCAAATGAAATCCAGCTATGAAACACACACACACACACACACACTCACACACACACCAGCAGCAGCAGCAGATCTCTCCACTCTGCTCACTTCTTCTCACGTCATTCCCCCTCCTTCCTATCCAGGACTTTAGCATGCATTGAAAAGTACATTAGAACCAGACAGGGAGACCACATCGGACTGTAAACAGGCCTGTTATTACGAACCTGCAGCTATTCCTGCCGATAGACAGTTAACCAGCATCTGCTGCAGAGGAAACAAACCAGCCGCAACACACACACACACACACACACACACACACACACACATATCCTGGCTGTTCTTTGTGGAAGATCTGATTAAAGCTCAAAATGAGAGGAATTTCATTCCTTAAACGGTCACGTACTTTTAAAACAGAAAGGACAAAACTGTTTGTAAGATGCAGATGAACTCTCAGGTGTAGTTTCTGCTGTCACCTCAAAGTCAAACTGAAATTAAATTTCTTTTTTTCACAATTTAGTCCGATACAACAATCCTGGAATAAATCCTACAAACACAAAAGTCACACATTTACATTTACACACTATTTCAGCTCTACGACCCCTTCGTGCTCCTGCCATGCTCTACTGTCCTAAGTAAGTAAGAACCTGTGTCCCTTGCACATATTAAATACACAGGGTCCTATCTTATGCTGGGCTAAAATGCAAGTTCAAAGCAAACACCGTAATGGATTTAATTTATTTGAGGTGTGTCCGAATCCACCTCTGTCTTGCATCGGGGCCAGAGGTATCCTGCCCTGTCCTGCTTCTTGCCCCTGCAGTGTACAGCCGATTACACTTATCAGCTGTGCCAAAGTACCTTGATTAATTCATGGGTGGGCAACAAGGAGGAAACAAAGAGAAAAGATTCTCAAGTGAGGAGACAGATCTCCTGGTTCGAGAGGTGAAGGTGCACAGTGTGCACTATATGGAAATGGCAGGATGCCACCAAAGCAGCTTCATGTGTAAGTACTTTATTTCATATTAACACCTATAAAAAGTAATACATGAATGTGAGACACACACCTGCACGCACGCTGCTTACATCAATATTTACACTTTATTTCTGACAGGAAATATGTTCAAAGGACACTTTACTAATCCACACTCCTGTGTGGGAAAAGAAATTGACCTAAATGAAAGGTGTTTTATGATTGTGGAGACTTGTAGGTGTGCTTCAGCCAAATATGCCAGTTGCTATCTTGTGCAGACAGACCTTCTGCAGCACAGACTTTGTGCTTTGACCAGGTTTTAGCCAGTCTAAGGCACAAGTGGTTTCGACTGCAATGAGCCATGCACAAGATACCAAATGCGCCTGGCCATTCCTTTGTTTTGCCTTCAGTTTTAGACCTCCCACCCACTGCCACACAGACTGGGCACAAGTTCATTTGCTATCTTGCAGACGTGGCAAAAATGCCACCTGCGCTGGGTGTAATAGGGCCCATAGTCTCACACAATAAGACAACTACTTGTACCCTGTACACGTTTCCTACAGGCCTGCTGAGCGAATTGTTCCACACTGCTGGTCCACGATTTCATCCTAAACAGAAGTCTAGCAAATGGCACCGTTCCAACCTTTCTTTAAACATGGAGAAGTAGATTTGATTAGTGAAAAGTCTACCCCAGATGCAACTGTTCTAAATAAATACTGGCCTATTTCTAGGTTGCCATTTTTACCAAAAGTCATGAAAAAATGTCTTTTGTCAGCTTTTATCCTTTTTCAAAAATTACATTACAGAGAAATTTCAGTCAGGCTTCAACATGTCTCGACTCTAGTAAATATTCCACACCCATTGTACTTGACCTCAGCTCTGTATTCAATACAGGTGACCATGATCTTCTCCTTAACTGTGTCAAGCACCAGGTCGGTATCCAGGGTAGCGCCCTCCAGTGGTTCGCTTCCTATCAAACAGATAGATCTTTTCTGTCAGAACTGGAAACCTCTTCTCCTAATCTGCTTCCGTCACCTGTGCAGAATGCTGCTGCTACATGACTATGGTATCAGGGAAGCAGGACAGCATCACACCAGTCCTGACGTCCCTGCATTGGCTACCAATTAAACACTGGCTGGAATTTAAGTTCTTTTATTTGTTTTTAAAGCTTTATGTGGCCTGGTGCCCCAGTACATATCTGAGCTCCCCTGCTCCTTTATACAACCCCTCTGACCAGCTGCTCCTGGCTGTCCATCAATCAAGGCCAAGGGGTAAAGGTGATTGGATCCATTTGCAGTTTCCACCCCAAAGCTATGGAGCAGTCAACCATTTTTAATTAAGTGTTTCCCCTCTGTAGACACTTTTAAGGCAAACCTTTGATCCAACTTTGGTCCAAAGCAACATATAAGTGAGATTCAAGAATAAGTGCCTCAAATAACAGTTCAAGTTCCACCTGACACAAAAGCCACAAAGCTTGCCGGTGCATGACCTGGAATATAAGAGCACATCGCAAATTACACTTGACACCTGACAGAGTTTTAAGGGTTTCACTCTGGACTCCACAGGAGTAAAGCTGCCTGAACTGGTTCCTCCTTGGTTCTTGTGCTATTGTGGACTGAGACCAAATACCACTCTAATCAATTTATTTTGGGAAACCTTAAGTTTTGTCTTCCAGTACTTGGGAAGACTACAGTACCAGCATGTGCAAGTGTAACTGAAGTGGCACTGGACCAAACTGGATGCCGAAAGTTTTCAGTTTTCCCTGTCCAGGAACACTGACTTTCTGGCCAAGAACTTAGTTCTGGTTTTCACTTTTCCTACCACTTTTAGGGCCTTACCTGCACTCAAGTGTAAAGGCCAAAGTATTTAGCCTACACAATAATTATTTTTGTTTGTTTAATTCTGTCTTCATCTTTTCTTCTGTCCTTCCTTCTTTCCTTTCTGCTTTCCATTCTTTTCCAACTGAAGGCATGAAAATCTCCCAAACTGGAGATGAAAAACCACATTTTCTCATAAAGAGGATTCCTTTGTTGAAAGATATGAACATGTTGGAAGACGAGTCAAAAATTCCCCCTCACTATGAAGGATGAAAAATCTGAAAACTCTTTTGTCTGTGATATTCCTGTTTTGTGCTAGAAATGATAAAGTATAGAGTAATTTAATGCATTATTATTGCAATACACAACTATAAAAAAAGATACTTTATACACACCCACTTCCCAATACAGAAATTCCTTTAAAACTTTTAAACCTTTAAAGCAAACTCCAGTTTTCTCTGTTTGTATAGTTGCCAGATGGTGGGAATTATTAGTGTGACACATCAATGTCTGACTGATTGATGTATCTTTTTTCCTTCACCCCCACTTCAGGAACTCTGCTTCTGATTGGCTCTTAACCAACCAAACCTTCGTTGGTTAGGTTGGTTATTTTTCCATGGATATGAATACAGAGAGAATCTGGCTCTCACTCTGGTTTGCCTTAAGCAGAAAAACTTTGAAAACCACTGATGAAATGGCTAAATTTTAAAGTGCACAGCTCTGAGTTTTAATATTTATGTGTTTAAATTGACTACCACAAAATTGTGTAATATAACACTCGGCTATATCAGCAACATGTGGCAAATGGGAGGAGAGAGAGAGAGAGAGAAAGAAAGAAAGAAAGAAAGAAAGAAAGAAAGAAAGAAAGAAAGAAAGAAAGGGGAAGAGAGTTGATGTGAAGAACTGAGGGGGAAGAGTTGTGTCAGGCCATCAGTTACACCTTCGCTCACCCCTCTCCATGCGGACGAGGTCAGCAGCGATTTGCTGAGGACACACTAAACAAATAAAGCCCAAATTAAAAGTACATTAAGTGCTTGAAATGTAAACCTTTAGCAGGACTAGAAATATTAAACTCTGGTCATTTAAACATTGTTTCAAACAGTTTTACACCGTAAAGATAACATTACACAGGGGGGCCACCCTACTTGTGGCTGTGAGGAGTGTTTATTTACCCTCCTGAGGCCGTATATCACTGAGAGCAGCAGCGCTGCCAGTGACTGACCAGATGGCTGCAAACACACACACACACTTACTGAAACAAAAATACAACACACACATTAATAGAGAAGTATAAATATACACATCTACATGTGCATTGCAACTGGAAATTTAGTTTGAAATCCAAAATATTTCTCTCTAATATTAAAGGGATAGTTCAGATCATTTGTAGTGTGGCTGTATGTCCACAGCAGGATATTAGCTTAGCTTCCTACACCAGTACTCCTGCTGCTTCTTCAAACTGGTGGTATGTCGACCTCCATCTACTGTAGGTAAAACACTGACTGTGGATAAATACCTCACACAATCACACTTAAAAAAAAAATCCAAACTATCCCCTTAAATATTTGTGGCTGAAAAAGAAGCAGTAAAAGTTAAAGTTCAGGGAATCTGAGGTATCATTTCAGAGCTTAACAGTCATAGACTCAGTTTATATTCTTCAATAGCTGCAGTTTGATCAGATCAGATCACACAAGCAAACAGCCCAACAACTGCTGATTCAAATCCTGATCAGTACATCGAGTCTTTCCAAATGAGTCCTGCTCTCTTTGAATTGGCCCGTCGAGCACCGAGACAAACACAAATACAGAAATCTTTCATGCAAAATAACCAAAAATGTTACAACTTTGGCTTGAAATTGTTCATAGAAAGAAAACAACTGAGAACTGATCTGTTATCTGTCTTCACCTACTTCATCATTATATCAACATTACTGATGATTACTAATCAAAAATCTTATTGTGTGAATATTTTGTGAAAGCAACAATAATCGTCCCAACAATATTAATAAATGTTGATACTGAATTTGTTCATATTGTCGGAGCGTCAGGCTCAGTCGGCATGGCATGGTGGAAAGTTGACCAGACCAGCTAACAGACTATAAAAAATATAGTCTATGGAAGCTAACAGTAATGATCCACACATCTGTACGATGGGTCAGTGCTGCTGCACAGTGACAAACATACGTGTCAAAAACACTTTAGTACAATTTTAAAAGCAGCAAAAATAAATGGAAATAGTCTGAGACTGTCTGGAAAATAGAATGAGGAAGGTGCTGAGCTGTGAAAAATACTGATACACTTGAGTATCGTATATTATGTTTTTTAAATCTGTATATGTTGAGAATCTGTTTCCCTCAAACACTGTATCTGTTAGGGCTTTGTGTGTCCCTGTCCTTGTGTGTCCTTGTGTTTCCCCTCACTACTGTTTCATGTTTGTCCTCATTCTGTCTCTGTGTGTTTGCTGGGTCGTGGCCTGCTGATTTCCTCCTCCTGTCAATCCACCTGAGTGAGAGCAGCTGCTGATCCTGCACACCTGCACCTCATCCACTAATAAAGCCACTGCAGTATAAAACCCCGGCTCAAACACAGAGGCTCTGCCACATCATTCAGTGTGGTTTTGCTGGATGTCACCTAATTCATTTTTTTCTCTGCCTCAGCTTCTCCACACCTGCTCCACCTGAAAACCGGTCACATCTGGCCTCGGCCTCGTCTTCTGCCATTCAGATTGTTCATCCATCAGCTCCTCTGCCTGCCCTGCTCCACCACACCCAGCCCTCCTCTGCCAGTATCCAGACCACTTCTGTCAAGTCTTCAGCATCTACAAACTGCAATAAACTGTCCTAAAACATTCTCAGTCAAATTTCATTTCATGCTGGTTTAAACCTCCAACTGAGAGACTGCAGTGTTATTTGTGTATCTTCACTGTTCTGACTGCATAGATTTTATGTGGTGATCTGTTCTTTATACAACGACAATCTTCCATAATTTGATGAAAAAAAATAGCACTTTACTTACTGTATCACAATATGTTGCAATATTGAAAATGTATTTATATGTTAATATTGGCAGCAGGTTTCAGTGTCCAACCCTAAACCCTGTATCACATACATATCATATGTCTAGATTCTTTCTAATACATGATAACGGTGCTGTGTTCTGTCCACCAGTCACCAGACGCCTGAGCTGGCTAAGAAATCTTATCAATCACTGATCCGCTGAGACAAAATAATATGGCAAGTGTTTAAATACAGCATAAAAGTGTTAATAAAATACATACAACGTAATTTCAAGGTGTTTCATTTAAAAACATAACCAGTTACAGATCTGCATGACTTTTACGGTTCATGCATTGTATTACATTTTGAAGGCGTTAATGTAAAATAAACTATTCACACATTGAGCCTGTTTTGGAGACGTCCTTATACTGCACGCTCTCATGCTTTCACCTCTCGAACCAGGGGTCTGTCTCCTCGCTTGACAATCCCTTCTCTTTGTTTCCTCCTGGTAAATCCGCCGTCATGCTGCCACCACTCGCGCTCCTGGTGATGAGAGCTGAATTTTTGATTGGTTTAATGCATGTTTGGCCAAAAACTCACCCATGAATTAATCAAGGGGCACTTGTGCACAGCTGATAGGTGTAGCCCGCTGCGCACTGCTGGTGTAAGGTTGGGGGGGACAAGGCAGGATACTTCTACGCCCCTGCTGCAAGGCAGCAAAGGTGGATTTGGACACTCCTTGAATAAACTGAATCCAATGTGCCTCGTGCTTTCAACTTGCACTTTAGATCATCGAAAGATAGGGTCCTAGATGTGTGATAGCTCACTCAGCTCCTGCAGCTTTGAAGTCAGTTCCAGCCCAGTTATGAGTAACAGAGTCATCTCTTTTCCCATCATTCCCTCTCTATGTGAGTGTACACGAGCAGCTGACCCTCCTTACTCCCCTCCAGATGCTCCCTCTCTCTTACCTCATGGCCTCCCCAACACAGACGTGTCTACATTTAGACAATTTACAGCCCCGTTTCCAGTGCTGCCCTCCTCCAGTAACCTGCAGGCTGGTGTGTGACCTCCAGTCCTCTCACTCACATCTCTCAGCCCTCCACACACTCTCCAAACACAGAAATCACACATCATCTGCGTCTGTAGTTTCTCCTCATCTGCAGCCTTTGGTTCCTTTTGCTCTGCACTCTTCCCTGGATCCTACATCAGCTCCTGTTGTGTCCCTGCTTTTGTCAAATTTCCTGTGCCACCACTTCTCTGCAGCGAATCATACTGCAGATAGTATTAATGGCCAAAACAGAAAAACAATAATTAAATGATAAAATGCTTAACAGTTGCATTTTAAGGCTGTGATGCTGCCAAATGTCCTCAGACTATCATGGATGTGTCTACAAGTCACCAGAAAGAGGTTGTACTACAGTAATATTCCAAACGAGTGATATTTAAAGATCATTTTTCCATCTGTTGAGACTAGTTTTTCCTTAAACGAATATAAGGAATATCTGTCACGTTGTCTTCAATGAGTCTAACTTAAATGAATGCAAACATGATTTTAGATCTGGGAAACACGACTAAAACTCACTTCAGAGAACACCATACTGGCTGACTGAAGTCATTTTTGCCCTCTCCCCGATCGCTCCCAAATCATGACAAAATTTCATATCTTTTTGCGTCTTTTTTGTGTCTTCCTGACACTGTACAGTGTGTATATGTCGTACGACTTTAAAGTCTGCTGTTTCCACCCAGAGGAGAACACAGCCACACCAAATGTTTCCTGGCACGTACATGACGAGGAGGAGAGCTGCTTGCACCTTGTCATCCTCAGTGAGGGATGGAGAGAAAAATGGAGAGTACTAAGTAAAAGGAATATTATATAAGAGTAAATTTCAGAATCCTGGAAAGAAGATTTCCTGAATGAAAGAAAACTGATGAATATTTACTTATGCCAGAGATTTACACAAATTCAAGCCAGAACAAGCAAATTATTCTGTATGTTTCCTGAAATTTAAAAGTTTTAAACATAAAAAGGCTGCTGCAGTGTACACTACTACTGTTTTTGTTATTTGCTTTAAAAATCACCAGAATGCAGGAAACAAAGTCTCTGCAACTCAGAGACCCAGACCTCCACTTTTTGAGAAGTCAGGTATGTCGGCAGGTATGTTTGGCTTTTGGTCTCCAAATAACATGACTGACGTTACATCTTTAAGCTTCAATAAAACTGGAACCAAAGTCTGTAGGTGATAAAGTTCTATAGTGATGTACTGACTTTTCCTTCTTTTTTAGTCTCCAGAAAGAAAAGTCATTACATCACTAGATCAGTCTATGCTCTGCTTGGTGCCAGCTCTATTGAAGCCTATGGGAGAGAGTTGGAGAAACTTTGATGAAGAAATGCCTCTAAAAAACGAAAGAACACAGCTCAGAGAGAAACATACTGACTGACTTTTTCCAAAGTGTTGGTCTCCTAACACCATGATTAACACTACATCTCACCTAATCTTCAGTAGAAGTGGCTTTTAAAGTCTGGGAGCACAGACTGTTCTGATGTTCCCTCCTGCTACATGTATTGAATTTAGGAATTTAGGCGGGAAAACTAGGCTCAATAGATGGAATAAACCTTCATACTTCTCAAAAGGATCTTTAAATATCACTCATTTGGAATATTACTGTGGCACAAACCCTTTCTGGTGACACTGTCGGGCTGCACAACTAATTGCATATTATTGAAAATGGCCAAATGGCCAAGTGCAACATCCAAAAGGAAAAATGTGTGAAAAAACAGCATTATAATGAGACACTGTAGTGCTGACCGAAAAATCTTGTTCCTCTGATGAAAGAAAACACGTTTGTTTGGTACAAACTCTCACAATGCAATTACAATATGACTTTTTTTTTTTTTTTTTTTTTTTTTCACATATTGTAGACATAAAAGCAGTGTCTCAAGAAAGCCTTAAAGTGCAACAGAAGCATTTTATCACCTAAAGATCATTTTTCCTCTGGGTTTGAAATCATTTTGGCCATTAATACTATCTGGAGTGTGGTTCTCAGTAGAGAGAGGTGCTGATTAAGTGATTTATTCATCAAAAAATTGACCAAAGGAGGGACACAACAGGAGGTGGTGCAGGATCCAGGAAAGAGTGCAGCAACCAAAGGTTGTAAATGAGGAGAAATGAGGAGAAATGAGGAGGTGGAAACGATGTTTAAATGCTCAGTAAAACCAAAATACCCTATAACACTTCATATTGAACTCTCCCCTGTGATAAAATGTATGATTCACAGCTGTACAGATGTTGTTACCTTGTCCTTTATCCACGAAGCTGGTGATGGTGTTGGCCAGACCCGCCTCGTGCAGCGCGCTGCTGTTCAGCTCCCCGGAGGACAGAGACCAGTACAGCGACAGCATGTAGTCGTGAGGAATCACCAGCGGCTGTTTGTGATGCGCTTCTCTCTCGCTCAGTCTCGGGCTCTTGTTGCTGGCTCCCCGCTGCGCCGCCGCCGCCGCACCCGCGTTCTGCTGCTGCTGCTGTTGCTTCTGCGCACCGGCGGCTCTCTGCGGGCTGCGCACTGGAGCAGCTGCACCCGCTCTGGATGCAACTTTCCCAAAATGTTTCCCCGGTGAACCACCCCTTCCTACGGCCGCAGTCCCTTTCCCCGTTGCATGTGCGCTAAGAGCCGCAGGAGCGTGCGCCTTAACGTGACCATCCCCGCCGGGCGGCCAGGAGCGCGCAGCCTCTTTGCGCCCTGAGCTCACCGCTCTGTCCCGCTGCTGCGGCTGCGGCTGTGCGCGGCTCCCCGGCGAGAATGAGGATGAAGTCGCTGCTGTAAGTTTGCTTTTAATCACCGTCGCCTCGCCTTTGATTAACGGCGGGCCTGCGCGGATCCGCGTAATCCTCGCCGCGCGCTCTGCTGCCTCTCCAAGCCGCTGGTGGTGGTGCTCGGTCGGTCTGGAGCGGCTGAGGGAACCGAGGACGGGATGCAGGTAAATGAGAGTCCAGCAGCTCAGCAGGAGAGAAAGACGCTTCACAACTTTCATCCTAAAGCCCTGTTGCCTTCTGCCAGGCCGTCATTGTATTAAAGCGCAGTCTGTTCACAGAGAATCGACCTGTTTGGATAAAAGAAGAAGTCCTGTTCGCTCCGAGTGTTTCATCCTCTGAGTTTTCTCTGCGCTCTGACAGAGGTGAGATGAATAAAAAGCTCCTCTCCCGTCTCAAACAGGCTATAGACATATGCAAGGCTGGAAAAGCAAATTTGTTATACCATGAAGGAACAAATCCTGCGAATTCTCCCATCCGTCATGTGTGAGAAGCATCGTGCTGCAGAGATCCTGTCTGTGCAGAAATCCAGTAAAAGGTTCAGAGAAGTGGACGCTGATTCTGCTGGATATCTTGTAAGAAACTTCTTTAAATCCCACTTTTTTCCAACAGAGGCAAGAATGGCGTAATGCCGCTGCCTCCGTTTTTTTTTCTCTCTTTCCCTTCAAAGTTTGAACTCCGTCCAGTGAAAATATTTCACTCACACACCAACCTGCAGGTGCTCGAACAAAATCCTCCAACAGACCTGAGCGCAGGAATTGGAAACGGAATTCCAGAAAGCTGTTTTAATTAGCCCGTGATGTCATGCTGTCCAAACTCATTTAACAGCAATATTTCTCCTCAAATCTTCCTCCCCTCTTTCCACCAGTGACTCACTCGAGCTGTAACACAAAATGGCACAAAGCAAAGCACCCCCCCCACACACAACACACACCACACACACACACACACAACACACACACACACAACACACCAAGGGGAAAAAAACAGAAAAGTAAACTTTGCATTATGTCATTTTAAAGTGAGCAGTTTTTCTGGGCTTCCACTTTCTCCAAACAAAAGGGTGAGAGGGGTGTCACACACAACACACACACACACACACACACACACCACGCACTACCTTTACCTAAATGCACATCATGCACCAGTATCCATAAAAATCTGTATCTGATGTGGCAGAATATATGTTAATATTAAAGTTTTATTCACTTTACGTTTAGTCCCATTCATGCTAACATGTTGGGACCTGTCTATCAACAGTATTAGCATGAGAGAATTTTTTTGTTTGGGCCTGTCTAATACTGGACACTTGCCTGAGAGGCAAACTGTGAGATTCATCTTCTAAACCTTGTTTTTACGTCTTTTATTTTTTTGTAGTTTTCACAGTGTTTGCTGGTGAGGAAAGAGAGAAAACTAAAACTTCAAAAGAGATTAAAGATCTTGTAAAGGAACAATACATATGTGTGTACTGAGTTTCTCACCACAGAAACGTGTTATTAACCATCCAGCCTAATTTGAATGATTAAAAAAGTCACTAAAAACAAGCCTCAAAATCACAACAAAATGATCAGTTTTCTCTGCTCTGAAACACAGGGGACATGTCCACTCTGCTGTCTCAGTGTCAAACACCACTATGACCTAAAAAAGACCTGAAACATAGACACTCCATCTAACAGCTTTATTGGACAGACATGACAGAGCCAGAGGATGGTGACAGGATGGTATTATTTTTCTTCTTCTGTGTTGGTTTGTTGGAACTGAAGTGAGCTGAAGTGACCTGCTGGGCTGATTTGGACTGAGAGAGTCTCTGAAGGTACCGGTCCAACTCCACAATTCTACATAGTTCTCAGTGTTTTCACGTTTTCAGCAGCTATGTTCTAACACGTCGATTGTTTTTAGGCGAAAAATCTCTTTTTCCTTCACAGGGACTTTAATGTGGAAATGTTACATATTATAGCTTTAACTAAAAGTAGTAACACCATAATTTAAAAATACTCCACAAGTATATGTCCTCGTATAGGCATAGATTTCATGGAACGACGCAGGGGACACGTCACCCTGAGTATTTAGAATACATACATTTGTCCAACCAAATAAAAACATGAAAGTAGCAGAAGACTTTTATTTTGATGAATCACAGTTTTTCAAATGTATTTTTTGTCTCTCTGAGTACCAAAAACTGAGTGCTGTCTCGTTCCACTACACTGGAGATAAGGCAGACATCTCTACGCCCGATATCTCCAAAACTCTGCATCTCACACCAAAATAAACAAAAAAACCAAATTCTATATCCACGGGTCTTCCATGGGGGTCCATGACCTCTAGGCTGTCATCGGTTACTGTAGGTTGCTGTCAAATTACTGTTTGATAGATTGTTTGTCTGAAAAAACATGAATATAAATCCAACGCATCCAATCCATCACAAAGATAAACCGGCCTTTAAAACAGTAACAAACAAAAAAATCATTTAATTTACACAACATTGATAAAAGCATACTCATTAATTCTTGTGTAATCATGTGAGCGTGCTAACCTAGCCCATTAAATGACTGTGCAGGACCTATAAAGGCAAACTAGTTGGCTATATATTATTAAAACATATTGACCAAATAGCTCTGTTCTTATCACACACAAACACTCTTGAAGCCATAATGGATCATTTCATAACTTCACAAGCAAGGCGTACCATCCTCCTCAGCTGGTGAGGCTAATGCTGCTAACATTAGCCATGCTACAACCGCTGCTGACTGAGTAAATGAGAAAAGACTGAAAAACCTTGATTCACAGCCACAGATATGAAAATATTCTCCCCGTTGCTTCAGTCTGACCTTCCTCTCACTCCTCTCCTGAGATTTTCACATCTAACTCGGTACGTTAAAGGTTTATTTCAACCAAACCGGAGTTGATGATTGTGATTCGAGCAGTGGAAAGATGAACCAAGATGGTTTTGGTGAATTTTGTTTTGTCTCTGCCGAGTCTAAATGAAGATGACAATGCTAGCTAGCTAGCTAATGTTGCTACCAGTTATCTTAAGACACAAAAACATTATATACAAACTGAAGGGTAAGTATTATTAAAAATGTGCCAAACCAACAGCCAAAAGTGAAGAAACTAACTTAAGGATGAAAAAGCACAAAGTTTGTAGAGAAGAGGTGAATAACAACCTGATCACACTTCCTCCTTCAGTCCTGATGGATCCTGATCATTCAAACAGCCACTGGAGGGCGCTGTCACTTGAACACAAAACAGATCATTTTTGGGGGCATTTCGCTGAAACAATTGCTGCTG
Source organism: Lutjanus argentimaculatus (assembly GCA_034769285.1). Lineage (NCBI taxonomy): Eukaryota > Metazoa > Chordata > Actinopteri > Lutjaniformes > Lutjanidae > Lutjanus > Lutjanus argentimaculatus. The sequence goes on from JAWZSL010000050.1 coordinate 276,857, forward strand.
TTTTATTCTTAAAAGTGAACCTACACATTTCATTTGCTCAGCCTCAGAAAATAAATGACAGAAAATACAAAACAGAAGCAAAGTCCCTGCTGACAAATGGAGACTCTGTGAACATCCACGTTTAAGTTCTCCACTTTTTAATTTTCCTTCCTGCGCTGGAGGACAGGAGGCCTTGGTTTTGATTCTGAAACTCTGTGCCAGTTTAATTTATGATGCCACAAGGAGCGCCAGCTTAGTGTCATAAATTTAGTTTAGACCAAGCTCGAGGAATAATTAGCAGCCAGAAAACGTGGGTTCAAATTTGGAGATTTTGGCAGTCGAGGAGGGTCTCTGGTGGTTTGTAACAAGAGCTGGTGTTCTGGTACAGTGTTTCTCTTTCCCTCTCTGTCTCTCTTAACTTGACTTTTTTTTCTCTCTCTGTCTGTCTTTCACTGTGCAGCTTGGTATGAGGGCATGATGGATGCACAGAAGTGATTGGATAATATAAGGCTGTCGTGTATCACACATAAAACCAACCTGATCCAGTCGATTCGACTAAACAGCCGAAGGATGTGAGTAACGGTGATGGGCCGCGGAGCTGCAGCACAGACGAGGCTCAGTAACAGCTTTATGTTTGCTTTAATTGTGAAATACGCCCCGGAGTGACACATCTACAGTATACTGTTGTTTTTCTCTCAGAGTTTTTGATTTGAAGTTGTAATTTCAGCCCAAGTGCACCAGACGGACTTTATATTCAGATAATTGTGGCTAAAACACATCAGGAACCAAAAGTCAAAGCATCAACTGTGTTTGACTTTAATTTGAGTCTAAAGTTTACGGCTACACAAGCAGTCCTGTGAAAACTAAACCTGCTGACCGACTCTATGGAAGGTGGAGAGACAACTTGGCTGGTCTTACTGCCTTAATGGGGCAAAAAAGTTGGAGCAAAGTTTGGCCTGAGGGTGGTGCTAGAGAAAAGGCCTGAACCAACTGTCTGTACAGTGTACAGGTCTCACATCTTCCCCACACAGTGAAATCAGCACATTAGCAGGAGATTTAACCTTTTTAGAACACAACCCGAGTCATACTGTGCACCTATTTAATAATACATGCCAAAATAAATACAAAAAATGATAAATGATAAGTGAAATCTTACTATCTGTGGAAAGCGTTAACATTAGCTCAAGTTAGCTGCTGACTCAACAGGGACTAGAAATCTTTTCTGTCACTAGATCATTATTAAGGGCCAGACTACTTGCTGGGGGAGTAAATCGGGTTTCATTACAGAGTTCTACTGACATGACTGACTGTTTTCCAGTTATTATTCAGACTCTGTGTTTCTTGATTATGTTGTTTTTAGTCAGTCTGTAAACTGTTGTATAATCACCAAGGGAGTAGGTTTGATTTTGACATTGGTGGGGACACAAGAGCGCTCCAAGGCAGCACTCCTGAAAGTTGATGTTTTTTTTGTATCTGCAATCATAATTTCACATCATGCAGAGCTGATCAAACAAGCAAACAATCATAGTCAGAAAAAAAATTCAGTAATTGACATGTTTATAGTGCATATCTGAATATCTAAAGAGAATACAAGAATTTAATGCATTCTGCAATGTTATAGGTTAAAACAACTAATGAAAGACAAGGTGGCAACTTGGAAGAGTTTTTATCTTTACTCTGTAGTGCAACTGTGCATCATACTGTCAATTAACATACTGTCCATCGACAACATTGGAAATACATAAATACAATACAACAAATGCCATAAACGACCGTGTAAACCCAACCAGTAAGAGCCATTGTTATGTCGCTCTTATTATTGAGCGAACGTTGGTAAAATGTGCGTTTAAAAGCCACGAAAACAGTCAGTTTATCACATTAAAATCCCACGTAAGGGCAATTACTGTTCAGAACACATTCATATTATAATCATAATATTCATGTTGATTTCTGGAAATAAATTTTTCGGTTGCCCTCCCTACTTACACTTGCGGTTGCAGATACATGCACTGCCTCCTGTCCTGTCCAACTAACAGGTTGCAAGTAGCTTTTACAAGCAGATGGAGTGACAGCGGGGACGGCCAATCACATGTACATTAGCGAGAAACTGGCAGAGCCAATCGGAGAGCGATATTTAGGTTAGAGGCGGGACTTCTAGCAGAGACCGACTGTTAACCCTTTGTGTGCCATAATCATTGACTAAACACTATGGACAGCGGTTGTATTGATAGTGACGACACATTAGTGGCTGGATATTGGTAGGGACGTGTCCCTAGTGTCCCTACCCAATTCTACGCCCCTGATAATCACAATATTACACTTGAGGGTGAGCTTTAACGTGATTATTAGCACAACAGCAATGTGGTCTGGACCGAGGCACTTACACTAATAATACTTCATGATTATTAGCATGCATCACTGTTGTGCTAATAATCACGTTAACTGGTTACGACGTGCAGGCAAGAATCTATTCACTCTGAGTAAAGTGTTATCTGTGACAGCAGAGGGCATTTTACAGCGGACTGCTTCAACAACTAGCTAACGTCAACTACATGGAGCATATGATGAGCTAGGGGGTTACACTTCACTGATTAATTTACTGTACAAAAACACAACTTTATAACTTTTAGAAAAATACAACTTAATGACTATATTCACTGATTTGGTTAAAACTAGATCATATTTCATGGAGAAAATATTTATTGGTTTTCCTTCTAATGTCCTCTGACGGTGACAGTGACCAAAATTTCTGACAACTTAGTGGGCAACAGAACAGACATACTTGGATACTCTGAGACCTCAACATTTTTAAACATTAAAAAAGCAAGGACAAAGAAACAGACGTACAGTTTTTTCTGTTAGTTTTTTCCAAGATATGTTATGTTAGATTGCTCTTATTAAAAAATGAGCAGTTTTCCTTGAAAACTTTCTGTAAGAAATTAATTCTGGGACATCTCTTAGTGCTCTCCATTTGTCTTGCCGTCTCTGAGGCACAAGCGTGGATGTATTACAGCAGGTGAGAGCAGCAGATCTTCCACATCACCTGCAGCCGTTAGAGCGGTCCAGGTGGAGACAGTAGACTTTTAGTGTTGTGCCAGAAGCAGGCTGTGATAATGAAAAGGAGGGGAAAAAAAGGTGTGGAAAACTGTCATGAATCGGAAGAAATTCAGGAGAATTGTGACCCTGGGAGGAAACCAGGAGAGGGCAATGAAAAACATTGTGTAGTTATCCCACATTTTGTAAATGTATAGCGACCCCTAGTGGTAGCCCCTGTTAGTTTTTGGGGCGTATGTAGCCTGTGACCGGCCAGCTCTTCTTTTGTGTGAATGTTTTTTCAACTGGTGAAGCTGAGCTGGTGAGTTATGATCTGTACAATATAATCATAATCTGTTAAATGTGTGTTAATATATACAGATTATTCAGGGGATGGTGGGTTTGTGACATTAATATTGTGTTTTTGTTTCTATTTGTTTTGTTGCAGTTGATTACCTAGCCGAGACGGCACGTTTACTGTGTGTGTGCCATTAGCATGTGTGTAGTGGAATGCAAATGCAACAAATAAAACACCTGGAAGACAGTGATCGGGCGTCCGCGAGTTTGAGTGTGACACTGTTTCACCAGTTAAGATACCCTATACGGTGGGAGTTATTGGATCAGCGTAGTGAGTCTAATAAAACCGTACAGTAATCAACACTAAGCCAGCCCGTGACGGAGAAGCGGAGGCCGGGACAGTGTCAACAACAACACACATACAGGAGGCTAGCGTACGGACGAGACCCGGCGGAGCGTCACAGCCGAACGGCAACACCTCGGACTTCAATCAAGCCCAGCAGGAGTGATCGGCTTGGTCAGTAACTGTGCTTGCAGTGACTTTCATTGTGACTGTTTTAGCGGGGACGGCATAGGATAAGCCGATCGCCGCAAATTCGCTGTTAGCACGTTAGTTAGCCGCTAAGCTAACGGCTACGCTAACGGAAGTGGATCGGCGCCATCTTGGTACGGGTACGGAGAACCGGAAGTGCGTCATCTAAAACAAAGAGTGAAAAGGGAGGGACAACAAAAGCATGGCGGACTGTGGAGAATTAAAGAAAAAGCGTTCCTATGCACTAAGGGGCATTAATAGGAGGGCAAATACCATTGATTTTAACATGGACCTATTAAATGAACATGATCTCAAACTTGAACTGAGAGCACTCAAGAGCATTTTATGAAGAGCTCTGTGATAGCAGTTTTGATTACATTGCTGTTATGGAAGAGGAAGATGCAAGTGGATACGACATGGATGTAGCTGATGTGAAGAAAAAGCTGCATGATTGTCGCACAAAGTATCAAGACACAGAGACAAAGGTAAAAAAGACTTTATGGTCCGCTGTGCATCGGGTCAATTTGGCAGTCTGAAGGCGGATTTGAAGGAAGTGTTTGGTCAGGCTGAAAGCACTTCAGTCAGGCCACATGACCCATGAGCAGTATGATATGGTGCACACAGCATTAGAGAGCAGAGTCGAAGCACTGGAGGAGTTTGTGCAAGACTGGGATCGCTACATCCCGGACAAGGAGGTAGATGACATACGGGTCTGCCTCAAAGACTACAAGGAGAAGAGAAGACTGATTATAGTTGCACTAACTAACTACATGTACCAAGGCAAAAGGTCAGCGCATGGCAACCTTGGTGTCCTGGCAAGCGGTGAAGAGGACGAGGGGGATGTTGACGTCAGAGACGATGGCCAAGGCGTGTTGGACAGTGGAGGAACCGCACCGCTGATAAACCAGGTGGGCCTGCGGTCGGTGGTGGAGTCAGTGGCACAGCACAGGTTGATGGTGTGCAATTGTGCAGGTGCAGGCCCAGCCACCAACCCAACCGCTGCTGTGATAGCAGTGCGCTGGAGGACAATGTGGACCGTCTTGATGGAGCTCAAGGCACGGGCCCCCCGTCGGGGTCACCCCAAGCGCCACCTCAGAGACATCAACCACGGTGGTCCATGAACCCAAATTTGACCCCGGCTTCTCCAGCACACCACGGCAGCAGCGAGGAACGCACGCTGTGCAACCGGGATAGTGTTGGGGCAGGGCGGAATGTGTCTGCCACCTCTCAGGGATTGATCGGGCCCAGGATTGCGATCGCACCCCTTAGCCTACCAAAGTTCTCTGGAGACAGGAGAAGCAAATTGGCGATGGAAGAGTAACTGGGGGACCCTTCAGGCATTAGCTGAACCCACAGCTCCCCGGGTGTAGGCTCTTCCACCTGCTGGACAGTATCGCTGACGCAGTAAAACGCGAACTCAGGCTGTGTCATTGCCGTACTTCGGAGGAGGTATTCCGGGTCTTGGAGGACTGTTATGGGTGACATGTCGCAAATAGCGGACGACATCGTACTGGAGCTACAGGATTTACCAGCTGTCCGCAAACAACCAACCAAGGGAGGCTTTACAGCTGATCCAAGCGGTGGAAAAGGGCGCGGGGTTGGACTTATAGATTTGGGGTTTGTGAGGACGCCATAAAAAACCAGTTTGGTGATCCGGTCACTTGAAAGTAAGCTGCCGGACAGTCTGAAGGAAAGGTGGCTTTTGTACCGTGTGACTCGGCCAGCAACGTCAACCCACGCAACGGGTTTTGAAAAAACTGTGGCAGTTCCTGAGGGATCAGAAGACGGTTCTGGTACAACTGGAGCAGTTTACAGATCACCAGAAGACCGAACCCTACCAGACCCCAGTGAACCGAGTCCTCGTGATAAACCAAAGGAAAAAACCGGGAGACCGAAGACAGGAAAGGCGTTCATTCACCAAGGCCCACGGCAAGCGAGGCGAGAGAAGAATCATCACGAGATCTTTGCAGTATGTGTGGTGAAGAGGGCACACTGGACGTCTCTACCGATGTAAGACATTTAAGAAGGCTAACCCAGCAAAACGGAGGGCTCAAGTAAAAAAGACAAGAGCCTGCCCCAAATGCCTGGATCTACATGGGAGGGACGGTCCATGTAGTAAAAACTTCCTGTGTCGCAATGACGAATGTAAAAGAGGTGACACCCCTCCAGATCAACCAAACTTCTTCCTGTGCCTCAAATCACCAGCCAAAAAGAACACTGCCAGGGCGGAGACCAAGGGGATAAGAGGAGAGAACCCGTGGTCCGACCGAAGAACAAGAGGCTTTGTTTGCTAGCCTAGGTCTAACCCCAGAGCAGCTGGAGGCTGTTCGTAAAGGCGTGCACAAACAAGGTGTCTGCAACAGTATGTGCTGGCACAGATTTGGTGGACGACAGTGAAACCAAAAGAGCACCCAGTCCTCATGATGTTGGTGGAGGTCACAACCAAGAGAGGAGACTGGGTTGGAGCCCTAATCGATCTAGCCTCTGATACTAACTATATCACCCACCAAGCAGCAGAGAGACTTGGATTGTCAGGTGGAGCCAATCACGCTGGTCGTATACGGTGTAGGCGGTATGGAGGCGAGGGTTGAGACAAAGAGGTACTGCGTGAGCATAAAAGTAGCCACAAAGAAGGGAACCTGGCGGCTCCATGAGATGCTCTGCTATGGTCTAGAGGAGATCGCCAGAGTGGACCATGCAGTGGACTCAGGCACTTGGAGAAGTTCTTCCCGGGTGTGTTGTTAAACGGGGGAGCTGACCCGCCCGGAGAAAGTTGAGTTACTCATCCAGTACCCGGGAAGGTCGCCTTGCCCCCCAGCGGATGATGAGGTGCGGCGATCTGGTGTTGTGGGACGGTCCACTCGGAAAGACCGTCAGTGGTGTGCACCCGGACCTTTTTGAGGACATTGAGGTGACAGCGCGCCACTCATCGACCCACTTTGCATGCTCCATGAGGGCGGAGTCCCGGAGAGTTGAGGTTCTCCAAAATTAACTGCCCCGAGCCAAAGAGCAGCATGAAGTCGGAACCACGGCATGCATCTAATGCTGAAATCGTCAAGTGGCTGCAGTGGGACAGCATTGGGGCCGCCTGTGACCTGTGTGCGGTGGGTGTCGGTGTGGAAAGTGCGCCCCTGGGGGGAAGGAGATGTCACTCGCTGACGAGCGAGAGTTGGAAATCATCAGGGGAGGCCTGACCTTCAGGTTAGGCGGACAACCACAGCGACAAGCCCCACTGGGACGCCAGGTACCCCTGGAAAGAGAACCCTGCTACCCTGCCGAACAACCGTGAAGCTGTCAAGGCGGCGTTTCTGAAAGCAGAGAAGCGTCTTGAGAAGGATCCGAAATGGAAGGAGGCTTACGCGAGGCAGGTGCACGACATGGTAGCCAGGGGGGCCGCAATCAAACTTTCCAAGGCTGCAATGGACAACTGGAATGGAGCTGTGTGGTGGGTGAACCACCTGACAGCACCCAACCCACACTCCGTCTCAACCCCAGTAAGATTAGTCTGGGACAGCAGCCGGGAGTTCAAGGGTGTTAGCCTGAATGGCATCCTGCTGAAGGTCCAGACGTCTTGAATCCTATCCGGGCAGTCCTGCTCCGTTTTCCGGGAGGGGGAGCACGCGGCGGTTGGAGACGTGTCCAAAATGTACAACTCGGTGTGGTTGGAGGATCAGGAGGTGCATGTCCATCGCTTCCTGTGGAGGGACTCTCCAGCGGATGTCATTGAGGACTACGCCGTGGTATGTGTGAACATGGGCGATAAACCGGCTGGTTGTATCGCCCAGGTGGCCATGAGGGAGACCGCCCATCTGCCCCAGTTTGCTGATAAAGTAGAGGAAAGACATGTCATCGTGGACAACGCCTACGTGGACGATATTTTGGTGTCCCACAATGACCCCAGAGGCTGAGCGAGATCCTTCAGGGGGTTGAGGCCATTCTTGCAAACCGGGGGGTTTTTTCCTCAAGCCATGGGTGCGGTCTGGCCAAAGTGGAGGCAAGGCGGTCTTCCCCCCAAAACGGAGACTATCGTGTTACCCAACCAGTTACGCGACGAAGACAACAAGGCCCTGGGGGTGGGATACCCCGTGGGGGAGGACAAGCTTTTCCTCATGGTGGCCGTTAATTTCTCCGCAAGGAAGAAAAAGATGCGCACCGAGCTCGACCTCACCATGGACGACATAGAGGAGAAGACGCCGGATCCCCTTACCCGCCGTGTGTTGCTGAGCCAGGTGGCTGGGCTTTATGACCCCCTTGGTCTTGCGACGCCCCTGAAACAGAAGGGCGTCATTCTTGTCAGGAGGGCCTTTCAAGAGGCCGGGACATTGACTAAGGATCGTGGGACAAGCCACTGTCTGATGGGCTGCGCGGCAGAGCGATCGAGCTCTTCAAGGAGTATGCCCGGCTGAGTACCATCACTTTCCCCAGGAGTATTACACCTGCCGGCTGGCTGGGTGAACCCTGGGGGATCACATTTTCCGATGGGAGTTGTTTACTCTTATGGAGCGGTTCTCTACCTGCGCTGGGAGACTTCTGGGGGTGTTGTGACCCGGCTCATGGAGTCGAAGGCTAAATTGACCCCCCTCGACCAGAAGGGCGATGCTGTTAAAGCGGAGATCTGCATGCCGTCTTTGCCGCCCGCCTGAAAGGATGCATTCTGAAGCATGGGCGGTTGAAAGTGGCCAGATGGTACCACTTCGTCGACAGCCAGACTGTGTTGGGAGCCATCCAGCGGGAAAGCTATGGGTTCCAAACTTTCTTCGCTAACCGCGTTGGTGAAATCCAAAAGGCCGGACCTGTGACGGATTGGTGGTGGGTCCCCGGTCAGTACAACGTGCCGATCTTGTCACAAGAGGGTGTTCCCCTGAGCAGCTTGATGGTGACTCCTTGTGGCAGAAAGGTCCCGAGTTCCTGGCCAGGGCAGTGGAGGAGTGGCCCATGAAGTCTGCTGCAGAGGTGGCCTCTGGTACCAGGGAGGTCGTGAGTAAGCTCCAAAGGAAGGCTTTCACTGCCATCATCACAAGGGCGCAGGCAAAGAAGTTATCTGCTTCAAGCTGCCCTACCGGTGTGAATGCCATGGACGGAGACGGGGCGATCACGCGGCCTCCTGCAGGCGATAACGGGGGATCCCCACCAGATACTGCCACAGGGTCTTCACCAACAGCATCTAGCACCTGCAGTAAAGAAAAGGCTTTGGGGTTCGGCTCTTGTAGGACAAGTGAATCTTGCGAGGTTTGCCACACTCACCAAGCTTTGTGGGGCTGTGGGATACATCCGCAGAGCCGTGCACGCCTGGTTACTCGGCAGAAACCGAACCGGCGAGCGAGAACAGTGGGAGGCGGTACTCACGGTCCAGGAGCAAGAGGAGGCGTTCATGGACTTATGTCTCGCTGCCCAGACAGGTGTGACCTTCCCCACGACGACGCTCAACCGCCTAGTTGTGAACAAGGGGCAGTGCAACGGGCCTCTTGCTGTGCCACGGCCGGATCCAGTCCGTTGATAAGGGGGAACCTGGGTTCCGCTGATCCCCTACAAAGAGCGGATCAGCACCCTCCTTGCCGAAGAAGCTCACCGCATCAACCATGAAGGTGTCGCCGGCACCCTCCTTCGGATGAGGAAAAGAGCCTGGGTGGTTCAAGGCCCTAGAGTCGCTCGCAAAGTTGTGGACACGTGCATTCATTGTCGGAAGCGCAGAGCCAAGTGGTGCTCTCAGGTAATGAGAGAGCTCCCTTCTGTACGCACCGAGCCAGCAGCACCTTTTGAGTACACAACGCTGGACCTGTTCGGGCCATACACAGTCAGGGACGGTGTGAGGCGACGTACGAGGAAAAAGATCTGGGGCGTGGTCTTCAGTTGCATGGCCTCAAGAGCGATACATGCAGATCTGGTTGAGGACCTATCGACTGAGGGCTTTCTCAAAACTTACCAGAGATTTACCGCCCTAAGGGGTCATCCCAAAAAGCTCTGGTCCGACCAAGGTACCAACTTTGTGGGGGCCAGACCCGCGCTGGAGGATCTCTATAGCTTCCTGGGTGGCATTGACAAGGAGGAGGTTCAAAGGAGAGCAGTTGTGGCTGGGACTGACTGGCTGTGGGGGTTTAGTCCAGCAGACTCGCCGCATCGGAATGGGGCAGCGGAGGCAGCTGTTCGTGTGTTGAAGAGGTCGTTGAGCAGTGTTGGTGAGGAGGGCAACCTGACCATCCTGGAGTTCCAGACCCTCCTCTACCTGGCTGCCAACCTTTCCAATGAGAGGCCCATCGGTGCCAGAGCTCAGGTTCAGGAGGAGACTTTGGACGTAGTGACACCGAACTCGTTGCTGCTGGGTCGAGCAGGGCCTAGAGGTGATACCCAGGGTTTTGAATTCCCTACCTACCCATTCAGTCGTCTGCGAGCAGTCCAGGTGGAAGTGGACAAGTTTGGAGACGTTGGAGCCAGTTGGCAGGACCTCACCTGTTCGTTCGGCAGAAGTGGCATGCTCCAGCCAGGAACGTCACTGTCGGAGACCTGGTATGGGTTGCGGACCAAAATGCCCTCCGAGGTCGATTCAGGCTGGGTCGTGTTGAGGAGTCCTTTCCAGATGATAAAGGTGTTGTCCGAGACGTCAAGGTGAGGGTTTGTCACAGCCTCCCCATCGGTCTGTCTCAAGCAAGGAAGGACAAGGAGCCGTGTCCTTCCACGATCTTACACAGGGACGTCAGAAGACTGGTGGTGTTGCTGCCAGTAGAGGAGCAGGAGGGGGTTTCACTTACTCCCCTAAGTACCTGAGAGGTGCTGGAACTGTGGACACTTGAATGCGGGTCTGAATCTGTTTCACGGAACAGTTGTAATTATGCTGTTCTTTATTTGTTACTTGAAGGTTTTCATATCCTGTGTGTTACATTGTTGTAGTGGTGGTAGTTTATTGTGGCCTACTTAGTCTAGGACAAGTAGCCCAAGTGGGAGGTGTGTAGTTATCCCACATTTTGTAAATGTATAGCGACCCCTAGTGGTAGCCCTGTTAGTTTTTGGGGCGTATGTAGCCTGTGACCGGCCAGCTCTTCTTTTGTGTGAATGTTTTTTCAACTGGTGAAGCTGAGCTGGTGAGTTATGATCTGTACAATATAATCATAAAACTGTTAAATGTGTGTTAATATATACAGATTATTCAGGGGATGGTGGGTTTGTGACATTAATATTGTGTTTTTGTTTCTATTTGTTTTGTTGCAGTTGATTACCTAGCCGATGGACGGCACGTTTACTGTGTGTGTGCCAGTTAGCATGTGTGTAGTGGAATGCTAATGCAACAAATAAAACACCTGGAAGACAGTGATTCGGGCGTCCGCGAGTTTGAGTGTGACACTGTTTCACCAGTTAAGATACCCTATCGGAGTGGGAGTTATTGGGTCAGCGTAGTGAGTCTAATAAAACCGTACAAACATAACTATCCTAAGAAAAATCTGGAAGGTTAGCACATATAAGGGAAAGGAGCAGTTCATTGCTTAATTTCCGTGCTGGTGGCCCCTTTTTGCTTCTCTAAACTGGGGACATTTCAAACTGGCATCTACTGCAGGTAATACACTGACGATTGATAAGTACCTCATACAAGCTCCCATCAAATAATCTGAACTATTCCTTTAAAATTAAATGTTAGAGTTTTTGGTGCAGTTTGACTTAAAGTCCAAAAGATGGTGCTAAGTACCCAGGGGGAAGAGTCTGAATTCAGCAGAAGTGAGGAAGAAAAGGGAGGAGGGGGCAGGGAGAAAGGAGAAGAAATCCTTCCGTGTTCGCAAACTAGCATGAACAGTGAGGAAAAGTTTGCTCATCTGTTAAAATCCACTGTTAAAGTTCCCCAGGAGACAGTCACCTTCTTCTTAAAGACTGTTTTTTTACCAGAGGATTACAGAGAAACACTATTAGTTGTGTTTTTGGAGACTTTTCTTTCAGTGCTAGCTTGTTAGTTCATGTTCACTCAAAGTAATGGGACAGCTGTTCTTTTTATAGAGTTTTCTTTAAATTTTTGATTAAAATGTGCAAACACTTTAACTTGACGTTAGGAAGCAGTCAATTATTTATATGTTCTGCTATATGGAATAATGTCATTGCCCATTTAGAGTCATGTTTGTTTCCACTCGATAACTTTAAGTCTGTAAATCACTCGACTTTATGTCTTTGGTCTTTACAAACTCCTCCTGAGAAAAAATGTGAATTTTTAGCTGCTAAATTTATCTGCAGCTGCTTTCCCTTGTAGATAGGATGCACCTGCTTCACAATACGGCTGTGTTCCCCGTTGAGACATCTCTGCGTGTAAGCAATGGTCAGAACATCTCATCTTGCGTTGCCTTTGTCATTTTTAATCATCATAAGCAGAAAAATTCGACCTCAGCAGCGACCAGGTCTTAGGTCAGAGTATTTTGTTTGGTACAGCAACGAACGTCACATCAAGCATAAGCACCTCCATGCCTGCATTTTGAAAATATAGAGAATATATGTTTTGTGACACTGTATCGATTCTCAAAACACTGTTTTGTGATATTTTGATGCCTGCAAATATTTGTGGCAGTGCTTAAATAGCAGTGTTCTTATCGTCACCATTCTGATTGCATAAACCTTTTTAATTCAGATGTTACACATTGTGGTTTGGTCTTTATACTCCTCACAGTTTTGCAATAATTCGCAATATACTGAATCATAACCTCTGTATAGAGATACGTATTGTATCAGCAGATTCTTGCCAATACACAGCTCTAGCATGAAAAGGCTTTAGTTCCTATGCTCTTGCAGCATCCTGTTTCCCTGCCTCCACCGGCTCACTTTCCAGTCTCCCAGCTGCGGTCTCCAGCCCTGCCGTCCTGTTGCTGGTCTCCTGCTCAGCTCCCCAGCCGCCGGTTTCTGGTCATGTTCTCCAGCTGCTGGAACCAGCCTGCCCTGACCTCCAGATGAATCTTCTGGCACCAACTGCCCTTCCTGTGCTCCGGCCTCATTGCTGGACTCTAGAGGGCTTACGCCTTCGCCACCGGTCAACAGAGGAATGCCAACCTCCAGAGAGGTTCTGTGTAACCTAGATAATGGGTCACTCTGGTATAGTTTTGGCTGCTCACTTATCCAAATACATGAAGTCATCACCATTTGACATCTGAACTGTTAATTAAAACACCGAGCCAATAGGAAACAGCCCTTTTGACTTTGATCCCATCCGCCTTCCTTTATAAAGCCATTTCTATTCATTCCACGCTGACTCACCTGTGGGAGTAGGATGCCTACTTTGCATTGTAACAACTCTGAAACCCTATGAACTGGAAACTTGGAGCTGAACCTACTCACAGGCATCCAAGGAATCGGAGGCTAATGCCAACAAGCAGCTACTGAGCTCAGGATACAATGCAAACTGTAACCAGGCATCTTAACTATTCAACATTCTGTGCTGCTACAACTCATGATGTGCTGCTGTGGACTGTAACAGACTTGCTGCTGAACAACGGTGAGCCATGTTAACTTTAATGTTCCTGTGGAAAATGGGATGGAGAGAAGACATGGGAAGTTCAGGTCAGGTTTTATTGTTGGAGCAAGAAATGCATGGCAAGGAGGGAAGCACTGAAGAAAACCCTTGTGCTGAAACAATTCACCCACCTGCATGCAGGCCCCAAGCCTGGCTTCACTGCCAGCCTCTAGAGCAGTCTCACAGTCTTCATCACTTCACTATCCTCCGGGGCGGTCTGGCCTTCATTGCCAGCCTGCAGAGCGGTACCCACCCACGCTACCTGCCAGAGGTTATGTGCTCAACCCTTGTTTGTCCGTTTAGGCTCCGAGTTGTGTATTTCGACTTGACAAACTGTGACACTTTACCTTTCCATATTCCAGATACCCCTTAGCTGCAATATTCTGTGATACCTTGATATACATGATTCCATGTGACCCATTCAGTGGCCCCCCTTATGGTACTTACATTCTACTCTCCAACACTTGACCTCTTTCCCTTGATGTTCAGTGGTCCCTGATGTATTTTAACTCTTCCACCACATTCAAACTATTTTTCAATATAAATGTTGAAGAATCTGGTTAGTCACTAAGCCTGTGAGGTGCCTGACAAGGAGTTATTATTTTGGACTGAACACACCTCTGAGTTATATGTAAAGACAACAGCACTCAGCAGAGGAGTTCTGACAAAGCTTTACCCCGCACATCACTCCACCGATATAAACAAGTAAAAGGTTTGTTCTTGGTCACTAAAGAGAGATTCACAGATTGAAAAACAGACCATTAGATTCACCCACAAACCAAACTGACAACTGCCTCTGAGTGGGTTCAGCTACAGGACAGTAAAGTGGTAACCTGACACTGCTGCTTCAACCTGCTGACACTCCACACACTGAATGTGAGTTTGACTAAAATAGAACTCAAAAGTGAAGTCAGTAGAGGACAGAGTGCAGCCACGACTGACAGTACTTTGTGTCTGCTGTGTTTTCAGCTTCTTTCAAAGACAAGTGGAGGGACAAGAGACAAATGGCTTCCAGTTTAGAGGTAGATCTCTGCTGTCCAGTCTGTTGTGACATCTTTAGACATCCTGTTGTTCTGTCATGTAGCCACAGCTTCTGTGAAGACTGTCTGAAGACATGGTGGAGACAGAAACAATTACGCGAGTGTCCAGTTTGTAAGAGAAGATCTTCAAGGCCAGAACCACCATTAAACCTGGTGTTAAAGAACCTGTGTGAGACCTTCTTGTTGGAGAGAGATCAGAGAGATTCAGAGGATCTCTGCAGTCTGCACTCTGAGAAACTCAAACTCTTCTGTCTGGACCATCAGCAGCCAGTTTGTGTCGTCTGCAGAGATTCAGAAAAACACACCAACCACAGATTCAGACCCATCGATGAAGCTGCAGAACAACACAAGAAGGAACTTCAGGAAACTCTGGAGCTCTTAAAGGAGAAGTTAAACTTTTTTAAACAAGTTAACTTGAAATTTGATCAAACAGCAAAACACATAAATGTCCAGGCCCGACACACAGAGAGACAGATTAAGGAGCAGTTTAAGAAGCTTCATCAGTTTCTAGAAGAGGAAGAGGAGGCCAGGCTGGCTGCACTGAGGGAGGAAGAGGAGCAGAAGAGTCAGATGATGAAGGAGAAGATGGAGGCTCTGAGCAGAGAGATAGCAGCTCTTTCAGACACAATCAAAGACACAGAGGAGCAGCTGAGAGCTGAAGACGTCTCATTCCTGCACAAATACAAGGCTGCAGTGGAAAGAGTCCAGCAGCGCCTCCTGCTGGAGGATCCACAGCTGCACTCAGGAGCTCTGATAGACCAGGCCAAACATCTGGGCAACCTGACCTTCAACATCTGGGACAAGATGAAGGAGATGGTCTACACTCCTGTGATTCTGGACCCAAAGGCAAGGCAAGGCAAGGCAATTTTATTTGTATAGCACCATTCATACACAAGGCAATTCAAGGTGCTTTACAAGAATTTAGAAATACATTAAAATAAACACAAAAATTGCATTTGAGATCATTAAAGACAAAAGCTAAAAGCAAGACAATAAATAGCTAAAAACATTACAAAAAATGCATTTAAAAAGCAAACATAAAGCAACAGCTGACAAATATAAAAACAATAGCTACAGATTATTCTAACACTAAGTCACATATCTACTTCACTGGTAAGCTGCAGTAAACAGTAATGTTTTTAGCCCTGATTTAAATGAGCTGACTGTTTCAGCTGACCTCAGATATTCTGGAAGTTTGTTCCACAGGTGGGGAGCAGAGAAACTAAAAGCTGCTTCACCTTGTTTGGTTTTGATCCTGGGAACACTGAGTAAACCCGTTCCAGATGATCTGAGGGGTCTGGGTGCTTCATAACGTACAAGTAAATCAGAGATGTATTTAGGCTCGAGACCATTTAGTGCTTTATAGACAAGTAACAAGATTTTAAAGTCTATCCTTTGACATACAGGAAGCCAGTGCAGTGACTTAAGCACTGGTGTAATGTGCTCCACTCTCTTGGTGTTGGTGAGGACTCTGGCAGCAGCGTTCTGGACGAGCTGCAGTTGCAGCAGGTAGTTGACCTAAGATTTCTGATTATGTCTGTCAAAGTTGCATAATTTAGGGGGTGAAAGAGTACTAAATTAACTGGAGTAGTTTTATGAGGCACAAGTGAAATAGCCACTGTGTTAGAGTTACAGACTCTTTGTCTTATCTTTAAAATCTTGTCTGTGAAAAAAGAAGCAAAGTCATTGCATGCCTCGGTGGACAGCAGTTCAGGAGGGACTGACGCAGATGGGTTTGTCAGTCTGTCAACAACAGTAAATAAGGTCCGTGCATTGTTGTTATTTTTGTTGATAATCTCAGAGAAAAAGGACTGCCTGGCCTTTTTTAGCTCCATGTTAAAGATGTGCAGACTTTCCTTATAGATGTCATAATGAACCTGGAGTTTGGTTTTTCTCCACCTGCGTTCTGCTTTTCTACATTCTCTTTTTTGAGCTTTTACCAGTGTGGCATTCCTCCATGGTGCTTTTTTCTTACCAGATACAACTTTGACCTTCATGGGAGCAATAGTGTCCATAACATTCATAGCTTTAGAGCTGAAACTATGAACCACATCATTGACAGAGACTAAGGGCAGAGCTGATGTGGATGTAAAGTCCTGGGTGAATAGTGTACAGGTGTTTTCGTTGATATAGTGTTTTCTGATTACCTCTGTTGTAATTTTACTGGTGTCGGCAGAGATGGCCATTTTAAAGAAAACACAGTAATGATCAGAAAAGGCAACATCAGTCACCACAGCCTCAGAAATGTTTAGATCTTTGGAGATAATAAAATCTAAAATATGTCCCTTATTGTGTGTTGGATCTGTTACATGCTGGGAAAGTCCAAAGTTGTCCAGGATGTAGAAAAGTTCTTTCGCACTGCCATCTTTGGGATTATCAATATGAATATTAAAATCCCCCACTATGACAACACAGTTAAAATCAATACACACAACAGACAATAGTTTATAAAAGTCAACAACAACAAAGTGTGCACTATATTTTGGGGGCCTGTAAATGGTTACTAATACTGCTCGACAGGAGGATCTCAACTGCAGTGCAACATATTCAAAAGACTCAAACTTCCCATATGACAACTGTTTGCACTGATAAACATCCTTAAATAAAGTGGCTACTCCACCTCCTTTCCTAAGTTCTCTAACTGAGCTGATAAAATGGAAGTTTTGGGGTGCTGATTCATTAAGGACTGCTGCACTGTTGTTCTCATTTAACCAAGTTTCAGTTAAAAACATCAAATCAAGGTTTTCCTTGATAATAAAATCATTAATTAATGGTGACTTGCCGGCCAGAGACCTGATATTTAATAAAGCTAAGTTTAGTGTACTAACACTCTATGACACAGTCTGTGGCTGACGCATAACTGGAGTCAGATTAGATAATGTAGCTGTGCGTTTTGAGTACACATTGTTTTTCCTGATGCTAGTCAAAACAGGAATGACAGACCTTAGAGATGACTCTGGCTGATTTCGATGTTGGCTCCCTGGTGGTTGTGGTGGAGGGCAGGAGCGGGGTTGTTGGATCCCTGACTGGGACAGGGACATCCTCTAAATGCCTTGGGTGATGTGGAGCAGAGGGTCAGGTGAAGGGGGAGAGATGCAGGCCGTCTGTCTCTGTGCCCCGTCCTTGTCCTTGGCTGTTATCTGTCCATTCTTGTTGTGGTTTGGCATTCCAAGAGCATGGCGTAGGTTGGCCCCGAGAAGTCTGGATCCAGTGATGTTTGGATGAATCCCATCACGTTGAAAGCGGTCCTTGCAGTTCCAAAAGATGTTAAAATTGTCAATAAACTTTATCCCATGCCATGCCATGTACTCAGGGCAAGGAGTCTGGTAAAAGACTCGATTTCTTTCCCCAGGGTTGGAATGGGGCCAGAAATGAACACATTTTGTGACTGACAATTGTCCAGTTTCTCCAGGAGCAGGGAAAAGTCTTTTTTCAGGATCTCAGAGCCAGTTTTCCTTCGTAGAATGTCAAAAAACCCAGCATGGATAATGATCCTCATGTTACTTGGGTGTGTAGAGAGGATCACTGGCAACAGCTCTGTTAGCTCCCTGACAGACGTGTCAGTCACTGTTAGATTTTCAGTCTTTGCCATTCTTACATGCTTGGTTATTGAGTCCCCAATCAGGATGGTGTCTGGCTGATCGGATGTGGGGTTGGGGATATTTCTCTTAGCTCTTGGTGAGTTAGCTATACTTCTCCTGGCCCTTGGCTTCTCAGGTGTGGAGTTAGCAAAGTTTTTTCTGGACCTTGGTCTAGCAGTGGTTTTTGGGCTATTGTCTGGATTCTGGATAGCCTTAATACCACGAGTGTGATTGGCCTCCCTGGGCTCAGCGTAGTTAGTATTGTCACACGTTTCATTTGGAGCCAGTGCATCATACCTGTTTTGTAGAGAGAGTTCAAGTGGAGGAGTGAGCGTTGGGGAATCTCTTGAATGATTTCCTGCTGGATTTGCCTTTGTGTCTAATGACATCAGCCCAAGTCCTGGCTGGAGTTGATGCTTTTGGTCGAGCACCAGTCCTGTGCCAGTAGGAAGGGTCATTAGGGAAGGCCAGTTTGGGAGCCTCTGCAGCTGATCCAGTGGTGTTAGGACATATCCATGGGATTGTGTCAGCCAAGTCAGCAATGGTATTCTCCACATTTGATGTATTTCCATATATAAAAGTTTGTCCATCAGCACCTTGTATAGTAGCTGCCACAGAGTCAATGAATTGCTCACGCTCACAAATTTGCTGTAGTGTTTCATTCTTCTTTTGAAGCTGCCTTATCGATACTATTAGTTACTCCACCTGTGCAGCATCCATGATTTTGATCTTGCCAAAGTACAATGATTGCTCACAGACACACAATTAAGCTTACGTGAGCTCATCCTCTTTGCACATAAGGCGTGAAAAATCGGTAATGCAGTTAGTCCTCGTACTACTCTTGACAGCTCACAGATTTTCATCAATTCCAGATCACAGTTTCTAGTTTAGCAGGACAAGCAAAAAGCTACACTAGCTCACCCTGCTTGCCAGTACAAAAGAGATGTAGAAAAGTGGTGAAAATAGATAGTCCCGTATCTTACAAATTAAGCTTTAAGTATCCAGATCACTTCTGTAGTTCTAGCAGAAAAAAAACCAGTAATCCAAAGAGTAAGCAAGCGGACGCAAGCACAGAGTGTCGCACTAGAAAGCCGGACATATCGTAACACTGTTTATCCAGGACTGATCCTGTCTGAAGATCTGAGCAGTGTGAGACTGGGAGCAGAACAGCACCTTCCTGATAATCCAGAGAGGTTTGATGAAAACATCTCTGTCCTCAGCTCTGAGTGCTTTAACTCAGGGACTCACAGCTGGGATGTTGAGGTTGGAGACAGCACAGACTGGTTACTGGGTGTGTCTCCAGAGTCTGGTCAGAGGAAGGGATTCATACAGTCTGGATTATGGGTAATGAGGTTATTTGAAGGTAAATACTCAGCACTAGGTCCACTTACTGATCTCCAAGTGAAGAAGAAGCTCTAGAGGATCAGAGTGAATCTGGACTGGAACAGAGGAAAGTTGTCATTCTCTGATCTTGATACTAACACACACATACACACCTTCACACACACTTTCACTGAGAGGATGTTTCCATTCATTAGCACTTTGGATAAATTGAAGATGTTACCACAGAAGGTCTGTGTTACAGTGGAATAGAGCAGTTAGAGATAAAGAGGGTGATTATGATGATGTTTATTTCTTAAAGGGAAAAGTCACTGAATTTAACCTTTTAAAGTTGCAGCATGAACAACTGCAATTCCAAAAGAGTTGGGACGCTGTGTAAAACATAAATAAAAACACATTGTAATGATTTACAAATCATTTTCAACTTGTATTTGATTGAATACTGTATTGTTCCTGTGTTATTGATAGTTGTCTAAATAAACAGAGCAGTTTATGACAGTCTCACTGGGCGAACGTGTGCCTCCAACTTTATTGTCCGTGGTTTGTTTTTTACACCTGCCGCACTGGCGCACCTTGATTACGTCATCACAATACGCAGTAGTTGCAACAGACATGCTCAGAATACTACATCTCCTTTCTTTTAAAAAACAGAAATGGTGAATGTAAATAGCTATAGCTGCCAACAATATTATAGCATTATTATTTCAAACCCTTTAAACTTAGTCATAGCTACTTCAAGGCAGTTATTTCTATCAATGTGTATAGGCATGATATAACTGAAACAAAACGTGCCAGTAGTAAATTCAAGTTGTTTTTTTTTTGTTGTTTTTTTTTGTTGTTTTTTTTTTTTTTTTTTGAACATTTCTGTAAACATTAGCAATACCACATATCACATTTGCACTGTTAACTCCGGCATACTTTAACTGCAGGGTCAAAATAAAGACTTCCAACATCAACAACTTGGCACGCTTTCACATTTGAACATTTTTCTTTTTTCTTTCACAGGTCTAGTCTGTCTCTTGGTTTCACTATGCGACCTGACTTAGTGGTGGTGAAGTGCAGGGGTTCTTTGAGGTCTGTTTGACTCACAGTGTCCTGCTGCATAGTCACTGGCTCAGCATTCTCAGGATCAGGGTCACAAGTTGGTGCTTCTTGATCTGTGCTGTTCTCAGTCTTTAGGAGGTGACGTTTGTTGCGTCTGAGCACATGACCTTCACCTGTGAGGATGTTGTATGACCTCTGTGTGCCTGCTGAATCTATAACTGTTGCGGGCTCCCAGTTTCCACTTGGCAGCTGGAAATGGATTGTGGCTCCTGCTGGCAGGGCAGGCCGTGTCTTTGCAGTCCTGTCGTAGTACAGTTTCTGTCGTTTCTGACAGGTTTCCCTCCTGCTGCGAACTGTGCTGCGGCAGACAACCTCTGGTTCAAGTTGTTTGTCAGTGGTCGGGAGGATTGAACGCAGACGCCTGTTCATTAACAGCTGCGCTGGCGATTTCAGTCCATCAACGGGGTGTTTCTGTATTCCAACAGACTCAGGTAGGGGTCTGTCCGCTGTGCGAGCGCCTTGTCCATGAGGGCTTTGGATGTTTGAACAGTCCTTTCAGCTAACCCATTACTCTGTGGGTACAGTGGGCTACTTGTGATGTGCTCAAAGTCCCATGCACGAGCAAAGTCTTTGAACGCCTGCAAGCTATAGCAGGGTCCATTGTTGCTGATTAGTGTCTGTGGTGCTCCAAACCTAGCAAACATGGCCTTTTTTTGATGACTGTGTTGGATGTCCCGATGGTCGTTTTGCGTCCATGGCGTGCTTGTTCTGTTTTGGTTGTCCTCCTGCTAACTGCATGCACGGACTGACTGGCCGCATTAGCAACAGGGCTAACCATTGTCTTTAATTGTTGCTGTGATAGCTCATGTGAACGAGCAATGTCAATAGTTTTCTCTAGCGTGAGGTCTGGACTGTGGCAAAGTAGCTTTTCGCGCACTCTTGGTGAGTTTATGGCAAAAACAATACGGTCCCTAATCATCTCATCACTATTGGGGTAATTGCAGTCTTTCACTAGCAGCCTTAGCTCAGTCACAAAACTGATCAAAACTCTCATTTTCCCCTTGTGTCTTTTCGTGAAACTTATATCGTGCAAAAATTGTGTTTGCTTTTGGCGTCACATAAGCTTCAAACCTGTCGTAGTATGTCTTCAGCAGTTTCCTTTCCTCCGTTGTAAGAGTCCATGTGTTAAATACGTAGCGGCCCTTCTCACCGATCCAAAGTAGCAAATAGCTGCACTTCTCCTCCTCTTCTTTAGCACGTAGGGGACCGGAAAACATCAGCTCAACATGCTGGCGAAACTTTCTCCAAGTGTCGGGAAGGTTAGGCGAATCCCAGTCCATCCGTGGCGTGGGGACACCTGTACTCTCCATCTTCCATCGGCAGTTCGATGCGTACTAATATTACCTGACACCATGTATTGTTCCTGTGTTATTGACAGTTAGTTGTCTAAATAAACAGAACAGTTTATGACGGTCTCACTGGGGTGAACGTGTGCCTCCAACTTTATTGTCTGTGTTTGTTTTTTACACCTGCCGCTCTGGTGCACCTTGATTACGTCATCACAATACGCAGTGGTTGCAACAGACATGCTCAGAATCAGTGATGGGAATAACAGCGTTAAAATAAACGGCGTTACTAACGGCGTTATTTTTTTTCAGTAACGGGTAATCTAACTAATTACTATTTCCATCGTTACAACGCCGTTACCGTTACTGACAATTAAATGGGGCGCGTTATAAACTAAAGCTACTCATTGAAGCTCTTGTCATCCGACCCGGCTCTCAGCCACAGGAGCTGCACAGCTGTTTATGTTTTTGGTGAGGGAGGAGGGAGGGACGAGACAACCGCATAAGTGATGATGATTGGCTAAGGTAGAGTAAGCTTTCATGGTAAGCCAATCAGAGGCAGTGTTCAGTTTACACACAAACCACACACACACCGCAGCCCCACACACCCAAACTAGCAGAGGTAAACTGCAGCAATGGCGAGTCTGGAGGGAAAGTTGGCGTTTTCAAAGTGGAAGTACAGACACTACTTTATTCTCCTTGAGGTAAAAGGCAAGAACGTACATGTGAAGTGTCCATTATGTCCCGGAGCGAAGTGTTTGTCCACGTCCGCTGTAAGCAACTCTAATCAATAAATATTAAAAGTTCTGTGTAAATACCTGTCTATGCAATTCTACTCTATGCAACTGGCTTGTGAAACCTGCTTAGAAAAAAATTCTTACGACATATTTAAACTCAAAAAAAAAAAAAAAAAGAGTAACGCAGTAGTTACTTTCCCTGGTAACTAGTTACTTTTACAGTGGAGTAATTCAGTTACTAACTCAGTTACTTTTTAGGAGAAGTAACTAGTAACTATAACTAATTACTTTTTAAAAGTAACGTGCCCAACACTGCTCAGAATACTACAAATACGGTACAAAGACAAGATATTTAGTGTTCAAACTCAGAGACTCTTTACTATTCTGAATTTGATGCCTGCAACATGTTTCAAAACAGTTCTAACAGCAGCATGTTTACCACTGTGATATATCAGTTCACAAACACTGACTGAGTGTTGTGACTAAGGACACTAACTGTTGAAGTTCTTTCTCATTCTTACTTGATATACGACTTCAGCTGCTCAACAGTCCTGTTTGGTCTCTGTTGTTGTATTTTGTGCTTCATAATGCACCACACATTTTCAATGGGAGACAGGTCTGGACTGCAGGCAGGTCAGTCTAGTACCTGAACTCTTTTCCTACGAAGACACGCTGTTGGAACACGTCCACAATGTGTCTTGGTGTTGTCTCACTGAAATAAGCAGGAACTTCTCTGAAAAAGACGTCTGGTCCCCATTTCCAACTGTTTCACAGACAGTATTCCATGCTGCCCACTCTATGGTAGCCCTGAACCACTTCATCTGACCAAGTTCAGGAGAGAAACGTGGAAAACTACAAGACTGCTGCTTCAACCTGCTGACACTCCACACTGAAGGTGAGTTTGTCTAAAACAGAACTCAAAGTGAAAGTAAAGTTAGTAGAGGAGGGAGGGGAACCACAACTGACTGTACTTTCTGACTGCTGTGTTTTCAGCATCACTCAGAGACAAAATGGCTTCCAGATCAGAGGAGGATCTCTGCTGTCCGGTCTGTCAGGATGTCTTCAGAGATCCTGTTACTCTGTCATGTAGCCACAGCTTCTGTAAAAGCTGTCTGCAGAGGAGGTGGAGACAGAAACAATCACCTGAGTGTCCAGTTTGTAAGAGAAGATCTTAAAAAGATGAACCACTCTGTAACCTGGTGTTAAAGAACCTGTGTGAGGCCTTCTTGTTGGAGAGAAATCAGAGAGATTCAGAGGGTCTCTGCAGTCTGCACTCTGAGAAACTCAAACTCTTCTGTCTGGACCATCAGCAGCCAGTTTGTGTCGTCTGCAGAGATTCAGAAAAACACACCAACCACAGATTCAGACCCATCGATGAAGCTGCAGAACAACACAAGAAGAAACTTCAGGAAACTCTGGAGCCTTTAAAGAAGAAGTTAAACTTTTTTAAACAAGTTAACTGGAAATTTGATCAAACAGCAGAACACATTAAGGTCCAGGCCGGACACACAGAGAGACAGATTAAGAAGCAGTTTAAGAAGCTTCACCAGTTTCTAAATGAGGAAGAGGAGGCCAGGCTGGCTGCACTGAGGGAGGAAGAGGAGCAGAAGAGTCAGATGATGAAGGAGAAGATGGAGGCTCTGAGCAGAGAGATAGCAGCTCTTTCAGACACAATCAGAGACACAGAGGAGCAGCTGAGAGCTGAAGACGTCTCATTCCTGCACAAATACAAGGCTGCAGTGGAAAGAGTCCAGCAGCGCCTCCTGCTGGAGGATCCACAGCTGCACTCAGGAGCTCTGATAGATGAGGCCAAACATCTGGGCAACCTGACCTTCAACATCTGGAACAAGATGAAGGAGATGGTCTCCTACACTCCTGTGATTCTGGACCCAAACACTGTTCTTCCAGACCTCATCCTGTCTAAAGATCTGACCCGTGTGAAACTGGGAGATCAGCAGCTTCCTGATAATCCAGAGAGATTTGATGAATACTACTCTGTTCTGGGCTCTGAGGGCTTTGACTCAGGGACTCACAGCTGGGTTGTCGAAGTTGGAGACAGTACATGTTATTTTCTGGGTGTGATGATGGAGTCTGTTGAGAGGAAGGGAGACGTAGGCCAACAGCCTGGAATATGTGAAATAATGTACAATGAAGGTAAATACTCAGCAAAGCCTTTTTGTGGTCCACGCACTGATCTCCAAGTGCAGAAGAAGCTCCAGAGGATCAGAGTGAATCTGGACTGGAACAGAGGAAAGTTGTCGTTCTCTGATCCTGATACTAACACACACACATACACACCATCACACACACTTTCACTGAGAGGATGTTTCCATACATTTGCACTGTGGATAAACTCCCAATGAAGATATTACCTCTGAGGGTCTGTGTGACAGTGGAACAGAGCAGTTAGAGATAAAGAGAATGATCCATGATTGTGAGGTTGTTTATTTATTAAAGGTAGAAGTCACTGAATTTAACCTTTTAAATCTCCTTCTCCTGCCGTTTTTGTTCCCTTTATCAACCTTTTCAGATGTAAAATCATTTCACTAATCATTTCTGTTCTTTACATCTCGTTCATTTTTTATCAAATGACTTGTGTGAATGAAGCTGTGAGTCCATGATGGGTTCAGATAAAGAAAAAAGTAAAAAATCAATTCATAAATAACTGCATGTTTGAGCAGCCAATTATTGTTCAGATTTAACAAACTTTATTTAAATTTTTTTGTCTATATCATAATGTTTCCAGACATTAAAATCAATGTTTTATTTCCTATATGACATGTTGAATAAAGCCAAGATGATTCTATCTCACTTTATGAGATGTTGGTAATTTCATTAGCTTTTAATGCTGAATGTACATAAATTACTGTTTTACATCAACATAATAAAATATTGTCCTTTTGTGGTTTGTCATATTTTCAGTGTAACATTTAAAGGTGTTTGGCTTCTGTGAAACTTACAGCAAAGACAATGTACAATAGTTCTACAGGTACAAGGGGACAATTTTTGGAGGGTAACAACAGTTGATAAAGGTGCTTTTAAATACCAGGAACCTAAAATGTGGAGGTACAGTATGACCTACTGAACAACAAAGCCTTTATTTACAATATGCCATGGTCTCCCTTGTGGTGAAACTTGAAATGAAAGTAAAGTTAGTAGGGGAGGGAGGGAATCCATGACTGACTTTCTGTCTGCTGACTTTTCAGCTTCACTCTGAGACAAATAGCTTCCAAATTAGAGGAGGATCTCTGCTGTCCAGTCTGTCATGATGTCTTTCAATGTCCTGTTCTTCACACTTGAAGCCACAGCTTCTGTAAAGACTAAAGAGCTGGTGGGGACAGAACCAATCATGTGAGTGTCCAGTTTGTAAAAGAAGATCTTCAAAGGATGAACCACCATTAAACCTGGTGTTAAAGAACCTGTGTGAGACCTTTTTACAGCAGAGAGATCAGAGAGATTCAGAGGATCTCTGCAGTCTGAGAAACTCAAACTCTTCTGTCTGGACCATCAGCAGCCAGTGTGTTTTTGCAGTATTTCATAGTACTCCTTTCTTATCATGTGCCAGTACTTCCAGTGAAAATGTCTGTTCCCCGTTCTAAATCAATGCACTAGAATGAGTTACCATAGCAACAGGGACCAAGTTAAACCCTCAGTTTACTACAATACTGCAACATGTTAAAAAGGTACAAATTAATTACGAGTGACTTCAAGATTTCTTCTAACCAGTTTGGCAAATATGTCAACTTTGATGATGAAAAGTGAGGTGAGCAGATTAAAGTAGTTTGTGACCAAACAATGACATCAGGCTGATGATATAAAAAATAACCAACTAGAAACCAGTACTATTTTATAATGAAATATTGTCAAGAGACAAATAGTACATGGTGAGGAAAACGATAGAGGGAAATATTTTTTTCTCTGTCCTCAAAATATATCGTCATACTGAACAGCTCAACCTGATGGTGTCCTGAAGTGTCTCATGTGGTTTGTGTCAAGTTGACTGTGCGCACAAATTGTTGCACATTTCTTTTAATTTGCTTACGAGAAATGCATGCTTAATATGAATTTTAGAGAAAATAAAACAAAAATAAAACAATCCCTTTAAGCGGTCTATTTTTAAAAACAGTAACTATATTCAGAATATCACCAATTTAAACTGTAACTATAATGGAATTCAGTTACCTGTATTTTGTATTTTAAATGGCATACTGTGTTCCAGTCCCTCCAGGATTTCATGGGCTGTTTGGGGAGATTGTTGTGGCCTAAAATGCATCGTTTCATGGGAGCTTTTCTAAAGAATTGCTTTGTTTTTAGGTGGGGTTTTTTTGCATGAAGTTGCATGTTTTTTGCAGAAAATTTGCAAATTTTGTTCTGGAGAGAATAAAACTGCATTTTGTTCTGAGTCTGAGTGACCTTACCTAAAAGGCTTAAAGTATAGTTGGTAATGTTGGAGAGCTAGCAAGATTTGAAAGTGGCACGTCCTCTAAGCTCCACCACCTCCTCCCCCTCCCTCAGTGCTCCGTCTAAAGCCACGCCCCACGTCGAGTAAAAACGCTCAATGCTCCATGCAGGAAGCACAGATCCTATAAGTTAGATAAGCAGTATGTACCGACGACCGGCTCACACCGACAGAGAAGCTAATGTTAGCATTGGGCTAATACGAGCTACAAAAAAAAAAGCTAATTTGGCAAACGTTACATATTTCATGAAAATAACAAATAATAAACCTGTCCAACAGAAACACAGCAACCTCTGCATCACTTTTCAGGCCCTTCAGATGCCTCAGTTGTCTCCACAGCTCAAAGGCTGCACCGATGTTGACTCTGGTTTGTCCTCTAGCTTTATCCAGAGCCTTTTTCATCGCAGCCTTTTCTGCCTCCGGCTTTCTTTTCTTTGCCTGCTCAGCGGGCGAGCCGTTACAAGTAACGCTGGAAGTGGTATTTTTGGCTGCATTTTCTCTGCTACAGTACTCTTATGAACTTATTCTCCTGCTAACTTGGTATTTCTGCCAAGGAGTGTGCTGAATATTTCCGGCAACAGTGAAACGTGATGAGTGTGCACGTGGGGAGGAGGTAGGGACAGAGGGGGCGTGGGCAGGACGAGGACATCTTTTCGTTCCTTTTTCTGAATACATAATGTATTGACTACTTTCAGGATGGAAGGACTATTTCACCCAGTATAACAAAAAGTGTTTCTGAACAGGATTACCAACTAGAGCTTTAAGACTACAAGAATTCTTACAAAATCTGTTTTTATTGTAAATGAAGAAGTGCAGCTGGGGGGTGTTCCACAAAGAAGCAAAATGTTTTTGGAGCTAAAAATCATTGAATTGAATGACTATGACAAACCTTGTGTTCGTTTCAGTACATATGACAAAATAAAAGTACAAAAAAAACATACATACCTGTATGATGTTTGCACGGGGGACTGCTGTGATTGGTGGAACTGCAGGAAGCTATGATTGGTCAGAGTTGTGTGGATTGGAAAAGACTGCAAGGTCGTCCAGAATTCATGGGTATAGGTCGAATATGCATTTTAATTTTTGTGACTGCAACATTTACCGCAACTTCCTGGAGGGACTGTTATTCTGTTACTTGGATTGTGTATTCCCAGTCGGTATTCATGGCGAACTCTGTGGACTAAAGGAACAGTGAGTGTGTGTGTCCAAAGGTAACATTAAAGAAGACATTGACACATAAACAAACGCAGCCGTATGCTCTCCCACACTGGACACACACACCGTACGGGCCCACAGGTTTCAGTTCAGAACATGTTAAGCTCAGCAGATTGTGAGACCAGCTGTCTATGAACAAGAAAGACCCAAAGAAAAAGGAAACAGTTTGGAGGAAATGTGGTTTTCCTTATGCAGCTCTGGCTCGTGAGGCATGCAGGAGTCGGGGAACATCAGCTCTCGTCGTACATGCACAGGCACATGAGTTCAGAATTATTCCTGATAGATAACTTGTTGACATTTCTGAGTTGGAGACATGCAACTGAGGATCCCAGGACAGAGTCAAAGCAAGGACAACAAGTGCAGATGGTGTGTGATGAAGCCAACTGACAAACAACTGAAAACCTTTTCTAACACACGGAGCTGCTCTGGAGGCAAAGAGGATCTTTGAATTTAACCATTATTTTCTGTCCAATGTCAACGGCACATTAAGAAAATGTAGTCTGACACAGTTATTAACAATCTGTCAGAAGTCATAATTTGTAGTCCTTCAGATCTGCATCATAATGTTCTGTGAGCATTTAGAGCCACAGTCTGTCCGTGTGTCTGTCCAAGACTTTGGTCCAGTACAAAATATTTGATGATAATTTATGAGCTTTTGTTTAATGCCAACATCAAGTCAAAATTTCCATGACAAACAACAGATTTCATAACATTTCTTTGAATGTGCCTGGTTCCCAGAGGATGACTTTTCACTCTATAAGCACAGAGCAAATATCTAAATTGAACGTGAAGTCTGAGGACATTCACAGTGTTATAATCCATCTTAATTTTCTGAGCCACATGCGAGTCAGGGTCAGTTCTCCTCCAGACCACAGGCTGGAGGTTTAGCTCATTCAGAAGCTGTTTGGTAACTGCCAAAAACACCAGAAGAAGAACTTACATCAGCAGTTCAGTTTCAACTAAAACAGTTTAGATAGTGATAACAACAACGAAAACACATAAATGAATCATATTTAAAGATAGAAGTTTCATCACTTGCCCAGTGTCGGCAGGGATTAGTGAGTTCAGCGAATGGATGCATCCTCTCTCACAGTGGTGGACTAAGGGCCTGCGTCCACAATCATTATTAAGGCAAAAGAACACAATTTATTCCCACCAACATTAGAATTAATATAAGCTTCACATCCAGCTTGAGCTTCGTTATATCTGCTGCTCGACTGCGACTGCTAGAATTATGAAATTTTATTGTCTGTGATTTGTCTTCAGAGAATAACAAGCTATTGAAAGTGATCATTTCAGAGCTTAAGTCATTTGGTGTTTTCTAAGCCTTCTATTATTCTAATTCAGTACTGGTGCAATCACAACAGGTCAGCCTGCAACAGAATCAATCTGATGGGCCAAAAGGTGGTTTTCCTGCAGCACATCCATGATGTGAATCTCTGCTCTGACCTCAGTTTTCTGAAACACTCAGACCAGCCTGTCTGACACCAACAACCAGGCCACGTTCAAAGTCAATGAAATCACCTTTCTTCCTCGTTCTGACGCTCAGTTTGAACTTCAGCGGGTCGTCTTGACCATGTCTACAAGCCTAAATGCATTGAGTTGCTGCCATGTGATTGGTTGATTAGATATTTGCATTAATGACCAGTTGAACAGGTGTACCTAATGAAGTGGCAGGTGATTTATCTGCTTCATGTTTTATAAAAGTAAACTAGTGTCTATACATTTTTTTCTCTGAATATATTTTAATGTCTTCTGTGTTTAAAAAAGATAAACCCTAGTGTTCACATAGCATTTTTTTCTCTGCAGGGCGCTGTGGCACTTGGATGAAGCGTCTGTGCTGTTTTAAAAAAAAAAAAAAGCTGCATGTGGGATTTGTTTCTATGGCAACAATATCTTGAAAGTCGTTAAGACTGCTCCATTGTTGCAAATCTGCTCCATCTTCTGTCATCTGTTTTTTTTGACACTTATCTCACCGTGAGCATCAAGCAGAGGATGTGCTGCCTCAGTTTGACTCGGCTTGTCGGCTCAGCGCTGTGGGGATCTGCATCTGTTTCACCTGCTTGAAGGTGTGTCTGGATACGTGATCCTCACAGCGCCCCCTACTGCCTGGCAGTGAAAACAGCAGCTGACGGAATATCTGTCAATGGCTGGGAAAAGAGATTAAATGAATGTACATTAATGCAGAAACTGAATACAGCAAAACTGCATTGAAATTGAATACTGTCACTGCACTGGTGTTTCTAGAAACATTTGTGTAGCTACTATTACAATTGGTGACTGACAAACATTAGTTGTTCACTTTCTCTGATTAGATTCTGTGCAACTAATGGTTTGTAGAAAAGAAAAAGAAACACCTGCAGACTGTCTTCACTTGCTCATAGAACAATTTGACGTTGAATAAATGGTTAAAAGCCACATTTTCTGCAGCTTTTGTTAGAATGTGCCACTGTGCTCTCCTGTCCGCCCCCAGCCTTTGCCGTGCAGCGTCAGTAATAACTCAGCGAGGGAGACGGGTGTGTAGGCAGCGCTGCTGATATTTAGACAGACAGGGATGAGTGACGCTGCTGAAACCGCACAGCGAGACAGCGTCTGCCGTGAGGTTAGACCAATAAAATAAAGAGTCAATTTGTTAACAGTCACCCTGCGTCCAGAAGTGTGAGCCAGCGCCTGGAGACACGTCCTGTTGTCGCGGAGACTCAGTGGAAATCTGCTGCTGTGTTTATAAAACGCCTCACCATAGGGGAAAAGAAAGAAAGTTTGTTTAGATGGCAGGAAATATAGAATATTCATGGTTTGGCTGGAGAGACGTGTCAGTTGGTCTTTTATGATATAATTGGAAATATTAGTCACATAGTCCACCGATGTGACGCTTCCACTGTAATTAAAGTTACAAAAATAGTTCGGGTGTGAACATGTTTGCATCCACGTATGTTTCTGATATTTGCTGATGTACAGAAATCTTCCACTGAGCTCCTCTTTGATTTATTTAAGGCAGCGTCATCAGACAAGAAGGTTAAAGGGATAGTTCACCCAAAAATGAAAATTCAGTCATTATCTACTCACCCTCATGCAAAACAAAGGTTATGTTTAGTTTTGTAGTCCACAAAACTCTGCTGGAGGTTCACAGGAAAACTGTGTTGCAGAAAAACCAGACAAGCAGTCTGAAGGCATTTTATGTTTTTCTGTTGTTTTTTTACATTTGAAAACTGGTCACCATTCACTTCCATTGTTTGGGAGATTCTGCAACACTGTTTTCCTGTGAAACTCCAGCAGAGTTTTGTGGACTAAAAATTAAACCTGACCTTTAATCAGCATGAGGGTGAGGAGATAATGACTGAATTTTCATTTTTGGGTGAACTATCCCTTTAAACACAGAGTCATAACACTTGATTCACTGCTTATCGTCTGTGTGATGGAATTTGAAGAGGTTTTTTTGCCGTTACCAGAGTAACCACCTGGTTTCTTGAATCCTGTTTGTTGTTGGAGTGAAAATGAAATGAAATAAAATATAGATAAAGACAAGAATAGAACATATGTACAAAGAAACAATATTTATGTACAAATAACACATTTACAAAGTTGAAACTACTGAAATAGTCAGTTTATCTTGTGTTTATCCTGATAAATGCACCTGCACTTTTCACTTTAATCTAATCCTTGTGAATGTCTTTGTAACATATATCATATTGTTAATTTTTGTGTTAGTTTTTTTTATACGTGTAATAAATGAGTACTTCTGTTTGCACACTTGTTTGCCTTGAATTTCCTCTTGAGGGATGACTAAAGTATTTTGGATTGAATTAAATGGAAAACTATTGAAGTGAAAACAGAAAATCTTTGTTCATGGTTGATAAACAAATTGTTTTCACTGATCTTTGATATCATCGAAAAAACCTGAAAAACCTGCGACATGTTTTATAAAATAAATAGTGTGTCAAATAAAGCTGTTCATGTGTTTTCCGTCTGTCTGACCTGGCCTGACCTGGCACGGTCGGATCCACCTGAAGGAGGTTTTGGAGCAGAAAACCTCCAACAGATTTCCTTGTTTACAGCTCATTTTCAGCTTGTTTTGGTGAATTGTCCCTTTAGGACCCGAGTAATTGTCCCCAGTTTCTTCACGACAGCTTCCCCCGACCGAGCCCCCGCATCATCTGCTCTGAGTTAGGACTGCATACATGCGTGCATGCATGCATGTGTGTGTAAATGTGACCCTGTGTGTGTTCACCAGGTGTCACGCTGTTAAACATCGCTTTGATCAAACAACAAGAAGAAGGGATTTGTGCACCAGGATGTTGTGTGTCTGTGTGTGTGTGTGTGTGTGTGTGTGTGTGTGTGTGTGTGAACATGTGAGCATGTCAGTTTGTCGCCAGGTGGTTAAATTTGTTACATAAACAAAAAACTGCAGGAAAAGTTTAGAGTCTGTTAACGAATGTGGCTGATCTGGAAGTTATTGAGGTTTTGCTCTGTTATTGTCAAAGAATTAATGATTAAATGACAAAAGACAACTTTTAATAACCGTAAAGCAACAATGAATGAGTGTTCTGAGTTTGTCTCACCACAGAAACATGTGTTATTAACCACCCAGCCTAATTTGAATGATTAAAGAAATCACCAAGTATAAAAAATAAGGTCTCAAAATCATTTTAAAAATGATCAGTTTTCTCTGCTCTGAAACACTGAGGACGTGTCCCCTCTGTTGTCTCAGTGTCAAACACCACTACGACCTGACAATGACCTGAAACATGGACGCTCCGTCCAGCAGCTTTATTGGACATGTCCAGACATGTTTGAGCCACCAGAGCCAGAGGACGGTGACAGGATGGTCATTTTTTGTCTTCTGTGTCGGGTTGTTGGAACTGAAGTGAGCTGAAGTGAACTGCTGGACTGATTTGGAGTGAGAGAGTCACTGAGGGTGTGTTTGTAACTGACTGTTAGGGAGGGTGAGGGGAGGGGGAGGCGGTGTCAATCGTGTGTTGGTTTGTGGGGCTTATATAGTGTTGGGAGACCATGGCTCCGATACGTCACTGAGACATGATTCAGGTCTGCCCAAAAAATCATGAACAACAATTTAACAGTCTAATTTTTTTCTCTTTATTATGAAGGGGCAAAACCAAAAAATGTTATGTTTTCATCTGTAGTAACTCAACTCAACACAAACCCTGAAAAGCAAACACGGATATCTCAGAGTACAAACAGCAACTCAGGAGCCCAGAGGAGACCTGAGTTGAGTCTCTGCTCTTCAGGCCACGCAGAAAGGTAAACTCTCCTCCATTTTCCTGGTTACCAGGGTGACGAGTCTCCATCTAATATGTGATTGGTTGCGACACCAGCGCCTTTCCGAAAAGTTCAGAGATTTTCAACTCCAAACACCAGAGCAGCCACACAAAAAGGCGTAGCGCTCAGAAAAAAAGACACCTTTTTCTTGGTGGCCGCATGCAGCTGCAGTGACTCTCTGCTCTCTAGAAACAACTGATGAAGGACGCTGCGCTCAATTGAGTGGTACAAACTTCTCAGTGTTTTCACGTTTTCAACAACTACTTTATAACATGTATAATATGTGTTTAGATGTGTTTACCGTAATAAATGCCTGATATAAAGTTAAATATAAAGTTAAATATAAAGTTATGCCTGACGTGTGTTGACCTGAGAGGCCTTTGTGTCCTGCAGATCAGAATGTTTCATATTTTGTCTTTTGGAGAACCAGCCTGTCTGGAACACAGATTATCTTCAGCCTTGGATCAAGTCCTCACAGCTTTTGTGACATTCACATTGTTGCTTATGTGTTGTTGTGTCCTCCTGTCTGCTGTCCTCATGATACGTGATTCTGTATGATGTGAGACAAACTATATAAAACTGAGTGTTTCTAATGAATCTATAAGCTTCCATGGGTACACGTTGCACCAAGACCGTCTCTGTGCACAGACATGTGTTGTATTAATGTCAGTTATCAGTTATCTACTTTACCTGTACTTTACTTTTACTTTACTTTTATTTCCATTTTCTGCTCCTTTGTACTTCTGCCTACTACATTTCAGCTGAAAATATTGTTTTTTGTTTCACTACATTTAAATAAATGCAGGTGCAGTTACTGATTTACAGATTAACATATACACATCAGCTTTATAGCTGTCTCTGACTAAGACTTTTTCAGTTAAATACAATGCAAATATACAGTGACTCGCTCTCTTTTCCAGTTCAGTGCACCAAACTAAACTCCAGTATCAGCCTCATGATATTTTTTACATGTTTGACCAGTAAGACTTGTGTTTGAACACATTTCTTTGTCATCTGTGATGTGAAAACACAGATTTTCACAAAACGTAAATGTGTGTGTCCTCTTAAAGTTCAGTTATATGATCAGCGCACTGCAGAGCCTCTCTGCTGCATTGCTGCCGTCACCCGGGCTGCACACTGCACGCTTCTTCACGCCATGAATTAAGGGTTTATTTCAACCAAACCAGAGCTGATGATTGTTGGAAAAGAGAAAAGACAAACCAAGATGTTCTGCTGAGTTTTAACAAACAAAGTTACACTGAACTAAACTAGCTAACTGCTAACATAGTTGTAATGTAACTTTTGTGATGTGATGTTGCAGCAACTTATCACGTGAAGTTTCAGTGTTGTTGCAACATGTTGCTTTAAACGTCACTGGCATGTTGTCCCAATGTTTCCACCACGTTCTGGAGATGTGATGTTTTACCACAAAGTTCTTATATAAAGTACAGGAAACACTGTGCATTACATTAAAGGGTAACTACCATTTTCCACTGCTGGAGCTACTTTCTCACAGTAGACTCTGCTGCAGAGAGAAACGTGTGAAACATGAAACTGCTCATAATTTATCCTGAGTAATCATGACAATGATTTCTGTTGTTGAGTTTTTAAAATGTACTTTTTGGTGCCTTGTGCACCATTAGCCGAGTGCCATCTAGTCCCTCTAGATTTGAGAGAAGGCAGACGTCTCTACACCAAAACTATCCAGATGGATAAACAGCACTACAGCTAAAAAATATGTATTTTTGTTTTTGGGTGAAGTGTCCTTTAAAGTACTGGTACTGTTACTCGAATAATTCTTTCACCACTACTTTTGTCTGTTTGTCCGTTCTGCAGATGAAGTCTTGAGCTGTTTATTTCCGTTGTTGTCACAGTTTTATTTTTATTATTTAACATGAACTAAACATTCCACTTCTAGGAAATGACTCCATCCAGAACTCCTTTTTGTTTTTCACTCAAATATTTGAGCACTTAAATCCTTCATTGTGCCCTGATCTGCCCCGCTCTCTGACAGAAGTTCTGCTCCCCGTCTTGTGGTTTCTCTGGGACTCGTTAATTGACTTGAAACTGAAGCCGGAGCCAGCGAGTGTGCTGCTGTATTTACTGCGTGCAGCTCCCACCAGATGCACTTCCAGTGCCCCCTTTAGGCTAATACAAGCCAGGGCCTCCTCGTGGAACAAATTGAGAACATCCAGTCCGTGGTGAGGAGTTTACAGGTTGCAGGTGGGCCAAACAATGTGACATGGATCACTGCGAGAGCCTGTTTATTACTTTCTTCATCGCTCACAGAAGGAGGAGGAGGAGGAGGTAGGTGAGTTCAGGGCCAAGGCTCCTCTGACACGGCAGACAGACACAGAAAGAGAGCAGCAACTGGTGAGACTGTGGCTCCAACATGGAAACTGTGACCAGCGTGGATACGGGAGGTGACCTGTAAACGTTTGGTGGTGACCCCTGCAGTCGGCGTGGAGCACGGTGACGTTTCTCATGAACACTGGGAGGGAAAAAAAAGTTAAAACACAGAGAGAGAAACAAACCGGCCACATCTACGTCAGTGTGTGTTGTTGCTGTTATAAAAGAGTATGTTGGTCACTGTATATACATTGTGATTGACTTGTTTCCTGGAACGCGTCCGTGCTGTTGGCACCGACAAACCAATCAGCCGCCGACAGCAGCAGTCACATCCACAATGTTAGGAGGTTGTTAAGTTCAAACAAGCATAAAAAGACCAAAACAGTATGTTTGATCCAGTGGCTGAACTGAAAATTGGGAAAATGTACTAAAGTATCACACCAGTATTTTTAAAAGGTCTTTATTTGTGTTTCCTGACCTGAATGAACATTGTTATAATGAAACATGCTCAGTTAATTCAAGTTTAGATCAATTAGTGCAAATTCTTTGAATATATCTTATACAACGATTTCTTGTAATGAAAGTGAACAAAAAGTACCTCAATATGTGAGAAAATGACAGAAAGTTGTGAACATATTAAAACCAAATAGAAAATAAGAATATTTAAGATAAAAAATATTGTATTACATGTAAAATACCCAGTACTATCAAAAAAGCTGAGTGAACTGGTTTAAAGACTTTGCACCTTGAGGCTTAAAATTTACTTTTTGAAAGATGCAAAATCAAACATTATTTGATTGATTGATTGATGATGTCAGGCTGATCAGATCCAGGCTCTTTCACTTGTAATAGGGAAGTCCTTTTGTCAAGCCCCTTGAGGGTTTTTAGGACCTCCTTGCATGTTTCCCTTTGTTGTTTTTTTCATTTTTAAAAAGAAGTTCTTATATCAGTGATTGTCAATTTTTATGGTATTTGTAATGTTGACTTTTTAACATGTGCTAAATAAACAAATCAATCAAATCAATGTTCTCCTCTAGGAAGACGTTGTATTTAGTTACTTGGCTGAGTTTCCGTCCATCTATGCACGAGCTGCTCAATCATTCTATTCTGGCATTAAAGGGATAGTTCACCCAAAAATGAGAACTGAATGGTGAGCAGTTTTCAAACAGAAAAAAAAACAAACATCAAATGCCTCCATACTGCTGGTCTGGTGTAATCCAAGTCTCCTAAAGCCCTGACGACATGTCTTTCACTTGTGTGTGCACACCGTCACACACACACACACACACACAGTCAGTTCAGTTTTGATATTTTTATGCTTGTTTGAACTGTTTTCATCCCCAGATGTCAAATACCAGCATCTCTGTCACACAGCTTATTACTAAGAAAAGATGGTTACAGACTGGTGGCGCGGTGTTTTTTTCTTCGTCTTCACATTAATTAGTCGAGGCATTTAACTAGTTTACGCCCACCAGGACTGATTGGACCGCGGCTGGCTGCGGTCTACAGGTCCACTCTGTGCATTTATATCAGTTTTTCTGGACTTACATGAAATTTTCACAGACAGTCGTCAAAGTCGCTGTGGTCATTAGTGGATGATGTTGAGGACAGCGAGTCTGTCGCTGATAATGACGCGCGATCAAAACAGAGGGGAAGCATCAGCAAACGTCTTGAACTCTACGTCATGTTGGCTCTTTAGATGTTTGCTTGTGTCGAGTGGCTTTTTTTTGTGACGTGGAATCGGATGAGGGGTATCAGAGTAGTTTTATAAATATGAGTGTGAATAAGTGAGGACAGTATCAGACTGTTGCCTGATGCTGGTATCAGTATCGATGCATCCCTGTCGTAAAGTGACAAATGTAGAAAAATAAGTTACAACACCTAAATTAATCGAATAAAGCTACATTGTGACGAGCAGCTCCTGTTCCACTTTGTTTTAATTCAGTTCCTGTTCAGACATCAGAGAGAGGGTTGAAAGACTGTCCCCACTAATAAAATGACAGCTTTCACCTTTAAGCTCCCGTCGTGTCAAGTGGCCATATGCTGAGAGCGTGGATGCTCAGAGAAAGAGCTCCTTCTCTTGGCCGGAGAGGCCTTTGCTTTTCCACCTGAGCCGCAGGTGTTTGCTTAACGTGCCTGTGGTTTGAGTGGCTGCACCTCCGTCATTTAGCTTCACCCTGGAAATGTTGACTTTCGGCTCTGCTCCTCCCTGAAGCTGCCGGCCCGGGGGAAAAGAAAAACCCACCCTGGCTCCCTCCCGATAAACTGTGTGTGCAAACATGTGTGTGAATGTGTGTGTTTTATGATGATGATGATGATGATGATGGCGGTGATGATTGTAGCCTATCACCCAGTTTCCTTTGACGCACGGTGGAAACGTGTGGATGTGGAAATGACAGCAGGCGGGCGGAGCGCAGTAACATGATGAAGATGAAAAATCACAGCGTGTGTGCAGGTGTTTGTGTTTTCACAGAGGATCAGAGAAGGAAACACAGCCACTTTCTGCTCGAGTGAAGAATGCTGACGTTGTCATTTACAGAAATAAATTGGTAAATACACATTAGCTTTCTTGCAGAAAGTGTGAGATCAACATCACTCTACCACCAGCAGCAGGTTAGCTTAGCTTAGCATAAAGTGAACTCCAGGTCACCAAGTCCACAGGTAACAATACCAGCACCTCTATAACTCACAGATTAATACCTTAACACCTTACATCTCAAATGTACAAAATCCTAAATGTAAAAACGACAATTCTCCCTTTCATGGTTATGTATCAGATTAAGTGTGTATTAAAAACCTCAGTGGAAACCTTGACTGAGGTGTAAACAAATCCACAAAAACAGAATATAATGCATTAAATCAGTGATTGATTAATGTAGATGCAACCTTTTGTCAAAGTCTGCCGAGGTAATGATGGAGTTGACTTTTTCTGAATAATAATGAACAACTTAGAAAGATAACATTTACATTTCCATGGCATTATCTGTGCTTTCCCGTATATTATATTCTTAACCAGATACTGCAGGAGAATCGAATATATTTACTGTAACTGATCAAGTAAACGTGATCATGTGATGTAAAGTTGAAAAAGTTGTTGAAATAGTTCTTCACTGTTTGTGTGTCAGGTTCACATTATTCAGAGTTCAGATTAATGCTGAACTTTTGCCAAATGAGTAAGTGTCTGTTTATGAGTCGTAAGAAATCATTAATAATCATGTAGAAGACCTAGATGTTTAAAACTGTTAACTTGAGCAAAATGTTAATGGAGTTTGGTGGCCACTGAACCCATCGTCCACTGTGTGTATTTTCAGAGCAGTGGACTTTGGTTTCAGGATAACAGGCTTGACTTTACATTGACAGACAAGTGACAGCTAATCAACTTAGTCATCACTTTTTATTGACAATTCACAAGGCTGCACCTGCATCCTGCAGAGCTCCTGCAGAGCTCCTGCAGAGCTCCTGCAGACTGCATGATTGCTTCAATTGTATGTTAAACAGGATGACAACTTATTTTATTTACAGTCTATGGCTACAGCTGCAGTACTTATTTTTGCATGTACAATGGCTCCATATTGCTCCTTTCAGTGTCATTTTGTCCTTTTAAATACCTTTCACCCAACATTTCACATCTCTCTTCAACAGTTTCTGCTCTCCTCCTGCTGTCGTTTTCATCCTTTCTTCACCTCACCTGTCTGACCTCCCTCCTCCCTCCTCCCTCCTTTTGCAGCACATGGCCCTTGTGTTACCTGGCATGCGAATGCAGCTGTTTATTTTCACGGGGATACATTTTCTGGCGATCCCTGCCAGAGACAATATTATGCTGGAAATATACAGGTATTAACTGTTAAGATTTCAGATGGTCAAATAAACCCGGGTTACCGAGCTCTGGCACGGTCCAACAGAGGAGAGATTGTGTGTGAACAGCCTGCTCCTAATGAAACACATGAGGGGGAAGCTGCTCAATCACTAATAATTACTCCTCCCTCCATCCGTCCATCCAGCCGTCCGTCCATCCATCCATCCATTGCTCTCGGTCCAGGTGATTTCCAGCCTCCTCTCTCATTTATCTTCCCTGCCTTTGATTTCAATGTGACATTCATTTCACGCTCATTTCCTCTCGGCCTCTCGCTCTGCGGCTGCTCAGCCCGTCAAGGCGCCCTTTCATACGCGGCTCGGAGCCACTAAACAGGCTCTTATGCTCTGACCTTTAGCGGGCGGCGAGCTGCTGGGACAAACAGCGCTCAGCAGGGCGTAAATGATGATGGATCTGTCCTGGCAAACTTCAGGGGTTGAGTTACGCAGGATTGGCTGCATGTGTTCACATTCAGGCTCAGAGCGCCGAACTGCAGAGCTGTTGTTATACACACAGATATTTAATGACTCTCCAGGGGTTAAAAGTTAGACAAGGTTAACTGTTCAACTGTTAATTAAGAGTTAATTACTACCTTAAGTACACTATTAATTTAAAAAATGATGCCCTTACTGTTGCAAAACTTGCATGACCTCACATCTTTTACAAATTGTCAACACGTCTCTTCTCTCAAGTTTCTTCCCACAGGCTCCTAAAAAAGAACAAACTTCACCTTTTTTAAAGTAAAATCGCTACAAAAGCTGTTTTTCAAACACTGAACAACTTCTTGGCACTAAACAACTGTTCTGAAGTCTTCCAGTCTGGATTTCGACCACATCACAGCACTGAGACGGCTCTTGTTAAGGTCC
Organism: Lutjanus argentimaculatus; assembly: GCA_034769285.1. Lineage (NCBI taxonomy): Eukaryota > Metazoa > Chordata > Actinopteri > Lutjaniformes > Lutjanidae > Lutjanus > Lutjanus argentimaculatus. The sequence continues at coordinate 317,278 of JAWZSL010000050.1, forward strand.
TCAGTGACACCAGCTCGAACACAGATAACAGCAGAGTTTTAGTCTTTACGTTTGTGTCCGCACCAGAGGTAACGTGAGCCAATCAGTGTCCTCGGAGGGACTACTGGCAGCTTGGGGAGAGAAGCATCCCTGGAAACCACCCTTCTCGAAGAGGTTAGCATAGACACTGTGATAGCATCAGTTATATCAGAACTGGGGAGAATTTCTTCATTGGAAGAAGAACAAAGAACGACACTGAGGGCTCTTCTTGATGGAAAAGATGTTTTCTATGTTTTTTATGTGGAAAATGGAAGAAATGTCCCCACCGACTTGACAACACAAAACACAGAGATGGAGACGCTAAAAACTGGCAAACACACTCGGACACACCTGGGACACGTTACTTGTTGTTGTGGTTTGTGTCTTTGAAAAAAGAACAAACCATTTTCCTTTGAACATTCTGATCTCATGATTCAGACGTTATTTCAGATATTTGTTGTTTAACTCATCACTAGCTCACCTAAATCTGAATCATGCAATCAGAATCTTTTTTCCTAAATACTGCATATTTGTTGGCAAATTGATGAAGATATTTCTAAAGTGTGTTTTTGTTTCATAACTCCCATGTTTAACATGATACCAAGACATGAAATAAAAGTGTCAGTGGGTCAAACTGTAGAATCAATAAACAGGCAGAGAAAAGAACCAAACACAGAAAAGACATGAACTTCATTCACATCATGAACTTCATGTTTCTTGTTTCAGTATTTTTTATTTATTTATGTCTCAATATAAAGCAGAAACCCACAGTTCAGACAAAAATACACCAACCAGAGAACCAACAAACAAAAAGACAAACAACCACAAAAACAAACAAATTCTGTGTTTCTGTTAAAAAACAAAACAAAACAAAAAACTATCACCTAATTATTATTATTATTATAATCTAAGAAAGAAACTCTACTCTGCCTGCACAGGCTCGTATTTGCTCTGCCATTTGTCAGACATGCAGGTGTTTCTGTGAGTGTAAGAGCAGAGCGCCACCTACAGGCAGAGATGTGTCATTGAAATGGGTCTTCAGACTGATGGTGGTTTCCTCTTCAGTCCCTCTGCTGCCTTTAAGTACAAATAAAATGAAAACCCATCTGATCTATAAGCTAATCAAACTCAAACACAAGTTTTACTTTATTTAGTTGTAGAAATGTTTCATTTGAGTAATGTGAGCTGATCAAGAGAACATTTATTTATTTTGTTTTTGTGGAAGAATAATAAGGGAAAATGAGGTCAATCATATAAAATAACTCTAAATTACTAAAGTGTGAGATATGAGTATTTAACTGTATTTCATTACACTGTACATGTAAAAGCCCAACGAGGGGAAAATGAGCTACGAACTCTGGAACTGTGTTTAAAATAAAATAAATAAATTCACATTCAAATTAAATATTTTAACTTGAAAACAAAACACAAATTTAATATAATCCAAATTACCTCTGACTCAAGCAACTACAACAGAAAAATGACACACATAATACTCATTAATGCATCAATAATAATCATGAGACAAGAAAACACAATACTGTAATCAGTCACAGGGGCAAAATATATACTTACATTAGTCTGCCAATATATTATTATTATGATTAATTTATTGTAATTTATAAGCTTTAGCTTTAACTTAAATAAAGCATCTGAATCAATCTTCCAACAGTGGTTAAAGGGTTAAGTTCATAATATTACGAATACCACTAATATTAATATTCAGTTAGAATAAGTTTGTGGGTCCCAGGATGGAAACAACAGCACAAGAAGACCAAAATGTGACACAGATAACATAAGAAATTGTAAAACATCAAAACATCAATTAAAAAGTTATATACTGAAAACCAGTGTGCATAAATGTAATGTGATGTAAAACTAATAGTGTTATTTTCTGATGATCTCAATCAAAGTGACACAGTCAGTACAGTATATTTGGAAAGTATATTTATGTATGGATCAGTTTAAATATATTAATTAAGTATAATGTGAGAATATAATACAATATTTATAATATTAGTGTTAGTGATAATACATTTAAAGAAATAAATAGTCAATCAAATATGGTAAATGAATGAATTCAATTAAATGAAACTTGAACTGAAACTTATTAACTGAATTTTATTTTGCAAATAAAATTAAGTTTAATCCTCAGTTCAGTTGACCACACTTGTTGTTTTCGCATTTGATCAGCAGGGGGCATCAACACATCAGCTTCCATCACTTATAATACATTTCAAAGGTCTTTATCATTCTTACCTGAATTTGTCCACTTTTGTCTTGTCTTTAAAGCTGTCTGTCCATTCTTGTGTAGGTACATTAAGAGTGATGAAAAACTGGAGTCAAACTCCAGTTCACTATAAAATTAGTGAACATGATGTTTTCATGTCTTTATCGTCTTGGAATCAGGCTTGTGCCTCTTACTTCTCATTCTCAGTTTATAGCTGCGTAAAACTGTCATATAATATATGTTGTCTCATAATTTCACTACTGAAGGAATCTTCAATGTTCATTATCGTTTAACACTTTGATAATCAACATTTTCTTTTTACCCCAACAGCATCATTATCATCAGTAACAGTAAAAGCAGCAGCAGCATCAACAGCAGCAGTAGCAGCAGCAGTAGCAGTAGCAGCAGAAGCAGTAAAAGCTGCAGCAAGGTCACAGGTAAAGTCGTCTCTTTGGTTCAGACTGAAATATCTCAACAACAGTCAAATTAATTGCCATGAAATTTTGTTTTGTGATTTTTAGGGTTGGCTCATCCAGATAAGCAGTAGGTGGCGCCAATTCTTCAGTTGGAAAACTATTATTCCACTGCAGAAGAGGAGGATGCATCAAGGTGAGGTAATTAAAAGAGCACCAGTCAGTTCTGAAACCATGAAAAACAAATCAGACATTTGTGTTATTTTTGTGCATTAATGTGAGGAAGGTTCCATCAGATCTGTGTGGAACATCATGGGTGTGTTCTAGAGCCACGAGGAGACTGTCAGAGCAGTCATGTGACTTAAATGTTTGGTACCCAGAACTCGTGTGTTACCATCTCCCATTAAGAGCATTAACTCTTTTTAAGAAAAGGCAAAACACAACTCACATGAGCATAAAAACTGTTAAAAACGTTTTTTGAAGTTTATTGTTTCAATCAACCTTTTCTAAAACAATTCTTCAAGATGCACCTAAAAATATGTTGATAGAAATTCAGCTATGCGTGCTCCTCTCAGGAAGAACTGTAATAACTTTGTGAGCCTCTGACTTTTCATTTTTCAGCATCATTAGGTCAAAAATATTTAATGTGTTCAATACTTTACTAGCTTTGTGCTAGTTAATTGTAAAGTTATAGTAATTGTTATGCTAACATGCTAGTATGCTTGTCATCATCAGTGGATTTCTCTATAGAGGACTACACAGTGAGTTCACTTTATATAAAAGAAGAAAAAAACACTTTTAGACACTACGTCTGGACTGTTAACTGCATCATTACTGTTGTTTTTTATTTCAGCTCAATGCATAATGGGTCATAATGTTTGGTTCGTGACCTCTGGTTCTACACTACTTTTTACGATGCATTGTGGGAGACTTTGAGTCCACTATATAGGATTTAATTATTCTCACTATACATTCAGACAGCGCTACAAAATGGCAAACTCGCTATGAAGTGTATGATATAATGTGTAGTGAGTCCTTTCACACACAGCAATAACACCTGCTTGGCATCAGCATGTTAGCATTGTCACTTGCAAGCTAATGTTAGCTGTGTTTCCACTTCATGGGATGGCTGGACTCAGCTCTGCTTGCTTTTTGTTTGGTTTTCCATTTACAGATACTACCTGGCACTTTTTTTGGGGATCACCTGGGCCGAGGTTCCAATCGAGTTGAGCCAACACTGAAATGTGACATGAAAACACAGCAGACCACTGACCGGTTGCGCAACACAAGCCATCCTGCACAAACTAGCAAAACTGCCACCAATGGCGACCAAAGTTTTTAATTCACTCCAAAATGCCAACCCACAAAACCACTCAGGGGCGAACTGACAAAGTGCAGACATATCAAGAACACCATCTCTTCATATCCTCTGTTTTAAGAGAAGTCCTTGTGTGTGTAGTGAGTCAAGTAGACATAATTAGCCTCAGGGGCTTTACAGACTGTACAGTGTGCAGTATCCTTTGTCCTGTAGAGCCTTGAAAAAGTAAGTTAAAACTCCCCATAAAAAAAACCTTCAACAGGGAGAAAAATGTAAGAAACCTCAGAGAGAGTCACAGAGGAGGGATCCTCCTCCCAGGAGGGACAGTAGATGTTTTATGTACAGAGCAGAACTGCAGAATCACATTAAATACTGAGCCTGAATTAGAATTTCTGATACATACATCATAATATAAATGTGAAGAATGTGGATCCAGGAAGATGTTCAGGTGTCACCTGTCAGACCTGAGCCATATGACCTCCTCATCACCATGGAGACCCGGAAGAACACAGGCCACAGAGTCACAGTAACCACAAAGAGTTTCTGATGAATTAAATGATAAAATACATGTGAAATATATGTAAAGGGATGTGGATCCAGGAATAATGTTGAACCACTTGTAGTGTGTGTTCGATGGAGACAGAGGGAGCAGCAGAGCAGAGGAAACGGTGAGCAGTAGGGTTGTCACTCTGGCAGTAAATGTACAGTTTAGATTACAGTTTGTCAGTGAACGAGGACTGTAGCTTGTCAAGACCATAGTAAAGCATGGGACAGGAAGTACAAACAGCGTTGCAAGAGAGAAACTAAACTTCAAACCACAGAGATTCAGTCTATGTGGCTAACGTTAGCGGCCGCTCTTTCCTGTAAACGTTTCTTTAAATTAGATGTTGAGTTCTTGGATGATGACGATAGTTTCACAGCTGAAAGCAGAACCGTCACTGACCTGGGATGTTGTTCCTTTTCACAAAATAATATTTTCCATATTTTTTTTATTCACCAGAGGACATGATAATGAATTCACTGTAAGATTATTTCACTCACACCTGGGTGGTGTTTATGGACTCATGAAGTGTTGAAGTGTTTGTGCACTGTGCATGGTAGAATATCTTTCTTTGTTTTCGCCAAGTAATCCCCATTTTTACTAATATAACTGTAATTAGATTACATCTTTTTTCTGTAACTTTAATGGAGTGCAGTTACCTTTTCTTGTGCTCTGATTACGTAAGCCTGTGTTTGACAAAACTTTATTTTAACCACATGAAAAGTTTGCTCTGAGCTCTCAGGTCTCTCAGGAGACTCAACCAAATACAAAAGTGATTCATTGACCTGATAAAACTGTCGCTTATCTTTCACTGAGTCATAAGCAGTTTATTCTTTGACTCCAGTTCTGATGAATCCCTGCTTGCATGATTCAGATCCTGTTACTCACACTGGTCAGTTCACTGCGTCTCTCTGACTTCTTCTCTGCGTGCTTCTAATTTATTTCACCCTGCTTCTTCTCTCTCTTGTAATCGTGCATCTTTCTCACATTCTTTCTTTCTAAACACAAACAAGTAAAATCCCCGTCTGACTGAACACGTCTCAGTTCCTGTTTCACACACACACACTGTGACTTTCAGTAGAAATATGAATATCTGAATGTAACTTTGTGGTTTTCAGCTCAGTCTTTCAGGGCTTCCTTGTCTTGTGATGTGGCTGGATTTCACCTCTCATCTCTCAGCTGTCATGAGGCCTTTTTAAATGTCATCTGAGGTGAAGTGAGTGTGTGAGTGTGTGCACTCACACTCACACACTCACTTTGCCTGTCAGGGTTTTCGGGGTTGAGCAGTACTTCTGTTTCTGTTTTCCCTTCTAAGCTCTCACGTGGTGCGTTGTACAATAAACTGGCCTCATCGGCGAGAAACAATAAAACATATTTCTCAAACAGTGGAGGTAATTTAACAGCCCAGAATCACACATTTGTGACATCAGTTGCAAGTCAATTATACATATTGTTTAGGAAATGTCCCATTAATCATAAATCAAGACACTGATAGCTGAGAAAGCGGTCAGATATTTCAGATTATCCAGTTTAATTCAACTGAGATAAATCATCCTTCTATGATATTTAATGCTTTTAATGTGTAACTTTTGATTGATTAAGTTCTACATATAAAAATATTATAATAAATTGTACATAAATTGCTGCAGGGATGATATTTTTCTCATCCAACCCTGAATCGCTCTGGTTCCCTCCACAAAAAGCCAGTGGGATTTTCCATTGGATTTTTGATTTGTGCAGAAAATAAACTCTGTGGTGAACAAAAGTTTATAATCCTGACACGTTCTGTTCAGTAAGATAATCTTTATTAATGTTAGGCCATGCACAAACTGCACTGCGATCACATGACTTCAGCGTCACCACCTCCTACGCAGGAAAAAGACGCTGATAAAACAGCTCTCACAGTCATCTAAGAAATGTTTCATTTTGGTTGAAAGTGAAAGATGAAAACATGTCTTTTTCACGTAGTTGAAAAGACAACTATTCAAGGACGTCCATCTATGTCTGGTTTTAGTTGAAGTGAAAGGTGAAAAGACATGTTTATTTTTGGACCAAAGGGGATGTACCAAAGAAGACCCAAATTTCAACATCTCATTTTAGGCTGGACTTGGACCCAATCAGATGGAATAAACCAAATTTCAATGTCTAATTTTGAGCTAAATAAAGGGTCATGGTAGACTGGCCAGATTTAGCCCAGAAGACAACATTGAAATGACGTCTGGTGCTTGGTGGCCTCTAAATGATGACTGTTCGGCTTGATGATGTTTTATATCTCTGAAAAGCTCGTTAGTCTCATTAACTTCTTGGTAACAACTGCATTTTCTTTAAAGACATAAAAACTTCAAAAGTATTGGTATGGTTTCAAGAGAACTGGTTTTCTACACTAATAATCTGTGACACAGTGTTAATAAAAATATGTTTGTTCTTTTTTAGTTTCTAATACTTTTCACTTTTTATATAAGACACGCAACAGACTGTTCATTTTTACCCAAGCAGGGATTTTACATGTTATCTGTAGGAATATTACACAGTATTTTGTTTTCCCTCCTCCATCTAAACGGGGAATTTACCTGCATTTTGTTGTGAAGGCAGCTGCTAATCTGATCAGACAGCAGAGTGGAGCTGCCGGGTCCTGACGTCTCTCTCTTCTTCATCCTCTTGCTGGAAGGAGAATATGACTGTCATAAATTCAAATATTATTAAATATCATTATAAGAAAACTGAGATAGAAGAAAATTGGAATTCATTTGGAAAGCAGCTTCCTCAGAAGGTGCTTATTTAATAAAAGAACAACAATAAATAATACAATTAATAATAATTATATATACATATAAAATACTGGATGTTTTGGTGTATCTGCTACAGCAACATAGTAAAATCTGATGGACCCTTTGCTCCCTCTATTGACCAGCCATTATCCAATCATTGCCAAGCAACCTCAACTATGTGTGGCAGGTTTTTCATGGTGCATTCCAACTGAACTGGGAAGTTGGAATTTCCGAGTTCCCATTTGGAAATTTCAACTGGAACGCCCCACTGAAGTCAGATTTCTGACTTGGAAAGTCGAAGAAACTTCACCAATCCCGAATTCAAAATCCAAGATGGCTGCTCCATGCAGCAACAGCATTTTATCAGCATTAGCACTGTCTTTTGTGTCTCATGAAATCAGCAGTATTAACAAAGTTCCAGCTGTTGACATGTTGCTATGGTATTTGTATGCACAAAATGTCACATAATTTGTTGTTATCAAAACATTTTTTTAGACTTGTTGTACAGGAACGTGGTCAACTCAGCTGTGACGTCTCACTCAGCTCCAACTTCCAACCTCTGATATACAGTAAATGGAACGCACCATTCGGTTTTGGATTTGTCCAGAGTGTATGGGGCTTGAATAAAAGCGATCTTCTGCATATAAAGAGTTTGGAGGACACATTAAAATATTAAAATGCACCCTTGAGTTAGTAAACGCTTTCAACCAACTCAAAGACCTAAGGTTAGCTTAATCAGCTAGCTAACTGATAAAATTTGTCATTCCAAAATCATCACTATCTAGAAATTAGAGGCTGCTTTTGTTGACTTCTGTCTGAAATCAAGGACCCATTCTCTCCAAAATTACTGTAAAATTTGGAGGTAAGCCCAACATCAAAATGTCTCCCAGAAACAGTGCTTGAATCAACTCTGAGTGCTGAAGTTAGCTAATTTAGATAGCTACTTACAGCTGCTAATGACAATTGTCATTTCAGCTAACAAAATCGCTGGTCACTGGCTTGGAATTTTAAACGTGAAACATTAAAACATCACTTCGAGGCTGCGTTTTCTGCCAACTCAAAGAGCTAACATTAGCTCATTTAGCTGTCTAGCTACAGCTGCTAGAGACAGTTCTCTTTTCAGCCAACAAAATAGTCACTGTGATTTGGAATATAGGAAACATTAAAATGTCACCTGGAGACGGTGTTTTGAACCAACTCAAAGAGCTAAGTTTTGCTTAATCAGTTAGCCTGCTACAGCTGATAAAATTATCATTTCAGTCACTCCCCTTTTCTCCAAATCTAGTAGGAGGCAAATCCTACATTGCAACCTCAGACAGCGCTTTCAACCAACTCAAAGTGCTGAGGCTAGCTTATTTAGCTAGCTAGCTACAGTAGTCATTTCAGCCACCAAAATTGAGAGTCACTATCTAGAAATTAGAAACTGCTTTTGTTTACTTCTGTCTGAAATCAGGAACCCGTTCTCGCCAAAATTATTAGAAAATTTGGAGGTAAATCCGACATGAAAATGTCACCTGGAGACGGCATTTTCAAGTAACTCAAAGAGCCGAGATTAACTTATTTAGCTAGCTTCCCAGTTGCTCATGATAGTTGGCAGTTCAGTCAACAAAAGTGACAGTCACTGTACTTTGGAAAATTGGAAGCATTAAAATGTCACCTGGAGACAGCACTTTCAACCAACTTAAAGGATAAGTTTGGTTTTTTGACACCTGGACCTTATTGTTAGGATTAAATACGCTCGTAGACTCACCCAGACAATTTTGGTGGAGCTCGGAGCCGTTTTCGAGCAATTTAGATCCAGCCGACGGCGTTTTTTCTCATGCCATAGTAGCGGACGGGGCCAGAAATCGAAGCCCCTAAATTAGACATTATCTGCTGCGAAACTCGTGCAATGTCCACAACAACACCACCAGTTAGCCCCCATTCGTGGACGTGCAGTGGTTGCTCGTTCTCTGGCCAGCTGTTCGGCTCTTTCCCTCTGCATCCTCCTTTCAAATAGCTCCTCGTCGGTGTATTCTGGCTCAAAACGATACGGGCATCCATTATACTCAAAGTCGTCGTCAGACACTTCTACATCGGATAAATATTCCGCCATGCTGCACAGAAATAGCCGTGTTGCCTTGTAGCCTAGCAACAACAGCGTCTCTACTCAGCTGCGTTCCTGCGGCGCACGTCTATGACGCCACCAAAAGTTACCCATCCTTGTAAAGTCCCGGATGACCATAACAACGAAGTTGAGCTGACATGGTGATAACACTGGCCATTCATTTATAAAATGTAGGTGAAATGAGCGAGTTTCACAGCAGATAATGTCTAATTTAGGGGCTTCGATTTCTGGCCCCGTCCGCTACTATGGCATGAGAAAAAACGCCGTCGGCTGGATCTAAATTGCTCGAAAACAGCTCCGAGCTCCACCAAAATTGTCTGGGTGAGTCTACGAGCGTATTTAATCCTAACAATAAGGTCCAGGTGTCAAAAAACCGAACTTATCCTTTAACTCATTTCAGCCAGCAAAATAAACAGTCATTAGAAGCTGCTTTTGTTTAGTTCTATCTGAAATCAAGGGTCCATTTTCTCCAAAACTGCAAAAATATTTAGAGGTAAATTCTAAATTAGAACATGACCCGGAGACAACGCCTTCAACCATTTCACAGTGCTGAGATTAGCTTATTTAGCTAACTAGCTACAGCTGCTAGTGACAGTTGTCACATCAGCTAATAAACTTGATGGTCAGTGGCTAGGAATTTGAAACGTTTGAAACATTAAAACATCACCTGGAGGCAACGCTTTCAACCAGCTCAAAGACCTACGGTTAGCTTAGTCAGCTAGCTGATAAAAGTTTTCATCAACAGTCACTATCTAGAAATGAGAAGCAACTTTTCTTTTCTTTTGTCTGAAATCAAGGACTCATTCTCTATAAAATTACTACTAAATCTGAAGGAAAATCTGCACCACTATAATTATGAACTGCTCACCATGTGTGAACAGAGCTTGATGGGCATATTTCTTTTTTTTTTTTTTTGCAAGACAAAAGACAAATCAGGGCAAGAACAAAACAAAACAGTACAACAGAACAGAACAACAGAAAGAACACAGGAACTGTGGATACAAGCCTGTTAAAATCTGACATCATGTTATAATAGTTAAGCCACTTGTCATGTATTGGTTTGATATCAGTGAAAAAAACATTCCAACCAAAACACGTCCGTGTTGTCCTTTGTCAGTGTTCATTACATAAAACTGTGTGACCGGGGAAAGTCCTTTTGCTTCTGTCGCTCAGGTGCAGAGCAGGTGTGGCCGACCAGGTGAGGAAAACAAAGAGCGGCTGGAAACTCCTACTTCCTCTTTGAACAGTACAAACAACGCCTAACCCTAACCCACAACAATTCCTCCATGAAGTAACCTCATCTAATTGCAGCTGATCAGGTTGTGCTAAATTTAACTGTTCATGTGACCAAGAGGAACTCACACGTACACCACAGCATCAGCGGTGGAAAGTAACTAAGTACATTTACTCAATTTTAAGATACTTAGACTTTAATATTTCCACTTTAGGTTACTTTATACTTCTACTCCACTACATTTCTGAGGGAAACGTACTTTTACTAATACACTTTATTTACTTTATGTACTTTGAAGATTCAGATCATTATATAGAATATCCATCCATCCATTTTCTGTAACCGCTTATCTGTGAGGGTCGCGAGGCAGCTGGAGCCTATCCCTGCTGACATTGGGCGAGAGGCGGGGTACACCCTGGACAAGTCGCCAGTTCATCGCAGGGCCGACACATAGAGACGAACAACCACTCACACTCACACTCACACCTACGGGCAATTTAGAGTCACCAGTTAACCTATTATGCTGCATGTCTTTGGACTGTGGGAGGAAGCCGGAGTACCCAGAGAGAACCCACGCGGACATGAGGAGAACATGCAAACTCCACACAGAAAGGCCCTGCTGGCTCGGGGATTTGAACCCAGGACCCTCTTGCTGTGCGGCGGCAGCGCTAACCACTGCGCCATCATGCTGCCCTATATAGAATATAATCAACAATAAATTATGATGTTATTATTACATATTATAAGCTATCTGGAAGTTTGCAAAGTAATTAAAATGAGCTTCACCTTCACCAGCTGCAACATTACAGAGATGAACATGTTAATGCATCAATTATTACTACAATTCTGTAATATATATTATTCTGAACTTCACTGGCTTCACTTATTTTTTATACTTTGAACATATTTTGATACTTTAGTACTTTTACTTAGTTACATTTTGAATGCAGACTTGTACTTTCAGCACGAGTATTTTCACACTTGTATTGCAAATTTTAGTAAAGAACGTATTCAGTCCCTGCACAGTTTAAACATGGTACACACACACAGACACACTTAATTTCCTCTGTTTCCCTGCTGTTAATCAAAGTTTACGGAAGCACGTAAAACAAATACAAAGAGCCATTCACACGCACGTGTTTATAATGTGTGTTTATCTTGGGTTTTTCCAGATTCACTTTATCTTTTATCTCTCTGTGTGTGTGATCTTATCTGTACTTTGTGTGTTATCTTTGTGTTACTTCATACTCTGGTGTTTAATGACACAGTGACAGCAAAAGAGCAGAAAATCCCAACATCATGAGTCAGTGGCTACTTTATTAAAATACAGTTATATGTAGACTGTAGATCTGTAGATGTGAAAACAGACAAACAGCAGATGTGACCATTTTATTTCACTGTGTAGATATAAAAGAACCACAAACAGTTAGATCACACATGATGACACAAACGTGTTCAGTAGCAGTGTTGTGCAAGTTCACTCCTAACAAGAGCTCAAAGTTCAGTCCACACAAGTTAAAATGGGTCAGTTCATGTTCAGTTCTTCTGTTTTCTCCCACACTGAGGAAGTGAAGATAACCTGTCATTGACAAAATGCTGTCAGTTTGTGTAAGTAATGACCCCTTAATGATTATTTGTGGTCATCATTCATTCACTCGCAGATGTTTCCTGAACTGGTCAGATGCTTCAACCTGATGTGTTATTTAAATTCACTGCCGACGAGGCCGACGTCTGGACTTGTTTTCTCAGACCCTACAGGCTCAATTTGCATAAAAATGTCAAATCTTTTCCAGTGGATTCTGTACTGATTTGTTCTTAAAACAAATGGATAGGTTTAGTTCCCTGTCCACCAAAAACACGAGCACGTTCATGCACGTTCATGCACGTTCATGCACAGCAACGTTTATTAGTGAAAGACGTGGGGCTCTGGCTTGTGACCTTTGAAACAAAATGAAACCACTTGTTGCTGGTTGATGTGTCACTGGTTGTGTTTTCCACTTGTTTTATCTGATAAGTATAAATAAATATAAATTATGAAAAAGTAATGCACTGTGTGCCCTGAATTCTTATGTTTTTCTACTTTTCTGTCCCATTAATCAGCTCAGGATCTTGCATTTCTGTGGGGCCAGATTTTATTTTCCTTGTCTCATTAGGTGTCATGGCTCCTGCAATAATGGATTTTTTAAAACTTACTTCTCTTCTTCGTTTCTTCTTCCTATTTCTACTAAAACTGTAGAGTATAAGAGTAGAGGACGCAGAAGAAGAAGAAGATCGTCCCTTTATTACTCCCCTTTAGGGGAATTCAGTTTTTTTTTCACTCTATTGTTAATTTATTTTACACACACATAGGCTTGTATACACACATGCACATGCAGTTTTTGTGTGAGAGGTTTTAGATTTGTGGAGGCTGACAACAAACAGGCGCCCAGAGCAGTTGGGGGTTCGGTGCCTTGATCACGGGCACCTCGACAGTACTCAGGAGGTGAACTGGCATCTCTCCAGCCACAAGTCCACTCCGTACTTTTTGGTCCAGCCTGGACTTAAACCAGCTTCCCTCCTTCGCACTTGTACTTAAGTATGCATTACACTATGTAATGTACTTAGTTACTTGTAGCCGGTAAAACTACCTGATCACAAACAGGTGAAAAACAATGACATACAGATGAACAGCACCTCAAACTGCTGCAGCAGGGACAGTTTGACAACATGTTCTCATCCCAAATCGTCACATACCGACAATTTGTCACTGCAGCAGCTGGATCTGCAGCTGCCAGAGAGTCGCTGTGAAACGGTTGCTGTCTGGGCTGGTTTAGGGACAAAAACTACTTGGTTGGGTTTAGGATGAGACCATGTTTGGGGTCACAGTAACTACGTTACACTACATGTGTCACATGAAGCGACAAAATCATGTGACACACATGATGTTATGAACCTTACAACTTCTCATAATGTGCTGGTTTCACACGGGACATGAAACCAGGTCTGATTTTCTCCCTCTTTATACTGTGTTCCTGAGGACATACAACACAAAACTGAGTACTTTTACCATTAACACTTTCACTACACAAGTATATTCAGTGCAGGGCTTTTACTTATAAAAGAGTTTTTATTTTTACAATACTTTTACTTGAGTAAAAGATCTGAATAGTCTGGTTCTTCCACCGTTGTCTACAACAAACACAAGTCTTGTAGAACCAGAGTTTATTTAATCAAGACGCTGAAAGAAAGTGAAAAGATCGATGATGCAACGTTATCATAAAGCAACATGTAAAAGGAAAACAGTGAGTCATGCTGTTGTTTCCAGAGATAATCTCTACAGAGAAAGTGAAATCATATGGAAACGGGAACACGAAGCCTGGAGACAGTGAGAGGGAGGGGAAGAAAGTGAAAGAGGGAGGGGGAAAAAAAGGGGAAGAGGAACTTTTTACCGGATGATGTCGTCACTGAAAGAATTTCCATGAAGCAGCACAAAATCCCGCAGGCAGCAGGCGGGCGGGCGGGTAGCTTCCCTTTTATGGAAACAGAACTCAAGCTCGCCAAAATGAAATAAACATGACTTAATGCAGGTATTCAAATATTCCTGATGAGAATTAAGACTCTTTGTGTTTCAAACAGGGTTTTTATTGTACTTCCTGGTTTTTAGCTGGTATCAGTAGTTTTGCATATATTTTGACTCCTGTGTTATTGAGGGAAGAAAACTCTGTGATACAGGCTTCTGCCAAAGTATGATATTTAAACTCGAGTTTATCTTTCTGTGGTGTGAAAACAGTCGACCTTTGATGAAAGTGTAGTGGGCCATCATACTGTGGGAGATAAGATAACACCCTGCAGCTTATGACAGGTTATAAAAGGACCCATTATTAGCTTGTTAGCATGTAATTAATGAAAACAAACAAGAGCAGATGTCAGGTGACGTCTCTGAAATAAACCGTTGATTCTTGTGCGTCACAGGTAATATTCAAATTAAATGAAATTTCATATTTGATACCAAGCCTGACGTTTTATAGCATCTATGCTTTAAATGGATAGATAGATAGATAGATGATAGATAGATAGATAGATAGATAGATAGATAGATAGATAGATAGACTGATTGATTGATTGATTGATTGACTGAGAGATTGATAGATAGTTATCTCACTGTTGTTGTATTTTTTATACTGCACCAACTGAGCAATCTCACTGTCAAATAAGCCATCTTAATGTCAAGCTTACTATCCTCCCATCAATAAGCTATCTTTACTGTTTTTATACATCACACCATATTATTTATTATAAATATTAAAATATTAAAACATTCCACATAATTTCTATCTGTAAAATTATACAGCACTTCAGTTTAGCATCAGCCTTTCAGTAATCATTTGTTGACAATTAGACAATCACATCATAATATTTTTATTTTTTTAATATGTTTAAATGTTGTTATTTCTTATCCTCTGTTTTTAACTGTTGTTTGTTATTTGTGAATACACTGACAGGATTGCTACTTAATTTTGTTGTACTCTGTGCAATGACAATAAAATAAATTCTATTCTATTCTATAAAAAATCCACTTCATATCTATTGCTATTATTCAATAGCAGTTCAGTTTAGCGTAGCCTTTCAGTAAACATTAAAATATTTCACATTATTCCTTCATGTTGTTGTTGACTATTAAACTGAGGAGCTCGTGCTTTTATTTTGAAGCCTCATTTTCTGCTTACATCCGGGTAACTTGGTACCGTAGTGGCAAGGGGGCGGGGCCATAGACATATAAAGAGTAGACGCTGCATCAACCACTACTGCATATATCAGAGAAAATGAATATATATAAATCATATATAGAGTATCAATATAATATCAGAGAAAATTATAATATATATAGCCTAAATCATATATAGCATATCAATATAATTCATACATATATATAAAAAAGTTATATATCAGAAAATGATAATGTATATATAAATCATATGGAGCAGGGGTATTCAACTAAAATTCAAAGAGGTTCAGTTAGGGAAAATTTCCAAAAGCAAAGGTCCGGAACATCATAATGTCTAACTTGCGTTATGATTTAGTGTGATATATACTGAAGTAGCCTAGTAGTTGTATCAACGTCTGCATGTAATCAACATCTGACTGTCAAATCAAATAAAGAAAGTACAAAAACATTTTAACAATATTTATTGTCACTTAACATTGAATTATACAGATATGCATTTAAAAATAAAATAGAGAAAATAAATGAAATAGTTTTTGAAAAACTGGTATTTTTACATTGTGGCATTCATGCTTTTACTGAAGTAAAGGATCTGAATATTTTTTCCATCACAACAGGTCAGTGATCAGTGTTTCAGTGACTCTCTGTGGCTCAGTGAATACACTGTTTTATTTATGGCGGCTTACCACGTTAAAAACATCTGTACCACGACATGATTGTCTCTTCTTGGAGCGGCGCATCTTTCTCGATCGTGTCTAGAAGGGAACCCTTTATTTGCAAAACTCTCGCGGGATTTGTTTCCTTTGTTTCTGATCAAATAATCAAACTCTCGCGATCTTTCGCGGGTCTAGGGTTCCCTTCTAGACACGAGCCTCTCTGTCTCTCTGTCAAACTAATGTCAGCAGACTGTCTGTGAACAGCATGTGACACTCTGCAGTGGTTCACACACAGAGACTTTACTTGTGCGGACACTCAGGTATAGTTTGTGACCAATTTTGGCATTTTTATTTTTTTAATCAGTCCGAGAGGACGACTCCATCCGCGATTGATTAGTGATCAATCTGCCCTCCTCCCCCTCCCTCACCTGTTCACTCTGCTGTGAGAAGGTCTGACAGTTTCTGACAGAGAAACACAGACTCTCCTGTTTAATGTAAAAGCCTCCTTATACAGTTGTTTAATCTTATAAGAGCAGCTGGTTGGTGTCATTCAGCATCACGTTAGTTTCTGATTGTTTTAATAAACTCTCCTCCACATGCAGCTTCTCTGCTGCTGTGAAAACTGAATCACATGAAAAAAACCAAAACACGAGTTGTGTTTCGAGGTGACTTTATAAAACATCCTGCTGATGAAGAAAGTCAACAGATCAGACACAGACAGAGAAACACAACACAACACTCAACTAGGAGTACGATGACCGGTCCAAGATGGCGGCCGCATTTCTTGCACCCCAGCAACCAAAGCGGCGTCTACTCTTTACATGTCTGTGGGCGGGGCAACCTGCTGAACGTGAGTGACTTTACCGTAAATTATGGAGAAGGTGGAGAGCGTAACGTCACGCCGCTCGTCTCTGATTGGTTGGGACTTCAGGGGCGTGGACGCGTCTGAAATATTAGAGCAGATCAAATGCGTGCGGAGTTTCAGTGAAGTGGACAAACACACCGGGACAGAGAGGACACAGGACAGAAGACAGAGACAGTGAAGGTGATAAGAAGGAGGACAGTGTCTCTGTTACATCTGTTGGACTATACCGGGACAGAGAAGAAACGGTCATTTACCGCAGCGACACTGAGTTTAACGTTTCTGAAGACTTAATTAAAGTTTACCGGCTCCTAAAGGACACCATGCTGAACCTCTGCTGCCTCGTGCTGCTTTTATCTGCCTCCGTGTCTTCAGAGTCGGTAAGTTATTTTATTTAAAGTCTGAAAACTTTTTTTTCCTCTTGCTGTTTGGCAGCGCGAGCCAAAGTCCGCTACAAGCTAGCTCGTTAGCTAGTTAGCTGGTTAGTTAGTTAGCTAGTTAGTTAGTTGGTTAGTTAGTTGGTTAGTTAACCATTAACGCGACTCAGACAGCTTTGATTGAACTGATGTATGTTTAGTATAAACTCACATGGACACAGAACAGGTTTGATGTTAAAGAACAGCTGATGTTGGTTTTCTCCACTGAGTCTCAGTGTTGTTAGTCAGAGGAGTGTGTGTGTGTGTGTGTGTGTGTGTGTGCTGTGTGTGTGTGTGTGTTGGGGGACACTCAGGCATCCACAGCCTGCTGCTATTATCCAGTGAGGGGCCCAGTATTGGGGGGTGAGGGGGGTGACTCAAGTCACTGTTCAGCCTCTGATGGGCCAATCACTGCTCTTTTTTTTTTTTTACATAAATGACTCTCTATGATCAATTAGTTAAAGAAAGTTGTCACACATTTCATTATTTGATAGGGACAGATCAATTTAATACAAAGCATGTGTTGCACTTCAGAACCAGGGCTGCATGATATGGGAAAAAAGTCATATTGCAATTATTTTGATTTAAATTGCAGTCGCGAAAATGCTTTGCCAAAGCCTGAGGCAACGTCCGCAGTCCAAAGGTGTCCAGTTTAATGTCAGAGATCACTAAAGAAAGCAGATTTAGTCACATCTGATTCAGCTGAAATCAGATAAATTTGCCATTTTTCTCTTAAAAACATCACCGATAAATGATAAAAATAGCTGGTGATTAATTCAATATCATCCTTGCAGCTCAAGAATACATACAAAAGCAGAGGCACAAATATTAAATCAATGACACTCTCATTTAACAGAAAGAAAATATAGTTTACAAAAGCTCATAAACACACAGACAATGACAATAACCACTTGTTCAGGTGATGACAGTATATGACTGTTGCTGTAAAAGATGTAATATCTAGATTATCAGCCAGTAACATGTTCCAGAGTTGACAGACCTTTATGGAGAAAGATGATGTTTACAGTTGTCATTCACCAGTCATCTGCTGCTGGTCTGTGGAGCTCCATGTGTTGAGGTTTTACTGCTGCTTGACACGTAACATCCCGCTGACATGCTGATGTCCATGTTTCATAAATATCCTCTCTGAGGATTCACTGATACTTTTGGGGATAAGTGAGATGTTGACTTGCTGTGTTGTGGAAAGCAACAGGCTGACTTAATGCCAGAAGAATGTGTGTGCTGAAGAGCCTCAGTAACTTTTGACTTTCGTGTTATTTCTCAATGACTGGAGGTTTTCCATGCGTACTTTCCTGCAATTATTTGTCAGGGTGTGACCTCTCCTGATAAGGCAGATTGGATTTTTTTTAATTATATGCCCCCTCTGTTTGTTTGGGGTTTCCCATATTATTTCACTTTCTGTTCTCCAGCATTGTTCAGTCTGCCCCTCTTCATTCTGTTTATTCTAGTCTAATATACATGAAACTCATGAGAGTGTCGTGCTCTGACCCCGTCCCGCTCCACCCAGGGGAAAGAATTGCCTTGAGACAGTAGTATGAATGTGTGTGAATGGGGAGAGCTGATTATCAAACATATAGTTAGATTTCTTTAAAAACTACACATGCACTGTCTCTTTAAAGAGCACTAACAGAAGGCATTGTACACAATCCCTTTCATGTAGTCTCAAATTCAGCAGAAACCTGATATTTTTGTGTTTGGGCCTGAATTATTGCCCATACATACAATACCAGACACATCAAAATGTACAGTTTGAAAGTAACCAGCAATGATGCTTTTTTTTAGCATGATGGGTTGTGTTTTGAGTACAGCTGCAATGGTAAGTAGATTAATTGATTAGCTGCAAAATAGTTTGCTTATCGATTAATCATTTTGGGTAATTTTTCAGAAAGAAATGTCCAAATTCTCTGATTTGACCTTCTCATATGAGAATAGTTTCTTGTTTCTGACATTTTATGGTCCAAACAACTAATTTATCGGTTTGAGAAAGTGTTAGATTAAACGATACGGGTCACAGAAATGACTTGTGTTACGTTTTTCTCATTGTTTAATTTAGGCAGTGAACCTAGCATCTCTGTTGTCTATTCCTCTAAAATGTTAAATCTGGTATCATCACCAAAAAAAATCCCACCTTTACAGAGCTCCACTTGCAGGGAGGAGGATGTCATTAACATCCAACCTCATATTCTACAGTTCTTGAATACTAATGTCTACTGGGGTGCTGATACAGACCC
The DNA here is from genome assembly GCA_034769285.1 of Lutjanus argentimaculatus. NCBI lineage: Eukaryota > Metazoa > Chordata > Actinopteri > Lutjaniformes > Lutjanidae > Lutjanus > Lutjanus argentimaculatus. The sequence continues at coordinate 336,795 of JAWZSL010000050.1, forward strand.
TCCTGGATGACACCCACACACAAACACATGCCCCCCCCCCCCAGTTAGCCCAGTTGGTCAGTACAAATGGTGTGAATGAACAACAGTAACAACGTTGTAGCTTGCTAGCCAAGCTGTAGCATAACTTGTGTAGACTTGCTGTTGATGTTTGTCTCCTTTGTTGTTGTCACAGTAATAATTTCATATTTCTTTATATATCTACCGTTGATTTTGTTTTTCTTCTTGTCACATCTTCAGCTTGTGTGTCTTTGTTATGGCTTTTTTTATATTTGCTTTGGATTGTGTGCTTGTGCTTTCCATATTCTTCAAGAACAACATTCTCATTTGTCCTTTTCATTTGTCTTTGTTGTCCCTTTTGGAGACGCTAGCTGACAAAGGCTAAGTAAGCGTGTTACCTAAGCAAGCTAAGAACCAAAAATAATGCTGTCTAGTAATAAGGGCTGCAAAGTTAATCACAATCAAAGTGAAATCAGAATATGGCAGAGTGCATTATCCAGGCAACCTAAGAGGCTTTATGTATCACTCCTAAGTGAAACCCTTAGGTGAGGGAACTATTTTGCTTTAAACTTAAGTCTTTATGCAACCAAGGGCAGGATTTCAAACATATGAATGTCACCTGCTTCACTGTGACCTGTGCTCTGACACACTGATATTCCCCGTGTGGAGCCAGAAATGCTCAGGATACTAATCCCGGATTGCAGAGCTGAACTCCGTCTGCCTTCAGGCTGCTTGTTTCCAGCGGCGTGCTGCTGTCAGAAGCCACTGACTGCTGCTCTCCTTTACAATCTGTTACATTCCTCAGAGCTGTGGAGCTTCTGCTTGCTCACTCTGCCTCATCTTGTTGTCACCCCCTGCTCCCCTCTCCTCTCTTCTTCTTCTTCTTTTTTTGATTTCCCCTCTGGAATGTGACCTTTGGTGACCTTGACCGGCCCTCTTGGGGATTTTGCACACTTGGAGGGATCTCAATAGGGCCATGGGGCCTTTTCATAGGGGACACTCCTTTCCTCTAGCCTAGCCTAGCGTGGATACACCTACAGCTTTCCCACCAAAAAGTTTGCTGCTTCTAGCCTTTCTGCTCTTTAAATGAGCTGTTACCCTACAGATTTTGCTCCTTGAATCGTCACTCAGTCAGTCTCCCCTCCTCTTCCCTCGGTCCCTCACTGCCTCTGTGATCAATTGTCATTCCTAGGTAGGCCTCGGCGGCTTTTCTCCCTTTTTTCTGTCTCCTTTTTTTTGCTGCACTTTCCTTTGATGGATACTTAGCTTCTGAGCTATGACAATCCTTCCCTCCACCTCCCTCCCTCCTTCCAGCCTTTTCTTCTCTCTACCCACTGAGGTCATTATTGGTATGTGGGTTTGGCGTTCCCAGCTAATCGATAACAATGTTCTGCTACCTGACAATAGAGCGTGCTCTGAATGCAAAAAAGGCCTTTTTGGGGAGCCACAGGCATGATTGGAATGTTTTTTATTAGCAGACTGGAGAAAGTTGGCTTTTTTTTAATCAACTGGAGCCAAGAAAAAAAATAATAATTTTCAAATTCTGGGAAATTATTGTTTCATTTAGCTTAGTCTTTCACCACCCGTGGTTGACCATTTTGATTTCACTCAGATATGCTGCTGAGCTGTGGCCAGGCTGGAACCTTGTGTACAGTTTTATCAGTTTGTCCAAAATAGACCAGGGCAAACAAATCCTGTTCTTCGTGTCTTTTTCCATTGACCTCAGCGTTTACTGCCCATGTAAGGCAACACAAGTCCTTCATGACGGAGCTTTGGGTGAAGGTGAAAGATAGTAAAGTACAGTTTGTTTTCTGAGTCACACGCAGAAAAGCCAGAGCAGTTGGACTCTCATCGTCTTCACTGGACAAAAGTAAAAAGGAAAGTCCTTTCAAACTTTTTGTGGTTTTCATTTCAATTAGCAATGTCAAATCACCTTAATTACCAAATGTGCTTGTGATGGCAACTGCTGTGGTTAATCAGGGTAAAAAAAAACCTCTTTGCCTCGGAGTTAATCCATGTTGCACCACCAAACCTCAGCTTGTTGCCTTTGGAGCCTCGGGGCCGAGTTCATTTGTTATATCTTGTTGGAATGTCACTGGTTTTGCATTTAGCTCCCAATCATTTGCACCAGAATGAGCCAGGACTTTTTTTAAGGAAGTTTTTTTTGTCTCTTTTGCATGATGGGGTGCACTGAAAGCCTGTGTGGTGAAAAGAACGCAGGGAAGGAGGGAGGGAAAGAGGGAGCATGATAAATAGTATCACTAGGATGTAATAATGGTTCCTGCATTGCTGTCCGCTGGTCTATAAAATCCCTTTGGGCCGAGGAATGTTGGCACTGAGAGAGGAGGTTTTTGTCCTTCCTGCCTGTGATGGAGAGCAGTTGAGAATCTGATCCCCCCGACCCTCCTCCCTCCACCCTCTTTTCAACCACTACATATTCTGGCAGTTGTAACGGGAACTATATGAATACATTTAGGGCAGAAGTCGACCATAACCCCCCCCCCCCCCCGGCCGAAATCACTTTCATCCGACTCTTTTTGCTGAAGCCACTTTCTAGTTAAACAGAGTGTGGACCCTTTACAGCAGGGCACAGTGGTCCCTCAGACCAATCAAATATTTCGTATTTTTCCTTAAAAAATGGCTGAGACCAAATGTGGGAAATTCACACCAGCCACCAGGCCAGTACTGGTAAAGCATAAAAGTGGCAATATAATGATTTCCTGTTGCATGTCTGGTAAATTTGAACAGGTATCTGTTAATTTACCATCCTGAATGTAACTGATCTTTAATCTCTTTAATTAAACTTGATCAAAACTCTTGATACTCAAGATACATACTCATTGATACTGCTCTTCTACAGACGTTTGAAGATTTCAGCAACCTTCAACCAGCACCAGTATTTGTTTATTGAGTGCATCCTAACAGTCACCCGATCACTATCTTTGTGGACCAATTGATTAATTAATTGTTTCACTTCTACAGATATTTATATTTAACAATTTTTAGACCCTCGTAACAAAATAAATCGACCAGCAGCACGTTCTTATTTACGGCGACAGCCTGGGAAACGTGCTGCTTAACACGCCACTGTCCTCCACCACCGCCACCTCCCCCATCCTCGAAAAGAAAAGCTGTTGTGGCTTTGTGGCAGACTAGTAAAAATATAGAGGGCCATGGCAGAACATGGAATATGATCCTCGCTGTGTTTCCATTGGGAAATGTATCAGCGAGCCCGGGGGGAGGCCGTTTGATGTCGGTCCTGCAGCCCCTGCCTCGGCTGTCCCAGGACGCCCTGTCATACTCTGACAGATGGTTGTTCCAGGCCTGAAGCCAGACTGTTAGCAACTATCAGCACTGATGCACTCAGTGTTTTTTTTCCCCTCAAGCAGAACAGATGTATCTGACTTGAAAATTGGAGGGTGTGAGCATGAAATATAATAATCAAAATGCTCCACCCTACGGCAGGGCAACCAAATCAGATATCCCAATAATGTCGACTTAATGTCTCCAGCTGTAATGTGACAATATTTTAGAGACCTTTATCAACACTTTCAGAAGACATTACACATCAGAGACTTCAGAGAAACAGTCCAAAGTATTGTTTGGTGTGAGGTTTCAAAACCGATTAGATGAGCATGACCAACTTTTAGTTGTGTATAAATCCTGAATATTTGGACTAGAAAATACAGAAAATTAAGAGGCAACTTTAAAAAAAAATACATGTTTAATTCACTTTTAAATCACAAATTCCAAATATGTGACAATAAATTTAAAAAATCCTTAGCTTTTGGGCTGTTGGTTGGAAGAAATGGGCAAATTGAGGACATAAGCATGTTTTTTTAAACATTCGTCTGCCTAAATGATCAATCAATGAAGTTAGAAAACAAGTTAGAAAACAGCTAATTGCTAGTTGCAGCTTCAATGTGGACTAGAGCTGAAACAATTGATTGTTTAATCAATTAGGCTAGTTGTCAACTATTAAAAGAAGTTAATGAGCACATCCATCAACTCAGTGTTTGTGTGGCACAGTGAGGCATATTGGTATGGAAAGGACAATTACTTGTTGACTTAAGCCATTTATTTACCTGCGGCATAACATTTATTCTTAATTAGGTCAGTTGTGTTGTGGTGCTTTTTGCAGATATTCAATGGAAAGAGCCTGTTGTTTTCGTGTTGTTCTCTGGAAATGTACTTCACATAAACAAAGCTCAATTCACCTGATTTCTTTTTCAGACTTCTCTTTATGCCATATACAATACACACCCACACACACACACACACACAGAGCGCGTGTGAGTGTTTTGGGTGGTATGAGGGCTTCCCCTTATTCAGACATCCTTCCTGACAAATATGTCTGAATAATACAGTACCTCTTTGATGTGGCGTCAATGTGGGCAAGTGTGTGTTCAGGCAAATGTGTCTCAGTATTAATGTGTGCACTTGTGTCACTTTCTGTATTTGCACTTTTTTTTTTTTTTTGTTCTATCACAGTGTGTGTGAGGTCTCTGCATTAGACCACCAGCACATGTGGGCACCACAGTCACTAAACGACTTCACTGGTTGCACAAAGAAATCTGATTATCTGTACGCTTATGAGAAAATGACTCTACGTCTCACTTGATTTATTACCTCAGTTCAGAGTTTCTTAATGAGTTTATGGTCTTAATCACTAGTTTCAAGCCTTCTTCAATACATCATGATGTCCATTACTGTCCCATTTAGATTAAATGGCCCATAAAGCAGGGTTATGCTTTAGGGCGGGGCTATGTTGTGATTGGCAAGTCACTACCAAGATATCATGTGTCATGGGTTCTTTGGCAGATCCAATCAGGATGAAGGCAAAGCAATACAGATCCTCGTGAGCTTCACTGTCCTGTACTTTGTTTTATGTGCTGTTGTCCTTATTTTAATCACTTTGTGTTCCTGTAAAGCGACTTTCAGTTGAAAATTAGCTTAGATGGCCAAACTGGCACATTTAAAGAAATGTTTCTTAATGTACACAGTCCCGGTAAGTTTAACCTGTATAAATAAATGTTTTGTCCACAACCCAGAGATGTCCCGTTTACTGTCATAGGACCAAAGAAACCAGAAAATATTCACATTTAAGAAGCTGAAATCAGAGAATTTGGACTTTTCTTTTCCTTAAATGACACAAAATCATTAATCGATTATTACAATTAATCAACTAATCGATGCAACTCTAATGATAAACTTATTGTAGCTTTGTGTGTGTGTGCGTGTGTATGTGTATGTGCAGTGTTTCCTTTAATGAAGTGATGGAGCTGCCATTACTCTCAACAGAATTACATATTTTATTAGTTTTGGAGAAGATCTGTGTGCTGTTAATCAGACAAAAAAGGTTAACTTCTTACTGCTGAAGAAAAACACTAATAGTTTTAAGCAGAAATTAAGTATATTGTGTTTTACTCACTTGCTGATGTTCGTGTATTTTCTTTTGCATTAAGAACCAACTGTGTAAACTTAAAGTTAGGAGAAGAAAAATGGCTGATGGAGTTGCTGATGTATGGTTTTCCTACTCACGCAGTGCTGTTAGCCCTGGCCGTCAGAAATGATTACAGGGAGGTGTGTGAAATATCCCCCACTATAGGAATTTTACCCTTTAATGCATGTGGACCCATGCTGTCTACATTTGATCTCTCTCTAAAACCCAGGCTCATTTAAACATACTTAGTTCATATTAGTATGAGGGTGGGGCTACGAGAAGCCGGGCCTCTTTAGACTGATTCCCTGCAGGACATCGCAGCAGCCTGAACCATGAACCTAGAAGGACCACAACAGCGGGCCTCGGTGGTTTGGCCCCCACAGCTCTTAACTGTGTGTTTCTCTTTCTGTGCTTCGAGTGTCTTGGCTCCAGTGTAGAGAGGAGAGGAATGTGGTGGCTGACTGTGCAGCCAAGGTCTCGGCTACTTAGCTGACCCACACGGAGAGACGCATTCCTCAGTCGGCCAGACTCAATATCAGCATATATGTGCTTCATACAGGTTATCATAGATGCTAACAGGCTAATCTGTTAGAAATAGTTTGTCATTTAGAAAAATACATTCATTAGGGTTTGTACAAAGCCTTGAACGTTTGGAAGTCACATAGTTAACGTTTTACGGTTAGGAACATGTTTTATGATCAGAACATCCAACAATATCAATTTGAGCAGCTGGTAAAATAAATAAACTACACATATTGATTTCTGTGGGTATGAAGAGATTCTACAAACTTAAGTTTTTGCATGTGCATTTATAGTAACAATTTAGATGTCACTTTGAGAGTGATGTTTTTGGTTTAGGTACATTGAAAGTCCTTGAAAGGTTCTTGAATTTTACTCACTTTTTATTTACTTTCCTGCAGAGAGTTAGATGAGTAGATTGATACCACTCATGTCTATACATCAAACTAAAAAAAACCTATAGCCTGGAGATGGTTAGCTTAGCTTAGCATAAAGACTAGAAATGGGGGGAAACAGCAAGCCTGGCTTGTTTTTTTTACTTTTCGATTTTTGTACAGTTTAAACATGTGAATCAGTGACCTTTAGAGGTGCCACTAGATGGAACTTTTTTGTTACCTTTCCACAGAACCAGGCTAATTGTTTCCTCACATTTCCAGTCTTTATGCTATGCTAAGCTAACCATCTCCTGGCTGTAGATTCATCTTCACTTTTCAGACTATCTTCTCTATGATCTCTTGGCAAGAAAGTAACAAAGTTCATGAGCAACTGAACATTATTTAGAAGTGTGTCAGTGGATATCTAAAATGTTTTAATTGATTGTCTGTAGAATTGCAGTGAAACTCTCCAACTATTTTGATAATTGTTTAAAGTCATTTTTCATGCAAAAATTGCAGTTTTATCATAGTAAACTGAATATCTTTGGGTTTTAGACTGATGAAATAAGATGATCTTGGACTATGAGAAATTAGGATGGTCATATTTCACTATTTTCTGACATTTTATAGACCAAACGATTGTCAGTTAATCTAGAAAGTAAGCTGTAGATTGATCGATAATGAAAATAATCTCACTTGTTCCTTTCTGTTTATCTTTTGATGTGGTGCTCAGTCTTTGTGGTGGGCTGACGGACTTCTGTATTGATGGCTCAATACAAAGTCAAAGTACACCGCCATGTCCTCTGCAGGTTGATCAGTACCAGAAATGTATGCAAAACAAGTTTCCTGCCTTTTCCGTTTTGTCCCTGATACCAGTTAATCATAATGTGTCTTCTGTTATGAACCAGACCAGCTCACACATTAATGTGTGCTGGATGAAGCTGATGATTAACCACCAACATAAAGACGTCTCTAAATCGAGTGTGATTAAATGTTGCTGTTGCGTTGATCAGTGTTAGAAGAAAAGAGCTTAAACTCAAATGAGCAATCACAGACTTATTTGTGGTGTATCTGGCGTCTTTCTCAATTTAAAATAATTAGAAATGAACATTAATTAATTAACTTTATTTTTATTTTTTAACTGAAGCTAAAGTTAAGGTTGCTTACTGGTACTCTGAACTGGGACTGACCCACTGTGGCTCTGGAGGATAAAGAGTCGATTAAAGTGTCTCCTCTTGGAAATGAATTGGAGTCTTTGTGACTAATCTTAGAATATGAATGAAGGGACATTCTCACATGTCCAAAAACTTAAAACACTTAAAAGTATAAATAAGTCTGTTTACTGGCACGATTCATCTCCATGCTTGTTTTCAGGCTTTTATTCAACACTGAGTTGATTTGTCTTCGAGGGATATTTCCTGTTTTCCTTTTCTCTTATGATTTCCTGCCATTTAGAGCCTGAAGCCGATCTTTCAGCTGATAATAACTCCTCAGTAGCTTACATTTAGTCTGTCGGGCTGTAATGTCTTTGATCTAAGGCAGTGATATGTTCGCCTGAGGGAGCAACATGAAAGACAAGAGAAGACATTAAGAGCGGCTGGAAGAGCTTGACTCGCTGCAGGCATTCGACTTATTTGTCCATTCGTCGTGGATTTGGTAATAATGGGGGGAATCATCCAATTGACGTGGCAGGACAGCTTCGTCGGTGGGAGGAAGTGACCAATAAAGGCCATTACGATAAGACCGGGGACGTTCCCTCAGGAGGCGCTCATCAAAACTCAATTATGCTTATCAGTGGAGACTGAATCAACACTGTCTGCTGCACAGCTGGCCGGTCTGTACAGCTTCTGTCCGGTCTCCAGTAGTCAGGAAAGGAACAGAAAAAGTCATTGTCAAAGTTGAATGCAATGATGTTACTCACTTTTCTGAGTAATGTTTGTCTTTGTGATAAAGACAGAACAGCCCTGATTGACTCAACGTTCAGCTGAGTTGTCTAAATGATAAATCAGCACGTAGATCAGTGGCTGTATTCAGAACCGCCTACTACTGATGAATGCAGTGGGTAGTATACTGCGTACTGCTTTTCATAGTAGTATGCAATAAACTGTAAAATTGATGGATGCAGCGTGTTAGACACGGGTGAGAATTCAAAGGGCTGTGATGAGATTATAAAACCGTTATCGATGCATCTTGATGCATCAAAATTTTAAGTTTGTAAGTTGAAGGGGTGTCGGTCAGATTGTATCCATCTATTGTTGCTCGAACTCTAGAAGTGATCCAGTTTAGAACATAAACATAACACACATGTTTATGTCTGTTGCGTTTGACCATCCAGTTGGTTCAGCTGCAAGGGACATACAACCAGTCTTATAATACTGTAACAGGCAATCATAAAGTAGAGAGCTGAGGTTATTGACTTTGCTGCATCGATCCATAATCTTTTATGAGAGAACCACAGTGCATCTAATAATCAGTTATTTCCCCCACCCCTAATGCTTAGCTGGTTTCCAGGTTTGGAAAGCAGAAGTTAACAATAGCACAGCTACGGTAAATCACCGCCACTGTATAGAATTCACCTGTTCTCTAAAAAAGAAGGTTATGAATATGGATTTCATGATTTGCCTAGAGATTAATGTTCAGTTTACTCTATCTGATGATTAGTGTGAACCAGGTTGACTGGTGTTTTGTCACTGAAAATGTAACGTGTGTTAGCGCTAATGTTATAATGGTATTTTTGTTGCTTTGTAAGCTTAACATTATCCCCGTTGTACTTGCTTCAGTCAAGCCTGGTGCCTTTTTATAAAACTAGTGCTTTACATTGTGGGTAAGAGTCTGCGATTTTAGAGAGGATAGTTTCAGCATACTGCAGATTTTGTTGTACAATTTTGCCCTAATCAGCACATGCTGCTGCTAGTATAGTAGGGGGGTTTTGAACATAGCCTATCTCTCCTTAGGGCTGGCTGATACGGCTTATAAAGTGCATTTTTTGGCTATTCTGCAGCATGATATCTAGAAATACACATTTTCTCTAAAATAACATACCATAGACTGCCAAATGGTGCGAACATGAGATTATCTTATAGATTGTGATACATTACTGCTGGGCAATATGGACATAATCAAATATCACAGTGTTCTTGACCAAATATCTCAATATATGTATTTATCGATAGTGCAACAGTATTGTAGGGAGTACTGTTGGTACTTTAACAAAATATTAACACGAGATCTATGATAAATCATCAGTAATGTGGCTATGATGACCAAGTGTATAAAGGCAAATAATAGACCAGCTAGAACAGTCTGGTACATTCAGAAAATGACATCTCTTTAAGGTTATCAAAAATTAAGATGACATCTAGTCTCATATCAACATATCAATATAATATCATATAATGCCCAGTCCTGCGTCGCGTTATACAAGCCCAACCTCCACCTATATGTCATTCGGATCAAGGCTTCTGATTTCTGTGTGCCATGTTGCCATAGAGTCTCACATGTTGCTGGTAGGTGGAAATACAGCTATAGATAGACTGGGCGTAGGTAGAAGGAATCTAGAGCTCGGCTGTCAGAGCAAAAGTGCAAAGGTAGGTGTGTATGATTGCATGAGTGTGTGTTTGTGTTTGAGTTCCAGTGAAGTCCAGCATGCAGTGCTGTTCTAGGTGTTTATCAAAGGACAAATGAGGCCTACAGTGGAAACAGCCAGTTGTTTTCAGGCCTTGTGCAGGACTGTGCTCTGCATAAAACACAAAACCAAACTTACTGAACTTTATGACTTGAATAAAGTCATGACCCCATAATCGATTCGCCCGCATGGAGCCCTTTGGTTTCCATAAACTTGTGGCCTTGGACTCCTGAAGCGAGTCTGTGAAGGTTCATCTCACATATGTGTGTGTGTGTGTGTGTGTTACGTCAGGGGTCAGAAGTGCATCTTACAAGTAGATCAGGCGACACAATACATGGTGCAAATCCCCCCGGTTCAAGTATCACCCAGCAGCAGGTGGGGGAGGGGGGAGAAGTTGAAAAACAGGATGGGAAATGGAGGGGTTGAAATGTGGAGAGGCAGGAAAGGGAAAAGAGGAAAGGAGGTGGCAAAGACGAGGAAGGAGGGAAGGGCAATTTGACCTTTTTTAAAACCATATCTTCCATTTTACTTTATTCACACTCCCGAGGCCTGAAATGGCAGCTGAATATCAATTGAAAGTGGGGAAAAAAAGTTAGAAAACAACAATAATGGCCTTTTCTTGAAAAAGTTCAAGAGACGTTGGACATCACAAAGAATAAGGAAGCACATTCCTGCATGCTGGTGTTTCTTTTCTGTCTTTTCATACTCCGTACCTCCTCCATGCCGCCGTGTGAATGGACCAGATGCCTCTCTGTGTGTCGGCAGATGGAGGGATTGTTTCCCCAGTTTAATGAAGGGAGGCTGCTGGAGGCTTATCCCCGGTTACCTTGGTCATTGATATGCTCTTGAGGAGTCCACTGGCATTGTTTGCCGTCAATGGAAGGGACAGAGCCAAAGGCTGGGTGGCGGGCGTCTTGACAGACTGCCTTTCAGTGATAGTGGACAATTGGGGGAACTGGAAAGTTTTTTAGGACCTCCATGCTGAGATAGGCAGGATAAACAAGGATGGGACAGGACAGGAGGTTAGCCTGAGGGGTAAAGTGTGTGGCAAGATGGGAAACAAACCTTTTTTGTTATTTTACAAGATCTAGGGAGGCTTTCCTTAATCTGACCTTACATCATGAAGTCCATTTCATCTGCTAAACACACAAAACAGTCCAAAAAAGATTGGACACTGTAAAGTGGTGAACCTTGCCCAGTCCTTGCATGTGATACCATCACCTGTTACCAGTTAACCTGTTTACCTGTGGAATGTTCCAAACAGGTGTTTTTGGAGCATTCCACAACTTTCCCAGTCTTTTGTTGCTCCTGTCCCAACCTGTTTGAAACATGTTGCTGGCATCAAATTTGCAATAAGCAGATATTTACAAAACCCAATGAAGCTGAAGTTGATAAAACCTTAAATATATATGTCTTTGTACTGTTTTCACTTAATTATCGATGATTAAATTAATTATCAACTATTTTGATAATTGATTAATTGGTTTGAGTAATTTTTTAGGAAAAAGAGGTCAAAATTCTTCTGAAATGTGAAGTCTTTTTTTTTTTTACCCCTTTCTGACAGTGAACCAAATATCTTTGGGATGTGGACAAAACAAGACATTTGAGGACGTCATCTTGGACTTGAGAAACATTGATCATTTTATAGACCAAACAACTAATCGACTAATCGAGAAAATAATCGACAGATTAATCGACAATGACAGGCGTTAGTTGCAGCCCTACAAATGATCACCTTCTCTTTTATTTGTTTTACACAGCGTCCCAACTTTTTTTTAAGAATTGGGGTGGTCAGATACTCCTGAACAAATTTTATCAACTTATATAAACTAAAATTACCATACCATTGTCATAAGTAGAGCTGAAATTATTAGTCGATTATTTCCCTGTTGGTCCTCTTCAAAGGGTTTCCACTGGTCCTTTAAAAAGTCTCAAATCCAATAATCTGGTGTTTAGGCCTTAAAATGTCTTAACTATGATTTTGATTATGAACTTTTATGAAGTTTAGGGTACTTTGATAAAGTTGCATTAACTTAAAAGTGGACGTTCTCTGGACTTGACACACAGTATGCCCGTATAGACATGAAGTAGGTCTTAAATTGCATTTGTTAATGGTCTTAAAAAGTCTGAAATTTGGCTTCTTTAAACCTGCAGAAACTCTGACTTTATCTGCAACTATTTTCTAACCAATTATTCACTTTAATGTCAAACATTTTCTCATTCTAGTTTTCTTTTGGTGAGATTTTTTTCTCACGTGACAGTAAACTATCTTGGGTTTTAGACTGCTGAAACTGACAGTTAGTTTCAGCTAGGGCTGGCTATCTGTACTCTATACCTTTAATAATCCAGTACTAAGTAATATCAAAACTTCTCCAGTCAAATGTTACCTGAACTTGATCCTTTTTGTACCCAGGTCTTCGGAAAAAAAAAATTACTATTTCACAGAAACTACAACTCGTACAGTCTGGTGTGGTGAAGTCGAGTGTGGTCTATTTGATGGAGTTGGAGACGGAAACGCCACCAAAACATTTGAAAGTATGGCTACAGCCCTGGTTACAAATGTTTTTGTGAGAGGAGAAACAGGAAGTGGATTACAGTCAACAAATTTCTCAGGCAACAATTTATACTTTGCATACCAGGTTAATTTCCATAGTAAGTACCTGGGGGCACCCTGATTACACAGTAGAGCTGGTTGCAAAAGTAAATTTGTTAGCATTCTTTCTTGTTTTCTGCACATAGTGCTCTGATTCATTTCCTGTGGTTTTAATCTGTTGACCCAGGCCTGGTCTGGTCTGCTCTGGTCTGATGTGGTCACATGGCTTGCTGATGGTCTCAGGCTGAAGCCTTGTGGGTGTTTCTCTTTGACACAGCGAGTCCAAATGAGCTCTGCAATAAGAGGCTTTCATAAAACAAGGAAGCGCTTTGTTTAGCTGTGAGATGACTCTGGCCTTCGTGGTGCACCAAGAGTCCCAGATAGAGGGTCATCTGAAGTGATAATAACAGTTAAAGTCTTTATGAGAGCAGGAATCATCGTCTGGGTTTGGGATAAGATACAGACAGACAGAAAAAAAAAACTAAATAAAAACTACTCTAGAGGATCAGGGAGGTTTGATGAAATGCGAATGTTTTTACTGACTGCATCCTTCCTGCTTTGGAACTGGATCATGGTGTACTGCATTGTTTCTGCATGTTGTGGTACCAAAGCAGATAAAATGCTAAAACATGGAGTGCGTCACGACCATAAACGGAAATACAATTTTCCACTCCTCTCCATTAAATCCATTTGGTTGGCTGAAACTCTTTGGTTTGGCTGTAATCCACATCCGACTGCTTATCAGCTGTTACACATTAGGCAGAATGAATGAGGCCGTGAATCACTGATGGGAGGACAAAATGGTGATCTGTTTGGGTCATAAGTGGCTTTTAAAATGGCTGACAAATAATGTGGTTGACCACTGTTAAATCAAGAGTTTAAATCTGAAATAAGATTTAGATTTTGCTGTAAAGGGCACAATATTTTAAAGTCCAATGGACATACTTTTGGTTTATTCTGAGTAATGATGGTTTAACAGAGACAGAAGCATTCATGCGCATTTTGTGTACATGAAGTGTCTCCAGGATGTTGGGTTAACCTTCTGTGGCCTCCCTCTGAACCACAGTGGGCTCTGCTCTAAAGCTCATAGCCAGAGTTTGTGTTGCTGAGCCCATTAGGGCTGTTTGTTGTCAACACATTAGGTCTAACATGAGGGCGTCAACTGTTTTTCCTCAGAGATTGTATGAGGCGGTGATGTCAGGGGATAATGACAGTGTTTGGTTACATCCCCAATGAATGAATTTATAGCTGTTGTAGAGTTAAAGGAGGATCTCTGAATAATGTGAACATTTATTTTCATATTTCTGTGTGAATATCTAGTGTTATTTTTCCAGTTTATATTATATAGGATGAAAATAAAATCCCAGCCAACATTCCTGTTCATTAAAGGGATCGTTTGGGGTGTTTTAAGTGGGGTTGTATGAAGCTCTTATCCATAGTCTGTGTCTTCCCCACAGTCAATGCCAGCTCTTTGGAGAAGCAGCAGGAGTCCCAGTGTAGGAAGTTTTTAGCCACCTAACAAATCAGTATCAGTTGATTGTATCACTCTCTCCCTGCAACCAGACTCCATTGACAAAATCAGTAATTTTACCTTGTAGAAAGATGGGAGTTGCTAGGTGATACACTGACTGTGAATAAGTGCCTCATGCAACCCCACATGAAAATGTCCAAACTATTCCTTTAAATTCATTTAACGCTTCTGTCTCTCTCTTTAAAACATTAGTTCACCAAAAATCCAATACTTGTACAGCAGGCAGGACTGAATCAGACAGGCTCTCGTTCAGTCTTTGTAAAATCAACATGTGAGCTGATTTCCATGTTGACTCGGTTACAAACCACCGTTCAGGCTGTTCGCTCCTTTTTCTTCAGCAGTCTGTTAAAAAACACAAAAGCATGCAACCCTTCACCAACTAGCATCTCACCCAGCACACAGTAACACATCACTTCCATCCTCTGTCAGGTTTTTTTCTGACTCTCATCTTTTACTTGTGTGAAACAGAGACTTCCTGTTTCAGATCACATTCCTGGACTGAGCTCGTTTTTTTGTCCAGACAGACCGGGACTTGGCCTGGATCCCATCCTGGCTTTGCTTCCTGGGAGAATATAGTAAAGATGGAATATCCCCCCACATCTGATAGTAAATTCAGCGGCTGCCATCATAACAAAAATCCCTCGGCTTTTGATCTCTTTGTTCCTCGTCTGTCTTAACCGAGTAAACGCAGCCTGTTGGGACAGGTCTCTCCGTCAGCCTGCGAGACAGTACGCTTGTTGTTTTAGAGCTCACCAGTAAGCAAATGGTGGAGTTTCTTTTAGCACGTCTCTCCAGGACACAAATGGATGTCCACATTTCACTGTAGGGGGGTTTAAAGGTCAGGGGCACCGGGAGGAAGGGGTTTATTGACCCCGCAGGACACTGACAGGGAGGAACATACTGGCTTTTCTGGGTATTGGAGCTGTCGTCTTTCACTTATCAGACCAACTCTGTGTGGAAGCACTTTTTTTGTTTGTTTTTTATCCAACAAGCTCTAAAGTTATGTCTAGCATAGGTGTGAGGTGGACTAATCCATCAGTGTCACATTTAAAGCCCTTATAAACTTTGAGTTTTTTCTTACGTTTAAATACTTATAATGATCAATAAGCAATAAGCTGAAATGCTTTATTTTACAGGTTCATAATTTGTGATCTTGCTGTCAAAACTAATTCCACTGGTCACAATTTTCTACAACCTGTGCATCTATCATCGCGACTCGCTACTTCTGCTGCAACAAGACCGATCCTCGCTACGCAGATTTAATGTCAGCAAATTAATGATCGACTCTGATTAAGTCTTACTCGTTCATTAATGATGGACGATGATGCTTTACCGTCTGAGGTGCACGCTGTAGTTGAAAGCACAGAAAGTTTGTATTTATGTTGGACGATAATCGATGATAATCATTCATAGCCCAAAGCTGAGCAAAACAGATCTTTTTTTCTTTCTCAGGGCATTTAAAGCTGAGAAACCAGAATAAACCCTGCCCCTGAGAGTGATTGTAAAATATTAGTGTTTGAATGAACGTGACTCATGCTGGCACACACAGCAGAATGAGCCTGACTCACATGAATCCATATTATCATGTGAATGAGTGTGATTCCTATAATGTGACTCAGCGGGCTTGTTCCAGCACGCAGCAGCAGCAGACTTCCATCTGAATGGCAGCAAGGAAATGAAGAGCCAGTAGTCACCATTTTAAGGCTTAGGATTAGGTACACACACACACACACACACAGTCACAGTCACAAAGGCAACGCAAGTATGCACACACACACTCACACACGGAGGATCCCAGCTCCCCCGTGTCCATGTATAGGGTTTAAATGAGGACATAATGGATCAGTGATCCCCAGCCGGGGGTTACTCCTATAGTTGCCAGGGGTTACGTGGAAAGATTGTGGAGTAACTCAACTCATTTGAACAAAAAATAAAAAATATATATTTAAATATTTACATATTTATTTTTAAATATTTGGATATATCTTTTAAGAGGGAAGTAAACAGACACATGAATCTGATGTTGATCTGTAATACATGTGTAATAAAACTACTTTAGATTTTATTTTGAAAGAGCGCAAGACAGAATAAAAATTATGGAAGCCCATTTTTGTCAGTGTGATGATTTAAAAAAAAAAAAAGTCCTGCAAGTCAAGCACAAGATCCTGTCCAAAAATAAGGAGTTAGTATCTCATAGTAATAAAGTCATCATTTTGAGATACTATGTCATATTTATGAGAAAGTTTCTCATTATTTTGTGATATAAGTTATTATTAGAGGAAATTATATCATTTTTGAGATACTAAGTCACTACTTTGATGTACTAAGTAATTATTTCAAGGTATCTCTCTATTTTGAGATGCTGGGTCATTATTAGGAAATTATATATTTTTGAGTTACTAAGTCATTATTTCCATGAAGTTTCTAATTACTTTGAGATACTCAAAAGTCATTTTGAGAAGGTTTCTCATGGTTTTTATATACAAAGTCATTATTTTGATATACCAATTTGTTATTTTCAGAAAGTTCCTCATTATAAGGACCTACAGGATCTTTATTTTTCATCAGGAAGAAATGGGCTTCTATAAAAAAAAAAATAAATAAAGGCAGACTGAATTTTAAATTAAAGAAGATAGAAAATGTTAAAGAACAAAAGGCAAACACACACGGATCATGTGAGTCATGATCAGTCAGACCACCTTGTTGTTTAGAGGAGTCACAGTAAAATGGCCACCCTTGTTTGAAGCCCTTGTGCAGTCACAATGGGGCATTCCCTCCCCTCCTTCCAGTCATATAGGCTACGTTTTAAGGGGGGGGGGGGGATTACCTTCACACACACACCGTTACCAGGCCAAGTATTTGAGAACACACACACACACACACACACACACGTAATGGATGGAGGCCCCGGGAAGGCTTAGCCACCAGCTAACCCTTAAAATTAAGACTCAGATGGAAGTAATTATGAGGAGAACTCATGATGTCAACAGAGCCCTGTGTGTCTGTGTGTGTCTGTGTGTCTGTGTGTGTCTGTGTGTGTTGTGTGTGTGTGTGTGGTGTGTGTGTGTGTGTGTTGAGAGAGTAATGAGGATGTTGTGGGATGCCCAGGCATGTTTCCAATGTGATTTGTGGTCAGCTTTTGTTCTCACTTAATGGAAGGTTTCATTGAAGAGAAAAGAGAAGAAAAAAAAGCTTGAGTGCTTTAGTTGTTGAAGATCATGACTGTTTCAGCACAAGTTCATATTGCACTGATTTAGGGATACAACTAATGACTATTTTCATAACTTAAAGGGATAGTTCAGATTATTTTAAGTGGGGCTGCATGAGGCATTTATCCATAGTCAGTCACTCCCTGTTTGGAGAAGCAGCAGGAGTACCGGTGTTGGAAGCTAAGAAATGTACTGCTGTTGACAGGGTCAGCAGCAAAATGTATTTAAGACACCTAAAAAAAAGTGAGTATTTTTACTGCTTTACTTTCCTATCAGACAGACTTTTCTGGTGGAAAACTGCTGTTATTTAAGCCAAATATCATTCTCCAAAGCCACCAAACCCCCTTGGTAAAAACAGTCATTTTACCTCACAGAACACAGGAGGTTCTGGTCCACGCTGCTGCGATCTGTTAGTTTGGTAAATTTGAATTAACACTTTAAAACACAGAAGTCACTCAATAACACGAAGTCACACAGTAACACAAACAAACTAACCAATTGAGGCAGCGGTAGATCAGCAACTCCTGTTTTCAGTGAGGTAAAATTATTGATTTTGTCAATGGAGTTTGGTGGCTTTGGAACCTGCATTGGCTCTTCTGCTGCTCCTCCAAACTGGGGGTGCCTCACCGACTGTCTAATACTCTGACTGTAGACATGTGTTTAATGCAATCTTGCTTCAAAAAATCCTTACTATCCCTTTAATCTAAATCAACCATTTAGTCTAATAAAAGTCAAAAACCATAAAAAACAAAAAGTTTCCGGAGCTTCAGATGTTTGTTTTATCTGTCCGACAGTCCAAACCCCCAAAATATTCAACATAACATCTGAAAACAAAAAATGCAGAAAGAAATTACATTTAAGAAGTGAAAATCTAGAGAATCTATGGGTTGTGAAAAGCTGTAACTCTTTACTCGGTAGCGTTTTGTGATTAAATGACTGAAACTTTTTCAAAATTGCTGCTAACCAGCCTAAATGTTGAAGTGACAATCGGTTAATCTCCTCATTATCTCGGCTCTGTGTTGATTGATTTACAGCCTAATGGGATTAAAATGTTTTCAACAGGACATCAACTCACTCATCAACTTCACTAGTTTCAGAGCTGCAATGATTAAGCAATTACTTTTCAACTATTAAATTAACTGCCAATTATCTTGATAATAGTTTTAAATCATTTTAAAGATAAATAATCCGATTTTAGCTTCTTAAATGTGAATATTTTCTAGTTTCTTTACTCCTCTGACAGTAAACTGACTATCTTTGAGTTATGGACGACATATATTGGCTTTTGGGAACAGTGATCAACATTTTTACATGTAATCGCATTTTGGTGGACCCAACAAATTCTATTGGGGTAATCAAGTGACAACGATTATCAGATTAATTGACAATGAAAATAATCAGTTGCAGCTCTGACATGTTTTACAGAGTGTTTACATGTTGACCTCTGTATTTGCTGCTATATTGTCGTGTCAGGATGTTTCAGTGCAGATGGAAAACTTTAGAGAGACTTAAAAGCTCTTGAACGAGCTGATCTGTAAGTTTAGGACCTGCTGTTCAGCTTTTCTCGCCTCGTTTTACCTCCCTCTCTCTCTGTGTAGTGTGGCTGATTAGTGTGTGTGTACTGCAGTGACAATTAGGCTGATTGAGGTGTGTGTGTGTGTGTGTGTGTGTGTGTTAATCCCTTTCACGCTGCTTACTGAGCAAATGGTCAATGAAATTAAGTGTTGTAATGTGATTACAGGAGGTTGATGTGTCTTCATTATGTTAAGCTTCACAGTGATTAGAGCCACAGTGGTGACGACTGGACGAGCTTCAGGGAAGTTCACTGGTTCATGGAGGGGTGCAACTAATGATTATTTTAATTATTAGTTAATATGACAACTATTTGTTCTGATTGATTGTTGGTGATCATCACAAAGTCCGTCTGACGTCTTTAGTTTGTTTTGTTTGACGGCCAACTGGGAAACTGGAACATGGTTATTTTTGGTGTATTTGCTTGAAAAATTATTTAAAAGATTAATCAAAATAATTGATGAAACAAGACATTTCTAAATGTCACCTTTGGCTTTCAGGACAAACTTTTTCTTTTTATAGAATTAATAATTTAATAAACATTGTCAGGCATCTGCAGTCTTGCAGTAGTTGTATAGCACCAGAATCTAACAACACTCCTTTGGCTGCTTTGTCTTATTTTGAAAAGACCAAACATTAAGTCTTCTACAGCTGATTTCAACCGGCTGATTTAACCTTTACACACTGTTCTGTCGTCCAAATGAAAAGTCCCTGTGAATCTCATCACATGTATTTTAAATTTCAGACACTTAACTGATACTTAATCAGCTTGGACACTTATTTATAACCTGACGCTTAAATGTTCCATAAATCTTTATTTCCTATCGTCATATCAGGACACAACTCTACAGTAGCTGTCATCACAGTTTACATGCTAACAGGCAAACAGAAGGACAAATGTTGTCATATTTAATCACACATCCAGGTTTTTGATGCCATAGTCAGATGCTGTGGTTCAGGTAAAAAAATACTCGATTAGATGGCAGCACGTGCAGGTTTAGAATCTCTTATTCCTCAGTTTACATGACTTAAAATGGCCTGTGGAATTTCTCCATTTTCACCATTAAGTAACAACGCTACACGTTTGAAAATGGTGATTATAGTTGGAGTTTTATCTGAAGTTGAAAACTGAAGTTGTAGATTGATATCCACAATGCTTAGGAGTTTTTTTAATGATTCTGATGATCCCTCTAACCCCTCCTCCATTCTCTGGTGTCCCAGCAGGTGAGGGAGACGGAGACATGGATGCCCATGAAGACCACACAGACGGCCGCCATGCTGACGCACCGTGACAACATGGAGTCCTCGGGAGACGGCACCAACGGCTCAGACTTCGGCTTCACAGACGACGAAGATGACGAAGACGACAGTGACGACGGATACGACGATTACTACCCCGACTACCCCGATGATGACGAGGACGAGTACAATGAGTCGTCTGGTGACGGCTCTGGTGAAGGAGGTCAGTCTTTACAAACCTTCAGAACATTTTAAACCTACCAATTTATATAAATATTGCAATTATGGAGGGATTATTCTTGAATTTTTATACAAAACAGTTGAAATTAAATGAATTGTCCTTTCTTTCCACAGAAACAACAGAGTCACCTGGAAGAGAGTCCAAGCCATCAGCTAAGGTGAGACATTTCTGGATTTTGAGCTTAGATTTAAGATAAAACTGTAGATTAGGAGGAGTTTCTCCACAGACTAAATGAAAACTTCAAAGTATTTTGATTTGACAAAGTTGCTGCACACTCTGAAGCTTCAGGTTAATTTTATTGACTTTGTGTGTTATGAGACACCAGGACGATGTTTTTAACTCTCTCTCTTCATCCTCAGCCTGATGTGATCGACAACAAGATCCCGGAGGCGGAGCGCCCGGTGCGGCCGACCGTCAACGAGGTGGACATCGTCCAGAACAGCAACGAAATCCCGCTGCTGAGGAACGGGAAGGAGGCTGGCGAGGAGCACCCGTCCAACGTCCTCATGTCCCACGCCAGCGAGGACAGCATCTTAAACAAGACGGAGGTCCTCGCAGGTCAGTGGAAGTGTTCAAACTGGTTGTCTTGATGAGGGCAAGAGGAGAAATGAAAATAGGTTTAAAATGATGAGAATCATCAGTCAGAGTTAAAACTGGTAAAATAAACAAAGTAACAACATGGATTTATTGCTGTAGGTACAGAAGAATTTAGATGTGATTATAAAGGCTTCAAGATACTTTGAAAATGCTGGAAAAGTTCTTGAATTTTACTCTTAAAAAGCTTTTTCTGAATTAATATTAACCAGTACAAGTTTCCTCCTCCTCTTTTTGTCAAACTTTGAAAAAGTCTGACCTCTCGTCTCTCGTTGGTCTCTTCCAGCTCTGATTGCGGGCGGCGCCGTCGGCCTGATGTTCGCCGTCCTCCTCATCCTCCTCCTCATCTACCGCATGAAGAAGAAGGACGAGGGCAGCTATACGATTTGGGGAAGAAGCCCATCTACAAGAAAGCCCCCACCACAGAGATCTACGCATAGACCCTGACATCCTCCACCACCTCCCCCCCAACCTCCCTCCCTCCCCCACCACCACACACACAAACACACACCCCACCCCCCTTACCCTTTAACCCTTAAAAACCCAATCAGTGCCTCATCATCATCATCATTTCTTCAGCGGAGTGACGCTTGATAACAAATCAGGAGAGAAGCCCCGACAACACAATCGATTGACTGACTCCTCCTACCTGATGTAATCTAATATTATTGGTGCTCTCTTAACCAATCAGAGGCTTTGTTGGTCCGCTCGTCTCTCCCTTTTTGGTTTCAAGGAAAAGGAGCAACAAGAGTGGACTTTTCCAGCTGCGGTACATGGTGATCTTTTATTTTTTTGTCTTGTTTTTATTATTTGTCCCCATGTCAAGAGAAAAAACAACAGAACTTAAACGAGGAGCTCCTCCTCTTTTTCTTCCTCTCCCACCTTCCAGTTAAAAACACTAACACTGTGCAATGATATTTGTCTCGGTATGGTACGCATTTACAGTCCAGTTATTTATTTTCCCTCCTCGTCTTCCTCTGAACCTGTTTCTTGGACTGCAGCTTCTCACATTACTGTAGCAAAATGACTTTTATGTGAACATTTTATTAGATTTTTTTTTAAAAGAACTCCTTGTAATGCAGAGATTTCAGGTTTTTTCTATTAAAGGTCCCTTCATGATGGGAAAGAAATTGAGTTCATGTTGTTCAAATTAATCTTGATTGGAAACACTGTAACGCTGTGCAGTTTTATGCTCTGTCGTCCGTTAGAACTGATGTTAATGATTACAACATTTGTTCATTTTTACCCTCTCACTGCTCCAGTGAGAGAAGAGACGGTCAAAAGAGGTCAAGAAGTGTTTGCAAGTCATTGTTTATGCTTCAAAGTGCAGAACAAATACTGTAAGATGATTCACCTCATGTTCTGTGCATTTTCAGATGCAGCAGAATTCATTAAAAAATTTTTTGAAGTGGGGTTGTATGAGCCACCAAACCCCATTGACAAAAATCAGTAATTTTACATCATAGAAAACAGGAGCTGCTGGTCTGCTGCTGCTTGATTGGTCAGTTTGTTTGTGTTATTGTGTCACTTTGGGGTTTTAAAGGGTTAATTTCGATTCACCAAAGTCACACAAAAACACAAACAAAATAACCAATCGTGTCGGTGGAAGACCAGCAACTCCCCGGTTCTGCGAGTTAAAATCACTGATTTTGCATATGGAATTTGGTTGCTTTGTAGGGGGCGATATTTTACCGATATCACAGCAGTTTCCTGTCAGAAAAGGCTGTTCTCCATAAGTAGGGGGTGGGGGGGTGCTGGCCGCCATCTGCTGTAGGTCTGACTGACTATAGAAGTACCTCATACAACCCCACTTCAAAAAAATATCTGAACTCTCCCTTTAAAAGCCTTTTTTTCCTCTTTAACCCTTCTGGCATGTTTTGTATCTCCTCGTGTGGGGAAAGTCCCGCCAGTCTGGCACGTAGCGCTAGATAAGTAAGCTAAGCTAATCTGGAAGAAGAATTTGCAAATACTGTATGACCCAGGTCACACACACACACACTTGCATTGCAGCATGTTGTGCTTTGCTGCTTTTGGTTTGGAGAGAACTTCAAAAGCCTGGAAGATGTTTTACCACTATAATAATGACCGCTGTGCCTCCAGGGTTTGTTTTTCTGTTATTACGGTGAACTCAACTGGAGTCAAACCAACATGCTCCTACAAGGTGACACACCTACATTCCTCACACACACAACACACACACACACACAACTCAGTCTTGTGTGAAGGGAGCAAAGATCCAACACCACAACTATAGCTGCTGACCCTCTTTCAAGGCCCTTTTCCACTAAACCAGCTCTGGTTCTTGAACCGGTTCTATTCAAAATCCTTGGAAGCTTGGTGCTGTCTAGAGAACCAGCCCACGTTTACACCAGTTCTGAGTGGAACTGGTGTAATCAAGGATCGACGGAGAGCGCTGCACAACAACCTGCAGAATATGACACGCCCACTTAGGTTCCCAAGAAAACCTGCTATCTTTTTGGTTCCAGCTGAAAACCGACTTTGCAGGTTCTGCCCCAGTTTATTATTGGTGGAATTTCTCCAACTGGTTCCACATTAGGTGCTTGAACCAGAATGGGACCAGTTCCATGTTGGTGGAAAAGGCCTTTCACAGTAACATTCAAACTTAAAGGAACAGTTTGACATTTTGGAATATCAATCATCTCATCCAGCTGTCTGCTGGGTGAGATGATTGATCCGACTCATCTGTGTTTTTAAATATGAAGCTACAGCCAGAAGCTTCTTAGCTTAGCTTAGCATAAAGACTGGGGGGAAAAAAGGGGAAACTGCTAGCCTGGCCCTGTTAAACAACTCAAGTTTAGTTCTATGACCACAAAGCTGCACATATGAGTTTAAAATATTATAATTGTTGATATAACACAATGTCCAATAAATCTGGGTTTATATTTTACCTCAGACATATCTGAACTAGAATTGTTAATCATTAATCAATTAAAACAGCATTAAGAAGATAACTGATAACAATTGTATTAATCATCAATTAACAATTAATAGACAGTCTAGAGATGGCTGTAACTGCACCTCATTTGACATTATTTTGTATGGCAGAATCATTTGTTCTGTAAGAAAAGTTAGAATTAAACTTTTTATTTCAACTAGCAGTTAAAACTGCTTTAACAAGATATAACATGTTAATTTGAGACCTTTTAGAACTACTAGTTACATTTGTGCAGAGCCAGACGAGCCGTTTCCTCGTTTCCAGTCTTTGTGCTAAGCTAAGCTAACCAGCTTCACAGTTTACAGACGGGTGTGCGAGTGGTGTCGTATATTTCCTAAACTGTTGAACCTGAGGTGCACACACGCTTCTTTATCAACTTGTAAAAAAAACTATTCGTGGATCCAGTAAATGTTAAACGTAAGTGCAAAGTTTAAGCTCTGTGATGATCGGAGAAACTGGTAGTTTTTGGTACTTTCTGTTGTTTTTTTTTAAATGACAGGGGGCTGATGATGCTTTCTCAATAAGCTACACCGACAGTTTGCTGTTTTAGTTTTATTATATTTTCATTCTGGGGTTGACGAGCACTCACTAAAGCCATGATGAACAGGTTTGATGCTCACATTTCGTAGCTGAAGACAGCAGCACACAGACTGATCTACCAAGGATTTGTATATAGTCATTAGATAAAAAAAAAAAAAAAATAAAAATATTAACTTGGTACTTAGCCACATCCTGGCAAACAAAAAAATATCTACCAAATATTTAAATGCCAAATTGTTTTTCTTTTCTTCCTGTTTTTATTTTTGATTGTTTCCCCTCAGCAGTAACGTTCATGTGATTTACTGTAAATGTAAATGAGTTTTGATACTACCAATGCTAATACTAACTCGCCTCCTCATTGTTCTCCAGTGTTTGTTTTTTTTTCCAGTAGATCAACTTGTTCCCTTTTTATTTTTTTTTGTATTAATTTAACTGTCAAATTATTTTATTGCCTTCTTTCAGGTTTGGGGTGTTTCCCCCTTTTTAAGCTGTTGTATATGTGATTTTAAAAGTTTTATATACACTAGTTTGAGATTTTCAGAGGCAAATAGTTTTGGAACTTTTTATTTTGTAAGAGTTTCTATTATCTTTTTAGACTTTTTTTTTGCTTTTGTATTTATGTTTTTTGTTTTATTTGTGTTTGTAGAAGGATTGCTTATGTGGTTGGTGTTCATCTCGTTGTTCAGGGGATGTTGTGCTGAGGAGCCATGTCGTCCGGAGCAGACCTGGGGCGATTACGACTCGGAGCTGTTTCAGTTTTTGTAGTTTTATGTGAAATGGAGGAGATCATAAATTTGCTAACACGTATTTGGAAACTCAAGGTCTGTTTTTGAAACATGTCGATGCTGTTTCAAGGTCTTTACCTCCCAAGAAACAAAACAATTTAATCAAGAAAATACTGATACTTTTCTTTGAATGTGTCGGCGAATATCAGTTGACCTCGACCTCCGACAGAGGAGTAACTGATTACATTTTGACAGAATCTGTCGATTTCAGCAACTGAAACAATTTCACCATGTGTCTTTTTTTTAGGGAATGAAAAATTTTCATGTCAGGAGAAGAAAAAAAGTTTTAAACAAAGAAGCGTTTCCAGTGTTAATCAGCTCCAGGTCTGCTCAGTGAGCATGGGAGAGATAACGTATGTTCTGCTGCTTAATGTCACAAACACCACATGTGAATCACCAATGGAGTGGAGAAGCCAATGAATCATTGGTTTCTGCATGCAGGTTCTGATTTATTATTGGAAATAAAGCTATTTTTATGCACATTAACATTTTAAAACACTGTCTTTGTCTCTTTTTGTTTTTTATATTTGATGTTTCCTGAGTGTTTCCTGAAATAATTTGGCAGATGTAAAGGGCAAATGCCACCCCAGTTTAGGAGGATCTAATTCAAAAAAATATATATGAAAAGTTGTGGCTGGTTGGAAATTTGTAAGAGAAGCTCTGATGTCCAAATGCAGCAAGAGATGACATTTTAGGGCTGTCAATTTTAATGCATTAATGTTAAAAATAACTGGGTAAATGATGGCAGATAATTTAACGATCTGTTCTGCACATTTAAGGCCGAGTGATTGGCTCATGTTTAACAGAAAAAAAGATGGATTTAGAAAAAATGTTTGAAGATTTGGAAATAAAGCAATGAATGGATTACTCATGCCACCTTTGGATATTTCTACAATGTTTTAACTGCAACAATAACGTGAGTTTTTTTAAAGTTAAAATATCTTAATATATATATATATACTGTATAACCCCGTTTTTATTCTGAATGGATTTGTCAACACCTGTGGTTACCATGGCAGCAGCCAGGTGTGTTTTAATGCTACAATAAACACTTGCTGAGCAGCTACTTAGTCAGAAAACCAGCGACTGAGCAGCTGCTGTATCTGTTTACAGTGCAGCCAAACAAACTCAGGTTGTTTTCATAAAGAAGTCGTCATCTGATTTCTTGCTTCACACACAGACAGAAGTTTTCCACACAGTCAGAGGAGCTCGTTAATCGAGTTAAAATGACCAAAATGGCCATTTTCTTGTTTTAAATCTGCTGTGTGTCCTGCCGATGCTTCACAATAAAAGCCACCTCATATTTGTCCAGTTGAGGTGTTTTATTGTGAAGCAGCATCAGTGGGAGATGTTGTGTTTTGTGGATTAGCAGTAATTTACTGTAATCCGGCTGTAGGAGAGTAAACAGTGACACTGCTATCAATCAGATCAAATTACCATCAACCACGATGGATTTTATGCTGCATCTTTTTCCTCGAAAAAAAATTCCGAAGGGACATTATTTTTAAATCTTCATAGTCCCACTGGACTGAGAGCGTTTATCTGACAGCCTGTTATCCTGAAAACAAAAGCCTACTGCACCGAAGGACCGTTGTTCCACCTTTTGTCTTTAATATCTTTATATATTTTGACCTGCAAACATCAGGTGACCTCCTTCGTCATGGTAACAGTCAGGTGTCCATCATCACGGTAACAACAGTAAACACAAGGTTAACATGAAACAGTTGCAGGTTGGTTAGGCTTTCGCACCAAAAATACTTGGTTGGGTTTAGGAAAAGAATGTAGTTTGGGTTTAAGTAAGTTGCGTCAACACAGTTTACACGAGGCTGGTATTTTCAGAGCGATGGGCGTTTCCTTTTGGGATAACAGGCTGTCAGACAAGTGGACTTTCGGTCTGATGGGACATTTTTTTGGACAATAGAGAGGTGAAGTCCCTCCTCTCTCGGTGTGCCCCAGGGGACTTTACCCGGGGGGGGGAAAAATGCTCCCAGATTGAATAGAATTGTGCCAAGAATTACACATGTTGTTTGTCAATTTAAAAGATCATTTTAAAAGTCAAGAAAGTTGCAGTTAGTGGTAGTTCAGTTTCTCTTGTCTCGCACAATAAACATCACCAAAACCAACATGGCTGCCACCTTGTAGCGTTATGTTAACTGAAGTGTTTTATCAGAGACTCCTGGTCCTTTTATCAGCTGGGAGGAGGAAAAACGAGCAAGATCTCTTGGTCACGTGATGACATCCTGGTTCAAAACGCAGACACATCGTAGTTTCAGTGGCTAACGTTAGCTTTTGGAGGGAGAAGACTACGTCAGTTGCATGACTTCTTAGTGTGTAGTCTTTCTAATTATATGTGGACACAAAGAGAGACGAGGACTTGCTAGCTAGCTAGCTGTCAGAAATTTTACTTTTGCTATGTACACAACTAGTAGTGTATTGACCTCTGGAGTAGAGAGTCACGTGTGTGCTGTTCTCGAGCCTCTGTTTTGGTAAGCCGGTCCGGCCACGTGTGCATGTTAGTGCATGTGAATCCCTCCTCCTCTCCTCCACCGGAACCATTATGCCACCCCTGCCCACCCCCATATGCAAAAGCGCCGCGGTCACGGAGGTGTGCCTGCTCACTTTGTGACAGCAGCATGTCAGCTGTTTCATCACTGAATGGGAAGTGCTGAAAACACGCAGGTAGAGGGGGTGGAGCAGACGGAGAGCAAGGGGAAGGCGAGCGGAAAGGGGGTGTGTGCCTCTGAGCCAGTTTTGTTTTGGTTTGATGCAGACCAGAGCTGCAATGTCTAGCAGTGAAACTGAGATCGCATTTAGCCCCTTTAAATTTGGACCATTTGAACTAAATCAGAAGGACTAAACAAGGCCCAAATTTCAACATCCAGTTTTGGTCTACATCTGGAACAAACAGACAGACCCAACATGGCCCAAGTTTGGACGTTTTTTTGGGGGGGGCTTAATAAAGGCCACGATGGACCGAAGAGATTTAATCCAACAGACGAAGTTCGAAATGACGTTGGGGGTTTGGTGAGTATGTTTTAAAATCACTGTAGTGGAGTAAAAAGTACAATATTTCCCTGTGAAATGTAACACAGTCCAAGTATAAAGTAGGATGAAACAGTTATACTCAAGTAAAGTACAAGTACCTCAGTACTGTACTTGAGTAAATACACTTAGTTACTTACGACAGTGAAGCTCAGGACTGTGGTGCATGAAGCCACATCGTGACTTTCCCGGCCCTTTGACAACATTCCAGGTGTCAGATTTCCTCCATTGTCCCTCGTTCTCCGGGACTCACCTGCGTCCCTTTGTCTGCTGTTTGCTGTCGAGGACACAAAAGACAGACAGGAGACAAACTGCAGCAGACGCTGGACGTGATGAAAGAAGAAACGGTACAGAAACTAGAACTTAGAATAAATGTAGAGAGTTTCAGGAATGAAAAGGATCTTTACTTGAGATGTACAAAGACTGGAGGGTGTTGATTTAAATTATTAAAGAGGAAGAGAACGTAAGTACTAAATCCACACTGTGAAAATACTGTTACCAGTAAAAGTCCTTCATTTAAAACCTTTTACCCTTAAGGAAAAGTATGTAAGTATAATCAGGAAAGTGTCCTTAATTAAGTATTAAGTAGGGATGTAACTGATATTTAGACACCAATTCAATGCCAATCAATTAATGGAGAAATGGTCGACAGATTAATTGATAATGAAAATAAAAATGACAGGAAAGACTTGAAAAATAGGTCCAAACATGTGGAGCACATGCACGTATGTCAAGACGTACGTACAAGATTGTGACAGGATGAATTAATTGATTAATCATATTTTTTTATTTAAAAAAATTCTCTGATTAAAAAAGATGCAAAATGTATAGAATATTTGAGCTGTCACATAAAAGTATATACTCAAATCCAAAAAGTCCATTTTAAAAGCTAACGCACCGACATTAGAGTCCATCAGAGTTCAGGCTTACATGGTTTTGTGCAGGAGTCTGTTTATTAAACTATGCACAAGTGAATAACACCCACCAGAGTTTGTGAGGAGCCTCTGAATGACTGTGACTGTGAACCTCAGTTCCTCTGGATGGTCCATGTTGAGGGCAAAAACAAAACCCATCAGTACGGTCATGGCACTCGGGACGTCCTTCATTTCAGTCAGTGATGTCTTCTCCTTCCTTCACCACCATGATGGTGAATGTCCTCAGCATCACTGACCTACACACGAGTTCAAAGAGAGCAAAAATAGTTTTTAGCATCTTTGTTGCAGCACTTTGTGTGGTGGCATTGAGGAGAGCCTTAAAGTCCAGGATGTGATCTCACATTTAGAGTAAAAAACTGTTGACAAAAGAGAAATTTTATCACTAACTTCTATTTTCTATAAGTGACAATGACTTAAATGTCTCCTACATTTATTTTCTACATATGAATTCACAAATAACAGAGCCAAATGGTTGCCTTTGGGTAATGGTGAGTAGTCTTTGGTAACTCATTAGTTCTGGAAGTATATTCACAATAAACTTTTTTCATAATGAAACAACATACCAGTGAATGCAGTGACATGGCTCTTAAATATGTTTAATCATTTTTGATGATATCACAGGTCTATGGAATGAGGCAAAGACTAGAGAAGTACAGTTTGTGACTCGTTTATGATTACATTTGATTTACTGTCTCAACTGACTCCCACACTCTCTGATCTCTTCCAGTTTATACTCAGAGTGTCACAATTCTCAAAATCAATGACGTAATATGACTTTCGATTTTAAAGTCACAGTTTTATTCAGTTTAAACCATTTTGTGCTGATGGTTATGCCACTGTTAGACTTTAAAAGGATATTCCACCTTTACATGATAATCCACTCAGTATGTCCTCACCTCTATGCTGATGTGATGATGGTGAAGATCTTCAGTTCACTAAACAATCCTGGAGTTTCAGCAGAAAACAGGGTTGCAGCCAAATCCGGTATAATGGCAGTGAATGGAGACCACGGATAAAATGTTAAAAAAAGAACACAAAACAAACACAAAGTGTCTCCATCCTGCTTGTGTGGTGTAATCCAAGTGTCCGCGAACCGCAACATTAAAATTTAACCACAAAAGACGCCATTTACACCATGTTTTTAGCTGAAATGTCAACTGTAGCATGTAGCATGTAAACATGGCGTCGATCTCGTGATATTTTCACACGTCCATCCATTAAGAGATATACGAAGTCTCGCAAGATCGACGCCATGTTTACATGCTACCTGCTACATGCTACAGTTGAGCTAAAAACATGGTGTAAATGGCGTCTTTTGCGGTTAATATTTAATATTGCGGCTCGCGGACACTTGGATTACACCACACAAGCAGGATGGAGACATTTTGTGTTTGTTTTGTGTTCTTTTTTTAACATTTTATCCGTGGTCTCCATTCACTGCCATTGTACTGGATTTGGCTGCAACCCTGTTTTCTGCTGAAACTCCAGGATTGTTTAGTGAACTGAAGATCTTCACCCATCCTCGGCATAGAGGTGAGTACATATTGAGTGGATTATCAGGTAAAGCTGGAATATCCTTTTAAAGTATTGATTTGTAAAGATCAGATCATTGATTTCATGCCCTGACAACCGTCATTAACATTTTCAAACTGACATTTCACTAAACCCTGTCTTCCTTAGCTACTCTTACTAAGCCTGTCAAAGGTTGTAACATTGAAATTGGGAGTAAATGCTGAAACAGGAGGTCTGTGATTCCTCAGAGAAGTAAACAAAAGCAGATTCTCATTTTTAGCTGATGACGGTGGGTTTTATCAGCTAAAATCATGACTCACAAGCAGATTTCATAAGTGTAGCTGGCTGATGTAAGCTAATCCTAACTCCTTGAGTTGGCCAGAAGTCCATTTTTACATACTCTGTGTAATTAGTTTCCATCTATGCAATTTTTGGAAATAAAGACGAAATTATAAAAAAATGGCAGACTTTTTAGTTCTGCTGTTCTGTTTTTAGTTATATTATAATAAAATGTTTACATTTGCTTATTTAAACTAATAATAAATATATATTCAGTGAATCTGCCAGGCTGTGCAGAGGAGCAGTGTAAAGTTAATAGTGAAACAGTCTGATGGATCTTTTGTACAACTGGAAATAAAAGCAGCAGGGAAATGACTTCGACCTGCATGTTTAATGTTATACAAGAGATGGAAAATTTTGCTCTAATAGCATATGTAAAAAAAGATCAATGATTTCTTTATCTGACATAAATTAGCTTAAAGGCTTCTGTATTTTTGAACATGGACACTTATTTTCCCATGATTTTGTGGTTAAGTGACCAAAAACATGTAAGTGATCCAGCATTGAGGGACCATCAGAAGGGTAAATAATCCACTACTAAATAAATTCACTAAAAGTCCTTATTTCTGACACTGACAGGCTCAAATTGTTGTTGTAAACTCTGACACACTATAGTAAAGATCACTACAGACAGAAAGACCTTAGAGAGTTAGATTAACCAGAAACACTGCTCTCCTCAAACTGACCAGACTCTGTTTACAGAAATGACATTTTTAATATCGCCATTCTCATCTTCACTCCAAAGCCACACAGAGACAAAAAAATAAATAAATAAATAAATAAATACTTCTTTGCTTGTGTTTCCACCGTTCGGCTCTGGTTTGGTCAAAATAAACTCTTATTTATATTCATTACATGTGGAAACATGAGGAGATGGGCGGAGGGAGGCCGGACATCTGTTGAATCAGCGTGTACAACCAGGACACATTCACATCCATCTGAGGCACTGAATTAAAGGTTTATTTCAATCAGTGGAAAGACGAGCAAAATCATATTTGGTCAATTTTATTTTGTTTGAATGAAGAGGACGATGTTAAAAATAACATTTCTGTAAAGGGAGTTTGGCGAGGGCGATTAAAAAGCAGTTAACGGGCATTATTATTTAAAAAGGCTCTCTCCATAATGTTAACCTGTGTTCTGACGTCAGAGCAGGACGCAGGCGGCACAGACGCGCTGACGCGTTTAACGTGACAGCGCAGAGAAAAACAACAACACAGGTTTGTGTCTAAATATTGTGTTTGAACTTTTGACCTGACGGTGTAATTATGAAAGACTTCACTCACCTCCAAAACAGTTTAAAAGGACAACCATACTCCTCCACCCATAACCCTTCAAAGGACCCGCCAACCGTCCATGATGCACTTCGACTCTACAGTTAGAAAAACGTGATGACGCAGTGACGTTAAACCACGCCCCCACGCACCACCCGTCTGCCTCGTTTGTGAAGTTAACATTACTAATTCAGGTGGATGTAGATTTGTAGTTGAAATAATGTCGTCATACTGACATAGAATAATATGTTAAAATACGAAACAGGCAAAATCCAGTTTTACAGTGTATGCATTACACTATGTAATCTACTTAGTTATTTTTAAAATCATAACAGTGCTGAATACAATTCAAATTCATATCCAAACCTTTCATCTGCGTTTCAGTAGCCAATCAGGTGATCTGATCACAAATGGACCAATGAAAACAAACAAATGAAAAACAAACCAAAACACTGTAGCAGCACCGGTTTGGAGTCAGGATCTTAATGATTAATCATTAATTGATAAATTGCCTTTAAGAATTTAACCAATTAAAAATGTATTGATGGATATTTAATCAATAGTCACAGCAGTAACTGCACCTCATTTGACATGTTTTGTCTGGCAGAGCTGTTTGATGAGTAAAGAAACTTAAACTTAGACTGAAAATGGGGAAAACAACAACCACAACAAAACAAAAACAAAAAACCCAGAAGATGAGAAAATAACGTGTTGTGTAAAATATTAATGATTAATTATTTGGTTAAGGAAAATGCACAAAATGCCAACAGTTAAAAAGTAACTAATACTCTGAGTATTTTTTTAGATGAATACTTTATACTTGTACTTAAGTATATTTCTAACACCAGTAATTTTACTTGTAATTTAGTCATATTTTAGCGATGTCACAGTATTTGTGTACACACGTTCGGTGCTCTTTCACACCTCCTGTGGCATAAAAAGATGTGTATTATTTGTTTGATGATGACCTTCTGGTTTTAGGAAACATGTGAGTCAGAGAGTTTACGGTTAGTGAACAAAAATAAAGTCCTGACTTCTGTGTGAGTGTGTTGTTGACATTCATAGAGAGCTAATGGACAAGCTGCTGCCTGTCAGCCTCCGCTGCAGGGAAAAACACACTCAGAGGGGAGGTTAACACTGACAAATACAGCACACACACACACTCACACACACACACACACATTCCAGTACAAACACATTCTACATACATCGTCTTACACACACAGGTTCAATCCAGTGGAGGAGAGTATTTTGCACTGCCTGGCCAAAAAAAAGTCGCCACCAAAAAAAAAAGGTCATACACTCCAATATTTCGTTGGACCGCCTTTAGCTTTGATTACAGCACGCATTCACTGTGGCATTGTTTCGATAAGCTTCTGCAATGTCACAAGATTTATTTCCATCCAGTGTTGCATTAATTTTTCACCAAGATCTTGTATTGATGATGGAGAGTCTGACCGCTGCACAAAGCCTTCTCCAGCACATCCCAAAGATTCTCAATGGGGTTCAGGTCTGGACTCTGTGGTGGCCAATCCATGTGTGAAAATGATGTCTCATGCTCCCTGAACCAGTCTTTCACAATTTGAGCCCGATGAATCCTGGCATTGTCATCTTGGAATATGCCCGTGCCATCAGGGAAGAAAAAAATCCATTGATGGAATAACCTGGTCATTCAGTATATTCAGGTAGTCAGCTGACCTCATTCTTTGAGCACATACTGTTGCTGAACCTCGACCTGACCAACTGCAGCAACCCAGATCATAGCACTGCCCCCACAGGCTTGTACAGTAGGCACTAGGCATGATGGGTGCATCACTTCATCTGCCTCTCTTCTTACTCTGATGCGCCCATCACTCTGGAACAGGGTAAATCTGGACTCATCAGACCACATGACCTTCTTCCATTGCTCCAGAGTCCAATCTTTATGCTCCCTAGCAAATTGAAGCCTTTTTTTCGGTTAGCCTCACTGATTAGTGGTTTTCTTAAGGCTACACAGCTGTTCAGTCCCAATCCCTTGAGTTCCCTTCGCATTGTGAGTGTGGAAATGCTCTTACTTTCACTATTAAACATAGCCCTGAGTTCTACTGTTGTTTTTCTTCGATTTGATCTCACCAAACGTTTAAGTGATCGCCAATCACGATCATTCAGGATTTTTTTCCGGCCACATTTCTTCCTCGAAGACGATGGGTCCCCACTATCCTTCCAGTTTTTAATAATGCGTTGGACAGTTCTTAACCCAATTTTAGTAGTTTCTGCAATCTCCTTAGATGTTTTGTCTGTCTGATGACAGCTGCTGTAACACAAGAATTTCCCAGTTTGGGATCAATAAAGTACTATCTATCTATCCATCTTTCTCTGCTTGATGCATGCCAATGATTTGACCCTTCTCAAACAGACTAACATCTTTTCCACGACCACGGGATGTGTCTTTCGACATGGTTGTTTAGGAAATAAAAAGCAACTCATTGCACCAGTTGGGGTTAAATAACTTGTTGCCAGCTGAAAGATAATCGCCCATGCAGTAATTATCCAATAGGAGGCTCGTACCTATTTGCTTAATTAAATCCAGGTGGCGACTTTTTTTTTGGCCGGGCAGTGTATTTACTTAAGTACAATTTTAATAACCTCATACTTCAGTTCAGAAAGCACTTTGTAAACTCTGTTTTTAAAGGTGCTGTAAAGTTCTTCTTCTTCTCTTCTTCTTCTTCTTCTTATTCTTCTTCTTCTTATTATTATTATTATTATTATTGTTATTATTATTGTTAGCTGAAGTTAGCAGTTAGCCTGTGTAGCTTTGTAGCTAACATGAATAGTTGGCCTGTGTTGCTAACATAGCAGTTGGTCTGGCTAGCCCCCCTCAGTGTGTGCGTAGGTTAGCCTGTACGTGTACACATGTAGCTCTTGTTTTGTGTCCTTCATGGGATCAGCTTTGTTCAGTTCAGACTTCTGTTGCCATGTTGTTTTCTTGACATCGGTCCAGATTTAGTATTTTTGTTTATACCTTTTCTTTGTTTATGTATTTTAAACATTTGCAATCTTGTTTTTTTTCCATTGACTGAATGTTTTATTTGGCTAAATAAAGCCTTTAATGTGTCGCTGTCTTTGCTGCTTGGTCCTGAACAGTGCTGCTAGAGAAGAAGGTTTAAGGATTAAAGTCATCATGCTTCATCCTCTGGGTGTCTTTAATTTAATTTAACTGGAAATTTACTTCCAATCCATATCGTAGATACTGGGATATCTTTGCTGGATAAGTGGAAACTTTGACCAGCTGGTGGCGCTGAAGAATCCTGACAGGATCACTGAAGTCAGTGAGATTTATCCTCTGGAGACCAAAAGTTTCGGTCTGGACCAAAGTGTGGACGGATGCCTGAAGACAAGAGTCTACTGTCTGTTAACACACAGTCAACACATTCTTCTCTTATCTTGGTTTGTTTTGACAATCTTTGGCTTACAGCACACCACACACACACACCTTCACACACACACACACACACACACACACACACACACACACACCATCACACACACATACACACACAGCTTACACACTCTCCTTACACACATTTATGGGAATTTCCAAAACATGTTGCACCAGGCAGGATGTTTTTTCTCTCTGAGCTGTTACATCATTTGTCTTTTATCCACCGAGCATCTCAGAGAACATTTCAACATCTCTCAGTGTTTGTTTCATCAGTTACTATTTCTGCTGCTTTTACAAAGAAGGAAACGTTCAGGCAGATTTCAACACACGCTGGATTCAAAACACCAAGTGGAGCAAGAAAATTATAAAAGCAAATTGCACCAAATTAAATGAAATTATTGGAGCTTGTTTTTGGACTTATTTTCTTCTCAGCAGTTAAAGTTGGGGTAAGGTGGGGCTTTTAAAATTTCATGATAGGATCGGTTCATCTTAATCGAACCACAGCAATCAAGGGAATCACTTGCAAGTGGAGGTAAATCTTAGTGAACTTTAACGTGCAGGTTTGTGCTTTTGACCCATAAACAAGCTGAAACAGAAGAAGATACCGTATGTTGTTATATCACAGCATCCACTTTTATTTTCTGTCGTATAAACAGCTTCACAAAAGAGAAATGGTTTACTGGATAGTGTGCAGACATCGCAGTTCTTTACGATGGCCTGCACACTAAAATTAAAAATAACACACAGTTGGAAACCTGACACTCATGGAGCAAAAACCTCTGCTTAGAGCTGCGTTCCAGACACCAAACACAGGAAAAGCCCTGAAAGGGTTATCGATGCATGGACAGATGAACCTGATTGGCTGAGGATTACTTGTCTCTGGGGTCAGGTCATACACACACACAAAAGTTTGACTGACTCATTTTGGGCCAATCGTTTGGGAGAAATCCTGAAAAAACATTAGCCAGGTCAGCAGTCAGGATTAATCCCGACGGTGCTCATTGATGTCGGACAAAACGCATCTGTAAATGTGCATCTAAAAGATGCGTCCTCGCCTCAATTTAAACAACATCCACATCTGTTTGTGTCCACCCACTCAGCCTGAACACATCCTGCATGAGTTTGTTTCCTTCAGATGATTTGCATCTGGACAAATGTCTTCCCTCTTCCTGATTCTCTGATTTGAATGTCAGGAGGAAGTGAAAGGAAGCAGGAGTCAGTGACCACGTCTCTCTTGCAGGGTTGCCACACTGCTGTTATCACACAGCATCATGAACTGATGTATCCAAATTTGCATCTGCGTGTTCGAGTGACATTAAACATTTTTCTATTATTAACTTTTCTGCTTCTGTGGAGTTGAAATAGTCTTTCGCCTGAAACTGGGAACTTCAGTGTCAGAGAACTCATTAATAAACAGATGTTCTGGTCAGGTTGTGTTCAGAGTTTCAGATTAAATCTGCTGTAAAAAGCAAAGCTCTAAGTTACTGAGCTGTACATGAGTAATATCACCAAACAAAGTCATATAATGTAGAAATGTAACATACTGTAATGTAACAGCAGCACAAACTGTCCGCATTGTGTTGCCATGGGAACCTCTGTTTGCTGATGCATTTTTCTCATTTGTTTTGGATCATATTAACACTTTAAATTGACACAGTGTGTCATCCACACACTCAAATAATGATGAAGCAACTACAGACACTTTGAATACTGTTTACTATTTAAAGTCTGTTTTGCACGGCTGGTATTGCAGCTCAGAACACTGATTACACTGAAATTCAATCAGTTACATTCATTAGGGTCCGGGCAGCCTAAGCTGCCAGGACCCTATTGTTTTCCTCAATGTTCTTCTTTCTTTCTTTCTTCTTCTTCTTCTTCTTCTTCTTCACTTCTGCTTGTTGCTCAGAATTGCCTAATTTTGCCTAAAATTGCCTGGCCCCGACCATTGCTGCGCAGCAGCTATAATTTTATTTGATTTGTCCAAAACCTGAAGTGATGTCCAAAGTCTCTGTCATCATGGGACAGTGTTGGACCAACAGCATCATGTTTAAATAAGCTGAATTTAAGATCACATTCAGTCCATCAGTCATTTTCTGACACCATTCTTCTTCTCCTGTCTCCTTTGCAGCAACAGTGTTTCTTTCTGCCGTGATGTATTTTTTTATATTGTCCACAGCTCTTCATTATAACTGCTTGTTCATTTAGCCTGCGATTGTTCACTTTGTGCAGAAGAAGAGTCAAATGACGCAGCAAACGCTGCTTTTTATGTGAGCATGCACAATCTGAAGAACAAATCCTGATTTAACAAAGAAAGTCCGTCATGATGCCCGTTATCTCTGATCAGGGTTTTAGGGTTTGTTGAGCCAGTTCATGCAAAGAAAGCCTGACTGTGGTGAGCAACATATCAGAGGCACACAGACGTCTGCACAGAACGTGTGCACCCTCTAATTCTCTGCATTTAAAGAGATTGGTGCATTGTGTCTTTTGTTTAAAGGCTTTCAAAAACCAAAAAAAAAGTGTAAGGAATGGATTAAACAGTGCATTATCTGCTCTGTGTAGTATTTCCCCTCTATGATGAAGCCTGTCTTTGATGCTACCAGAGTTTAGGCAGTCTTCTGTGCTGCTCTTAATTGGATTTAGGAAAGTTTACATCTAGATACTTTTGGTGTGAGTCGCAGAGTGTTGGAGATTTTGATCATAAAGATGTCCGCCTTCTCTCCATTATAATGGAACTAGATGACACTACGCTTGTGGTGCTAAAAGAAAAAAAAAAAAAATTCAACACCAGTGTCTCTTTTCAGAAATCATGTCCCGGTTACTCAAGATAATCCGCAGACTTTGTTGTGAGCAGTTTCAAGTAGAAACTACTTTCTTTCTGCTAGAAAGAAACTTCTCACAATAAGGTGTGTGGATGGTGTGCGCATGGAAGCGATTACATGATCCCCTCCGGGCTCACAGCTGACAGGGATAAAAGAACAATGGCGCCACCTGAAGAACACAGACGCTGCTTCAGCATCAGTTACATCAGAACAGACAGCAGAGAACGGCACTGAGGGCTTTTTTCTTGATGGAAAACTCACTCTTCAGCTCTCCCTCTGTGTGATACGTTGATCTGAAGATGGTTCATCCAATCACCTGCCAAGTAGTTTTTGAAAGTGCCTGCCCTTTTCCAAACAGTTTCCAAGGACGATTTCTCAGATGGTTCTGTGGAACAAATTCAAGATTTTGGTACAATCATGTGAAAAACTTTTTAAAAATATTATTATCGTTTAAATTAGTACCGTTATTAATATTGACAATAAACAAACAAGGAAAAATAAACAAACAAGCAAAAAAACAAAAACAGGAATGTACCGACATGTTGCATTGAAAATAATACTTCCACTGTCTCCACATGGTCCACGTCGGACCTCAGAGCTCAGCAGTTATCGTTTGCAAACAGACTTTATAAAACTGAAAAGGTTCCTCTCATAAAGGGATAGTTCACCCAAAAATGAAAATCTAGTCACTATCTTCTCACCCTCATGCTGATTCAAGGTCCGATTTAGTTTTTTAGTCCACAAAACACTGCTGGAGTTTCACAGGAAAACAGCGTCACAGAATCTCCCAAACAATTTAAGTGAATGGTTTTCAAATGGAAAAACAACCGGAAAAAAGCAAAAAATACTTGCTTTTTAATGAAACCCACGTTGGTTAAGATTTCCCTGTGAAATTCAATAAACCTGCATGTATTTGATGAAAAATAAATCACAATAATAAAATCACTTTATTATAAATTTGACCAGTTGACACTTCTGAGCCACATTTAAAACTCTACCTGACACATCTGTTCTACATTACAGGCTCATAATATATTGATTTTAAAAAATATTTGTCTGAATTCAGGGTGACATTATTTTCTTCAGTGAACATATTTTAGTCGTCACGTGTTGAAACTCACTCTGATAAGCTCCACGTGAAACAAACTGATTCAACTTTTCTTTGAGGTCTGAGAAGGAAATCATGCTCCTGACGTTTTTAGTGTTGAGTTTGATGTAATCGTTTTTAAAAGTGTCTTTACACAACTGTGGAATGAGACCTTCACAAAGAACATCACACAGACGCGGAGGAAGTCGGGGGTCTTAAATCTGTCAACACCTCCACAGAGGTCAGAGGTCAGGTGACGAGGGATTACAGGAAATGAGGCTGTGTGTGTGTGTGTGCGTGTGTGTGTGTGTGTGTGTGTGTTTGCACAAGCTAAGATCGTGTGTTCTGATGGATAAGCGTGTGTATATGTTTATATACATGACTCGATCGCTGCCCCATGACATCAGCATTCATGCTGAAGCCCTCAGATCTCAATTTATCTTCATTTTCTGCACTTTATTCCTCCTGGTTGCTTGTTTTCGGGGTCTGGAAGTGACGACTGATGTTTAAATCGCACGTTAAATGGACGTCTTCATTTATTTAAGTCGGTTTCCATTGCACTTTGTTGTATTTTGTTTTTTCCATACACTAACTTTTGCATCTCAGCCAATTCATAATTTTTCATTACATCCATCATTTGAATCTGAGACATCAGTTTAAAGTCATGTTCATAAGTGATTCTCATTAAAAAAAAATATGAGTATGATGAATATGATCAGATGCAGGTCGTCTTTGAGTTCAGTGCTGATTATTGGATGTTAGCATGCAAACATGCTAAATTAAGACGAACATGATCAGCAATTCACCTGATCACATTGTCACTGCATATGAAGGTTGTAGAAAAATCAGGGACATCTTGTCAGCGACCTGCGCCGCAGGGACACAAATCGGACACTTTATTTCCTGAATTCTGGTCAGTTTTTATGAACCAATTTGTACTTTTTTTCTGCATCAGCTTCTGGGTCTTCTGCTACTTTAAACATGAATAAAGTGAAAAAAGAGTCAATAAGAGTAAAGCACAGTTGCATCAGTTGCACCAGGTCTGCCAAAATAACTCCACTCTGGGCCTCTGCTCTCGTACTTCCTCCAGGTCTGACAGTTCACCACAGGGTGCCTGCCAGCAGCCAGTCTGCCAGTTTCTGTCTTTTTACAGGTGGACTTGAGCTAAAGGTATTTGTCGGCCTTAAAGCAGAAACAAAAAGCAAGTCTGAGTCTCTGTAACCATGGCAACAATGTCTGATTTAATACTTCTACACTATATCTAAAGAAAATGTTTTGGTTTTATTATTTCTCATGTCATTCTAAGTATGTGAGCATGAAAATAAGGGACAGATTACATCCTGTACTGATGCAGTAACGGACAGTGCATTTTATTTTTCAGGAGAGGACAGTCCTGTGTCATAGAGGACAGGTGGAAACCCCGTTAACAGCATGTTAATGTTAGCATTTAGCTCAAATACAGTCTCACGCAGTCTCACGGGCCTGCTAACGTGGCTGTAAAACTCTTAACTGGGTTCAGACTACAGGAGTTTTAAAATCCTCTGATTTTGAAATTTCTCAGGGCCCGTGTCCACATAGTGTCTTTTTCTGTCAGAAATGTGGTGGCAGGGCGCTGCGGTGCCAATTAAAAAAGTATATAAATAAATAACTACACTGCATATGGATTGTGTTGCTATAACAACAATATCTCAAAAGTCTATTGGTTCACAGTTTAACATCACCACTTTGGTTTTTAATATCTATCCATACATATTTGTTTGATATTTTTTTACTGTCAGTACCAAGCGGAAGATATGCTTCCTCAGTTTGACTCGGCTCATCGGCTCAGCACTGCAGGGATCTGCATCCGTTCTCTCTGATTCACGCTCGTCTGGAGCCAAGCAGCCATAAAACACTGCTTAACCAAACGCTGTTTCCTATTAATTCTTCACAATAAAGGTCCCTCAGTACTTTGTTATCTCAAAGCTTTTATTATGAAGCAGCAAAATCAGGAAACGTATTTACCAGCAGTAACTTCACCCGACTCCTATCAGCTGAACACAAACATGAAAGTAAAATAAAGCAGATATCTCAGAGTCAAAACAGAAAGAAACAAATGAGTTGAGTCTCAACCCTCCAGTGCACACAGGAAGGTAAACTCTCCTCCATTTTCCTGGTTACCTGGGTGACGAGTCTCCATCTAATATATGATTGGTTGCTTGGGAAAAAAAAAACCCCTGTGACGACACCAGCACCTTTCTGAAAAGTTCAGAGATTTTCTACTCAAAACACTGGGAGCAGGGCAGCCCCTTTTCTCTATGCAGGCACATGTGGCTGCAGGCGCTCTGTCCTTAAACAAATGAAAAAAGACACTCTGTGGACACGGGCCCTAATCAAAGTTCTTAACTTCACAGATGTTGTCATCTAATCTCAAACATGAAACACAGTGCAAGATTTGAAAAACAGTGGCGCATCACACACTTCAGCATCACGTCATGTTGGGGTGCGCAGACTGAATTTGTCATGTCTAATGTTCTACACGGCCCGTCACACAAACCTGGCAACCCTGACTGATGGGGAAGCAGATGTAAACAACCAAAAGCAAACACTAAATGAGTCTGGATGAGAAAATGTTTGGGGAGTTTTTCTACCTGTCAACAGTTGCATGCTAGCTATCGTTAGCCTCGAGAGCTAGAATGAAACAAATGTGCACATTTGGAAAAAATAAGTCAGTATGTTATTCTCTGCAGTGTGTGTTTTTAGTGTTTTAGAGGCATCTTTTCTTTAAAGGTCAAACAATACGTTGGGTTTTAGTTTGTTTCTCCATGCAGCTCCCATCAGTTTCAGTACAACTGGCACCAAACAAAGCATCACATCTATAGTTACGTAATAACCCTTCTTTTCTTTTTCAGTTTCCTTGGGTTGCAGATAATCTGGGACGAACGTCGGCACCAACAGATTCCTCCACAGACTGTCGGGAGGAGAGTGTCGGGGATAAATTGTCCCAAAACTCTTGTAGTCTGAGCTCGACTTTAGTCTTGATTTTTACTGATTATGTTGATGATGGTTCAGTTTCAACACTCTGTTGAAACTGAACCATCAAGTAAATCTAAAACTAAGAGCTGAAGAGGCTAAAAAGATTTAGTGTTGCAGAGTTGGGTGATAATTCACAGTGAGTGACCATTTCCACTTTACTCAGTCTTTGTTGGTTTAAAAAAAAAACATTTATTAGTTAGTTAATTAGAGTCTTAAAGACAGGTCATCTTTCTTGGGGAAATGCTAACACACATTATGCTAATGTGTTAGCATGGAGACATGAATGGGAGCAGCTACTGTCTGTCTCTTCTCCTGCTTTCTTTCCCTCTCTGTGCCTCATCCCCTCTCCCCGTCATAGGCCACCTTTTGTCTCCATGCAAAAACTCAAATTCCTCCCAGCCCCTGCCCACAGTCACACACACACACACACACACACACACAACACAACACACACAACACACGCATTCCTTTGCCCAGCAACAATGAGGTCTTTGTGTTGCACGCCGCCCATGTTTTCATTTCATTTTTTATTGCTTTTGAACTCCTTGCATGGAGAATTTAATCATCTCTCCGCTGGTTCCTGAGGTTGGTTTTGAAAAGAATTTTTTTTGTTTGGCGGCTGGTAGTCAGGGAGGCCGGCAGCTGCGGTGTGTGTTCCCATAATGCACACACACACACACACAGACACACACGAATCAAGGACAAAAGAGCTACATGTTTTCAAAGGCACCTGACTTTACTTTTGTTTTTGTTTCACTTCGTATCTTCAGTGTTGAAAACCAGAAGGTCGCTGCCTCTGAAAACTTAAAGAGGAGAAATAAATAAAAAAGGCTTTGTCAAGGCAATAAATGTGAAAATCAATCAACTGCAGATGCATTAATTAAAGGAATAGATTCACATTTGGGGAAATAAGTGTATCTGCTTTCTTACTGAGAGTTAGAGAAGATTAAAGATTACTGTAAAAACAAAAAAGTTTAAAAAAAAAAACACTCAAAATCTACTGCAACTCAAACTAAAGTAAATGTTAAAACTTTAATATTTTCAATTAAAACTATTTCACTTTTCAGGTACTAAAAAAAGACAAATCAGGTTTGCAGCTCACTGTGACCAACTTTTTAAAACTTTTGTTTTAGTTTCTAAAATTCAAAGATTCCACTTTATCTAAATCTAAGAAAATTAAAATATCTCAACTCAAGATTAGAGGTCAGCAAAACTTTTAAAGTGGCGTGTACCACTCTCATGTGGGGTCACTAAATATGACTAATAAAGATGGGAAGCAGGGAGAAACAGGAGCTCCACAACACACTTACAAACCTCTAAAGTTCATAGTAAATAAAAAGATAAGTGAAAAATGACCATTTTCATTTTTTTTCTGTACAGTAATTCTGTGCAGCATCTCCTCTGGTTGCCTGGCAACCTCATAGTGTTGACTAGAAGATACTTGTCCAGCTGTCAAAAACTCTGAGCTGCAGCACGTAACTTGTTGTTTAGTGGCGTGGCTGCATGGACGGATGGACTGCTGTGAGATTTAGTACAAATATTCACCAGTCCACCACAGATAAACTCCTGCTAACTGTGGT
Organism: Lutjanus argentimaculatus; assembly: GCA_034769285.1. Taxonomy (NCBI): domain Eukaryota; kingdom Metazoa; phylum Chordata; class Actinopteri; order Lutjaniformes; family Lutjanidae; genus Lutjanus; species Lutjanus argentimaculatus. The sequence continues at coordinate 381,034 of JAWZSL010000050.1, forward strand.
GTTCCTCTGACTTATCAAAAAGCTAATAACTTAATAAAAAAGATGCTAATGTATCCAGGGAAACCTTTTTATTTTACTTTACTTTATACTCAATGGATTTACCAGAACTTTTCACATTTGTGGTTCCTCAATGATGAATCTCACATCTAGTCCATTTTTAATGTATGTAATGATGCATTCCCATCAGACCCAGCTGGACTTTGTCTTTAATACTAGTGAGCTAAATTCTGCATGCCGACACCTACAGCCCCACAGATGTGCCGGTGTAGTTGTGAACTCTTAATCCTGTTAAGATTTCTGTCGGTGTGCTAGTTAAACACACATGGTACAACATGTTAATTAGCTGTAGAGATGCAGTGCATCCACTGGAGCTGATCAGGACCAGAAGTGTGTTTCAGAGGCGTCCCAGAAGCGTCTCTCAAAGACACGATCATTCTATTTATGACAGAAACTATGTCAAGCTGCACGGAACAGATCGAGCCAAGCAGGAACTCAGACACAGGAACAGTATAGGAAATCTGGTAAATTTTCAAAATAAATGCCCTGTACAGACTCCAAACAGACAAAAAAAGAAACCATTTAAATACGGGGCCTTCTTAGTCATGATAGAAGCACAGAAATAAAGAAAAAATGAGAGAGACAGAGTCATACTCTCTAGAGTTAAGTGATTCCTCCACTTTCAGTCTTTATGCTAAGCTAAAGCTAAGCTAAGCTAAGCTAATGACATTCTGGTAGCAGCTTAATGCACAGACATGAGAGGTATAAATCTTCTGAACTAACTCTTGTCAGTTAAAAAGAATGATCCCATTTCCAAAAATATGAATCAATTCCTTTAGTTTCAAATGATTCTTAAATAAATATAGATAAAACTATAAACAACAACATGCCTCTCTGTCTTCCCATAAAACTACAGGTATCAATATATAATTTGTCTTTAATTCTGCAGTGATACAGCTTTTAAATTTTTTTCTTTTGGTGTCCAGATGAAGACGAAGCGTGCTGCTACCTGCTGAGATAAATCAGTTATTGCAGAAGCAGCTACATGTTTCTCTTTTACAACAGCAGAGAACAAAGTCAGGTATTTTGATGACAGGACCGCTGTAAAACATTTTTAGTATCCACTCAAACAAAAAAGCTCCTTTTAGAGACGAGCGCTCGGCCAGTTAACCCAGTTTGTGATGATACCTGTATCACTGGGAGCTCCTGCTCAGTCTCGCCTGCGGCCGCGTCCTCCTCACTCACAGACCTTTATGGTCTGAAGCCTTTGAACTTTTCTGCTGAAGAATTCAAAGTATGAGTCCAGTAACTTTCTCTGAGGCCGTTTAACTGAGTACATTTACTCAGCTACTGTATTTAAGTACAATTATGAGGTACTTTTACCTTATTATTTCCATTTTGTTCTACTTTATAATTCTGCTCCTCTCCAGTTTGGATGCAAACTTTGTACCACCACATCCCATCCTGCAACATTTGGTTGAAAAGACACTGAAAAAACGGCTTTGCCAGGTGTCTGAGAAGGTTTGATTTTGGTTGAAAGTGAAAGATGAAAAGTTACTTGATACGAGTCCTCCCATATAAAACAAACATGAAGCAGAAGAACGTCGCCTGTGTCTCCCTTTTGAAACAGTGATTTGATTTTGACACAGTAGCCTTATATTTTTGTTATTTGGCCTCTATGACATGTTACTGACAGTATTAACTATCTGTAGCAGTAATAGTAGAAAGTTTTTTGCAGTGACGCTGAAATTGACGTCGCTGCAGCGCACTTCCATGTATGCACATGCACGTGACACGTATTAGCAGTGACATGCACCATAAAATAGGGCTCCCCTGAAAGCCACTGTGTAATGTGAACCCTGGTCATCCTGAAGGGGTTTATTTCACAATAATGACCTGCTCACTGTACATTATCCTGCTTATTACACAGGTACTTATCAAACAGAGAAAAAAGAACAATCTGACACAAAATATTAATTTTATGGATTGATGATGATGAAATGATGAAATGTTTTAGTGATTTAAAATTATTTTATTGCTCTATGATCAAAACTGCATCCATAGCAACCGTCTCCTCTTCATAGCAACCATCTGCTGTAGTAACAGACCTTACTGCTGTCACTGACAAAACATTTCACCTCTCTTGTGTTTGACGTGTCAGACTCTCTGAACCTGAGTGAACTTCACCTCACCAGTAAAAGTTTTATCAAAACTGTTATTTTGTGTGTTTCACAAGAAGTTACTCTGTTTTCTCATTTCTCAGTCCTCACAAAACAATCATTTACATCTGAGCTCCAAGGTCCCGTAAGAACTCTGATCACCTGTTCACAAGTCATCTTTGTTACAAGAAGTACAAACTTCTCTGCTACAGTGTCAGACTGCATCCACATCCAAACACAACCAGGGGTGCAAATTTTCAGATTTATTTTCAGAGCACGACAGAAATGGAACATAAAATTCATAAGTGTGATTTCATTAGTGTTTAACCACCTGAAAATAAGAATTGCTGCATTGTTACCTTAGAATGAAGCCAAAATTTAACGTTCCACGTTTGTGAGTGTGTGTCGGTCTGCTAGAGACCATAATGCTTAAAAATATCACAGATTATAAAAATATTTTTATAATCCTGTAATATTATACAACTGTGGAACTGAAGAATTATAAAATATTTTACACAAACATGTCAGCACTCAAACATGCGCTCTTTGTCTGTTCGTAGAGTCTGTTCTTACTTAAGAACAAATTTTAACATAAGAAAACGTTGCTGAATGTCAGAATCTTTGTGAAAACTGCGTTAGTGATTTTAAGAATAAATTTCTTCTTAAGAACGTTTGGTGAACGAGGCCTCATTTATTAAACAGACGTCTGTAAAACTGCTGACACGACACCTCGAACTGCAAACAAGCTCAGTTATGACTCTTTTATTTTGAATTTTTTAAAATACTTTTATTGCAAACAATTGTGTTACATTACAACCACAATCTGTTCAGTATTCACATAATATTGTGTTATTATTTTTTTCATACACCAGGTGATACAAACGTGAGCAAAAGCACTCAAATCCATATAGTATGTACATACATATCTGCACCTCTTAACACACAAATATGAACACAAAAATGTGCAAGTGCATATATTCAGTCTTTTTTTATCTTGAATTTTTTGCATTTGTAAAACTTTTTGCAAAATCTGTGACATCATCACCATGTAAAGTCTATAGGGCCGAGTGGCCAACATAACTTCTCGTATTCAGAAATAAACCCAGAACTCTTATTGGACTGACTGGAAGCCATCTTTACATCCAGTGTTCATTTAATATGTCTATTGTCTGTTCAGTAAAAAAAAAAAAAAAAAAAAATGGCAGCCTGCGTGGCAACAAACTTTTTCATAGCCAGTCAGTTGCAGTCACTAAAGAAAAGAAATAATTTTCATTAAAGGCAGAAGGAGGTGATTTAGTAACAGAATATTGATTCATATTTGATCAGTGAGCCCTCTGTGTGTCATTTAGAATGACCTGTCAATCAGACGGTAGCCCCGCCCTAAAGCACCCTGATTAATGATCTATTTTACTCTGAATGGAAACATAACTGACAAAATGAACATCATGTTTTATTGAAGGAGACTTTAAGAAAACAGGATCATTTTCTAATAACCTTACAATCACATTTCCTTCTGAAACCAGTCGAGTCACTTCCTGCTGCCTCAGCAGAAAGATGTCAAGGATGCATGTTAGCGAGCTGATGTTAGCATTTAGCTCGGAGCTGTGGACCGTTAATCAGCTCCTCCTGAAGACGACCATGAGACGCCAAACAGGCAACGAGCCAAAACAGAGTCTCACAGAGAGACACCTTGACACGTCCCCCGAGTCCATAAACTGATTAACTGGATTAAAGAGACACAGAGACGACCTACACACCTCTGTGTGTGTGTGTGTGTGTGTGTGTGTGTGTGTGTGTGTGAGCATTAGACAGTGAAAGTGTGCATTTAAGTAGTGTTTGTGTATGTGTGTGTGTGTGTGTGTGTGTGTGTGTGTGTGTGTGTGTGTGTGTGTGTGTGTGTGTGAGACTGAGCATGTGATTATAGGTTTATGGGTTTATGTGTCAATCTGTGTGTACACCAGTGATTGAATGTAACTAAGTACATTTACTCAAGTACTGTTCTTAAGTACAGTTTGAGTATTTCCATGTTATGATACTTGACACTTCTTCCCCACTATAGAGGTAAATACTGTACTTTTTACTTCCCTACACTTATCTGGATTTCTGACTTCTCTCCAACAGATTCTCAGTTCCTACAAGAAACTGCTCATAACAAAGTCTGTGGATTATCTTGAGTAACTGAGTCATGACTTTCATTAAGAGACGCTGCTGTTTATCAGACATTTTTGGTTTTATTTAGGTAAAAATATAACATTTTTAAATTATAAAGTCGTGATTTCGGGGTGAACTGTCCCTTTAAGTGAGATTTTAAATGCAGTTACAGTATTTTCACACTGTGATATTACTACTCTGAGTACTTCTTACACAACTTTCGTGTGTGTGTGTGTTTGAGAGAGAGAGCGTGTGAGAGAGTGAGGGTGAGTGGTTGCCGCGGTAACACGGCGGGTCTCTTCAGCTTCATAATTGTGGAAAGAATGACGACGCGTCTGCAATAACACTATTATAGAGTCTACAATAACAGTGAAAGCAGCGCTGTTACACCTGAGTGAGTCACCACCTGCTCCTCTTTACTCTTAATGAACACACACACTTTTCCATGTCATCATTAAAAAAAACCTCCTGATACAAAAATCCATCCAATAATAATCTTTTATTTCATAAAGACTTCTCTTTCTGATGAACTCTGTCACACTGTCAGCCATGTTGGAATGATCCCTTCTTTCTATTATTTAAACTTTACAGTTTCAAACATCATCATCATCTCAGACCATAAAATATTCCTCACGTTTTTTTCCACTGTTTTCTTTACTGACTGTTCTGCTGAGTTCTGCACTGCGACTGGTCAGACAGATGGCCAGAAATCCTTTTTAACTCGTGGTGAACATTGTGAAGTTGTCTGTTTTAACCTAATTTTGTTGCCTAAATGTAACCAGACTGTGACCAGAATTAATCTTTGCAGTTGTATTAAGCAGAGTACTGAAAATCTCTACTCAAGTACAAGAACCGTTACATTGCTAAAATATTACTGTTACAAATAAAAGTACTGCTGTTAGAAAAATACTTATGTAAAAGTACAAAATATTTGTTGCAAAAACTACTCAGAGTATTAGTTACTTTTAACCGTTATCACCGTCACCTCTCCAAACTACAGTTGCAACTTTTGTATGTTTTCCTGAACCAATAGTTGAAAACGCAAACAACTGATCAATCATTAATAATTCACAAGATACAAACCATGTTTTTTTTCCTTATTTTCAATTTTTTTCTGTTTTTTTTTTTCTTTTCTTCTCATTTTAAATCTAAATTTAATTTTGCTTATTCAACAAATGCTCCAGCAGACAAAACATTAAACTGATTACATATCCATGAATACATTTTTAATTGGTTAAATTCTTAACAACAATTAATCGATTAATGATTAATCATTAACATAGTTCCTCCAAATGTGTGCTGCAGCGTTTTGTTTTGTTTCCGGCCCTTTGTCTTTTTTTTCATTGGTCCGTTTGTGATCAGATCATCTGATTGGCCACTAAAATGCAATTCAAATTGTACTCAGTACTCAGCTATGATTTTAAAAGTAACTAAGTAGATTGCATGTTATAATGCATACTTACTTATGAGTAACAGTACCCCCCCCCCAAAAAAAAAAACTTAATTACAGTAATTTGAGTATTTGACATCAGTTACTTCCACCCCTGCAGTTAAGTTACAGTCCATGTCTGTCCAGACTCACATCGTGTATGTAGTGAAGACTTTGGAGTTGTGTTGGTTCTCTGGGTGAAAATGCCTTGTTGATGCCAGAGGTCAGAGGAGAATGGACAGACTGGTTTGAGATGATATAAAGGCAACAGTGAGTCAAATAACCATTTGTTACAACCAAGGTCTGCAGAAGATCATCTCTGAACACACAACACGTTGAACCTTGAAGCAGATGAGCTACAGCAGCAGGAGATCATACTGGGTGTCACTCCTGTCAGCTAAGAACAGGAAACTGAGGCTACAGTTCACACAGACTCACCAAAACTGGACAATAGAAGACTGGAAAAACGTCGCCTGGTCTGATGAGTCTCGATTTCTGTTGTGACATTCAGATGGTCGGGTCAGAATTTGGTGTAAACATCATGAAAGCATGGATCCATCCTGCCTTGTATCAACGGTTCAGGCTGCTGGTGGTGGTGGTGGTGTAATGGTGTGGGGGATGTTTTCTTGGCACACTTTGGGCTCCTTAGTACCAACTGAGCATCGTTTAAACACCACAGCCTGCCTGAGTGTTGTTGCTGACCATGTCCATCACTTTATGACCACAGTGTACCATCTTCTGATGGCTACTTCCAGCAGGATAACACACCATGTCACAAAGCTCAGATCATCTCAAACTGGTTTCTTGAACATGACAATAGTTCACTGTACTCCAGTGACCTCCACAGTCACCAGATCTCAGTCCAACAGAAAACCTTTGGGATGTGGTGGAACAGGAGAATCACATCATGAATGTGCAGCCAACAAATCTGCAGCAACTATGTGATGCTATCATGTCAATATGGACCAGAATCTCTGAGGAATGTTTCCAGCAGCTTGTTGAATCTATGCCACGAAGAATTAAGGCAGTTCTGAAGGCAAAAGGGGGTCCAACCTGGTACTAACAAGATGTACCTAATAAAGTGACCAGTGAGTGTATGTGTGTTTATAAAAATGCTTCTTGATCTCCAGAAATGAAGCAAAGAGGAGGCAGAGGTGTTCAGAGTAGTTAAAGAAAACACAACATATATGAATTTGAATGGATGTTAAATTTGATCTATGGATTCTGTCAGTTTAGTTAAATAAATCTACATTCTCTCTTCTTAAATAAAAGCCTGAGAGTCCTTCTAATGTGAAGTTTATGTTCATTTTATTCATTTGAGTTTGTTTTTAAAGTTCACTACAGAAAGTCTCCTCCTCAAACTGTGTCTCAGCCTGAATGTTTTCTGTCACGTCTCGTTCTTTCTTCACCCGTTTTCCACTTTCCCGTCTGTTTCATCCACCCTTTCCCGTAACAGCGCCTCTTCTTCCACTTCGCTTGAAGCGCTGTTTTTTTTTTTCTTCTTTTCTTTAACATGAGTCACTGACTAATGGGGGGAGGAGGAGGGGGAGGGAGGGGGAGGGAGAGGACGGGGGAGGTTGTTGAGGAGGTGAACGTCACACCCACCTGAACTTTGGACTTGCTCACCCCACACGCTCACTCCTTCCTCCCTGCCCAACATTTTTTTTTTCTCCAAAGCGTTAAACAAACACAAATACAACTGACAGAACATGGGGGAAACATATGATAGATATTATAATTTAATATAAACTTATAACAAGTAGACTGTGAATCATTAAAGGGAGAATCAGAGAGGTTTTAAGTTTAGGAAAGTTTCTGGGCTGATCTGTTATCAGATCAGATCTCCTTTTATTAGGGAGGTCATTAACAGTCCAGGTTTGCAAGACATTTGAGTACATAAATCACATTTACATAAACACACAATAATATAGACGTGACTCAAATAATTGCATTAAGCCTGATCTACATAAAGCTTGTCTTCCTTCTGTTGTTCGCTCTTTCATTTCACTGTAAATAATTATGAACATTTGAACAAAAATCTGTCTCCGCTGTAGTCCACTGGAGATGCCAGTTTCCATTAAAACAGATCAGGTCTCCATGAGATGATGTATCTCATCCAGTCTCTCTCACCATTGTGTCGATTTCTTAAATGATTTTAAACCAGTCTTCAATGCTGGAGCATCTGATTGTAACCACCTCCTAGTCAGAGCCTTTTCCCTCCAATAAGTCATCTTCTCACTGGATATTTGTCTGCTCCAGTCTGAAGATTCACTGTTTCCAAACATTTCCGAAGAAGACGTGCAGATACTTGTGTCGAAAAAGACTAATTAAAAAGTAGAAGTACTGATTCAACTTTTTTACTGCAGTAAAAAGTGAAAAAGTTCAGGCTCAGAAAAGTATAAAAGTAAAAAGTCGTCCTCTGAAGGACATTTCTACTGACTGTTTCTACACAAAGCTACCTGAACTTCACCGTTCCTCCACCAGAGAGTCTCTGTCTCTTGTCATTTTCATCTTGTTACGTCTTTTATGTTGTTTTTGTCCTGTTGTCTTTCACATAAGCTTCCATCTCAGGAGTAGGGCTGTCCCAGACTAAGATTTTCTTTAGTCTAATCAGATTTGGCTGTCCTATAAGGTCTGTCACTGTTGTGATCCTTTCCACAATGTTGTCTGACACTAACAATAACAATGTGAGCCTGTCAGTGACAAAAACAAACATGAACAACAAGCAAACCAGCAAGCGTCACCTGCTCTGTGCGCTCTGTGGATGCTCCTGGATGAAGCGTCTGACTTTCACCATCTCTCATCAGTCCACCGATGGCGCAGCTAATAAAAAAATATTTTTATGATTCCCTTTAATTCCTAATTGAAACGTTCTCCTTGTGCATTTTTGTGGGATTCAGTCTGTTTTATCTCGTAACTGTGATGCACACTGACTGACAAAAGAAAAAAAAACAACAAAAAAAGATAAAAATAAATACTACAGTACTGTGTCAAATGAACTGAACATAAACCTGCAACTAACAATTAATTACATGATTAATTAATCTGCTGATTATTTTTTCCTCTATTTGTTTGGACCAACAATGATGATGATGCCTTAAATTTGCTTGTTTTGTCTGAAAGACGTTCACATCAGTCTGAGAACTGAGAAGCTGAAATCAGAGAATTCTCATCAAAATGACCTTTAACGATCAATGAATTAATCTTCTGTTGATCAGCTAATCAACTAATCAGCTAATTGCTCCAGCTCAACTTGAATTTACATATTAGATGTTTTACCAGACTTCTCTCTGCTCTCTCTGTGTGACATCAGCCTAACGTTGCCGGGGACAACGCCGTCCTCGCCTCGTTTTTCTTCCCACCGCAGTGCTGAGCAGCAGCAGGGAGTCGATCACTTCCTGTTATTAAGTCTGACTGAGGGTCAGAGGTGAAGGGTGAGAGGTGGGAGACAGATGCGGTGTTGACAAGGAGGAGGGGACAAACAGAGACGCAGAGACAGAGAGAGAGGTCCATTTACCGGCTGTTCCTCCGTGTTGTGGTGTGTGTGAGCAGAAAAAGATGTGAGCAATGAGAGGAGGAATTACTGAGGAATGACTGGAATTTCCTGAACGGCAGCGACTGATGGAGGCTCTCCACCTCTCTGTGTCTCCAGAAATTACAAATCAGCCGTCAGTTTAACATGGATGTAATCTATTACTGTAAATGTTTGGTCTGTCCTCTCCTCTGACAATAAGATAAGATAAGATAAGATAAGATAAGATAAGATAAGTACTTAGATATATTCGGCACGTCTGAATTGAAAACAAAACCACATTTTGAAGATGATTAAAAAATGTTGTTGGTGACCCGTTTTTTTAGCCACATAAATAACGACGTACAAAAACTGAATGAATATCTGGTCAAGTGTACATTATATTCACATTTTTTCACCACTTTACTTTGCCATCAGATAGCTTTTTATTTTAGCATGACATTTTCTCTACCGTAGTCCCTCTGTATAGTCCTATGCCGGAGCAGCTGCTTCTTCTGGGCTCCGTATCGCTCCACAAATCAACTGTTTGGCTCAGAGCCACGACGTGAGAGCGACGACGAATACAAGAAAATACAAATGAGTGATTAAGACAGCAACAAACGTTCTCTGTGAAGACACGAGGACGCCTTTATGAGCCAGAGGACACAGAAGAAGAACGTCTTCAGAGGGAGACCGAACGGGCCGACAGACAGAGAAGGGACACTTCTGTGGAGACTAATGTGGAGACTGAAGAGCACAAACTACCTGCTGCAGCAGAAGTATAAACTGTAAGCCCATGTATGTATAATGTATATATGTAAGGGATAATCAATGAGTAGGTGAGTGTTAAACGGTTTGAAGGCACGACGTGGAGGTGAAGAACCACCTGACGCTAAGCGAAGTGACTTCAAACTGCTGAGCGCACTCCTACAAGTTGATGATCCCACTTATACCCTGGTCATTCGCCAACAATGTGAACTAAAAGCATTTAGTGAATGTTTTGCACACAAAATCTAAAGTTATGAAGTGAGAGCTTACTGTTGTCATGACAACGAATAATCTAGTCCTTTTACAACCAAACTCAGTCACACCACTTCCTGACTGCGAAGCGATGTTGGGACTATTTGTTCATAACTAATGTAATATTTTTAAATCAGGCTTGTTTCTATATAGTTGGAGGACAGTTTACTTACTTGTAATTCCCAAAAGTTCCCTTTTTTCCTTCTAAACCACATCCTTTTTGAGGATATTCTATTAAAGGCTACTGTTCAGTCTCAGTCTAATCAGTCTCTCGTCCTCCCTTTGACTGCTTTGATGAGGTCAAACACAAACGTCCAGGACGTCACATCGATTCTAACCAGATAAAACAGGTTGGAGATGCATGAAGCTTCACTGAAGGCAGAAGTGGTGTTAGCATTGACAGCTGTGTTGCTATGGTTACAAATGGGGCAGAGGATGAATTCTAATGGTGATTAAACTAGAATCGAACTACGTGTGCATCAAACCGTTGTGATGCCAGCCAATCAGAAAGAGTATTCACCCAGAACATGGCTGTATTTATGTGCCTTAAAAAAAATGTCCTGTCTGTAACAGCAGGTGCTGAGCTCCGATGCTGTGACTTCTCCCTCTTTCTACTAACTGGGACTGTTTGACTGGACTGATTATACATAAGAACCTCATACAACCACACTTCAAAATAACTGAACTGTCCCTTTAAGTTTACTTATTTTAGCAAAATGCTAGTTAACTATCTAGCTAATGACTGATGTAGAGTGGCTAGTTTGTTAGCTAATGTTTTACTAAAATTAGCTATCAGATGTGACTAGCTATCCAACATTTCATGTCAAAATTAATGAAAAAAAGGTCTATTTTTTAATTTTATCTTAACAGATGTTACAGCATCCTTGAACTCACGTGTCTGTGCAGGTTTGTGCAACAAACTTAAACAGCAGAATTAAATAAATTAGCACACAAACCATTTATGTTTCTTCTGTTTAAACCTGCAGTAACACACATGCCAGAAGTGTTTCTGCAGTTTGATCCTTTCATGCTGTTGTTCCTGGTGCATTTCGTCTGTGTGAGTTCACCTGTAAGCGAGCCGCTCTGCAGTGATCAGGATCATATTCTCGCTCACCGAGCAGCTCGAGCCGCCTGTTCAGAAACAATGTGGACGTATTTCACCTCCTGCATTGTTCTCCAAATCAGCCTGAGCTCGAGAGGATCCTGTTACATGATGGTGTGACCTGCCAAACAAAGTACAATGAAAGAGTGCACGCACACCACACACACACACACACACACACACACCACACACACACTGTTAAACACAGCTATACCTCGTTCTCAGCAAAGCCGCGACACACATAAAGACACGTTTGTTCTGTTGTGAGGAGGTAAACAAGTCGTGAAATGATTCAGGATTCAGATCCAGTTCCAGGTTCTTGTGGTCACTCATGGAGCTCTGCAGGGTCAGAAACCTGCAGATCTGCCAGCAGCTCTCTGAGGTCTTCTGGTCAGGAAACTCCTCAGATCTGTGGATAATATTTAAAAAGCAGCTCAGGACTCACCTGTTTAGACTTGATTGACTCTTACTTTAATTTATTTCTTTTGTGAAACATGTTCTGCTCTTGAAAGATGCTGTATGAATCATGAGAGACAGGTCTGGACTGCAGGCAGGTCAGTCTAGTACCTGAACTCTTTTACCACGAAGAGACATGCTGTTGGAACACGTCCATAATGTGTCTTGGCATCGTCTCTCTGAAATAAGCAGGGACGTCTCTGAGACAGACATCAGGGATTGCAGCATATGTGGCTCTATATCCCCCCATACCATCACAGCTGCTGTCTTTAGAAGTTAGTGCTGGTAACAATCTGGATGGTCCTTTTCCTCTTTAGCCTGGAGGACACGATGTCCATGATTAGTGAAAACAATCTGAAATGTGGACTCGTCAGACCACAGCACACTTTTCCACTTTGCGTCAGTCCATCTCAGATGAGCTCGGGCCCAATATATACAATATATACAATGATGTGGGTTTTTTAATGCAGTTTTTAATGCAGTGCTGCCTGAGGGGTCAAAGGTCACAGACATTCAGTGTTGGTTTTCAGTCTTGTTCCTTACGTGCAGAGATTTCTCTGGATTCTCTGAATCTTTTAATGATATTATGGATTGTAGATGGTGAAATCTATAAATTCCTGCAGTTTTGTGTTGACAAACGTTCTTAAACTATTTGCAGTTTTTCACAAAGTGGTGACCCTCACCCCATCCATGCTGGTGAACCACTGAGTTTACCTGTGGAGTGTTCCAAACAGCTGTTCGCTTCCCAGTCTTTCGTTGCCTCTTTTTTGGAACATGCAGCAGAGTCTATATTTACAAAGTTAATCATTCTGAACATTAAATATCTCGTCTTTGTACTGTAGTCAACTGAATTCAAGTCAAAAATCATTTGCAAATCATTGCATTATGTTTTTATTTACATTTTACACAGTGTCTCAACTTTTTTGGAGCTGCGGTTGTATAAAACCTCCATGGATCAAAACTTGTTTGCAGGTTGAGGTTCCTGTCAACAGTTTTACTGATGTCTCTTTTTTAACAGTGGCTTCTGGGGGAAAATACTTTTTGGGCTGCAGGAGAAGTTTTTGCTTCAATACTGGGAAAAACTGGAGGCACAGCTGGAACAAACTTATTGCTGCCATGTTTAAGAAGTCACTTAAGTCAGCTATCTTTTTGTTGGAAAAGTTTTCCTGGAAGCATGTCCCAGGATTTTTGTCCTAAATGCTGTTCAGGTGAAGATGTTTTCTTCATTTGCTTGTTGTTTTGTCTGTTGAGCCCTCAGGGCCACCGTACTCTTGATTTTCAATCTAAATCTGTGAACATGACCGAGGATTACAAGTGTCGTGGCCGCCCGCTCATCATCATACTCAAGGTCTAAAATATTGACCCGCACAAACAAGCTGATTTCTATAAATAAATGTGATTTGACAACAAACCTCCTGCGGAGCAGAGCAGAGTTTGACAGGCTGAAGAGGAAGACTCAGACATTTGTTTTTTTTTTTTCTCTGTGTAGGTCGGCCTAAATCAGCTCCATGTGTGTTTGAAGGTACAGTAAATCCAGCCCTCTGCCCCTGGCTTCAGAGAGGGGAGGGTGGGATCAACACTAAGCTGACTGAAGGCAGGAGTTAGGGGTCCATCCGTCCCCCGCCCCCTCCCTCAGGGGAGACATCAAGAGGTAAAGTCAGCATACTTCATGTATGGAGTCAAAGTAATCTGATTCCTGTTCTTTCACTCCCACCTTCTCATTGTGTGAACATGTGTGATAATAAAACTGTCTGATCTGCATTGTGTTCATGTTGTGTAATATTTGTGTGTGTATGTGTGGTGTGTGTGTTGTGTGTGTGTGTGTGTGTGTGTGTGTGTGGGTGTAAACATATTAAAAGACTCTTCACTGTTTAACCAGTCAGATGATGTGCCATCCCATACATCAGGGATCTGCAACCTTTATGATCAAAAGAGTTATTTTTAGCCCAAAAAAGGACAAAAAAAAAGGTCTGGATCAATTATTAAATTCTCTTTTCTCCCTGAAAAGTTTTTTCTTTTAGGTTAATGAGACTCAAGAAGACGAGCCACTGCCAAAATTTAGAGGGAAAGACACCGATCCATTAACGTAGGCTATAATGCACATTATCACACACGTGACTTAAACATGTCTCCTGTCTCGCCACATCCAGTGAAGAGCTGAAAACATGAGATCTGTGTGGAGCGATGAGGAGACTGTAACCTTTCAAACAGAAATGTTTGATTTCCATTGTTTCAGTTTTGACTGGAGCTCTTTTCATGACGTCTTTTCATGACGTCATTCGTGTCTTCTTCTTCTTCTTCTGCAGTGTTTAAATGGCACGACTGCAGAATCAGTTCCACCAGCTGTTTATCTTGATGCATCAACTCCTACTATTCAAACAGCTGTGGATTTAAATGTGCTTTATTTCACGTTTTCTTTCGACGATTTTGTGGAAAAGGTGAATTAAACAGAATCTAAATGAAAGCTGTCCGCCTGCTCTCTGTGATTCTGCCTGCATTTCTTTGAGTTGGAGCTTCGGACCCTCAGAGACTGTGAGAGGATGAGGATTAACCCAAACCCTCAAACCTCTGCACTCCCTCAGCGTGCAAATCTCGTCCCATCAAAGAGCCCGTTGAAGTCGTCTCCTCCAGCCTGAGCAAATATCAACCAGCGCCAGAGAGAAAATCCAGCCGCAGCCTCAGGAAGCCGCTGCAGACGCCAGTGACGTGTTCGGAGACCTTTCCCCAGTTTTCCCCTCATTGCAGCAAATTCCTTTAAACTGGGTCAAACTGTGTGGACGTCTCAGTGTGTGTGTGTGTGTGTGTGTGTGTGTGTGTGTGAGCTGTTTGTGATCAGTGACATTTTATTCAAATTCAAGAACTCTACTTCAGTACACTTCAAGTATTTGAACTAAAGTCTCTTCATGCTTTTCATGAACTATTTACCTCGTTACATTTATCTGACAGCTTCAGTTACAACTTTACAAATGAACATTTTTGCATTTCAAACATATGAAGAGTTTACAAAATATGACATTAATGGAAATGCATGATGTTATCTCTTTTGTGAAAATGTTAAAATGTGTAGTTTATACAGCAAATTAAAAAAAAAGTTTTAATATTTCATCAATTTAAATGTGCTCATAGCCTACATCTGCTTTGCCACCTTTTCATCTAAAATAAAAAAAGAAAAGTCTCTCAGGAAATAATACAAATTTGTGGTTCCAGACAGATTTTTTGTTCTTTTTTTGACCAAAAATGGATCTGTGAAGAGCGAGTCTCATGGCAACTCACTGTTGCAGGTCTACAATCTAAAAACAAAAAAAGTTGAGAAAACTCAAACTTACAAACTGCGCCCAACTCGAACTCTAAAGTTTTACCAACTCCTGATCTTTTGTTGAGACAATTTACTTTTCTTCTTTGAATAAACCTCTGAGTTTTAGAAACCCAACAAAGTTGTATTTTTAAAAAAATCATTGAGTAAATTCATTAAAGTAAAAGTGAATGATGTTTAATTTTTTTGAGAGAGACACCTGGTGGCAAAATTACATATCTTACGTTTAATATTAATTATATTCAATCCTTGCATGAATTGTGTGATTGACTAATCAATGAATCAACTCATCATTTCAGCAGTATGAGTAACACATGTAAATATGTCACTGAACGTAGATAAATGAATATTCTAGGTTAAAGCACTCTAATCAAATAAAACCTTTCCTGTCCTCAGATGAGACATGAAGAGAACAGACAAGTACTGTAACGGCACACAGGACCTTTCGTATCACAGCAGGGTCTGTCTAATTCCTGCAGTCTTCATCATAATATTTACCTCTGATAGGCTGTGGATAAAGGGTTAATGCTCTCATTCCTCTATATGTGCAGAGGAGCCGACACCAGCAGATCGATGTGTTCACACTGAAAATAGCTCAGGAAAATCAGGAGGCTGCGCTGCTGTGAGCATGTTGTTTCAGACGAGAGTCCAGTTTGACTCGTGATCCTGGAGTTTGAAGGTTCATCAACACCTGACACTGCACGAAGTTTATATTACGATGAGGAAGGATTTACAACGACACAAGGTTTCACAGCTGCAATCATTTATTCTCCGACTTGTGGATCTGAGGAGGGGCCTGTACGAAGGAGGAACTGTTGTTAGCAAAGTAATTCAGATGACTCTGGGTTTTCAGGACTCATGGGTCCTCAGACCATGTGACCATCAGAGTGTGAAACACATTTTTACTGTCAGCGTTATTTTATATAAGTAATAATAACCGAAGCCCAGTGCAGAGCTGCAGTTGAAAGTGCACCGTGTGACATCCATGACGTGATTCAGGCATTTTCAGAGGTGTAACTATGCTGTCGTCATAGAAACAGTTCATTAGATTGTGATATTAGTGAAACTTTGGCGATATCTGCTGTCTGAACCACACACACACACACACACACAACCACACACACCACACACACACAACACACACACACACACACACACAGCTCCTCTCAGCTCACCAGAGTATATACATAGTACAGAAGTGTATAATGCATTATAGTGTTCAAAGTATACTGTATGGTAATATTATTAATATAGTGTAATTTGTACAATCTGAACTGTGAATTTTGTGATCCGTTGCACTCCAGGTTGGCCTGCACTCTGCAGTGGTGTAAAAACTTTGAGAAACACTGTTTTAGATGAATGTTTCACAAACTTTTGTTTTAACAAATGACAAACCAGTGTGACCCAGTTCACAATAAGCTTTATCAATAGATGATGGGATGAGTTCATTTAGGCATAAATAAATGTTGCTGCCATTTTTATCCCATTTCAGCGTCACCTCATATTCTGACGCTGCATACATGTACTTTATAAACAGGAAGTAAATGCTGAGTTAACAGAATATTTTGTTTTTCTCTCATCAAGAACATAAACTGTTTAAAAATTTCAAGGCAACTTTTAGAGATAGATTTTTAAGTTTTGAAATAAACTTTTTTTTTTTTTTTTTTTGCTGAGCTATAATCTTGTGTTGAGATAATTTACTTTTCTTCTTTCAAAACTCCAAAAATTGTTTCAAAAGTTGTTCACAGTGAACTGTGGACCTGTTTGTCATTATTTGGGTGCTTGAAAATTTGAAATGAAAATATTAATATATTATATATTAATTATTATATATTATTATAATATTCACGTCCTCTTTGAGTCAATAATGTTTGAAACACGACATTCTGGGGGTTTCTAAAACTCAAAGATTCAAGTTTACCTAAAGAAGAAAAGTAAAATATCTCAACAAAGCATTGTTAGTTGGTAAAACTTTTTCAAAACTTCAGAGGTTGAGTTGAGCTCAAAATAAGTTGAAAAATAAGTTTAAAAAATTTTGAGTTTTCTCAACTTTTTTGTTTTGACAGTATGGGACATTTTAGCAAAACAGGTGCATTTAGTTAGAATTAACAGGCTCTTGTTTTCCCTCTCATCAGTAAAAGATTTAAAATATTTTATCAATATACTGCAGATATAAACTTACATTTTTTCCTCCATAGTCTTTTATTTATTTGGTGACCCAAATAAAATCTGCTGTGACCCACCTGAGGGTCACGACCCAATGTTTGGGACTGACTGTCTGGAGCACATGGATTATAGTCGAGCTGCAACATAAAGCATGTAGTGACAGAGTAAAACATATTAGTGAACAGTTTATTAATATATTCTATATGAACATTTTGCAACTTGCAAGTTAAAGTTTGCTCATTATGTTTACAGAAAATGTCACTCAGGCAGCGTTCCATTTCTTTCATAATGTGATCAGTGTTCCAAATTAATAATCTGTGAATCTTGAATCCTCAGAAATCTCATTTTTAGCTTAAAAAACAAAACAAACAAATAAAAAAGGGCTGTGTGTGTGTGTTTACCTGCTGGTCTTGACTCTCTCAGATTTGTTTGACTTGTACGGAGGCTCTGATTGGACAGAAAATTGTGTAATGACCTTCTTCCCGTCAGTGTTGACTTATGAGAGGTCGACCAGGCGGCAGCAGAGGTCAACGAGAGCTCGGCCGGCGTCACACCGCCCTGTCAGCTCACTCTGTCAGGACAGATTTGTGGGGTTTTTTTTATTATTAAAACAGCATGTTGACATTTAGCCTCTAGCACAGAACAGCAGCACTTTGCACTGAATTCTTTGCATTTTGCAGCCGTCACAACAGAGCTTTTTTCTGCACTAATCCAAAATCCAGTGGAAAAATCTCACTGTTTTTTTGTGGAGGGAATCAGAGTACAAAACTACAAAAGTACATCATCCCTGCAGCACCTTATGGGAAAAATGTTTTTTGGGATGAAGGGGGGATTTTTCACTGCAATACTGCAAATGGCCACTGGGAAAAGCTGGACTCAAGGCTGTCAAGGCTTATTTCCAAGTAACCTGTTTAATTAGTTTAGTTTTGTTGCAGCATCTTCATATCTCATCTATAAATTCCTGTGATGGTGCCACAATGTGAAACCTGTCCTGAAGGATTCAGTCAGTGGGACCGGTTTCCCACAGATTTGGTTCTCACGCATCCGACCTCACAGACTACGAGCGGAGCATGTGGAAGTGTTTAGAGCTGGCAGCTCCAAATCACCGTGTCCCCCCGTCACCCCTAAACGCCACCCTGAGAGGGCTTTGAACCCAGTGCCAGAGGTCAGAGGTCGAAGGAGAGGGGTGAGCACCAGGATGGAGTCCAGGCCTCCCAGAAACAAACGGCAGCACAAGACGGACAACATCATCGATGCACAGCTACGTTTTCATATGTAGGTCTGTGATAGGAGAGGTGGAGTCGCAACTTTCAAAAGCTCTTAGTTTTTAAATCTGTACACTTTCTGAATTCAAGTTTCTGTCGTTTACCGAACTAAGACAAGCTTGTCCATAAAACACATTTCAAACTCAACAGAAACAAAATAAAACTCACCTAAAAGTCTTTGTTAGTCTCTCCTCTGTTCATCAATCACCAGCTCTGGTTTGGTTAAAAATAAATCCTTAATCCACCCTGTTAGATGTGAAAATATTGTCTCTCTGATGCTTGACCTTCCTGATGCTTCTCTCCACTTCATGTCTCTCCTGTCCCTGTCTGCCGTCCTCATCCCCCCTGGGGTCAGAGTCCTGATTGGAGCTGTTGTATATCAATTCAATGCAGTATTCCCTGTTGTCCAACTGGTTCCTGTCCATCTCAGAGACTGTTTGTTCCCAGATCGGCCATGTTCACAGACTCTAGTCATATTAGGGCCTTTAGCTACACAGCTAACTGAGCTAATGACAGCTAGCAGGTGAGCTACAGCCAAAGAGAGTTACAGCAGAGAGTATAGACCTTTTTACAGTCTGTAAACAGTGAGAAAGATGTGTGTGCAGTTTGGCAGCAGAAGTGCAGCAGACCACAACAGTTTGTAAATGGGAACTGCAAACATGAGCAGTTTTGATTGTGTCCTCAGTCCAGTCAATACTTTAATAGCTTGCAGCCACAGACGTCACTGATTGCTCTAAAACGGTTGTGATCCTGTCTGAATTCTGTGCAACTTAAGTCTCACTCTGTTTGTTTGGAGTTAACTTTGACAGGTGGACATATTTTACCTGCTGCTCCTTCAGCCTCGAGAGTTTCTATAGCAGCAGCATCACGCAGAAACCTATGACATGTCACATGGGAAAAAAAAGGTTTTGAATTGGCTTGGAATATTAGCATTTTGACCCAAAAACCCACATATTTTGACCAAAATTTTAATGTTCTGATTTGTATTCTTGAGGAACACTACTGGGACCAAAAAAAATGAATGCAGTCGGCCTTTCAGAACCCAGATATCAACACTGTCAGTCAAAATCCCTTTTTCACCTGCACCTTGTTTCTTTGTCCTTCTCTATGGTAACTGTATCTGTCTCCCTCTGTTCATCCGTCACATTACAGGAACCTGATCTGACGTCCTGCATTCCTGAAAAACAAAAAGGAAGGAGGTGTTAGAAGAAGAAGAAGTGGGAGACAAAAAAAAAACAGAAGTCTCAAAACATTTCAGCTGCATAAATATCACAACCAGTGGTGGAATGTAACTCAGTGCATCTGCTCGAGTACTGTACTTAAAGGGATCATTTGGGGGACAGATAGTCTGGACTTTTTGTGGCTGTATGAGGTATTTATCCACAGTCAGCGTATCACCTGCAGCAGATGGAGGTTGACA
Source organism: Lutjanus argentimaculatus (assembly GCA_034769285.1). NCBI lineage: Eukaryota > Metazoa > Chordata > Actinopteri > Lutjaniformes > Lutjanidae > Lutjanus > Lutjanus argentimaculatus. The sequence continues at coordinate 401,023 of JAWZSL010000050.1, forward strand.
CGCCCCCAGTTTGGAGAAGCAGCAGGAGAACCAGTGCAGGGAGCTAAGCAATGTACTGCTGTGGACACAAAACGACTTTAAACTGAAGTTCTGTGAGCCAAATATCACTCTCTTCCAAGCCCACCAGATTTCCATTGATGAAATCAGTCATTTTACCTCACAGAACACAGGAGTTTCTGGTTTATAGTTGCCTCAATCCGTTAGTTAGATTTCTTAAATTTCCCATCAGAAGAGTCTGTCTGACAGAAAGGTAAAGTGGTGAAAATATTCTACATATAGCGTACTGCCATCTCCTGTAGGTAACACACTGACTATGGAGAAGTACCTCATACAACCTCACAAAATAATCCAAACTGTCCTTTTAAGGTTGTTGAAACAGAGAAAAAAAACAAAGCAGGTGAGGCGGCCGGTCCTGACATGACCTGAAGAAATCACCTCATATGAAGAGTGAAGAAAAGTGTGAACGCATGAGTGTGTTTGTGTAACTAATCAGGTCTATTTTCTGTTTGCAGACTGTGAGACAGATGGACAGCCGCTCCCTCTCCGTGTCCTTCACTCCTCTTTCACCTCTCAAACGTCTCCTTTATTAACTTCACTCACAGCCATTAATAATCTCTGACACACACTCAAACGCACGTTTGTTTCTCTTTAATCTTCTGAGCGTTGTGAACACTGTGATTGTGAAATGTGTCCTGAGCAAACTCGACTATTGATACACGAGAACAGCAGAGCAGAAGAGAAATGGATGACAGATATTTACCCGACGTAATGACCCTCATTCCTGTCCTGTGACGATACCTGGAAACATTTAACAAAGTTTGATCTGGTGGAAGTTTACAGATACAGAAATATATCACAGACTTTCACACTTTCAGTCACTAGGTGACAAAATTAAGCGTGTAAAATGAGAGTGACCGATGAAGCAGTCGACACTCATCTGGTTTGAGATAAACTTTAAGTCAGCGTGTAATATGAAGAATTATGGAGGAAAGACATGTTTTAAGACATGAATCATTGACATGTGAAGATGTGGACACTGAGAGTGAGACACATATTCTGAGTGTGCTGTAAAACCTGAATAATATTGGCACATCCCACATCTTAATCATTCAGAATAAGACCTAATTCAGAATATTCAAACCAAAAAGTCTGTTCACATGACTCATATTTAATTTAGAATATTGTAAATGCAGCAGCCTGTGTATCACGTCATTATTCAGATAGCGTTTCCAGAATCAGATCACAGGTTCAAATCAGGTGTAAGCGAGAACAAACAAACGTCGAGCTGTATTTTTCTGTCTAACTGTTGTGGTTTCACATGATGATAAATGAGCCTCAGCTGCAGCAGCGGGACGTCTCCAGAGAGTCGGGTTCGAGGACGTTAGCGCGGTGGTGGACTTGATCGTGGGTTTCCCCTCGTCTTCACATTCTGGTTCGTCTCATCAGAATAAAAGCTGCGGCAGGAAATCCTCTGCGTCTGCTGCAGACATCAGATCATCGGCTACAGTCAGGTGTTTTCCTGCCTCTCGTCTTTTTTTGTATTTAAGACTGCGATCTTTGGGAAATGAACAGGACGTGTGTTAGATGATTTATCGTAACAGAAATCCATTGTGAAATGTATATTTGTTGAATTTTCTATCCATTTTATGATTAAGAGGCAGCTATGAATTATTTATACAAACATTTCATCATATTTTTGAATATAATTTCTACTTTGTTCTATAAAGAGAACATCAACACATTTTTGTCCTGGTTTGTTTGGTTTTAATATTTTTCACAGTCAAGTGAAAAATGTAATTTATTTCACATTTGTTTCCTCTATCCCAGCTTAATGAATATTACCAAATATTTTTAGAGTTTGTCATTTTTGTTTCTATATCTGTTTTTATACCATTATACCTTTTGTATCCACTGATATTAGATAAAGTGCTAATTATACAGTGACAACAGAGATATAACTGACCAGAAACAAATTTTAACTTTTTTTTAATTATAATTTGTTATTCCTGTTACAATAATATCTGATTTGACAGATTATGTCAAAACATTTAATTTGAATTCTCAGGCAAAATTCCTTCAAAAAAAAAAAAAAACCCAAAAACATTTGAAGAGTCAGAACATTTTGGAATGTGTAATATTAAAATCATCCATCTTTTCTCACTACATGAACAGGTAAAAATGTGAAATGATCAGTTATATTATCACTACAGACTGTGAGAGGCTGACACGCTGTAACTTCCAGAGAACCTGCATGAAACCACATCTCAGTGTTTTCTGTACGACTCCACATGTTTCTCTTCCTTCTCACTCGGTGTAAAATCTGAGGAGATTATGAAAAAATGAGAAGTGTTTATGTGAACAGTAGCACTGCAGGGCTTCTTCTGCTCCACTCTTGTGGTTGTTGTTTTGTGGACTTTTGTTTTCTGGGACTCATTTGTTTGTGGTCGTTGTTAAATGTGGTCATCAGACCTGCCACCACAGCAGCTTCCTGTCACGATCTTTGTTCCCGAAGATTCACGTCCGACTCAGACCACAAGTAACTTCATTTCCAGGGAGGCTTCTTTGTTCCCACAGTCTGAATCTACTGTATTATAACTTCTGTCTTATTTTACAGCTTCTTACCCACAACTTTTAAAACATTTCTTGTTTTTCTTGGTTTTATTGGCTTTAGTATTGTCTGTCGACCCTCCTACAGGCTCCAGTATGAAATATCTCTTGGACTGTCATGACCAAACCACTGACTTTTGGGCGCCGCCATCGTCTCGTTCTGGTGACCTCACAGCATCAGTAACTAATTATAACAAACTGATGAGCAAAATGAACACATGAACAAACATCAGTGTGATAAGAACTACCTAAAATAACAGACACCATCTATGAGAAACATTTATTTGACGTGTACTTTGTCCCATGTCCCATCTGCTAACATGGAGGGGGCGGGGTTTATGACCTATACTGCAGCCAGCCACCAGGGGGCAATGTTTATGTTATGTCATGTCATCCATCTTTGTGTCAATGTTCTCAACCCAGTTTTAAATTATTTATTGTTTTACTGCTTTTATTGGCTTTAGTGACATCTGTCGCTGCCTCCTGGGCTTGAACGCTGTGAGGATAGGTCTGGCTACGTGAGACTATGTTCGTACGAGTCTATATGTTGCTTTTTTTTAGGGAAAACGCTGCATATTATTCACCTGGGAGTTGTTTGTTGTCTGTTTGGAAAAGGGCAGGCACTTTCAAAAAAAAAAGAAAACACTTGGCAGTGACTGGATGAACCATCTGTCAATCACATCTAACATCAACCAATCAGATCAACTTTGCCCAAACTGGTGAGGAGAAGAGTGAAAACTCTTTTCCATGAAGAAAACCCTCCAGTGTCGCTCTTTGTTCTTCTTTCAGTGAAGAAATACTCTCCAGTTCTGATATAACTGATACTATCACAGGATCTACACCAGGGGTGGGCACTTATTTTTCATGGGGGGGTCACATGACAAATTGATCAGGCACAAATTATATAAGGTCCTAATAATGTCCAAATCTCTATTATATTAGTTTATTATCTATCTCTATTAAGTATATTATATACCTTTTTAAATAACATGTTGAGTGCAGGACTTTTACTTCTACACTGTGGTGTTAACTACTTAAATTAAAGTAAAACATCAGATTACTCCCTCCTCCACTTCCTCCTTCCTTCTTTTCTTGCTTCCAACTAATTTCTGGTTCACTTAATAATGTTGTCCATTAACTCTTTATATTAACAGAAATGTGATGAAACTGAAGCCGGATGAAGATGAAGAAAGAAACAGAACAGAACAAAATGCACTGATTGAGAACTGACTGTAAACAAAGAGTGAGAGCGGCTGTTTCTTTGTGTTGGTCCAGAACAGAGCAGACGTGCTCTGCTTCAGTCCTCTCACTACGTGCTGTTTGTGCTGTTCGGCTCGTCATACACAGATCTGTTTCATCCCTGGGCACTGAGCAAAAGAGACACACCCAACTGAATCATTCCAGGTCAGGCAGCGAGTCAAGGCTCAGAGCAAACACTGTGCTGCCATGGAGGGAAACATGAGGAAGTGCTGCCTCCTGGTGGCCATGTTTGACTCTTTCAGACAGCAGCAGAGCAGAGCTAAAAAAAAATATTGTCCATGTCATAAGAAAAAAACAGTTGTGGAAAACTAACATAATTAGGAACAAGTGTGAAGAATTTTGTGTCGTATCGTAGTTGTGTTCAACTTCTGTCACCTGTGTTCAACATTTTGCAGCAGAAGTGTATCACAGTGCAAAATGAGTCTTAGAAAGTAAAAATGTGTTGAGAGTTTTTGTCAAAGTGTTATGACTGTTGTTTTGGACAGACACAGCAGGTTGTTGCAGATGGTTAAGGTGGATTTATTGGTACAAATAATGGTGAAGGGGTGAGGGACGCTGGTGAAGACAGGCAGGTGAACAGGGTTGACTGGATGGAGGAATGAGCTGAGGCAGCGTTTGTAGATGACTGAGCAGAGATGTAGGCACTGGAACCGTGGAGCACAGGAAGAAACAACTTTAGAAAAAAACAGCACAAGGACAAAAACTCAAGAATCTCAAGTAACACTGAGCAGCTGATAGAATACAGCTGAACAATGTGGTGCTGAATGTCTGCAGAGCTGATTTCTTCAACAGTGAGTTGATGAGGTGATCACGAACAGGTGCAGAGTTCAGTCAGGTGTTAGATGAGGTAGCCACGCCCACAACACACACACACACACACACACACACACACACACACACACACACACACACACACACACACACACACAAGGAAACAGGGAAAGTACAAGGAAACACAAGGAAAAAAACTGGAGTCACAGCCTGAGCCGTGACAAAGAAAGTGAATGATTTAATAAACAGGTTTACGGCCTCGAGCATTTGACTCAGAGAACGAGGTTTAGTGTTTTAGTAGTTATGAAAAACTATAAAACATTTTGCATTTTCAAGAAAGAAAAAAGACCATGTGACATTTCTTTGTCACATGATGATGTAGGTATAAATGTTAATGGGAGAATTATTTAGATTGTGGACTCTTTTTCCTTTTTTTTTTTGGACATGTATTTCTGTTCAGCACCTCATATTTACAGTTTCACAATTGCTAAAACAATAAACCTCATTCACTCAAATGCTCACTGCTCTAAACCCACTTATCAGGTCATTCAGTCGTTTTGCAAAACTTTAACACATTTTTACTCGCAAAGACTCATTTTGCACTGTGATGCCCTTGTGTTGCAAAATGTTAAAGGGTAGTTCACCCCAAAATGAAAATTCAGTCATTATCTACTCACCCTCGTGCTGATTGAAGGCCAGGTTTAGTTTTTTTAGTCCACAAAACACTGCTGGAGTTTTGCTGCTCACACATTCACTTCCATTGTTTTGGAGATTCTGCAACAATGTTTTTCTGTGAAACTCCAGCAGTGATTTGTGGACTAAAAAACTAAACCTGACCTTCAATCAGCATGAGGGTGAGCAGATAATGACTGAATTTTCATTTTTGGTCTGTACTATCCCTTTAAACACAGGGAGCAGAAACTGTCATCATTCACACTCAACGACTGTTCACACTTGTTTGCAATAATGTGAACTACAGTTGGGGTTTTTTCACAATTGTTTACTCACTAAAATTAAAACTTGACATGAAATCACTGAATCTCCAAACCAAGCCTGCAAAAGTGCAGCACATGTTCTCTACTCAGTCTTCAGTCTTTATGTAAATCACACTTTTTTGCAAAACACTGCACACTGCTACAAGTTGTAAACCTCTTCAACACCTTAAGTTTAAAACAAAATGTTGAACAAAATGGAAAAAATGGAAAATATAAGCTTTATTTTTTAAGAGCTTGAAAACTGATTAAATTGTTTACATTCTGTATTGTTTATGTTGCAGAGACCAGTTTCACCAAAATGTGTTTTTTTCTGCAATAATAGTCTCATGACATGAAATCAAATATTACAAACAGAACAAACACATACATGTAGATAATATTGCACTCATAATAACACAGGATATGAACAGACATTTTCAGAGGAAGGTGCTCAAGCACAGAAATGGGCAGTCCTTATATGATTATTTAAAAAAAATAAAGTTATACATAATAGCACATCTTTTACTTACCCACATAGATATAAATAGTGTTTCTTTCAATACACAAAAGATTTCTACAGAAGTATCGATTCACAGACGATGGTCTCTAGTGTTCAGTGTTTCTAAATTTATCACAGGAGCAGGAAGAAATAAAGAAATTAATGTCACACTGTGCTTCAGAGGAAAAACAAATAACCAGAATCAAGAATTTTTTATACAAAATTAAAAGAGCTGTTCTCCAAACAAATAAAATAATCCAACCAATCTACCTTCCAAACTACAAAGTAGGCCTGAGTCCAGTTAATCAGGCTCCTCATTTTCTTCTCCTCTCCCCTCCTCATTTTGTACATCAGATAAAACAGTACAACAATCACAGGGAACATTTTTCTGCATCGAGCACTTTTAATACTCTGAGTACAATTCCCTGATTATAATAACTACTTTTACTTTTACCTCTAACAGAGTATTTTTAGTGTGGTTTTAATACTTTTACTTCAATAAAGGATGTGAATACTTCCTCCACCACAGCTCAGATCCACCCTGAACACAGCTGCTGCTTTCTCTCCTTCCACCTCTCATACATATTTTCACCAAGTGAACATCAGTTATAATGATTTACACAAACGTGGCCCAGTCAGAGTCTCTCACACACAAGCTGCTGCTTCGACCTCTCTGGATCATCAGGACACAGCTGATCCTCTCAACACCACCACCTTCATCACCACTCTGACAGAGATCACCACTTCCAGCTGATGAGAGAAGAAAACAGAAGTCATAAATCAGTGTTTACAGGATCAGTGCTGGGGGTAACGTGCCACAAAATGATGCTTTACACTACTCAGATTACTTTTTGTTGGAATGAGTAACACAGCGTGTTAGTTTTGCAGTTTAGTTACAATTTTAAATAAGTAATCCTAATTACTGTGACAGTTCTCCTGTATTTTGTGGTTCCTTCTGTTAAATATACTGAACTCTGAGGTTGTGTCAGTGCTCATGTGCAGCAAACAGCCTTCAGGTAGAAGTTTGTATCTGAGCATCTGAACAACTTCAGAGGTTCACAAACTTTTCCATGTCATGGTCCCTCAAACAGCATTAGCTTATGACATCTGATTCTTGCTCTTTAGTTATACTGAAAATTATGTTTTAAAAGATCAAACACAAACAACTCTGTGATTCTAACGGGCCAACCACCTAATGATTTCATTTTTTTTTCATTAAAAAGCGTTTTTTTGGAGCTGAGAACTTGAATATTGTCAACTCCTTCAGATACATATAAAGTCTTAGTATTATTATATAAAACATACAAGCTTTTTGTTGAATTAAAGACAAGACTAATTAGCTCTATAATCAATATATAATTACCATTATAATGTTGCCGACTTACAATGTCTGTTGATAATGTAATTTGTCTTTGTGCTAAACAACATATAATATCATAACAACATAAAAAAGACATTAGGTGAGAAAATGAGGAAATACTATAAATAAAAATTATTTTTTAAAAAAGTACTCAGATCAGATTGTAAAAGCAGTATTGCTACAATATAAAAATACTGCTATAAGCAAAAGTCATGCAGTCAAAATGTTACTTAAGTGCAAACATAACAGCATTAAATACTTTAAGTACAAAACGTAAACATACTCTTCTGTTTTTAAAGTAAACGCAGTCATTACGCAAAAATGCCCTTTAAAGAATCATATGTATCATGTGACTGGATTATAATCAGTGATACATCAATGTGTGTGTGTTTTTTTAATTTTATTTTATTTTGTGGATGAATTTTGTTGTTTTTATTTTGCTGCTCTGTGCATGAAAGGTGCTATATAAATAAAGTTCATTCATTCATAAAACACGTTTAAACAGTTAGAGCTGCAGCAATTAATCGACTATATAACTGATCTGCATCTATTTTGATAATCGATTAATCATTTTGAGTCATTTTTTAGTTAAAAAAAAGTCCAAATTCTCTGATTTCAACTTCTTAAATGTGAATATTTTCTGGTTTCTTTACTCCTCTCTGACAGTAAACTGAATATCTTTGAGTTGTGGACAAAACAAGACATTTGAGGACGTCATCTTGGACTTTGATTAAAATCTTTCACCATTTTCTGACATTTTATAAACCAAACAACTTATCCATTAGCGTTTATAGCCATATCAGTAAAGAAAGCTGACTTGACTTGACCGAGCTCTCTGCTGTTCACTTATAGTTTATTTCTTCTGAGTTTGGTTGATCTGCTTATGACAATGGAATATTATGTGTATTAAGTGATTTTGGACTCATGCATCAACCCATGATGTGACGATGTGTCGATTCATGGATAGATTTCCTGTATGTTGAAGTGGTGCTCCACCATTTTTTACATGTAAAAACACCACTGATTTGAAACAACATTGTATTCATGTTTTGTGCAAATTAATGTGTGGAATGATTTTGTAGAATGGACTAGAGGAAGAAATGAAACAAAGTAAAAATATTTGACAGTTTAAAAAGAACAAAAAAATATCTTTGTGAGGTACAGAAATGAGGAAGGGAAATGTAAATCATGCTAATGGTGATGTTGTTATTCTTTTTCATTTTACAGTCTGGATTGGGGAGTGTTAGAACTAGACAAGAATGTTAATTCTTCCTGCTCCATTTTATACATGAAATGTTAATTTCTGTTTCCTATGAAATGTCTGTTGAATATTGGTTATTTATTGGTTATATTGTAATATTATTCTCTATTATAATTATTTCTTAATGTTCAAAATAAATAAAATCAAAAATTATCACGTCAGTGACATTTGAATATGTCTTCTACTTTTGAAGTATTACATTATGTATTTACAAATACGTAAATATGAAGATGTTAAAGTCCTACATCTTCATCCACAGACTATAAGAGCATAAGAGTCAAGAGTCAATGATTTGCAAGCTTCAGTCAGACTGAGCTTAAAGAGAGAAAAAACAGTTTGAGATCAGATTTGATGGGAGGACAGTTTGATTAATGAGAACTTCTGTTTCTGTACATATTGTAATGCTGCAACAGCTTTCTTCACATCGACTGAAACACAGGATCACAAGAAGCTTCTGGCTCATCTGATTGGCTGATTGTTCTCTCTCTCTCTCTCTCTCTCTCTCTCTCTCTCTCTCTCTCTCTCTCCCTCTCTCTCTCTCTCTCTCTCTCTCTCTCTCTCCCTCTCTCTCCCTCTCTCTCCCTCTCTCTCTCTCTCTCTCTCTGTCTGTCTTTCTTTCACTTAGTAAAGCAGGAAATACTGGATCTTTGATACAAACTCTGTTTAGTACAAAACTGCTGAAACCAGCACAGACTGACTTGAGCTCTCTACTGACCTCAGAGTCTCCAGTCTACAGTGTGGACTCTCCAGAGAATCACACAGCAGCTTCACTGCTGAATCCTGCAGATTGTTTCCTGTCAGCTCCAGCTCTCTCAGATGGGAGGGGTTGGACTTCAGAGCTGAGACCAGAGAAGCACAGCTGATCTCTGACAAACTGCAGTTTCTCAATCTGAATAAAGAATAAAGAATGTAACTTTAGAAGACAATGGGCCTCATTCATGAACAGCGTGTGTGCACAGATTTGTGCGTAAAGCGTGTGTACGAACATTTTAGGCACAAATCTTGGATTCATCAATAGTTTCTTACCCAAATTTGTTTGTACTCTGAGAATAAATTTAGAACTGCCTCGGACCATGCGTATGCACAAATGATGACAGCCTGGCTGTCCTAGAAAATGTTGAAACACACCTTTTAACTAAATATAAAGCCTATCAACATCGCAGTCAATAGAAGTCTTGGAAGTGTTTTATGGTTGAGTTATTTGATTTAATTTTCCTTGTTTTTAGGATTTTATCATAAATAAATGTCATAATTATCTGTTTTTATGTTAGGCACTTTTGTTTAATTTTATGAATGTATTGTGCTAGATTATTATTATTATTATTATTATTGTTATTATCATTATAGTTATTATTGTTGGGTGAAAGATGTTCACCCTCATTTTTTACCCATCCTTGGGATATTTCCAATAATTTTGGTGAGTCTTATCTTGGGCAGATCAGGTGTTGTTGCTCTCCATTAGTTCCATTAGTTTTCTTCTGGTCTATTTTTCTTTTTAATGCATCACCTTTAATGTCAGGCCATTTCTTTTTCATCTGAGACACAATCCGTTTCTCCTGGGACACAACACAACATGCACCACTGCAATTTGCAGCCCAAGGAGTTTTTATTATGAGTCGCAAAAGTGTCTTTTCTGTCCTCCTCTGCGGACAAGGGTGGTGCAGCAGTGTGTCCGCTGTACAGACTGAATGGGAGGAGGCGGAGCTCATCGCTGGTTAAAGCAGGTAAATCAGAGAAATGAAACATTATTTCCTGATTGTTTCACAGCGGTTAAGCACGGTTAAACACCCTTGCACAGCGCAGCAATGCCTGATTCAGCCTGAATGTGAAGTTACAACAATTTCACCACTTCCTCCATGATAATTTTCTATGCAAACATATTTCCTTATATAGAGGAAAAGTGGGCGTGTCAGTCTGCAGATTGCAGGCAGCGGGTACGAGCCTGTCAGTTTAGAATGATTCTGATTCACAAATATACACATGGTGGTACAAACAAACTGGGCTGGTACGGATGTTTCATGAATCACATGGTGACATTGCATGGGAACTTATTTTGTGCACACAGTAAGAACATTTCTATGCACATGTTAGTGAATGAGGCCCAGTGTTCCTGTGTGAGATCATTCAACAAAAACTTTAACAAATATCTGTGGACATTTTCTACAGAAGTTTTTTGTGAGGCTAAATTTAGTTAATGAGAAATAAAAATATGAACTAAAGGAAATTTACAATTTATGGATATAAGTTATGTATGAATATAATTAGGATCAGCTGTTAATTAAATATAAAAGATCTACAATATTAACAGAGAGTTGAACTGACCTCAGAGTCTCCAGTCTACAGTGTGGACTCTCCAGAAAATCACACAGCAGCTTCACTCCTGAATCCTGCAGCTTGTTGTTACTCAGATCCAGCTCTCTCAGATGGGAGGGGTTGGACTTCAGAGCTGAGGCCAGAGAACCACAGCTGATCTCTGACAAACTGCAGTTCAACAATCTGAATAAAGAATAAAAGATGTAAAGTAAGAAGACATGAAATTACTGATGTTTAATAATCTGTTCAGAGCTGAGGAAGGTTTAGAATGTACAAGTTTAGAAAACTGAAACTCCAAACACCTGAAAAACTGTAAAATACAAAAAGAGCTCTCATTAATATTACTGACAACATGCTGCTAATTAAATAAAGACACAGTTACTTCAGCTCTTAAACTCTGCTACCTCCACCAGTGGTCCCATTAATACAAACTCATGTTGTGCAGCCAAACACAAATAAAAACCAACAAAAATGAAATCAAGATTTAACTCAAGAATATTAATATTTGTAATTGTTTGATACTTAAAGCTCTAGTTGGTAATCCTGTTCAGAAACACTTTTTGTTATACTGGGTGAAATGGTCCTTCCATCCTGAAAGTAGTCAATACATTATGTATTCAGAAAAAGGAATGAAAAGAATCAGACCTCTGTGGCAGCTGCAGGCCTGTAAAAACTGACCAATCCCTGCCATTCGGTCCGAATGGAAAGAACCAATCAGATGCCTTCATGTCTCCTGCTGCTCCCGCCCCCCTCTGTCCCTCCCTCCCCCCGCGCGCACTCATCACGTTTCACCGTTGCCGGAAATATTCAGCACGGTCTTCAGCAGAAATACCAAGTTAGCAGGAGAATAAGTTCATAAGAGTACTGTAGCAGAGAAAATGCAGCCAGAAATACCACTTCCAGCGTTACTTGTAACGGCTCGCCCTGCTAAAGAGGTAAAGAAAAGAAAGCCGGAGGCAGAAAAGGCTGTGATGAAAAAGGCTCTGGATAAAGCTAGAGGACAAACCAGAGTCAACATCGGTGCAGCCTTTGAGCTGTGGAGACAACTGAGACATCTGAAGGGCCTGAAAAGTGATGCAGAGGTTGCTGTCTTTCTGTTGGACGGGTAATTATTTGTTATTTTCATGAACTATGTAACGTTTGCCAACTTAGCTGCTTTTGTAGCTCCTATTAGCCCAATGCTAACATTAGCTTCTCTGTCAGTGTGAGCCGGTCGTCGGTACATACTGCTTATCTAACTTATAGGATCTGTGCTTCCTGCATGGAGCATTGAGCGTTTTTACTCGACGTGGGGCGTGGCTTTAGACGGAGCACTGACGGGAGGGGGAGGAGGGGGTGGAGCTTAGAGGACGTGCCACTTTCAAATCTTGCTAGCTCTCCAACGTTACCAACTATAGCTTTAAAATAGAGACTATCTATCTATCTATCTATCTATCTATCTATCATCATTATTTATTAAACAATATGATTTGGAGTATAAGATGAGAAACAAATATTTAAGTGGTTCAGAGTGAATTATCCAGTGCAGACTTTTCTTGTTAAATGAAGGTTTTAAAAGTGTGGCTCAACCTTGCTCAGTCAAAAGACTAAACCACTGAAAAAAAATAGACTTTAGTATTAAGATACTCAGTGTGGATCAGTATAATATCAGCCTGCAGTTTAGTGTCACCTCAACTTTCACATCATATTAATCTCAGCACAGAACTAAAGAATAATGTCTGACCTCAGAGTCTCCAGTCTACAGTGTGGACTCTCCAGAAAATCACACAGCAGCTTCACTCCTGAATCCTGCAGCTTGTTGTAGCTCAGATCCAGCTTTCTCAGATGGGAGGGGTTGGACTTCAGAGCTGAGACCAGAGAAGCACAGCTGATCTCTGACAAACTGCAGAAACACAACCTGAATAAAGAATAAATGATGTAACTAAGAATGTTTTCATGATTGATTGATAATTCAGTGTTTAATCGTCTATTTTGAGCTGAATGTTTAAGAATGTGGAAGTTTAGACAACAGACAGAGCTGTCATTAAGTTCAATGACAACACAACACTAACAGTGATGGAAGCAGAGAAGAGTGATAGAAATACAGAGCAGTGTGACGCGCTGTCAGACACCTCATCCAGACGCACATGCAGAGTCAGAGCATCCACAGAGCGCACAGAGCAGGTGGCACTTGCCGGTTTGCTTGTTGTTTGTGTTTGTTTTTGTCACTGACAGGCTCAGATTATTATTTTTAGTGACTGGCAACATTATGGAAGGGATTGCAACAGTGAGAGACCTTATTTTAAAGAATAAGATATGTTTCATTTAAGCAGAAACAGCTGTTGCTCACACCAAACTAAGCAGACTCCTTTTGTATCATCGTCAGGTTCTTTCAAACTTTACAAAAACTAAGTAAAACTCACCAAAAACATCAAGGTTCATCTTTCCACTGTACCCATAGTATATGTGCAAAGCTGCTCTAATGGAGTCCCAGAATGAAAATATAGGGCTGGAAATGAACCTTCATTCATTCATTCACTCATTCAACCTTTATTTGAACTCAGAAATACATCGAGGTAGAGACCTCATTTACAATATAGATAGGTCATGATAGATAGACCATGATAAGTCCTCTTTAAGATACTCAGTGTGAATATAATGTCAGCCCTCTGTCTGCAGTTTACTGTCGCCTCTTCTTTTACATCATAATAATCTCAGCACAGAACTAAAGAATAATGTCTGACCTCAGAGTCTCCAGTCTACAGTGTGGACTCTCCAGAAAATCATACAGCAGCTTCACTCCTGAATCCTGCAGCGTGTTGTCACTCAGCTCCAGCTCTCTCAGATGGGAGGGGTTGGACTTCAGAGCTGAGGCCAGAGAAGCACAGCTGATCTCTGACAAACTGCAGTAACTCAATCTGAACAAAGAATAAAGATGCAGTTTTATTAATTTATAAATCAGATTTCCTCTAATCTTTAGTTAGCTTTTGTGATAAATTATTAGTGACTCAACTTTATTTATAAAGCACTTTAAAAACAACCACAGCTGAAAACAAAGTGCTGTACATAAATAATCATAAAACATAAAATAAACCATGAAAACAGTGAAAAACAATAAAGATAATAAAACAGGAGCAACGTCTCAAGCTGAGTCAAAAGCCAAGGAATAAAAATGGGTTTTAAGATTAGTTTTAAATCATCATCATCCAGATGTCACCACAACATTCATACACCTGTTCATGTCAACACATTAATCACATGCTGCTAATCTCAATCAAGTCTGTCATAATTAAGAAATGAGACATGTTGGATTAAAAAAACAACAACTTTTTTTTTCTATAGATTTTCAAAATGGCCATTCAATCTCTTTAACACCTGTCCCTGCTGCTCTCATTTTCAAGCCACAGGTTTAGACTTAGCTGATACAGCTGACTGACTCTGAGCTTCATCCTAAATCATCTTCATAACTGAATTAAATGTGCACTGAGCAAAGTGAATCTAGTAATGTGAGGTGTGCAGAACGAAACACAGTCAGTGAACAGACCTCAGAGTCTCCAGTCTACAGTTTGGACTCTCCAGTCCAGCCGACAACAGCTTCACTTGAGAATCCTGGAGTTTGTTGGAGTCCAGCTGCAGCTCTCTCAGATGGGAGGGGTTGGACTTCAGAGCTGAGGCCACAACTTCACAGTGAGTCTCTGAGAGTCGACAGCCAGAAAGTCTGTGATTACAGATAATATAACATTTTAGATAGAATAAAATCAGAGAGTTAGATTATAAATATTTGCCAAGTGAATGCCATAACATGTCATGATGTACTCCTGGGGCACCCCTATAGCTCAGAGCGTGCACCTCATGTACTGAGGTTCTGCAGTGGCTGCCAGTTTGACTCCTGCCCACGACCCATTTGCTGCGTGTTATCCACTCTCTCTCTAACCTCTTTCCTGTCATGTCTTCAGCTGTCCTATTAAATAAAGGCAACTTTCAAATCAGGTTTCAGTTCATCTTATATGGCTGTTACATGGAACAACTAGAAGGGGTTCCCTTGGTGTGCAGATATCCACCAGGCCAAATAAAACAACAGTAACAACTCAGCAATATGGTGGAATCCAGTGCATCTGCAGCCCAAAGTTAACGGTACCCTCAATGAGGGAAAGTCATATTTTTACCACTATGAAAATACAAGTGTGGAGAAGACCAGGGTGGAGCTGACAGACAGCTGCTGAGAGCCAGGTAGTTTTGGGGGGAGAGAGCTAGGGACAGACGTGATGCCAATTAATTTACTGGAGGGAGGGGAACTCAGAGTTTTATTTTTCAAACTTTTGGGATTCAAAAGACATATTTATCTTCACTCCTGCTTCTCAACCTGTCTGCAGTACTGACCCACAAAGAAGTCGCAGACCTGTTCACCAGTGAGATGACAGCTCTAAGTTTGTATTTTAAACTTTTGGAATTAAAAAGCAGATTTATTGTGTTTTATTCTTGTTTGTAAACCTGTCTGCAGTACCAACCAACATACGAGCTGACCTCGCTCTGCTGTTTACAGTAAACTAATTAGTGTCTCTGTCCATGTTGGCAGCTGACCGCAGGAGTAATTTATCCATGGACATACCATGGGGGGGGGGCAGGAGGAACAAAATAGAAAGAACTGTTTCTCTGGTAAGTGCTGTCAGAGGCTCAAAAAGAACCTCACTGACAAACACATACAGACGGGGAAGACTGGCACACCCCATCTTTAAACACTAGTAGAGCTTTACTATAATAGCTTCAGGTGGGATGGTAGCTTTATGTTGCTTTATAATGCTTTATATGATCACATCTGGACTTACACAGCTTTTCTGCAGTTCCTCACAGCTGGTATCAGTCTCTGTTGTCCCTCCTTTGTTGTGTTGTACTTCTTCAGGTCAAACTCATCCAGAACCTCCTCTGACATCTGCAGCATGTAGGCCAGAGCTGAGCAGTGGATGGCAGAGATTTCCTTCTCTGATCTGTTCTCTGATTTCAGGAACTCTTGGATCTCCTGATGTACTGAGAGGTCTTTCATCTCCATCAGACAGTGGAAGATGTTGATGCTTCTGTCAGGAGAGATATCATAGCTGTTCTTCATCTTCAGGTTGTTGATGGCTCTCTGGATAGTTTCTGCACTGTTGTCTGTCTGACCCAGCAGGCCTCCTAAGAGTCTCTGGTTGGACTCCAGAGAGAGGCCATGAAGGAAGCGGACAAACAGGTCCAGGTGACCATTTTTACTTTTTAGGCATTTGTCCATGGCTCTGCTCAGGAAGTCATCCAGGGTTGAATCAACGTGTTTTTCCCTCAAGAAAGCCTTCAGTACCTCAATGTTCCTGTTGGTGTAACAGTGGAACATGTAGACTGCAGCCAGAAACTCCTGAACGCTCAGATGAACAAAGCAGTAGACTGTTTTCTGGAAGATCACACTCTCTCTTTTGAAGATCTCTGTACAAACTCCTGAGTACACCGAGGCCTCTGTGACATCCAGACCACACCGCTCCAGGTCTTCTTGGTAGAACATTATGTTTCCTTCCTCCAGATGTTCAAACGCCAGCTCCCCAGCTTCAGAAGAACTTCCCTGTCAGCCTCCATCAGTTCCTGTAGACTCGTCTCATGTCCTTCATCATACTTCTTCTTCTTCCTCTTTGTCTGAACCATTATGAAGTGAGAGTACAGGTCAGTCAGGGTCTTGGGCAGCTCTCCTCTCTGCTCTGTAGTCAACATGTGCTCCAGAACTGTAGCAGTGATCCAGCAGAAGACTGGGATTCGACACATGATCTGGAGGCTCCTGGATGTCTTGATGTGTGAGATGATTCTGCTGGACAGATCTTCATCACTGAACCTCCTCCTGAAGTACTCCTCCTTTGGGTGTCAGTGAAGCCTCGTACTTCTGTTATCCTGTCAACACATGAAGGAGGGATCTGATTGGCTGCTGCAGGTCGAGAAGTTATCCAGATGAGAGCTGAGGGAAGCAGTTTCCCCCTTGATGAGGTTTTGTCAGCTAGCATGTTGACTGATGACTTCTGTGTGACATCAGATACAACCTGACTGTTGTTGAAATCCAGTGAAAGTCTGCTTTCATCCAGGCCGTCAAAGATGAACAGAAGTTTACAGACAGCCAGCTTCTCTGCTGTGACCTTCTGTAATGTTGGATGGAAAACATGGAGCAGCCTGAGAAGACTGTACTGCTCATCTCTGATCAAGTTCAGCTCCCTGAAAGAAAGCAGAATCAGCAGACTGACATCTTGGTTTTCCAAACCCTCTGCCCAGTCCAGGGTGAACTTCTGCACTGAGAAGGTTTTTCCAACACCAGCGACGCCGTTGGTCAGAACCACTCTGATATGTCTCTGTTGGTCAGGTAAAGCTTTAAAGATGTTGCAGCACTTGATTGGAGTGTCATGGAGGGTCTCCATCTTGGAAGCTGTCTCCAGCTGTCTCACCTCATGTTGGGTATTAACCTCTTCACTCCGTCCCTCTGTGATGTAGAGCTCAGTGTAGATCCTGTTGAGGAGGGTTTCACTTCTTGTTTCATCAGTTCCTTCGGTCACATGTTCACATCTCCTCCTCAGACTGATCTTATGTTCATCTAAAACCTCCTGCAGACCATCATCCACTGAAAAAAGAGAAAAAAGTGTGTCCATAGCAACATTAAATCAAAGGTGTTTCAGTTTCAGTCTCTACAAACATGTGCCTGCTGCACCACAATGGGGGCTATTTTTGTCCATATGTCAGTATGGTTTTCATTGGCCCATCTGCAATCAGATAGCCTTATGGCTATAAAAGTGCAGATGAAAGGTTTAGATATTAAAGTGATATTCGACTCCTAGATGATCATCCACTCAGTATGTACCCACCCCAATGCTGATGTGAAAATGGGTGAAGATCTTTAAAGAGTTTCAGCAGAAAACAGGGCTACAGCCAATGGCAGTGAATGGAGACCAAATGTAAATGTAAAAAAAAAAACACCACACAAGCAGGATGGAGACATTTTGTGTTTGTTTTGTGTTTTTTTTTTTTTTTTTTTGCATTTACATTTGGTCTCCATTCACTGCCATTGTACTGGATTTTGCTGCAACCCTGTTTTCTGCTGAAACTCCAGGATTGTTTTGTGAACTGAAGATCTTCACCCATCCTCACATCAGCATAGGGGTGAGATTGTACTCAGTACTCAGCTAGACAAGGTTAGTCAGTAGAGTGCAGATCCCTGTCAGGCAACGGATGGTGAAGTACCTACTGCAATGTCACCACAACTGTTAAATGCAAACAACAGATATTTGCAAAGTTATATTATACACATACATTATCCTTAGCTGGATCAAGATTTCAGACTGAAGCAGTTGTTGATCACTTGCAGGTCCTTGCAGCCGGTTAAGATTTTTTTTGCCTAGTACTGTTCTAACTTTTGGGACTAGCACCTGCAAAGACAAGACCCCCCTAGACTATAGACTAAGTCTGTGATGCCAGCTTACAACTCGCCTAGGTCACCGCCTTTGCCTGAGTAGGGCTGCAATGGTATACCACTGCAACCCTAGCCTGCTGCATGGCTTGCAGTTGTAGTTCTTTCAGGCTGTCTGGCTGAGCCCCATAGATCAAGGCCCAACCATCAGACATTTGCCAGCAAGCTTCCCTCTCAGGTCTGCCTCCAGTGGAGCCTCGATGGTCCCTGTTACAGATGAGGAACTGCTGCTCAGGGTCTTATTCACCAAGTGAGGGCATAACAGAGTGCAAGATGGACAGATGGATAGGAGTGGCATCGGTTCTAATGCAGGCATGGAGAGAGGAGCTCGGACATCTGAAGGGAGCTCGCAGTAGAGCTGCTACTCCTTTGCATTGAAAGGAGCTAGTTGGGGGGTTCAGGATCTGATCAGGATGCCTCCAGGACACTTCCTCTTGGATTTTTTCTGGGCATGTCTAACTGGAGACACTGGGGTAGACCCAGAACGCACTGTAGGGATTATATATCTTATCTAGCCTGGGAACACCTTGGGACCTCTCAGGAGGAGCTGGAAAATGTTGCTGGGGAATGGAACATCTGGATTACCTAGCTTAGCCTACTGCCACCATGACCCGCTCCAGAATAAACGGAGGATGGATGGATGGTAATGAAGTAGTTTTTGGGTACTTGGGTATATTTTCAAGTTTGTACTTTTATCCTACAGATGCTGGCCCCAAGAGTTGGAACAGAACTTGCCAAAAAAAATCTTAATCTGCCGCTAGGACCCGCAAGTGTTCAACAGCTGCTTCAATCTTGTTTGAAATCTTGTTTCAGCTGGGGATAATGTATCTGAAAGACGTGTTAATGTTGGTAGATAGATGGATGGATGGATGATGTAAAAACAGGGGGAATTATTATGAAATACAAATTTGGGAGGTTCTTTTTTTTTCCAAGGAGAACACATTACAAGTGTACAGAGCAGATTTGTATGTTGTGGCAGAAAAAAACATTAAATTTCAGTCTCTTAAAATGTAATGATGTTTACAGTGATCTTAAATACTGAGCTGCGTAACACAACAAATGTATTAAAACAACACAGAGTGCTTTCAGACACAAAGACATCAAGAGACAGATGTGCAGTCTTACTTTGTTCAGTGCTGCTCTGACTGGCTGTCTGCAGTTCAGCTCTCATTCTGGATCTTTTTCCACACTGGGGACAGGAGGAGTCTCCTGATGAACCAGACTGGTCCCAGTATGATGTGATGCACTGTCTGCAGAACCAGTGTCCACAGCTGGTAGAGACTGGATCCTTCAGGACGTCCTGACACAAAACACAGCAGGACAGCTGCTCCTCCTCAGAAACATGACTCCTCTTCCTCTTTCTGTGAAGACATTTCTTTATAATTAAAATGATAAAATATGGTCTTTACTGTTTTACAGTCACTTTGAGCAGATTAGCTTGAGTTAGTTAAGTTTGAACAGATGCTAAAAGTGTCCTGTGGTAGATCATCAGTCTAACACAGATAGCATGTAACAGTGGTGTCACAGGTTCACCAATAATCCGGCTGTTTAAGCAGCATCTCTACCTGCCACACTTGTCAGGTGGGTGGATTATCTTGGCAAAGAAGAAGTGCTCACTAACAAAGATTTTAACTAATTTGTGAACAAAATTTGAGAGAAAAAAACCTTTTCTGTGCACAGAAAAACTCTGAGATCGTTTACTTCAACTCATGAAAAATGGGAGCAAAAACTAAAGTGCTGAAGTTATATCTTTGTGAGTGTTTTTCAGTCAGCGGCTGCCAGGTAGTCAGTCTGTGGCGCCCTTGGAGTTTCTCGGGTGTTTTGCTTTGGAAATACCATCAATATTTTGTGACTATTAAACATAAACTAGCATCTGAACTAATAGTTCTGTATCGTGAATGTAAATCCTTGTACAGAACATTTTGTCTTCATCCTCAAGGCATCAATGTCCATCAGTTTGGTTTACAGTAAAAACAGTCTCTTACTTTGTGTCTGAGGGTCCAGGTTCATTGCTGAAGTTCAGAGGTGGATTTCTGGACTGGTCACTCCTCATAGACAGACAGCTGGACACTGAAGACTCTGCTCTCTGTCTGCTGGACTGAATTCTGTAAACACCAAGATGTTTTGATGTGATACACATGAATCCTTGATAAATTATAGCATCACAAAGACATTTAAGGGGCTTTAAATACAAAAATTGCTGCTACTGTTGATAATTAAGAGGTTGGAAAGTTTGTAGGAGATGTCTTAGATTAGATTACAGCTTTTCTTGGTGTCTGACATCTTTAACAGACACTAAGAGGAAGGTGAGATTAAGGATTTTTTAATTTTCATTTTTTTTTTTTTTAACTTAAAGCTGCAGTAGGTAAAAAGCATAAAAACAGTTGATTGTTGAGTCTCATCTGAGTTAGGTTTTGTTTTCTCCATCCTGAGCTCCTCCTACCAGACGAGCAGCACGCGCTTCATGCACACACTCAATAGTTTACTGAGGCGATCGTGATTGAGCATGGACCAGCAGACATCAACTGTGTGTAATACAGCAGATACGTGAGAGTACAACACCTTTAGCTTCAGTTCGAAGTACTGAGAGCTGAATATAAAGAGACTGTTAGAAAGTTTTTCTCTCTGCTCTCCTGCATGCGCAAGCTCAGTATCAAAACACTCGATTATTAGAGGGGGGAAAAGGAGGCTTGAGTCAGTCCATCTCAGGTGTAGTACAACAAAAATGGTAACTGAAATGCAAATCAGCATCACACAGCGTGACTTGGCGCAGCCAAGATTGCCAGTGGAGTCCCATGTGTGTATTTATGTCAGTGGTGACAGTACTCTCCAGAGACGTCGATTCTTTACTTTACATCCCTCCTTTCTTTACTCTCACGACGTGACTTTCAAATACATTTCTCCTTCAGTCAGCAGTCAACATGGACAGACAGACTAATTATCTTACTGTAAACAGCGCGGTCGGCCCCTCTGTGGTTGGTTGCTGCACACAGGTTTACAAGCAAATGTGAAAATAAATCCACATTTTAATCCCAAAAGTTTAAAAACCAAACACTGCAGTCTCATCTGGCTGATCCACGGGTTCACGATTTCTCTGTGGGTCACTGCTGCAGAGAGTTGAGATGCAGGAGTGAAAATAAATCTGCTTTTTAATCCCAAAAGTTTGAAACATGCTCTCTGAGCTCCCCTCCTGTCCATAAAGGAGTCAGAATCAGAGCATCTCCAGTGTTTGTTCCTCCAGAAGCTCTAGTCTGCCTCTGACCCTCTCATCCAGAGCTCCCCAACTCTGAGCAGCTGTCTTTTGGCTTTGTATCTCAGCTTCTCCTCTTGGCCCTTGGTTGAGCCCCGCGATACACGTCAATGACCACAACTGAAGCTGAAGTCAAAAGTAACCAGCTGAGCCGACAAACTGGGCTGAACATGTTGCTAATTAGCTCGACTCTTTTTAAGTTTCTTTTTCTGATAATTCCATCTTGTAGCAACTTTTCCTGCAGGAGTGTCTGACATTGATTCGGGGTCTCACCAAAGGACCATGCACACACAGCTGCATTAACATAACAGCCAGTAGGAACGCTCGGTCTGAAATAACCTGTGATTGGTCGATGTCTACCGTTAGGGACCAGATTCCCTAAAGGCTGAAAACAGAGCCAAGAGGAGGTACAGAACTGTAGTTCTGTCTCAGACCACTTGATTTACAATATTCTGAAAGGTTATTATAAATTTATTTCTCAGTTATGCCAAAACAATGTTGCTTACCCCAGCTTCAAGTTAGGAATTGCATTTTCATTATCATTTTATTGTACAAATAAAATCAACAAAACAACAAAAATACATGTAATTGGCAGAGGTGTTTGAGAAGGAGTCACATAAATGAGTTAGTTCCAGCTCTCTTACTTTGTGTCTGAGGGTCCAGGTTCATTACTGAAGTTCAGAGGTGGATTTCTGGACTGGTCACTCTTCAGAGACAGACAGCTGGACACTGGACACTCTGCTCTCTGTCTGCTGGACTGAACTCTGCAAACACCAACATGTTTTTATTTATATCACCTGAATCCTTAATAAATTATACAATGACAAACACATTATGAAGCTCTGAATACATAAACTACTGCAACATAAACATGAATATCAAAATATTAAATTAATCATTTAATTAAATTAAACATTATTATATATGATTAAATTTGATTTTAATTAGATAAATTACTCATAAAACTCTATGAACTCAATTGTTAGATTTTGGTGCAGTGACTTATGGGTAATCTTGCTTGTCAACTTCATGTAAAGTGAAGACCTGTTTCTCACTTCGTCCCGACACGGTTCCTTTTGAACTGAATATTTTTGCTGCCTGTGGTTTAGAATCTCACTTTACTTGTCTGATCACCCTGTGCAGTCACTCCACACTGAACTATGAGGTGACTGGATCACAGCCCCAGTATCAGTGCTCTTACTTGGTGTCTGAGGCTCCAAGTTCCTCTTCCTCCTCACAATCACTCATCTTCCTGACTGCATTCAGTCTGAGAGATAAAACAATAACACTGACTGTGACGCACACACACACACACACACACACAGTACACAGTATAATAAAACCAGCCACTCTACATGTCACTTTTTTATAATCCTGTGCCTCTTACAGCAGGTTTAATACTAATATATAATATAGGTTTAGTATTATTCTGTAAATTAGTTGTAAAAACACTCACTCTGCCGTAGCCGTCAGTTTTCCTCCTTCTGTTCAGCTGAGTCAAAATGGAGTCTGAGCTGACTGAACACTTTCACTTTCAAGTTCCCTCCCACTTCTCATGTATCTGGTTCACACAGTCGGTGTTACTCCAGATCAGCTTTTTAACATGTTTGTGAGAATCTCTCTTGGTATGAGCAGACTGAAAAAAAATGAGTTTAGTTAAAAAAAAAATAAATAAATAAAATTTAAAAAAAATGAAATGAAAAAGCTAACAGGTTTCAGTGGATTTTTTTTTTTTCTGTTTTCATGTGTATTAATCTCTGAGGTTGTCCAGGACGGTATCAGACGTGGGGCAGCTGAACGGGACCTGGGTGCCTCAGAGGGAGTTAATCTGTAAATAAATGATAAAAACAGAACCACTGTTGTGACTATTTGGGGTTTAATAAAGGAACGTTCAGTCTATACTACAAAATACAAATACTAATACTAAACACTTCAGTACCACTTTATAAACACATGGACATGTTGAAGAAGAGAACACTCATTTATTAAAATAATCACCTTCTGTTGGGTTTTATGCTCTGGTGTTTAAACGTGTCAGCATGTTTCATGGTTTTACAGCTACAACCAGGGTTTGAATTACACAGTGGCTTTCGGTGGAGTCCTATTTTCCGGTGCGCACAGCTTCTAAAACACACCACACATGGTAGTGCATGTCAGTGCGGCCAAGTTAAGGATGTTACTCTTACTATTACAGATAGTTAATACTGTCAATAACATCTCATGGAGTATAAATAACATAAAGGGTGCCGTTTCAAAATCAAAGAACGTGTTTATTAATAAGAGCAAAAACAAGAAATAAAACCACGAGATCTACAGGGGGACACGAGTAACGTTGTTTTCTGCCTTCAATACACACACCTTCATGAATATGAAGGCCAAGACGCACTAAAAGCTTCATCTGACGCACGTCAATTAAAGTTTTTACGGTGCACTGCAGGCTTAGAATTAAAATTCCACAGAACCAGCAGTATTTTAGGAAAACGTTACTAGTCATATGCATCTATTTATTTCTGTAGAATTAATATAAAGAAGAAGATGAGGCAGAGAAAAGGGGTGAGGAAGAGGAAGACGAGGACGAGGATTAATTAATCAGCATGAATTAAGTACACAAATAGAGAGTAAAAAAAAGATCACGCACTACAAAAATGTACAGTTATATTATGATTCATGATCATAAAAAGTTTTTATATCAGGTCGACACATCTGTCCATATTCACATGCTCACTCCCTCCCTCCGTCTCTGCTGCGGGTCGTTTTTTTTTTTGTTTTTTTTTCTTCTTTTACCTGGTTTCAGGTGGAGCTGCAGCTCCATCAGCAGTCCCTCCTCAAGTCCGTACCTTTTTTTATTCTATTTAGCTCTCCCCAAATGTTTGACGCACGTCAAGATGCTTTCAGGTCCCGTTCTGCCACTTAGAACAATGGGTGTACTTACATAACACGAGCGTTATCAACATCACAATCTGATCTTTGTCAATGTTACTACTAATGTGGGACTGAGAGTTCTCAAATTAAAATGAACTCACACTTGTTTTTACATGGGAGGACTTCATGAAGTATCATGGGCACATATATATGACTGTTCTGTTGTGTGTGTCTCCCCCAGACAGTCTTTCCTCATTGACTGTCCCTTCATTTCCTTGTCGTCTTGTTCCTCTTCAATCTGTGGATTGTTATAATCGAGAGGAAGTGAATTAGGCCCGAAAGTTGAATTTGCAACAATGAAAAGCAAACAGGAAGTGAAGTAAGTAACATGTCCTGTCCGTCTGTCACCTCTGCTCTGTGTCAGAACCACAGACAGCACAGTGTTCAGGCTGCCAAACTACAGCACACACAGCGTGGTGTTAATTAGTGGAGATATATGTCCAGAAATTATAATATAATGTACAAATACACACACAACATTGGCATATTCTCGCTATTTTTATTTATTTCAGGACCATCATGTTTTAGAGCTCCCCTCAATTGTCCAAAATGTGGCTTTCAGGGGAGCTCATGCCCTTTTTCAGGTGAGCCCAGCTCCCCTTAGCTCCCCCGTAATTCGAACCATGGCTGCAACTTTTAGATGAAATGTAACTCGAATTAATTTAATTAATTCTGAAAAAACTTATCTTCTGATTCTGAGATGCCGAGGAGATGAAACGTTTAATTTTCAAAGGGATTCTTGATTTGTCTCTCAGCTTCTCTAAAATGGTGTTGAATGTAGGTGAAAGAAGCCCAGTGAATCTAAGTCTTAGTTACACTTGATTACCAAAAACCAGGCTTAGAGAATAATGGATTACATGTAACAGGACTGCATAATCTGGATTTTAAAAAAGATAACTGTATAACTGTAAAGATAACTGTATTCCATTACAGTCCAGTACAGCTGACGTGTAAAGATGTGCACTATTTACACATAAAGATGTGCACTATTTACATGTAAGATGTGCACTATTTACACGTAAAGATGGTGGTCTTCTGAGAAGAAGACAGTCCTGTTTTTTTTCCTCAACGGCCAGGTTTGAGGACATTGGCGTAGTAGTGGGCTTCATCGTGGGTTTCCTCTCAGCTACAGCAGGAAATCCTCTATATCGGCTGCAGACATCAGAGCATCTGCTACAGTCAGGTGATTTCCTGCCCCTCGTGTTGCTTTGCATTTAAGACTGTGATCTTCGGGAAATGAACAGAACGTGCGTTTGATGGTTTATTGCAACAGAAATCCATGAAAAAAATATTGTGAATGTATATTTTTTAAATTTTCTATTTATTCTATGATAGAAATTAAGAAGCAACTATGAATTGTCACAGGTGTTTTCAGGACCCAAATGCAGTACATCATACAACAAGAAACACTGGTAAGGACCTTTATTACAACTGAGGCTGAACGGGAACTAGGGCAAAGCAGCACAGATAGAGTTCGTCTTCAGGCTCAAAGACCACACAAAGTCTCTGGGTTTCAGGCTTGAGGAATGGGTTGAGTTGAACCTGGAAGTGGGACCGAGGGAGCAGACTGACCAGGCAGATGAGCCAAAGAGGAATGAGCAACAGGGAAGTCGGGACCTGGCAGAGAAGTCAGGACCAGGTGAGCAGACAGACCAGAAAGAATCAGAATTGCCGAGGTGAGGTGAGAAGTTTCTCTCCACAGGACAACACTGACGAGGGAGCCAGGAATCTCTCACTGCAATGTCACAGGCGGGAAAACACCAAACAGCCACAGGGACAGGCAGACAAAAACCAGGAACGCAGAGGCAGATCTCAGGGTCATGGACAGAAGGCTGTGGTGGTTTACCAGGGAACAGACGAGGCAGGCAAGTCAAAAACAGGCAGGGTAGGCGATGGGGAAACAGTCTGGGAAACAGTGCTGGAGAGGCTGATATACTGGGCTGATTGGGGATGAGCTGCAGCTCAGCTTGCAGGTGAGTGGAGTTGGCCTGATAAGGTGGGAGTGGCTGGCAGGTAGAGTGGAGCAGAGGCAGAAAGAGTGGAAAATTACTGAGGCAGAGGAACAGGAGGGAAACTGGGAGAATGGAGCTGTGACATGAATGTGATTATGTCATTATGTTTGTATTAGTCTGACTCACTGAATACACACTGCGAGTATAAGTCTGCCATTGGTGGCTTGTTTCAAGCAGCATTGCGTGGTACACTATCTACGTTCTCCAAGGAAACAAGCAGACCTGCAAGCTACACACTCAAAATGGCAAATTAGTGCCTGGGACATAAAGGTATGAATGTAAACAGCTGTTACCTTATCTTTTTTCTAAAGCCAGAGCTCACCTCCCGACGTCCAAAAGTTCCACCAAAACAAGTTCCCCTCGACACTATTTTGCAGCAGCACCGTCGCTACATCCTGGGCTTGACAGCTGTGAGGAGAGGTCTGGCTACGTAAGACTATGAATCTGTGTTGCTTTTTTAAGGAAAATGTTGCATTTTATTCACCAGACACACCAGATGGTTTGATGAACCATCTGTCAATCACATCTAACATCAACCAATCAGATCAACTTTGCCCAAACTGGTGAGGAGAGGAGTCAAAACATCTTTTCCATGAAGAAAACCCTCCAGTTCTGATATAACTGATTGCTATCACAGGATCTGCGCCAGGGGTGGGCACTTATTTTTCATTGGGGGGGTCACATGACAAATTGATCAGGCACAAATTATATAAGGTCCTAATAATGTCCAAATCTCTAATAATTGAATGATCAGAAGTTTTCTATATATGACACTTCTACTGTTGGTCACCGTTTCTGAACTGACATGTTGAATTTTGACTCATATTTTGTTGGTAATGTCCAAAACTTGATGTTTTACAGTGTAGCATGCAGGCTGCATACAGGTCGCAATGATAGCAGCAGCAAAAGTAGAAGAAGGACAACATAAACAACATGGATGTGCAGCACTGAATGAAGATACACTTTAATATAAAAGATACAGTTCATTATCATTACCAATGAACACAGCACTGAACCCTTTCAAAATAAAGGTCTGATAACAGTTTAACAGAAAATAACAGAAAATTCTACTGACTGACTTTGCAAGACTTCTAATCTTTGGTAATTCTATGATGGCCTTGCGGGGCCACATGAAACCTTTCAGTGGGACACATCCAGGGCCACATTTTGCCCAGGTCTGATCTATGCTAACCTCTTCAGGAGCCGCCATTGTCAGCTCGAGACCAGTCGTTTCCATGGACGCTTCTGGCTGTCAGTGACTGCATTTAAAGTTCCAAATATAGTGTGTAAACAATTGTGGAAAACTAATTAACATCATTAGGAACAAGTGTGAAGAATTTTGTGTCGTTGTGTCTAAATAGTCACAGTTGTACTGTAGTTGTATTCAACTTTGTCACCTGTGTTCAACATTTTGCAGCAGAAGTGAATCACAGTGCAAAATGTGCCTTAACAGGTAAAAATGTGTTTAGAGTTTTGCCAGAAGTGTTAGGACTGTTGTTTTGGACACAGACGTACACAGAGACACGGCAGGTTGTTGCAGATGGTTAAGGTGGATTTATTATGACAAATAATGGTGAAGGGGTGAGGGGCGCTGGTGAAGACAGGCAGGTGAAGTGTCAAGTCAAACTTGAAGTTTAGATGTGTCAACAAAGGAATGAGGCAGCTTCACAGAAAGGAGGAAAGGAGGAACCTTCGTAAGATCAATTGCTGCCGGACCGAAATAAGTAGCGCACACCAGCACAGGTGAAGTAATCAAGCAGACAGCGCAGGCAGGAGGCTGTTCCACCATTGTTTGCAACTCGCCCATGCAGAGCAGAACACCTACAAACATCAGAGAGGCAGCCGGTAAGACGCTGAACCTTTTAAACGAAGAGACTCTGTGCTAACGTTAGCTTAGCCACGGGGTTTAGCGCGTGGTTTGTTAACCGTTTAATGCCCATGTGTGCTGATTGCTGTGTTGATTGCTTGTTAATATCCTGGTTATATTGATTTAATGTGGTTATAATTGTGATGGCCATAAATAGTAAACTTACATTGTTGTTTATGTATTAAGTACTTTTAAATATTTCACTTTGGTTCGGAAATGTGGTCAATTATTATGAATTGAAAGCAAATTGAACTTATTTAATGTTGAGGGCAATTAAGAGACAGCATGATCATTAACCCTTTCATAATTCAAACATTTCATACATTTTTGAGTTATAATATTATGCAATTTTACTTTATGTACAATTGCAACTAAAGTTAAAAATTAATTCATGTGTATTGTAGTTAAAGTTAAAAAAGTAATTCATGTGTCTTGTTGAGACAATCAGTAAAATTCATGGTAAATACAATTTATGTTAAATACATTTAAGGTTAACAATTATAACAGTTTTCACAGCAAATTCTGAATTAATTAGTTAATGATTTAAGAAGACATTAAGAATATAAATATATATTAATATAATATATAAATATAAAACAACAATGAATTTTAAAAAGTGGTGAAATTCATACTTACCTGGTTCATACTTACCTGGTATTATGTTAAAGCTATGTTAAAACAGTGGGTAGTAGTATTTGCACTTAATTTGCAATTAAATGTAAGTGGGTTTTTCTGATATTTGCTATACTTATTTTCTATTGCAGTAATTTGTGATAGTATATGATTTGTGATTTATGTACAGAATTTAAATGTGTTTCTTTTTTTTGTGTTTCCTTGTTTAAATGGTTTTTTACCTAATGTCAAATGGCAACTGCACCTTAAATCGCACCTGAAAATAAAAGATGCAAAGAAGGACAAGCCGCTTGTTCATTGAGTGAATCCACTTCCTACACCTCTGAGTAGATGACTCATCCCTTTCAAGTGGGGATTGCATGGAAATCATAGAGAACTTGACATGAACAGAGTTGACTGGATGGAGGAATGAGCTGAGGCAGCGTTTGTAGATGACTGAGCAAAGATGTAGGCACTGGAATCGTGGAGCACAGGAAGAAACAACTTTAGAAAAAAACAGCACAAGGACAAAAACTCGAGAATCTCAAGTAACACTGAGCAGCTGATAGAATACAGCTGAACAATGTGGTGCTGAATGTCTGCAGAGCTGATTTCTTCAACAGTGAGTTGATGAGGTGATCACAAACAGGTGCAGAGTTCAGTCAGGTGTTAGATGAGGTAGCCACGCCCACAACACACACACACACACACACACACACACACACACACACACACACACACACACACACACACACACACACACACACACGGAAACAGGGAAAGTACAAGGAAACACAAGGAAAAAAACTGGAGTCACAGCCTGAGCCGTGACAAAGAAAGTGAATGATTTAATAAACAGGTTTTACGGCCTCGAGCATTTGACTCAGAGAACGAGGTTTAGTGTTTTAGTAGTTATGAAAAACTATAAACACATTTTGCATTTTCAAGTAAGAAAAAAGACCATGTGACATTTCTTTGTCACATGATGATGTAGGTATAAATGTTAATGGGAGAATTATTTAGATTGTGGACTCTTTTTTTCTTTTTTTTTTGACATGTATTTCTGTTCAGCACCTCATATTTACAGTTTCACAATTGCTAAAACAATAAACCTCATTCACTCAAATGCTCACTGCTCTAAACCCACTTATCAGGTCATTCAGTCATTTTCACTCGCTACAACAGAATAAAAACATAAAATGCCTCCATGCTGCTTGTCTGCTGTAATCCAGTCTCTTAAAGCTCCAACATGCCAAGTTGACCAAATGTTATGCTTTGTTATTTCCACCATGTTTTTAGCCTGAATCTTCACTGTAGATCTTTAGCTTGGAGCCACGTTCATGTGCACATGCACACTGTCTGAACTGTGTGTGTGTGTGTTGTGACGTGTGCAAATGACATGTTGGGTTTTGTGGACCAACAAAATAAACCCAACCTCCAATCGTCATGAGGGTGAGTAGATAATGACTGAATTTTCATTTTTGGCTTAACAATCACTTTTTACAGTTTTACAATTACAATTGTTTTACTCACTAAAATTGGGACTTGAAATGAAATCACTGAACCTCCAAACAAAATCAAGCACAATTTCTTCTGTACACTCAGTTTTCAGTCTTTATGTAAATCACACTTCGTTGCAAAACACCGCTCACGTTTCTCTGCAGAGGCACAACTTTCAAAATTATAGTAAAATCTCTTGTGTTTCTTCTGAAAGCAACAACACTTTCTATGCTAAGCTGACTGTAATTTACCACGTGGCCACACCCTCCTCACAGGGGCAACACGACTGTAACCAGCTGATTACAGTAAAATGCAGATATGTGAGTAGTTCAGCATCAACCAGCAACCAACCGAAGCCCCTATACTGGACAAAAATGTTTATTTTCACTTAATTAATTAATTAAGTTTGCAACATTTTGAAGTGCATCACAGTGCAAAAAGTGTTTTAGCAAGTAAAAATGTGTTTAGAGTTTTGCCAGAAGAGTGAATTATTTAGAGCTCTGAGCATTTTTGTTCAGACTCTGAGGTTTAGTGTTTTAGTGAAACCTGTAATGAGCATGATGTTAACAGCAGAGGGACTCATCACATCTGCTGACAGCTCCACTGAGGTTCATGCTGCTGACTTCAACAGGAATAATGAACACTGTGCTGCCTTCAGGTGACTGTCAGAAATGTAAGATCTACAAGTTGGAAACCTCTTCAGCACCTTAAGTTTCAAGCAAAATGTTTCTTTCTGTGAAAAAATAAAAATCTGCAGAGCTTCAGATGGAAAATATAAACTTTATTTTTTTTAAGAATCCGAAAACTGATTAAAACATTCTGTATTTTTTATGTTGCAGTTTCTCCAAAATGTGTCTTTTTCTCTGCAATAATAGTGTCATTTGATAAAATCAAATATCACAAACAGAACACATGTAGATAACATGTAGTACAACATGTAGATAATATTGCACTCATAATAACACAGGATATGAACAGACATTTTCAGAGGAAGGTGCTCAAGCACAGAAATGGGCAGTCCTTATATGATTATTTAAAAAAATAAAGTTATACATAATAGCACATCTTTTACTTACCCACATAGATATAAATAGTGTTTACTTCAATACACAAAAGATTTCTACAGAAGTATCGATTCACAGACGATGGTCTCTAGTGTTCAGTGTTGCTACATTTATCACAGGAGCAGGAAGAAATAAAGAAATTAATGTCACACTGTGCTTCAGAGGAAAAACAAATAACCAGAATCAAGAATTTTTTATACAAAATTAAAAGAGCTGTTCTCCAAACAAGTAAAATAATCCAACCAATCTACCTTCCAAACTACAAAGTAGGCCTGAGTCCAGACTTTCCTCTCCTCCCCCCTCCTCATTTTGTACATCAGATAAAACAGTACAACAATCACAGGGGACATTTTTCGGCATCAAGCACTTTTAATACTCTGAGTACAATTCCCTGATTATAATAACTACTTTTACTTTTACCTCTAAGAGTATTCTTAGTGTGGTATTAGTACTTTTACTTCAATAAAGGATGTGAATACTTCCTCCACCACAGCTCAGATCCACCCTGAACACAGCTGCTGCTTTCTCTCCTTCTACCTCTCATACATATTTTCACCAAGTGAACATCAGTTAGAATGATTTACACAAACGTGGCCCAGTCAGAGTCTCTCACACACAAGCTGCTGCTTCGACCTCTCTGGATCATCAGGACACAGCTGATCCTCTCAACACCACCTCCTTCTTCATCACTCTGACAGAAACCTCGACTTCCACCTGATGAGAGAAGAAAACAGACAACAGAAGTCATAAATCAGTGTTTACAGGATCAGTGTTGGGGGGTAACGTGCCACAAAATGATGCTTTACACTACACAGATTTCTTTTTTGTTGGAATGAGTAACACAGCGTGTTAGTTTTGCAGTTTAGTTACAACTTTAAATAAACACTCCTAATTACTGTGACAGTTTTACTGTATTTTGTGGTTCCTTCTGTTAAATATACTGAACTCTGAGGTTGTGTCAGTGCTCATGTGCAGCAAACAGCCTTCAGGTAGAAGTTCGTATCTGAGCATCTGACCTACATCAGCTTAGCTCTATAATCAATATATAATTACCATTATAAAGTTGCTGACTTACAATTTCTGTTGATAATATAATTTGTCTTTGTGCTAAACAACATATAATATCATTTTTTGAATAGAAAATATATAGAAAATGAGGAAATACTATTTATAAAAATTATAAAGAAGCTTAACTTAAAGAATAACCACCTTCCCCATGTGTATATGTGTGTATGATTGATATGTACAACTCGTTTTAAAACTGGTTCAGTATTGAGGGAGGCAGATGCAGCCGGCAGCCGTGAAACGAGTTATAACGGTAGATATGAGGGCAAATACGTCCTGTAAAAGTTTGTGCATTAAAAGTGCTTTTTTCCTCCACAGTCCGGCTCAGATCACCAGTGTAATCTCTGTCAACAGCATGCAAAGTGTCTCTTTTACCCTTCACTTCCTCTGGGCTGTGTGTGAGGACATCTCGCAGGATCTTTGTTTGTTGCCAGAAGAAAACAGAGGAGTCATGCTGAGAGCCGGTCAGAGCAGAGTTAGCTGTCCCAGAGTTCAGTTGAGAGTTTTACTGCAACTATTGAAAACAATGGTTCGTGTTTGTGCTTATCTGAATTGCAACAACAGGATGTCGCGCAACACCTCGTACAGCTTTCATAGGCTGCCTTTGTTGGACAGCAACATGCTGAAGTTGTGGCTAATTGTGCTACAATTGGATGCTAACACTCCTGTCTAGACACTGCGCCTTGCAGACCATCGGGTCTGTAGTGCACACTAGGGCTGAACGATTTTAGGAAAAGATCTAATTGCGATTTTTCTGGCAGATATTGCGATTTCAATTCGATTCACGATTTTCTTCAAATCAAGCTTCAGTGCAATATTCACAATGTACAGTAACATTTACAAACATGACAGAACATTATATTATACCATTAAAGCAACCTGGTTGAAGTAGGTGCAGGAGGGAATCACATATCTTCTGTCCAGCGTGTGGAGGAGGTTTTTAAATCCATCTTTAAGGGGTCCAACGGATCAAAAAACTCACGGTTCGGATCATATCACGATTTTGAGTCATGGATCAGATCATTTTTCAGATCAGTAAAAAAGAAAAAAGTGGTGGGATTAGTGTTCAATTATTTTAAAAATGCACTTGGCTTTGATCTCTGTCTGTCTGTAATTATCACCATAGTTATGTAATGTAATAATAATGATAATAGTAATGATAATGGTAATAATATTAACATCTTCAAACTTATACAGTAGGCTACTGTTCTATACATACATTAAATCATTATACACTGCACAGTGTAAGACACAACTACGCTCTGTAGTCTGGCTCAATGTCCCGCCTACAGCAGATCTGATTGGTTAGAAGTTATGAGTAATCAATCAGCACAGACACACTGTGTCACAGACAGGGTGAGACAGAGCTGCACCGGTGAGCAGAGAGGAGCTGTGTAGAAGTTAATACAGCTGATATCACCAAAGTTTCAATAATTATCACAGTGTTACGATCTGTTTCTTTGACGACAGCATAGTTACATCAGTGAAAAAAGTCATGGTCTGGATTTCACTCAAGATGATGTGACGGATTTTAAATCAGTCGCTCTTCACAGAGATGTGCTGCACACAGCAGCATCTGTCCTGTCTTTTCACTGCAACTCTGCATTGAGATTTCGGGTTTTATAACTTTTACAAAAGTAACAGTGACAGTAAAAACTATGATGCTCACACGTAGTCCACAGATCACATGTGTGCTGAACCGTGGAAGGCGATCCGTACAACACGGGTCAACTGTGATCCGTTGCACCTCTAGTTGAAGCCATTTCAAAACACGTTAACATTACAAAGCACGAGGAGCAGGTTAATACTGATTGGTTGGCGTGACCTGTCCACGAGTAGCATGCCACTTCTGATTGGTGAGCTTGGCAGGATGGTAGGGAGACAGCATGTATGTGTAAAATAGTTGACACAACAGATCCTGGGTCAGTCAGGAGCGCTGCAAAAAACCGCAGCTTTGGCGATCACATGATCAAGTTGTCTGAAATCGCAATTTCGATCAGAAAATGATAAATCGTTCAGCCCTAGTGCACACTTTTCCCAAGATGACTACTGCCAGCCCAAGAGGAGAAGACATCCAATCCTGAAACAGTTCACCAAACACACCTCAAGAAAACAGCTGTCCCACTCACTGCAATGAAGACATTCTTCAACAAGCAAAGATCCTGTGAGATGTCGTCACAGAGTGAACGGTAAGAGAGACACTTTGCATGCTGTTGACAGAGATTACACTGGTGATCTGAGCTGGTCTGTGGTGAAAAAAAGCACTTTTAATGCACAAACTTTTACGGGACATATTTGCCCTCATATCTACTGTAATAACTCGTTTTTGCGGCTGCCGGCTGCATCCGCCTCCCTCAATACTGAACCAATTTTAAAATGAGTTGTACCTATCAATCATACACACACATACACATGGGGAAATCAGGCCCAGGTTGAAAAATACTTAAGTTATCCTTTAAGTACAAACATAATAGCACTAAATATACTTTAAGCACCAAGTAGACGTTGCATGACGCAGGTGTACAGAGTACTTTTTGAGCACAACAAGATATCAGTATGTGCAAGTTAAGTGTAACCTACACACACTTTCAGCACTGATGTCTCCAGTACAATTCTATGCTCATAGGCCGACTGTTACTGTAGGCTAGTAGTTGCAGTTGCTACTTTCACAGAACTGTAAACTATATTGTAATGTATGTAAATCTGGAGTGCACACTGTAAATACACGATTGCAGAAGTCTGTTTTTCTGTATTACTTACTTGAGTTACTCGAGGATTCGTTTCAGCCCTACAGGAAATACTGGATCTTTGATACAAACTCTGATTAGTACAGTTTCTGCTGAAACCAGCTCAGACTGACTTGAACTCTCTACTGACCTCAGAGTCTCCAGTCTACAGTGTGGACTCTCCACAAAATCACACAGCAGCTTCACTGCTGAATCCTGCAGATTGTTTCCTGTCAGCTCCAGCTCTCTCAGATGGGAGGAGTTGGACTTCAGAGCTGAGGCCAGAGAAGCACAGCTGATCTCTGTCAAACTACAGTAACTCAATCTGAACAAAGAATAAAAAGATACAACTTTAGAAGACAATGCTCCTGTTTGAAATCATTCAGCATAAGTTTTCTTTAACAAATATCTGTGGACATTTTGTACACAAGTTTTTGTGAGACTAAATTTAGTTAATGAGAAATGAAAATATGAACTATAAGAAATTCACAATTTATGGATATATGTTATGTATGAATATAATTAGAATCAGCTGTTAATTAAACATAAAAGATCTGCAATATTAACAGAGAGTTGAACTAACCCCAGAGTCTCCAGTCTACAGTGTGGACTCTCCAGAAAATCACACAGCAGCTTCACTCCTGAATCCTGCAGCTCGTTGTAGCTCAGCTCCAGCTCTCTCAGATGGGAGGGGCTGGACTTCAGAGCTGAGGCCAGAGAAGCACAGCTGATCTCTGACAAACTGCAGCCCCTCAATCTGAATGAAAAATAAAAGATGTAACACAAGAAGACAATTTTCTGTGTACAAGTTTAGAAAATTGAAACTCCAATCACCTGAAAAACTGTAAAATACATACATATATACAAACTCATGTTGTGCAGCCAAACACAAATAAAAATCTACAGAAATGAAATCAAGATTTAACTCAAGAATATGAATATTTGTTATTGTTTGATTCTTATAAATAGAGATTATCTATCTATCTATCTATCTATGTATCTATCTATCATCATTGTTTATTAAACAATACAATGTGGAATTTGAGATGAAAAAACGTGTTTAATGTTTAAGTGGTTCAGAGTGAATTATTCAGCGTAGACTTTTCTTGTTTAATGAAGATTTTAAATGTGTAGCTCAACACTGCTCAGTCAAAAAACTAAACCACTGAAAAGGAAAATCGATGTTATCATTAAGATACTCAGTGTGGATCAGTGTAATATCAGCCTGCAGTTTAGTGTCACCTCAACTTTCACATCATATTAATCTCAGCACAGAACTAAAGAATAATGTCTGACCTCAGAGTCTCCAGTCTACAGTGTGGACTCTCCAGAAAATCACACAGCCGCTTCACTCCTGAATCCTGCAGCTTGTTGTAGCTCAGATCCAGCTCTCTCAGATGGGAGGGGTTGGACTTCAGGGCTGGGACCAGAGAACCACAGCTGACGTCTGACAAACTGCAGCTCTCAAACCTGAATAAAGAATAAATGATGTAACTAAGAATGTTTTCATGATTGATTGATAATTCAGTGTTAAATCGTCTATTCTGAGCTGAATGTTTAAGAATGTGGAAGTTTAGAAAATGTAAACTCAAAACACCTGAATCCAAAAGCATGCAGTTAAAAATATTAAAAAAAAAATGTAAAAAAAAAAAGAGCTGTCATTAAGTTTAATGTCAACACAACACTAACAGTGATGGAAGCAGAGAAGAGTGATAGAAACACAGAGCAGTGTGACGCGCTATCGGACACCTCATCCAGACGCACATGCAGAGTCAGAGCAGGTGACACTTGTTTGTTTGTTGCTTGTGTTTGTTTTTGTCACTGACAGGCTCAGATTGTGATTTTAAGTGTCTGGCAACAATATGGAAAGGATCACGACAGTGAGAGACCTTATTTTAAAGAATAAGATATGTTTCATTTAGGCAGAAATAGCTGTTTAATTTCTCACACCAAACTAAGCAGACTCCTTTTGCATCATCGTCATGTTATTTCAAACTTTACAAAAACTAAATAGAACTTGCCAAAAATGTCTTGGTTCATCTTTCCACTGTACATATATAGTATATGTACAAAGCTGCTCTAATGGAGTCCTAGAATTAAAATATAT
Source organism: Lutjanus argentimaculatus (assembly GCA_034769285.1). Classification (NCBI taxonomy): domain Eukaryota; kingdom Metazoa; phylum Chordata; class Actinopteri; order Lutjaniformes; family Lutjanidae; genus Lutjanus; species Lutjanus argentimaculatus. Next base: position 438,634 of record JAWZSL010000050.1, read on the forward strand.
AGCTGGAAATGAACCTTCATTCATTCAACCTTTATTTTAACTCAGTACTACATTGAGGTAGAGATCTCATTCACAATGTAGATAGGTCCTCTTTAAAATACTCAGTGTGGAGATAATGTCAGTCCTCTGTCTGCAGTGTACTGTCACCTCTTCTTTTACATTATATTAATCTCAGCACAGAACTAAAGAATAATGTCTGACCCCAGAGTCTCCAGTCTACAGTGTGGACTCTCCAGAAATTCACACAGCAGCTTCACTCCTGAATCCTGCAGTTTGTTGTTACTCAGCTCCAGCTCTCTCAGATGGGAGGGGTTGGACTTCAGAGCTGAGGCCAGAGAAGCACAGCTGATCTCTGACAAACTGCAGAAATGCAATCTGTATAAAGAAAAAAAAAAAATGCAGATTTATTCATTTATAAATCAGATTTCCTCTAATCTTCAGTTTAATCTTTTCTGTTAAATTATTAGTGACTTTGTCATTGTGTTATTGTTGGTTCATCATCATGGCAGCCTTCTACACCTATTCATGTCAACACAGATTAATAACATGCTACTAATCTCAATCAAGTCTGTCCTACTTAAAGGTCTCATATTATGCCCCTTTCTGATAAGTTTTTATATGTCTCAGAGGTCCTCAAAACATGCTTTTGAAGTTTCTTTCATGAAAGACCACTCAGATCATACAGATCAGCAGGCCTCTAAATCCCTCTATTTCAGCCTCTCTAGAAACGAGCTGTTTCTGTGCCTGTAGCTTTAAATGCAAATGAGCTGTGACTAGTCGCGCCCCTCTCAGGAGGTGGGAGTGAGTTGAACCCTTGAACCAACCCTGATAATGTTTTACGCTGGACACGGATATGGCTGGTTTCAGACGTGCTGAAATTCAAACGTCTGATTTTGATCCAGAATGTGACACAGACAGAGGCTCCTGCAGAAGTTCAAACTCTGTGGATGCTGCAGGACATTTCTGATGGTAAGTCAACAATTTCGTTGTTTTGGTATGTTACAGTTAGTCGATGTGTGTGTTGGTACAGCACTAAAATGTAGCTCAGTAGCTAATGCTAAGTGTAACTCACTCCACTTGGTCATTATTGAGGGAAATTTTGGCGAATAAGACATATGACATTGTAATTTGTGCATGTAGTTAACCGTCATGTCTCCGGTGAGACACATTAGTATTCTTACCTGTGCAGGTGTTACGTGTCCCAATTACTAACATATTTTGATGATTACTGACAATAAATTATCTTTTGGTTTTGCAATATTCTCAGCAGAGATGCCTATCAAAACAGCGTCCTTTATGTAGCCATGTTTTTTAATAATACTGCACTTGTTTTGGTATTCATAAAATTTCAGTATCATCATTTGACATAATTTTATCATCAGTTTTCTGAGGTCGAGGCTGTGTGCAGTGGTTTGTAAACTACACTGTTATGTCTCCACATAACGTGCAACAGTTTACCTGTTACAAAGTTCCAACATTATGTATTTGAAATTTGGGCCAGAGAAGCACAGCTGATCTCTGACAAACTGCAGAAATTCTGGACTGGCAGACCGGGGTGGCAGTCCCTCTATTTAAGAAGGGGGACCGGAGGGTGTGCTCCAGCTATAGGGGGATCACACTCCTCAGGCTTTCACTGGGAAAGTCTATTGCAGGGTATTGGAGAGGAGAATTCGGCCGATAGTCGAACCTTGGATTCAGGAAGAACAATGCCTTTTTGTTCTGGTCGTGGAACACTGGACCAGCTCTATACCCTCCGCAGGGTGCTTTAGGGTTCATGAGAGTTTTACCCAAGCAGACAACATGTGTTTTGTGGACTTGGAGAAGGCATTCGACCGTGTCCCTCATGGCATTCTGTCGGAGGTGCTTTGGGAGTATGGAGTCCGGGGCCCTCTACTAAGGGCTGTACGGTCTCTGTATGACCGGAGCAGGAGCTTGGTTCGCATTGCCAGCAGTAAGTCAGACCTGTTCCCAGTGCATGTTGGACTCCAGCAGGGCTGCCTTTTGTCACCGGTTCTGTTCATTATTTTTATGGACAGAATTTATAGGTGCAGCCAGTGGCCGAAGGGAGTCTGGTTTGGGGACCACAGGATCTCATCTCTGCTTTTTGCAGATGATGTTGTCCTGTTGGCTCCTGGAACAAGGACCTTCAGCATGTACTGGGGTGGTTTGCAGCTGAGTGCGAAGCGGCTGGGATGAGAACCAGCACCTCTAAGACCAAGGCCATGGTTCTCCACCGGAAAAAGGTGGCTTGCTCCCTCCGGGTTGGAGGAGAGCTCCTGCCTCAAGTGGAGGAGGTTCATGTATCTTGGGGTCTTGTTCATGAGTGAGGACAAAGGATGGAGCGTGAGACGGATCGGTGCAGCGGCAGCAGTAATCCGGTCATTGTACCGGTCTGTTGTGGTGAAGAGGGAGCTGAGCCGAAAGGCGAAGCTGTCAATTTACCAGTCAATCTACATTCCTACCCTCACCTATGGTCATGAACTGTGGGTCATGACCGAAAGAACGAGATCTCGGATGCAAGCGGCTGAAATGAGTTTCCTCCGCAGGGTGGTGGGGTGCTCCCTTAGAGATGGGGTGAGGATCTCTGTCACCCGGGAGGAGCTCAGAGTAGAGCCGCTGCTCCTCCACGTCGAGAGGAGCCAGCTGAGGTGGCTCGGGCATCTATATCGGATGCCTCCTGGACGCCTCCCGGGGGAGGTGTTCCAGGCATGCCCCACTGGGAGGAGGGCCCGGGGAAGACCCAGGACATGCTGGAGGGACTATGTCACTTGGCTGGCCTGGGAACACCTCGGGATCCCCCTGGAAAACCTGGAAAAAGTGTTCAGGGAGAGGGAAGTCTGGGCATCCCTGTTTAGACTGCTATCTCCACGACCCGGCCCCGAATAAGTGGAAGAAGATGAGATGAGATGAGACCAACTGTTCAGCCATTTGAAGTGATCAACTTTAAAAAACTGGTTTTTAGATGTGTGCTCAAGATGTGTGTAATAGCGTTAATCTAACAAACAGAAAACAAATGCACCAGAATACAAGTTTGAATCTAGTCCATGTGAGGTGTGCAGAATGAAACACAGTCCATGAACCGACCTCAGAGTCTCCAGTCTACAGTTTGGACTCTCCAGTCCAGCCGATAACAGCTTCACTTGAGAATTCTGGAGTTTGTTGGAGTCCAGTTGCAGCTCTCTCAGATGGGAGGGGTTGGACTTCAGAGCTGAGGCCACAACTTCACACTGAGTCTCTGAGAGTCGACATTCAGACAGTCTGTGATTACAGATAATAGAAATTTTAAATACAATAAAATCAGAGAGTTTAGATCATAAATATTTGCCAAGTGAATGCCATAACGTGTCATGATGTATTCTTGGGGGGGCCCCTATAGCTCAGTTGGTAGAGCGCATGCCTCATGTACTGAGGCTCCTCTGCAGTGGCTGCCAGTTTGGACTCCCACCTATGACCCATTTGTTGCATGTCATCCACTCTTTCTCTACCCCCTTTTCTGTCATGTCTTCAGCTGCCCTATCAAATAAAGGCAAAAAGACCAAAAAATAATCTAAGAAAAAAAAAACAAAAACAAAAAACAAACAAACAAAACAAAACAAAAACAAATAATATACTCCTCAAATCAACTTTCAGTTCATCTTATATTACTGTTACATGTAGCAACTAGAAAGTGTGCCTTCAGTGTGCAGATCTCCACCAGGCCAAAGAAAACAACAGTAACAACTGAGCAATATGGTGGAATCCAGTGCATCTGCAGCCCAAAGTTAATGGTGCCCTCAATGAGGGAAAGTCATATTTTACCACTATGAAAATACAAGTGTGGAGAAGACCGGGGGGGAAGATGACAGACAGCTGCTGAGAGCCAGGTAGTTTTGGGGAAGAGAGCTAGGGACAGATGTGATGCCAATTAATTTACTGGAGGGAGGGGAACTCAGAGTTTATTTTTCAAACTTTTGGGATTCAAAAGACATATTTATCTTCACTCCTGCTTCTCAACCTGTCTGCAGTAGTGACTCACAAAAGAAGTTGCAGACCAAATTCACCAGTGAGATGACAGCTCTAAGTTTGTATTTTAAACTTTTGGAATTAAAAAGCGGATTTATCTTCACTCGTTTCTAAACCTGTCTGCAGCACCAACCAACATACGAGCTGACCTCGCTCTGCTGTTTACAATAAACTAATTAGTCTCTCTGTCCATGTTGGCAGCTGACTGCAGGAGTAATTTATTCACGAACGTACAGAGAGGAGGAGGGGAAGAAGTGAGACAGGAGGAACAAAAAAAAAGTTTCTCTGTTAAGTGCTGTCAGAGGCTCACAAACAACCTCACTGACAAACATACTACCGTAGAAGATTGGCACACCCCATCTTTAAACACTAGTAGAGCTTTACTATAATAGCTTCAGGTGGGGTGGTAGCTTTATGTTGCTTTATATTGTTGATCACATCTGTACACTACTTACACAGCTTTTCTGCTGTTCCTCACGGCTGGTATCAGTCTCAATTGCCCCTCCAATGATGTCTTGTACTTTCTTCAGGTCAAACTCATCCAGGACCTCCTCTGACATCTGCAGCATGTAGGCCAGAGCTGAGCAGTGGATCGCAGAGAGTTCCTTCTCTGATCTGTTCTCTGATTTCAGGAACTCTTGGATCTCTTGATGTACTGAGAGGTCGTTCATCTCCATCAGACAGTGGAAGATGTTGATGCTTCTGTCAGGAGAGATATCATAGCTGTTCTTCAACTTCAGGTTGTTGATGACTCTCTGGATAGTTTCTGGACTGTTGTTTGTCCGACCCAGCAGACCTCCTAAGAGTCTCTGGTTGGACTCCAGAGAGAGGCCATGAAGGAAGCGAACAAACAGGTCCAGGTGACCATTTTTACTTTTTAGGCATTTGTCCATGACTCTGCTCAGGAAGTCATCCAGGGTTGAATCAGTGTGTTTTCTCCCCAAGAAAGCTTCCAGAACCTCAATGTTCCTGTTGGTGTAACAGTGGAACATGTAGACTGCAGCCAAAAACTCCTGAACGCTCAGATGAACAAAGCAGTAGACTGTTTTCTGGAAGATCACACTCTCTCTTTTGAAGATCTCTGTACAAACTCCTGAGTACACCGAGGCCTCTGTGACATCCAGACCACACTGCTCCAGGTCTTCTTGGTAGAACATGATGTTTCCTTCCTCCAGCTGTTCAAACGCCAGCCTCCCCAGCTTCAGAAGAACTTCCCTGTCAGCCTCCGTCGGCTGCTGTGGACTTGTCTCATGTCCCTCATCATACTTCCCTTCTTCCTCTTTATCTGAACCATTATGAAGTGTGAGTACAGGTCAGTCAGGGTCTTGGGCAGCTCTCCTCTCTGCTCTGTAGTCAACATGTGCTCCAGAACTGTAGCAGTGATCCAGCAGAAGACTGGGATTCGACACATGATGTGGAGGCTCCTGGATGTCTTGATGTGTGAGATGATTCTGCTGGACAGATCTTCATCACTGGACCTCCTCCTGAAGTACTCCTCCTTCTGGGCGTCAGTGAAGCCTCGTACTTCTGTTACCCTGTCAACACATGAAGGAGGGATCTGATTGGCTGCTGCAGGTCGAGAAGTTATCCAGATGAGAGCTGAGGGAAGCAGATTCCCCTTGATGAGGTTTGTCAGCAGCATGTTGACTGATGACTTCTGTGTGACATCAGACACAACCTGACTGTTGTTGAAATCCAGTGAAAGTCTGCTTTCATCCAGGCCGTCAAAGATGAACAGAAGTTTACAGACAGCCAGCTTCTCTGCTGTGACCTTCTGTAATGTTGGATGGAAAACATGGAGCGCCTGAGAAGACTGTACTGCTCATCTTTGATCAAGTTCAGCTCCCTGAACGAAAGCAGAATCAGCGGGACTGACATCTTGGTTTTCCAAACCCTCTGCCCAGTCCAGAGTGAATTTTCTGCACTGAGAAGGTTTTTCCAACACCAGCGACGCCGTTTGTCAGAACCACTCTGATGTGTCTCTGTTGGTCAGGTAAGGCTTGAAAGATGTCGCAGCACTTGATTGGAGTGTCATGGAGGGTCTCCTTCTTGGAAGCTGTCTCCAGCTGTCTCACCTCATGTTGGGTATTAACCTCTTCACTCAGTCCCTCTGTGATGTAGAGCTCAGTGTAGATCCTGTTGAGGAGGGTTCTACTTCCTGTTTCATCAGTTCCTTCAGTCACACGTTCACATCTCCTCTTCAGACTGATCTTATGTTCATCTGAAACCTCCTGCTGCCAGCATCCACTAAAAAAGAGAAAAAATGTTATCCATAGCAGCATTAAATCAAAGGGGTTTCAGTTTCAGTCTCTACAAATGTGTTCCTGTTGCAGCACTTTGGGGCTATTTTTGTCCATATGTCAGTATGGTTTTCATTGGCCCATTTGTGATTAGATAACCTTATGGCTACAAAAATGCAGATGAAAGGTTTAGATATTAATTCAAATTGTACTCAGTACTCAACTAGACAAGGTTAGTCAGTAGAATGCAGATCCCTGTCAGGCAACAGATGGTGAAGCACCTATTGCAATGTCACCACAGTTGTCAAATGCAAACAGATATTTGCAAAGTTCCACAAACATTATACACATACATTATCCCTAGCTGAATCAAGATTTCAAACTGAAGCAGTTGTTGATCACTTGCAGGTCCTCGCAGCCAGTTAAGATTTTTTTTGCCAAGTACTGTTCTAACTTTCGGGACTAGCATCTGCAAAGACAAGATCCCTAGATTAAGTCTGCGATGCCAGGTGTCACGCCTAGGTCACCGCCTTTGCCTCAGTAGGGCTGCAATGGTATACCACTGCAACCCTAGCCTGCTGCATGGCTTGCAATTAACCCAACCCTAATACCTATGGCCTGCAGGCCCATAGGGCAGCAGCTCCATGTAGTTCTTTCGGGCTGTGTCTGGCTGAGCGCCATGGGTCAAGGCCCAATCACCAGACATTTGCTAGCAAGCTTCCCTCTCAGGTCAGCCTTCAGTGGAGCCCCGAGGTCCCTGTTGCAGATGAGGAACTGCAGCTCAGGGTCTTACTCACAAGTGAGGGCATAACAGAGTGCAAGATGGACAGATGGATAGGAGTGGCATCGGAACTAGTGCAGGCATAGAGAGAGGAGCTCGGACATCTGGAGGGAGCTCGCAGTAGAGCTGCTACTCCCTTTGCATTGAAAGGAGCTAGTTGAGGTGGTTCAGGTATCTGATCAGGATCCCTCCAGTACACCTCCTCTTGGATTTTTTCTGGGCATGTCTAACTGGAGACACTGGGGTAGACCCAGAACGAGCTGGAGGGATTAAATATCTTATCTAGCCTGGGAACACCTTGGGACCTCTCAGGAGGAGCTGGAAAATGTTGCTGGGGAATGGATCATCTGGACTACCAGCTTAGCCTGCTTCCACCGCAATCCGCTTCTGAATAAGTGGAAGCTGGCTGGCTGGCTGGCTGGCTGGATGGATGGATGGATGGTAATTAAGTAATTTTTGGGTACTTGGGTAGATTTTCTAGTCTGTACTTTTATCCTACAGATGCTGGTCCTGAGAGTTGGAATAGAACTTGGCAAAAAAAAAATCTTAACATGCTGCTATGACCTTCAGGTGATCAACCGCTGCTTCAGTCTTATTTGAAATCTTGTTTCAGCTGGGGATAATGTATGTGGAAGTCGTGTTAAAAGGATACTCCACCCCAACATGATAGTCCACTCAATATGTACTCACCCTATGCCAATGTGAGGATGGGTAAAAATCTCGGTTCACTAAACAATCCTGGAGTTTCAGCAGAAAACGGGGTTGCAGCCAAATCCAGTGCAATGGCAGTGAATGGAGACCACGGATAAAACGTTAAAAAAAGAACACAAAACAAACACAAAATGTCTCCATCCTGCTCGTGTGGTCTAATCCAAGTGTCCGTGAGCCGCGACATTAAAATTCAACCACAAAAGACACCATTTACACCATGTTTTAAGCCGAAATGTCAACTGTAGCAGGTAACAGGTAGGATGTAAACATGGCGTAGATCTCGCGATATTTTCACACGTGCATCCATTAAGAGATATATGAAGTCTTGCAATACATCAACGCAATGTTTACATGCTACCTGGGAGGCTACAGTTGACATTTCAGCTAAAAACATGGCGTAAATGGCGTCTTTTGTGGTTAAATTGTAATGTTGCGGCTCGCGGGGACACTTGGATTACACCACACAAGCAGGATGGAGACATTTTGTGTTTGTTTTGTGTTCTTTTTTTAACGTTTTATCCATGGTCACCATTCACTGCCATTGTACTGGATTTGGCTGCAACCCTGTTTTCTGTTGAAACTCCAGGATTGTTTTGTGAACTGAAGATCTTCACCCATCATCACATCGGCATAGAGGTGAGTACATACTGAGTGGATTATTATTCAGTGGTGGAATATCGCTTTAATGTTGGTAGATAGATGGATGGATAGATGATGCAAAGACAGGGGTCACTAATATGAAGTACAAATTTTGGGGGTTGTTTTTTTTTTCTCCAAGGAGAACACTTGACAAGTGATACAGAGCAGATCTGTATTCTGTAGCAGAAAAAAACATTAACTTTCAGTTTCTTAAAATGTAATAACATTTACAGTGATCTTAAATACTGAGCTGTGTGACACAATAAATGTATTAAAACAAGTCATGTTTTCACACATGAAGACATCAAGAGACAGATGTGCAGTCTTACTTTGTTCAGTGCTGCTCTGACTGGCTGTCTGCAGTCCAGGTCTTGTTCTGGACAGATTTCCACACTGGGGACAGGAGGAGTCTCCTGATTGAACCAGACTGGTCCCAGTATGATGTGATGCACTGTCTGCAGAACCAGTGTCCACAGCTGGTAGAGACTGGATCCTTCAGGATGTCCTGACACAAAACACAGCAGGACAGCTGCTCCTCCTCAGAAACATGACTCCTCTTCCTCTTTCTGTGAAGACATTTTCTTTATAATTAAAATGATAAAATAATAATGGTCTTCCCTGTTTTTGGAGTCACTTTGGGCAGATTAGCTTGAGTTAGTTAAGTCTGAACAGATGCTAAAAGTGTCCTGTGGAAGATCATCAGTCTAAAGTAAGAATTAAAGGGTTAACGTAAGAATATCAGGGTAAGACAATCAGGCAGAGTAGGACGAACCATGACTTTCTCCCTCTGGGATAAAAACTTGGTAACAGTGGCCCCGTGTGCAGTGCCTGATAAACGTCTTATTTCAAGATCAAACTGTACATTTTAGAGTCCAGGACACACCTGTGCAATAATCCCACTGTTTAATCAGCATCTCTACCTGCCACACCTGTCAGGTGGGTGGATTATCTTGGCAAAGAAGAAGTGCTGACTAACACAGATTTTAACAAATTTGTAAACAAAATTTGAGGGAAATAAACCTTTTCTGTGCACAGAAAAACTCTTTTTTCTCTTTTACTTCAATTCAACATGAAAAATGGGAGCAAAAACAAAAGTGATGCATTTATATTTTTGTTGAGTTGTTTCAGTCAGCAGCTGCCAGGCAGTCAGTCTGGGGCGTCTGTCTCAGTTCAACAGCCCTTGACTACTACAACTATGTTTGCTCCACCAGTCAACTATCAAATGAAGTCATACATGCAATTCAGATATTCTAAAAAAAGTGCAGTCATCCAAATCTACATTTTACCATTTCCTGCCCCTTTTTTTGACTTCAAATACCTTTTAGGCCTGGTCACACATGTGAGGCAGTGGCCATTGCCTGCCAAGACAAACTTATTTGGTTAAAGCTGTGACTCCGCCCCCTCAAAGTTCACCAAAGTTGAACTTGACGCTAAGAAAGGATGCAAATTATTGCCCATAAATGTCTGTTCTTGATCTTCAGGAACAATACATGCTGGAGAGATTTCTGAGCTCAAAGCTCTTTTTACTGATGATTCAAAGCTTTCAACTGCAAGTTCAGTTTTCTTCATTATATTCTATGCAAGTACTTAAAGAGTAAACTCAAACCACCAACACACATAATCAAGGTGATAATAACTTCTACAAATGACTTTTCCACCAAATGTTGCACAGTCATGATATGAACTGATTCAAGATGCATCTGAGAGGAGACAAGAGCTGATTTGAGTCAAACAAAAATAATAAGTGGACAAATATGAAAGAATGATGACTTCAACATCACAACAATATCTGAGTACTTTTTTGAAGAGTAAATTCTGACATAGAGGTTCTCTGGTGTTTTGCTACACAAATACCATCAATATTTTATGACTATTAGACATAAACTAAGATCTATCTTAGTTTGAAACAGCATCTGCACTAATATGAATATAAATCCTTGAACAGAACATTGTGTCTTCATCCTCAGTGCATCATCGTCCATCAGTTCAGTTTGCAGTAAAAACAGTCTCTTATGTCTGACGATGAGCAACATGCGCTTCATGCGTGCATGCAATAGTTTACCGAGGCTGCTGTGTGTATAAAGCAGATACCTGAGAGTACAAGCAGCTTCAGTTAGAAACTACAAGTACTGAGAGATGAACATTAAGAGACTTAAAGACGTTTTTCTCTCTGCTCTCCTGCACACAAGCTCAGTATCACAACACTCACTTGTTTGAGGAGGAGTAAAGGAGGCTCGATTTGGTCCATCTTAGGCGCAGCTGTTGTAATGTTCTAAAAGTTGTAATGGAAATGCAAATCAGCGTGACACAGCGTGACTCGGCATGGCCAAAAATGCCAGTGGAGCCCCATTTCAGTACTGACAGTACACACCAGAGACGTTGATTCTTTACTTTACATCCCTCCTCTCTTAACTCTCATGACGTGACTTTCAAATACATTTCTCCTTCAGTCAGCAGTCAACATGGACAGACAGACTAATTATCTTACTGTAAACAGCGCGGTCGGCTCATCTGTGGTCACTGCTGCACACAGGTTTACAAGCAAATGTGAAAATAAAGCTGCCTCTTAATCCCAAAAGTAAAAAAAAAAAAAAAAATGCTGAGCTCTCGCCTGACCGGTCCACCGGTTTGCGATTTCTCTGTGGGTCACTGCTGCAGAGATAAATCTGCTTTTTAATCCCTAAAGTTTGAAACATGCTCTCTGAGCTCCCCTCCTGTCAATAAAGGAGTCAGAACCAGAGCACTCCAGTGTTTGTTCCTCCAGAAGCTCCAGTCTGCCTCTGACCCTCTCATCCAGAGCTCCCCAACTCTGAGCAGCTGTCTTTTGGCTTTATATCTCAGCTCCGCCTGGTCCTGTCAGCCCTCGGTAAAGTTCCGCGATACACGTCAATGAACACAACTGAAGCTGAAGTCAAAAGTAACCAGCTGAGCTGACTCCTGGTAACTCCTGGGCTGAACATGTTGCTAATTAGACTGACACTTTTTAAGTTTCCCTTTTTGATAATTCCATTTTACAGCAACTTTTCCTGCAGGAGTTCTGACATTGACTCAGGATCTCACTGAAGGAACATGCACACACAGCTGTACTAGAAGAACAGCCAATAGGAACGCTCAGTCTGAAATGACCTGTGAATGGTCGATGTCTACCGTCAGGGACCAGATTCCCATATTTCCCAATATGCTGAAAGGTTATTATGAAATTATTTCTCAGTGATACCGAAACAATGTTGCCTACCCTGCTTCAAGTTAGGGATTGCACTTTAGTGATCAATTCATTAAACAAACACAAAATCAACAAAAACAACAAAAATACATGTCAGGTAAATGAAAAAGAGTCATAAATGAGTTTGTATCAGTTCTCTTACTTTGTGTCTGAGGGTCCAGGTTCATTACTGAAGACTGGAGGAATTAAATCTTTGGACCAGTCACTCTTCAGAGACGGACACCTGGACACCGGAGACTCTGCTCTCTGTCTGTTGGACTGAACTCTGCAAATATCAACATGTTTTCATTTATTTTCATTTATTATTAAAAATATGAAATTAATCATTTAATTAAATTAAACATTATACATATAATGAACAATAAATCTAAAATAAAATATTCTTGATTTGTCTCTCAACTTCTCTGCGTGACTTCACACGGCCCTGCACTCTCATGCCCTTATATGGGCATCAGTGGGGTGTTTTCCTGAACTTATCAGGAACAACTGGTACTTAAAAGGACGATGGCCTTAATCAGTACAGGAACATTATACATATAATGAACAATAAATATAAAATAAAATACAAATATATATGTATGATTTTGGTGCAGTGACTTATGGGTAATCTTGCTTGTCAACTTCATGTACAGTGAAGACCTGTTTCTCACTTCGTCCCGACACGGTTCCTTTTGAACTGAATATTTTTGCTGCCTGTGGTTTAGAATCTCACTTTACTTGTCTGATCACCCTGTGCAGTCACTCCACACTCAACTATGAGGTGATTAGAACACAGGCCCAGTATCAGTGCTCTTACTTGGTGTCTGAGGCTCCAACTTCCTCTTCTTCCTCACAATCACTCATCTTCCTGACTGCATCAGTCTGAGAGATAAAACAATAACACTGACTGTGACGCACATACACACAGACACACACAGTACACAGTATAATAAAACCAGCCACTCTACATGTCACTTTTTTATAATCCTGTGCCTCTTACAGCAGGTTTAATACTAATATATAATATAGGTTTAGTATTATTCTGTAAATTAGTTGTAAAAACACTCACTCTGCCGTAGCCGTCAGTTTTCCTCCTTCTGTTCAGCTGAGTCAAAATGGAGTCTGAGCTGATCTGAACACTTTCACTTTCAGGTTCCCTCCCTGTTCTCATGTACCTGGATCACACAGTCGGTGTTACTCCTCCCCTCTCCAGCCCTCCTCAGCCCTCAGGAACTTTACAGGAGTTCCTGTAAATGGAGAACTCACACAGATCAGCTTTTTAACATGTTTGTGAGAATCTCTCCTGGCATGAGCAGACTGAAAAAAATGAGTTTGGTTAAAAAAAAAAAAGTACATAATTTAATCTTTATGTTTAAATCATGTAAGTAAATCTATTTTATTCACTACTTAGGTGCTTTTTTTTCTGTAATGTTTTCTTTTACAGAGTTACAGGAACTAAAACATTGTTGACCATCAGCTCCTTCATACTCGTCAGGATCATGGAACTTTCTGCAGGACAGGAGACCCTCCGACGTTCAGCTCAGGACCCTCTCACATCTTCATCCTGTCACCAAACTCTTCTGACTTTACAAAAACCTTTTCAATGATTCATCACTTCATCTATAACAGTCTGCTGTGGCAGCTCAGACACTAGACACTTTATTCTAGCTGATTTAGCTGCCTGGAACAAAGTATTTTTGTTTTTTTTTCATCATTTATAACACTTTTAATAATTATTTTTTATTATTTTTCTAAGCATAATGGTCTTTTAAAATAATTGACTTAACAGTATAATGGTTTATACCTCACATTTAATCTTGAAAGAAGCATCATCATTTAAAAATGAAATGAAAAAGCTAACAGGTTTCAGTGGATATCTTTTTTTTCTGTTTTCATGTGTATTAATCTCTGAGGTTGTCCAGGACGGCATCAGACGTGGGGCAGCTGAACGGGACCTGGGTGCCTCAGAGGGAGTTAATCTGTAAATAAATGATAAAAACAGAACCACTGTAGTGACTATTTGGGGTTTAAATAAAGGAACGTTCAGTCTATACTACAAAATACTAATACTAATACTAAACACTTCAGTACCACTTTATAAACACATGGACATGTTGAAGAACAGAACACTCATTTATTAAAATAATCACCTTCTGTTGGGTTTTATGCTCTGGTGTTTGAACGTGTCAGCATGTTTCATGGTTTTACAGCTACAACTTTTAGATGAAAAAAAAACTTACCTTCTGATTCTGAGATGCTGAGGAGATGAAACGTTTAATTTTTGATTTGTCTCTCAACTTCCCTGTGTTTGACTTCACACGGCCCTGCAGTCTCATGCCCTTATATGGGCATCAGTGGGGTGTTTTCAATGACCTTCATCAGTACAGCTCAAGAAGACCTCCATGATTTGGACTTTTCTTAAGAACAAATTTAAGAGAAACTGACGAAAATGTTGGTGAATGAAGCCGAGTGAATCTAAGTCTTAGTTACACTTTGATTACCAAAACCCAGGCTTGGATAGTAATGGATTACATGTAACAGGATTACATAATCTGGATTTTTTTTTTTTTAAAGGTAACTGTATTCCATTACAGTTACAGATAAAAAAGATGTTATCAGATTACATATTACAGAAAAAATGGAATTATAGAAGGATGAGAATTTTAAAATAATGATATAATACCATGCACAGCACACAGCTATGTCATAATCATGGTTACACTGGGGGGAAATTTTGACATTTTTGTGTTTAAATCAATCATAAATAAATATATTGTGCACGAAACAGCTGGACAAACTGTTTGCCTAACGACGAGCTGCAATGATTAATTGATTATTAAATTAATCTGCATCCATTTTGATGATCAATTAATCATTTTGAGTCATTTTTAAAGTCAAAACGATCTGATTTCAGCTTCTTAAATGTGAATATTTTCTGGTTTCTTTACTCCTCTCTGACAGTAAAATGAATATTTTTTGGCTTGTGGACAAAACAAGACATTTGAGGATGTCGTCTTGGACTGATGATGAAAATAATCATTAGTTGCAGCTCAACACTATTTGAAACTAAACAATTTCACCATATTTTATGTTGAGAGAATTGAAAAGTAACATAAAGTAATCAAACTACATTGCTTTAATATTGCGAGACTAAAAAATAAATTAAGAAATAAATAACTTACCTGAGGTTTAATTTTCATTCTTTCACTTCTTGTGAAAGAATCACGACTACCTGTTAAACCCTGAATAAAAGCTTGCTGTGTGTCACTTGTGTCCTTTTTGACTGAAGAGACAACAACAAACGTTGCAACAAACACAGTTTGTTTCTTTATTGAGTGAAATGAAATCCAGACAGGTGACTTTTCAGAGGTCACGACACCACAAACACCTTAGCATCACAAGTTCGCATGTTTCTGCGAGATCTTCTGCACCAAGAGCTTTGGCAACTTCATTTAGAAACTGAAAATTAAATTTAAACGTAACACAAAAAAAAAAGGAGGGAGGGGTGAAAGTCAGAACTAATGAGAAACAGTTGGTGGTGATGACGTTCTGTCAGTTCTAGTAAAACGAGGGAAGGCTCAAACAGAGGCCAGGGAAACTGGAAACATTTCAACCTCAGTTAAAATTAGTTAACGTTGTGTGTTTAAATTACAACTTTCATGCCTGATCCGTTCTTCTACCCGCTACTGACATTCCTTCAAGGCCACCTTTTATGGAAACCCACTTACAACAGCAAGAGAGAAACATATTCCCATAGTAAGTCATAAATTATAGACAAAGAAGTCATAATTATGAGGTTAAAAAAAAAAAAAGATGAAAAGTCATAACTATGAGAAAAAAGAAAAAAAAATGAGTTTAAATTATGAGATAAAAAGTTAAAATGATGAGATTAAAGAGGTTGACATTAATTTTAACTTTTTATCTCACAATTATTTTTTATCTCATAATTTTGACTTTTCAACCAATAATTATGAGGTTTTTTTCTAATAATCTCCACTTCTTATGGGATATTTTTTTCTTTTACTGGAGGAAATGGGGTTCCATAACCTTTTCTCTCAACAACAGAAAAAAACCTCTTTACCTTATTATTTCCTTATGATATTATAATAATATTTAACTTTTTTTAAGTGTACATCATCTCAGCCATGTGTGACATCTTCTTGGGGATGTAGAGATAATACTCCATGTAGCCAGAAAGGTCCTCTATTGTGATGTCATCGACGTAGGCGCGCGCCTGCTCCGAGCACGAGCGAGGGGAGCCCGACGACAGTGACGAAGGTGATGAAGCTGTGGCAGCGGTACTGTTGGCGCTGAGAGTTCTGGGGGGGTCCTCGTGGCTCGGCAGGCTCCTCTCGCACTCTGAGATGACACTGCGGAGCCCCGTGAAGGAGTACACCTCCACGCCGGCCCAGCCCTGATGATTGGACTGGCACTGGCACTGGGATTTGGCCCCCTGACTGCTCTCTTCCTGGGAATCTGAGCTCTTTCTCCAGACGCAGGAGCAGGGAACGTGGGGGCCTTCTGCCGAGCCGCCGCTGCTGTGGAGCTCTGATAAAGCTCGGAAGTCGGCGGCGTCCGCAGGTCCAGATATCCGAGGTGCTCCTGCTCCAGACTCTGCTCGGTCACAGGCACTTTTCTCTGGGCACTCTCCTCGCTCGACTGGGCATCTCCATCCTGCCCGGCTGGT
Organism: Lutjanus argentimaculatus; assembly: GCA_034769285.1. Lineage (NCBI taxonomy): Eukaryota > Metazoa > Chordata > Actinopteri > Lutjaniformes > Lutjanidae > Lutjanus > Lutjanus argentimaculatus. The sequence continues at coordinate 454,896 of JAWZSL010000050.1, forward strand.
GTCGCAGCAGCTGTAGTGATACCAGCAGGGATCTCTTGTGAGGAAACCACGGCTCCGATATGTGTCTCATACCCGGCACAAGATCCAAAAACCAGAGGGGAGATGTGGCCGGGGGCAGCTGAAGAGGAGAGCTCTTTCTGGGCCGGGGAAGCCACAGAGGAGGCTGTTCTCCCATCAACTGCAGGCGAGGCTCCGCAGGCTCCGGCACGACCAGACGCTGGTGCTTCAGGCAGCCAGTCGGGGTCGACAGTGCAGAGGCTGCAGCCGTGCTGCAGTAGGTGAACTTTGGAGGGTGGAGGATGGGGGACTTGGACCTGCGACGCCGCTGGGTTCTGGATGCTCCTCGAGAAGTTTTCCTCATGCAGCTAAAGATGAAGAGAGAGATAATGAGGGAGAAAGAGGAGAGAGATGATGATGGGGAAAAACATGAAACATTATGTGGTTATCATCTTAAAAAAAAAAAAAATGAGTCTGTGGTAATCAGGTAATCAGACTACATCTACATCAGACATCTAACTTATAAACACAACCTAAATACTAGTATGGTATTTTCATGTAAAAACTCACAGTAGCTTTTCTGCCCAAAGTGAAACATCAGAACAACATAAAAACTCTGTTAGCAACAAACCAGAATCAGAGCTGACATGATGAGTGCGAAAGAGACCAGCTGACTCAATCATTATAGTCCCAGTCTGAAATAAACTTCATATCTCACCAACCAAATGGCTGATAAAATTCTACCTGCCAAACTTTTTTTAACCACCCAAAATATAAAATGTATACATACAGCCTTTTTGTGTCACACATCACTCATACATAATAACTGGGATTGAGTATCATTCACAGTTGATCTGATATGGTTCAAATGTGAACGGTGGTGAAGAAAATCCCTCTCTGCTCGGTCTGTTTCACCTCAAAAACCTGCACCAGCTCTGCATGTTGGACAGCGATGTCTTTCCTCAGAGATGATGGTGCAGCAGAGAGGCGTCTCTCCACATGGATAAAACACACAGTGAAACACTCCGCCTCCCCTTCATTTTGTTATTTTCATACAGGCAGGAGACTGTATGATGCTTTCAAAATGATTCATACATTAATTAATGCAGTTAACCTTTTTAAAATAAAAAGGCTGCAGACAATTTCAATACCATTTATGTTTCATATTATGTTTGAGGGAAACTGGACCAAAACACCCTAAATGTAACATGTGCATCACGTTTACTTCTAAATGATGATACTTCTTGAGTTTTGAGGATGGCTGAACGTGACCAGCTGCAGATCCAATCCAATCAGCATCCCATGGCTTAAAGATTGAGATTTTGATGCACTGAGAATCATTTAATCATCACATCGTAGCCCTCTGAATCATAATCTAATCGAATCATGAGGTACCCAGAGAGTCCCACCCCTTGTGTCGGGTGGCTTCCGAAATTTACACGTCAAATGAAAAAGTTTAGCAGATGTTCATTTCATTTTAGATTCTGATTATAGTCATAACGTCATTGATAAAATCTAATACAAGTTAATGACAACAGCTGTATGACTGACTGTATCAATATTTAAAATGAGTGATCACAGAGAAAGTTAGACTTCAGACATTTTGGTTTAATTACACTGACTGACAATCTTTGGATGATGTGAAGCATCCATATTTGTCAACAGAACAAAACCGTCTTTGTTTGTCTTTCCACTCTACTGCCTCTGATGCTGCCTAAACTGCTGGTACTGGTATCAACAAGTATCAGTTACGTGTATGTAATGATCAGAAAACACATTATTTATTGACCCCAAAAACAGGTATTTTTTAGATGGTTTTGATGCATTGGTATCAGATCGGTACTCTATTGGGCGATATGCAAAGTTCAGGTATTGGAAAAGAAAAAACTAGATTGGAACACCTGTACTTGTTTTGTTGAAATAAAACCTTAATTCAAAGAGCGAGGGGGAGGTCGGACATCAGAGAAGCAGTGAATTAAGTAAATTAAGGGTTTATTTTGACCAAAGCAGAGTTGGTGATCGCTGAAGCAGTGGAAAGATGGTTGTGGTAAGTCTTACTTTGTTTCTGTCGGGAGTGAATGAAGTGTGTTTTACGATGATAAAATGACTGAGTCTGGTGGTTTTGATAAGAGTAATAACTTGTCTGTTTCATGTTATATCTAACTCTTTCATAAAAAGCTCTTTCTCTGTAGGGGTTCTTTCCATAAAGTTGTCAGTCTGAGCCTGTCACTGACAAAACAAGCAGTTTTAGTGGACGGTGCAAAATTTCCCATAAGGATTAGACTGCAGCCTGTTTTACTGCTGCCAGCTGCAGCAGTTTTGCTTAAAGGGATAGTTCATCAAAAAAATGAAAATGCAGCCATTATTTACCCACTCTCATGCTGATTAAAGGTCAGGTTTGGTTTTTCAGTCCACAAAACACTGCTGGAGTTTCACAGGAAAACTGCGCTGCAGAATCTCCCAAACAATTGAAGTGAATGGTGACCAGTTTTCAAACGTAAAAAAACAACAGAAATAATTTGCCTCAAGGCTTCTTAGTAATCGAGTTACTCGAGGAATCGTTTCAGCCTTAACCTCGACCTACCCGTGCCAGTTATCCTTCGGGCAGCTGAGTTTGGGCTTCGCTCCGCTGGTGTCCAGACAAGCGCGTGATGCTACTCTGGGAGCCAACGCCTCCGAAACACTCACAGCTCCGGGTAAACTGGAAGGAAGAGACAAACAGGGAAACTTTTAGGAACTTTATCCTGTGCCAGTTACTACCCATCAAGCCCTCAGCATCAAAACACACCCACACGAACCTCTTAAAATCAACACTAAATATTACCATGAACTGACCGAGCCAGCTGAACTTTCAATATTAAGTTCAAGTTTACATATTGATGAATCCACTGACAGCCGGTCCAGTGGAGGGAGAGGTGTTTGGGGTGTTTGGGTTTTTTGTCATCAGTCGCTCTTCAGCAAGTCAGAGATCAGTTACAACACAAACTTAAGAAAAAAATATCATTAACGTCACACTTTTGTCTGGCTTCCACGGTGTGTGGTCATGAAAAAGTTGTGTAACCAATTAAACCGAGCAGGAATTACTTGCTAGTTTATAATTTAAATAATAAAACATCATCATCACTTCTTGCATTGATCACTGTGAATTTGGAAAGTCTGCCAGGAAACATAAGAGAGCACAAAGCTACCAAGAGATGTGCAGAGTGGCAGCTCTTCATCGGCCCCGTTGGCAGACTGGTTGGTAAGTAGCAGCGCCTGGTCACCAGTTGGTCACCAGTTGCATAACTGATTACATGGGGCAGAAGTATTTAGCTTTTACTCCTACTACTTTTTTTTCCAAAGTTGAAAGCTGATAACGGCACAGAACAGAAAAGACGTCTGATGTCGAGTAAAACTGAACTACAGGCGAGTCAGTCCGTTGTGCTGCTCGGCTTGCTGAGGACGTATTAACGGATCAGAGGAGCAGACCTTTTTGCAGCGCTGAGTGCTGTGGAGAGACGTCTGTCTATGTGAGACTACCTAGATTACAACCTTCGAGGTGCACCTCCAGTCATGTTTTAAACAATAAATATAAAATGCTCTGCAAGAAGTAAGAAATTGTGTCCGATATATATTTTTTGGAAAATACTTGTTAAAATGGTTTACACGTATCTCTACACTTTGTCTTCATTTAGTATTCAAGGATTCATAAATATGCGAATAGTCTCTGCACTTAAAAAGTGTAATTATTCACTTTCATTACATTTTACACAGACCTCCTACAATGCTGCTGTAAAGAAAACCTGTCATTACGCTGGCTTTGCCTCTTTAAACTGAACCAAAAATGCCGTCATGTTGCCACTTTTACCATGTCAGTGTTCTAAAGGCAAAAGAGGCGTAGCGTCTAGTGTGGCTCCCCCCGTGCCAGCTCATCCACTCTTTACATGTGAATTTGACTTAGTTACTACCTCTGCTGCCTGATTAAAAGTGGAAAAACAATGCCCCCATTCTGTGTTTGTTTGTGTGTTTTATACAGAATGGTGAGGTGGAATAGTAGCACAACATTCCTGCCTTGAACAAGATGGGTAGAAGGGGCTACAGTTTTATGTAAAAGTTTACAATGACGCTACCATGGAGTGATTGCAGCTTGGCTACTTCAGCCTACAACCCAGATTAGTCATTAATTAGCCACTGATGGCACCTTAAAACAACATGTAATAACAAACTCAAAGACAAACTTTGCACAATAAAGAGTAGGTCACTAGTTCAGCGACTTTGACTGAGGAGAATAAAACCACTTCCTAACATGGACTCATAACTTAAGTGGAGGGGTAATGTTGTCAGAGTGACTTATATCCATCATAATGACACCAGCCAGTGTGAACAGTATGTGACAAACAACAAACTAGCATTTCCCACATATAATAACAGCGTCAGAAAACACGAGTGAAGAAGCCGGTGGTTCAGTTTGGTGTCATTTACCTCTCAGCATCAACCCTCAGCTTCTTAAAGGCCGTCTGCAGGGTTTCCTCTTCACAGTCCTTCCCTCCTGCCTCCATGGTGGGAGGAGGCCGCTCTGACCAGCCACCCAGCTAAAACACAAACACACAGCGGTCAGATTCATCACTGAAGAAATATGGATTATCACACAGCTGTGAGTGAGACCGTCAAAAGTATCAATACTTTTTCAATACCACATAACAATACAATATCTGATGATTAGAGCAAAAGTACCAAAGCTATAAAAAGAAAGTGCTTATTGAAAACCTCAGTTCAGTTTGGTTCAGTGTTCAGTGACTTTTTGTAGCCAGTTGCTAATTTAAAAAAGAAAAGTATCCCATTTTGTGTGCCTCGGACTTGTATTTCTTTTTTTCACGGTAATGAAAGAGGTATGGAGTATTGTTGTTTAAATACCAATAATGTATCGACTAGGGCCTGACCAGTTCTGGAATTTTGGAATTGATGCCAATACCGATATTAGGGAGTTAAAAAAAAATCTGATATCAATAAATCAATATACCAACCAATATTCTTTATACAGAATATAATATACACAATATATTTTTGCAATGATCATGCAAAAGTGGTGAACACAATAAAGATATTTAATGGAGGAAGGATATTTTACTACGAATACGAATACGAATACGAAATACTTTATTGATCCCCAAGGGGAAATTCATTTGTCTGTAGTCTCATCTATTTGTATAAGAATTATAGAGTCTAATGGCAGTTGGTATGAAAGATCTTCTGTATCTCTCTGTCCTATGCCTGCAACTAGCCTAGGCCTGCAACTAACGATTATTTTCATTATCGATTAAACTGTCAATCATCTTCTCATTTAATCTATTTATTAGTCCTGTCACAATCTTGTCGGTTGAAAAATAGGTCCAAACATGCAGAGCACACTGACACATGTCCATGTGCTGCAAATGTTTGGACTTATTTTTCAAGTCTCTCCCATAACGATCACTTTCTCCATTAAATCAATTAGTTGTTTAATTGTTCAAAAAATGTCAGAAAATGGTGCAAATGTTGATCATGTCCAAAATGACATCCTCAAATGTCTTGTTTTGTCCAAAACTCAAAGATATTCAGAAACTCGAAGATATTCAGTTTAAAGAAACCAGAAAATATTCACATTTAAAAAGCTGAAATCTGACAAATTTGACTTTTTTCCTTAGAAAAATGACACAAAATGATGAATCAATTGTCAAAATAGTTGTTTTTTACTTTCAATAATGCAGCCAAAGTTCTACATTAATGTTTTAGGAGCAGATATCTACTGTGCCCAAAGTAAATTATAACTAATGCAACAATATTGTAGGGATGACTATTGGCGATTTGTCAAAATTTTAACACAATGAGATTTTCTGATAGATAATTATCAATTATGTGGATATAATGACGATGTAGGTACAGGGAAATAATAGAACAGACAGAATAGACTGCTTAAGTTCAGAAAATTACATCACTTCACTGTAATTTCACTTTAAAACCAGGAAAAGACAACACTCCTGCCATATCATGATATAATGATACAACATGTTTATCACAATATCTGTTAACTGGCATGAGACTGAGTAGAGAATGACTTTTGATTGAATTAATTTTCATTTTAGGAGTAATTACTTCTTTAAAGCTGTAGTCTCAGACAGGAAGACTTAACAGGTAGACACAAAAACTGTGATTTCCAGTGAGCAAAGTACAATAAAATAGTCAGAACAATGTGACATGTTGTTGCCAAAGTCACTGCCAGTTGTGTAAAGCAGGCATCATTTGAATGTAAAGCTGATGGTGACACACAGAAAAAAAAACACAAAACTAGGTGTGTGTTTTAGTCTGTAGCTAGTTTAGATTATTTGAATTTAACATGTATCTATATAACCTTATAGAAATATTACAATAATAATATTATGACCACAGAGTTACTCTATAATCCCTCAACAAAAACCACTGCCTGTAAACACAGGATTCCCACCCTGCTAATGCTAAGCTAACTGACTTTAGCTGCTAAGCTAACTGACTCTCTGACAGTTTGGAGCCGTTAATGAACCGTCTGAACTCCGGGGCTGATACTCACGGTTCAGGATGTGTTGGTCGCAGTAAAGAGAGATGTTCCCAGGGCATAAAGGGTGTTTCCTTCACCACAGGCCCTCTGACGTTGACTAGCCAGCGAGGCTAGCGACAGCCGAGGCGAGCTAAAGGGGGCTGAGTGGCTAGCTGCGGCTAGCTTCAAAGGCTAGCTCCGTGTGTCTCCGTGAAAACACGACCTGTTCCTTTAGTAAAACACGGCGCATGGAGGTCTCGAACCCGGACCACGAAGTCACTCCCGGATAAATACAGATTTATCAATAAGAGCAGAGACGAGCAGGTTCAGAGACGTCGAGGCCGAGCAGCGTTTCTTTCTTCACCTTGTTTACAGTCCGACAGTCGCAGTGACTCTGCAACAACGCGCAGCCGCTGACGTCAGCATCAGTGTCTATGGTAACTCCAGACCCGCGAAAGATCTCGCGAGAGTTGCCATTTTAATCCAAATTCTTAACTTTTCCGAACCTGAACCAAGTAGGTCTGTTCCTAGGCTTACGTAGATATTATCCACAGCGTTTGTCACATCATAAAAATTAATTCGTTCGGACAATGAAGAAAAACGCCTACAAATCTCGCGGGAGCTTCACAGATCTTGGGTTCCCTTCTACATACGATGAAGAAACTCATCCTGACGTCACTGGCTGCTGTTTGTACCCTTTAATTTTTAAAAAAAAGGATCAAACTTTACCATCGTAACATAACATACCAGTCAAATTGAACACGGCTCCATTTATAACACTGTATGGTCTTCATGCTGATGTCTCTGACTCAGTTTGTAGGCCAAGGGCACGAGGTAGACAGTGTTACGTCACTGTTATATAACAGACATCCAGACAGGCCGGTGCTGCTGCTGCAGCTGCTGCTGCTGCTGCTGCTGCTGGAGAACAAAGCTCTGCACAGAAGATTAGGTCCATATGAGAACCTCTCCCTCCTCTCAGAGGCACAGAGCCAACCCATTATATTCAGGGCGTAAATCAGTGGTGGAGAGAGTACTGAAAATCTGTACTCGAGTACAAGTACTGTTACATTATTAAAATATTACTCAGTTACAAAAAGTACTGCCGTTACGAAACTACTTAAAGTGCAAAGTACTCTACTGAAAACTACTCAGAGTAATAGTTACTTTTTAAGTGTTAATGTTAAATAAATTATCAGCAGCAGCTGTTTCTCCAAATCTCCAGTCTAAAATCCTCCAAACTCCTCCTGTCTGCTCTGGTCAGTACTCACAGTCACCTCTACAAATTTGATGCATTTTCTTCAACCAATAATTGAAAACGCTCACAATCGATTAATTGATTAATCATTGATAATTTGTAGTAATTTTCTCATTTTATTTTTTTCTGTTTTTTGGTCTTTTTTCTCATTCTTAGTTTCCTCATTGAAGAAACGACTCTGCAGACAAAACAATGTCCACTGAGGTGCAATTACAGCCATTTCCAAATTATTGATTAAATATTGATTACTACATTTTTAATTGGTGGAATTATTAACAGCAATTAATTGATCAATAATTCATTAATGATCAATCCTCACTCACTTTTTGTTTTTTAGTTTGTTAGTGTCTTTTTTGTGTGTGTGTGTGTGTGTGTGATTTTGGATTTCATTGGCTCGTTTGTGATCAGACCTGATTGGTTACAAAAATTGCAGATGAAAGGTTTGAATATTATTTCAAATTGATTTTAAAACTAACTAAGTAGATTAGATCATACACAAGTTAAAGTAGCCTACACATGAATGCATCAATAATTAGAATCCAAAAATAAAATAGCCTTATTCTTTTGTACTTTTACTTAAGAAAGACTTTGAATGTAGATATTTTACTTGTAATAGAGTATTTCTACAATAAGTAAAAGTTCTGAGCTCCTTCCACCTGTTGCAATTAGTGAACTCTTTCCCAGCTTACTTTCATTTCCTTATTTCCAACTGGGATCAGAATTTTTCTTTATTTCTCCTGATTTCTGATTAAATTTCACACCTTTTTTCCCCTGTACTCTTTCACAACCTGTTTCTGGTACTGTAATGTTTAAAAGTCCTGCAATGCTGAAGGTCTACTGTTTCCAACTGAACAACATGGCTACACTAAACCAGACAAAGAAGACATTTTAAAGGAAAGCGGCATGTATTTGGCAAAGTCTGCTACGTCAATTTTCTTTTAAGGGCAGGACAAAAAATAAATAAGTGAAAGAAAACTAATGAATATTAGTTTATACAAGAGATGTTACACAAGATGATGTCAGAGAATACAGAATACAATACAGAATACGATGAAAGAATACAGAATAAGTCGCCCGACTTATTCTGTATTCTTTCATGAGAGTTAAAACTGAAATCAAAAGCATCTATTACAAAAATGATCTTTCAGTGCACTCGATTTAGTTATTTTCATTCCTTCTCACCAGAATGCAGGAAACAAAGTCTCTGAAACTCTTTTTTTTTTTTTAGATCCTCCCTATTTTGAGATTTCAAGGTTTGCAAGTATACCAGTTTATTATTTCTGTCTGCTGTGTGGCAGAGCAGAACATGATCTGAACAGACCTACAAAGGAGCCCAAAGAAGTCAAAGGGCAAAACCATGGAATGTGCAGATATTTGTAATTAATACCAATTACCCTGTTTTTCCAAAGAGCTGTATTAAAGGGGAACAACATTTGGGTAAAGAGACACACTTTCTCCTCTAACTTGCGAGAATTTAGAGCAATACAGAAACCAGGCAACAGCGCCATCAAGTGGTAATACAGGAAAACAGCAATGCATAAAACAAGGAAAATAAATAAGTAACAGGAAGAACTTATTTAGTTTACATGATAACTGCGGTATTGCAGCCTGATTGACAGTTTCTCTCTACTGCACTTTTATTTCCTTTGTGGATTTTGGGGCAACTTGCAACTTATTCCTGCACCGTAACTGTATTTCTGCCCTGTTGTCTTTGTATTTAGTTTTATTTTTAACAAGCTTTCAGATCTCATTTTATTCTATCTTGATGGATTTTTTTTTTCATTTTTTACTGCTTTTGTTTTTGACTCTTATTCTAATGCTTTAGTTTGACCAAGTAAAGAACTTTGCACTGCCTCTGTGTTTGCCTTCTATATAAATTAATCTACCTTGTCTTTCATAACAAGCTGTGGAAGCTTGTGCATCTGTGGATCTACACTGGTCTTCTTTTGCATTTGTTTTACCTTACACTACCTAGCCTGCTGCACATACATAGGCCTATATATTTGTTGTGTGTATATGTATATATCTTCTGTGTAAAAACAATTTAGCCTAGTTGTCCTTTCATGCCTTTTGTGCAACTTTTATATATTTTGCTCGTGTTTAAATTATATTGTTATTGTTTGATTTCTTTTATTCTAATCTAGAAAATATTTTAATATTGGTTTATATATGTTTGTGTGTGTAGTGCTCTGGAGGGGCTACAGCTACATTTCATCACAATCCTGTATTGTATAATGATAATCAAGCTGAACCATAAAACCTTAAAACGTTTCTTAACTATATTTGAAGCACCTTCTTCCTCCTATTCATTTTTTTTCATTTTCTGTCTTTCTTTCTTTCTTCTTATTTTTCTCAGCCAAAAGTGTTTGTGTGGTAAAAACTCCAAGACAAGTTTAGGCAGGCAGGCATAGCACATAGACAGTATGTACACAGTAACTCACATGTAAACACCAAATAATGAAAAAATGTATAGAAAAATAAATAACAAATAATGAAAATAATTTAAGTAGCTCAATACACAGTATAAGAAAAATTCTTGGCCTACTCTTAAAATATTGAAGATAAATATCGAGAGAATTTCTAAAAAATGCACTATATAGAGAATATATACCCAACGCAATATTCTAAAAAATACAATAGGGATATACATATTATTATTATATTTTGTCAACATATTATTTTTTCTTTTCCCTTAAATTTGTTATATGATGCAAGCAGCGTTAGCCCACCATCATGATTTTACATACGGTCTTCTTTCGATAAAAAGAAAGAAAAATATGAGTTACATGATGAAACAAAGTTCTTATTTTACATTTTTAATATTCTGACACTTTATGAGAGCAGCGGGGGATGTGGCCCAATCACACGGCGCCAACTGGACGTTGTTCCCGGAATGTTCCGACTTCGTCCAATCAGAGGAGAATGCGTGTAGGACTACAGGAAGCGTGGGACCTCTTGACCAATCAGGTGGCGGTATAGTATGACGTGGCACCGGAAAACCCGTAGAACGAGGAACGCCTGCGCGCTGCTCACTTTACCGGCGTCTGTCTGCTCTCTGTAGTGAAGCGGTAACGTTCTCGGCTCATGAGCACGAAGTGTTCTCAGTCAGCAGCCGTTACAGAACATTAAAGAACATTAAGGATAAACATCTGAGAGCTGTTCGAGCCGACATGTTGTGTCTGAGCGGGTTGTCGGTGGCTCTGGCTCTGTCTCTGCTGCCTGGTCCCTCTGAAGCCCTGAAAGAAGGAGAGTGTGAAGGTAAGTGTGTGTGTTAGCTTCATACTTCAACCAGTTAGCTTCAGTTAGCTTCACTTAGCTTCAGTTAGCTTCTAGTTAGCTTCAGTTAGCTGCACCAGCAGCTGAATGTCTTCTGAACTTTCCAGTGAGCAGAGGAACAGAAGATCTCAGTCTTGAGGTTTATGAAGGAAACAAACAGCTGCTGGTGATGAGAGAGCGTTTTAAAGCTGCAGTGTGACACATTGTGTGATGTGATGCTCACAGATTTACACACACGGTTCTTATCTTATATTCAACAACTCCTGGACAAACATCATGACTCTAAAAGATTTACAGTAGACCAATTGGATCAGGTGCTCAGAACAAACAGAAGACTGAAATGATATGAAAATATAAATGGAAAGATTGAGGATCCTTAAAACAAGTTCTTATTATCTCAAAATAATGAGCAACTTTCTCAGATTAATGTTAGTGTTTCAATTTCATGAGCAGCTTTCTAAAAATAGAGTTAGCTTTTCTATAATAATGAGCAACTGTCTCAAAATGAGTTTAATAATCTTCAAATATATTATCGAAATAGTATTCCTCAAAAAAAAAGAGTTAGTGTCTAATTCTATTTTGAGAAACAGCTGTGTGAGATACAGACAGATCTACACTCAGTCTTCTTGTTTTATAATGAACAATTTTCTCATGTGTAAACATTATGGTTTTAAAATAATTACATTAGACAAATATGAGCAGGTGCTTAGAAAAAAGACAATTCAGAACAGACCAGGAAATGAAATATTAACGTATAAAAAAAAAATTAAAGGTTTTTTTTAATAAATCCTCAAAATATCAGCAACATTCTCAAAATAATGATGCGTTTTCTCAAAAAGATAAACCTTAAAAATAAACTCTCTTGAAATAATCATGATGATAATAATAACAATAACAACAATATCAATAATAATCATAATATGATGATGAAATAATAACTGTATTTATGTAGCACCTTCAAAACAAACTTTACAAAGGGCTGTGGCAGACAAATAGGGAACAGGACACCCAGGAGGCAACAAACAACAGAGGGACAAACAACAAACAAACAAACCGACAAAAGCAAGACAGAGTTCACCTAAAAGTGAGTAAACTGTAACACAATAACATACAAATAAGAAAGAAAATAAAAGAGATGAGAACAATGAAAACATGACAATATAAATACATCGAAATGAAATAATACAAGAATAAAAGTATTGTAAAAAAAATAATGTAAAATAATGACTCAGTATTTCAAAATAAAGGCTTAGTTTAGTTATTTTAATTTGACGGGGACATACTAATAATGTCTCAGAAAATAAGCCAGAGTTAACCAGAGAGGTTAAATTTTGGACATAGAACAGAGATAGAAAGCACAGATGTCAAAAATAAAAGTGTTTAAAAATACAATAAGTGATAAAAGCAGTGAAAATATGCAGAGCCAAACAACCTGCACTATGAAAACAAACAGCTGACAAACACAATCAGCAAGAGCAAGACAACAATCAACAAATCAACAAATAGTCAGTATGACAACAAATAGCATGACAGCACAATGTTGTTTCTGATGCATTAGTTTTTCATTATGATGTTTTACAGGATCTGTTTTTTTTTCATCACGTTTGTAGAAATGGGTTTCTGCAGCTTCTCATAGGGCTACAACTAATGATTATCTTCATTGTCATTAATCTGCCCATTGTTTTCATGATTTATTGCTTAATTTATGAAATGTCAAAACAAAAATCCGCAGAAGTTGCTCAGCACGATTTCCTAGAACTCAAAGTAATGTCTTTAAATGTCTCAAATTCTTTTTATCCAACTGATAATCCAGACCCCAAAGATTCATCATTTACTGTCTTAAACACTAAAAAAGCAGTAAATCCTCATATTGAAGCTGGAACCAGATAATATTCACTTGAAAATGACTGAAACATTTAGGGCTGATATCTGTAGGTGGTGTGTTTCAGAGCTTTGGGGTGAAACTGGCAAAGGCTGCTTCCCTGATTTTCTTTCTCCTGTTTCTGGGAACCTCCAGTAACTCAGCTGCAGATGATCAGTGTTGCTGGAGGAAAGTAGGCAATGTAACTTGGTGCTAGACCATTAAAAGGACCTTAAAATCAATTCTAAATGTTACAGGAAGTCGGTGCAGAGCAGCTAAAACTGGACTAATGTGCTCTCTCCTCTTGGTTTTGTTAATAGCTGAGCTGCAGAGTTTTTAATGAGCTCTCAGTGGTTTCATGTGTAGTTTTCCTCTTTGTTTCAGTGTGTGTGACCTTCCTCGGGAAGTTTTATCAGTCACTGAAGGACAACAACGTCGACTTTAACAGCGCAGACATCGAGAAGGCCATCGTAAAGAGCTGCAAAGATGCTAAAGGCAAAGAAAACCGGTTTGTAAGTAAACTGCAGATGTGTATAAGTGGTCCGTCAGTCATCTGGGTTTTTTTTCCTGATCAAACTGATCCATGTCTTATTTATTCAAGAACAAAATTGCAAAGGTAAATGAAATGAGGTTCACCCTTTACAGAAACTGCTGATGTGCTCATATTAAATGTTCATGCTACGATTATTGCGGCCACTGATGTCAGGATAATTATCAGACTGTCTTAATACAACAGCCAGAGCTAAGATACAGTGAAATCACTTCACACCACGACCGCCCCGGATTTAATCGAACCTATCAAGCTGCAAAGTGAAGTGAATACCAGGGCTGCCCTCTGAAAGTTAAAGACTTGATGCATCAGTCTGAGATTCTTCCAATCAAACACTTGTTTCTTTCCTTTGTCAGTCAGTGTGCATTAACACAATAAAAAGTGTTTTATATTAGCTGGTGCACTTATTAAAAAAAGAAATCCTGGTGACCACATGTACTGATGTTTGACAGATGGGAGAAGTTGAAACGAGTGGTTGGAAAGTTTCAGCTCTTGTTTTTTATCTGTGTCATTGTACACAGATCAATGCCACATAATGACAGGCTGTAAACTTTACAAACTGTGTCTCTAAATCCCCACAAACCACAAACCTTACAGTGATGGAAGCAGAGACGAGTGATAGAAACTGAACACAGCACACCGCTGAGCGTGCGGGGCAGGTGACGCTTGTTTTTGTCACCGACAGGCTCAGTTTGTTCTTTTTTAAATTCTTTATTATAGGACAGCAGTTTATATTACAGACTTACATCAGCACCAGGGCTGCATCATTTCCTCTGCACTCTGACACTTGTACGTTTTGGAGGAACAATTTTGAAAAAATATCTAATTGAGTGAAACTGAAAGCCACTCAGAGACTCTTTATACCAGGTTAACCTGATAAAACAGTCAAATCAGACCTTTTCTCTCCATTTCACATCATGTCTAGTGTTACTACATTGGGGCGACAAGTGACGCAGCCACCAAGATCATCAACGAGGTGTCCAAGCCTCTCAGCTACCACGTCCCCGTGGAGAAGATCTGTGAGAAACTCAAGAAGAAGGACACTCAGATCTGTGAACTCAAATACGGTAAGGATGCTTAGAGATGTTTTTTTTCTGTTTATTTCTTTTAGAAATGTGACATAAGTGAGTGCCAGCAAGGTTTTTTGAGGCTGAAAAGCTGGATGTTAAGCCTGCGGTAGTGACTGCGTTGTCTGGAGTTTCACCTGACTGAGGTGAGCGAGCGCAGGGCCTATGGCTGATGGGACGTATGAGGAAATACGTTTGCATAGAAAAGTATCATGTCACATTCAGGCAAATCAGGTGGTGCTGCGGTGTGTGGAAGAGTATATTTAAGACACAGAGACCATTTTACATGCCTTCATCTCATCACACCTGAACTTCTGCAACAAGCTTTTTACCTGCTTCAACCAAGAATCTATTGATGGACTTCAGAATGTGCAGAATTCAGCATCCAGAAGCCAGTATGTTTTAGAAGAGATATTAATATTTTAATGATACTTTTAAGGCTCTTAATGGCTTCGCTCCCTCGAATATCACTGACCTGCTAGTACCTGACACACCAGGACGTACCTTCAGATCCTCAGGCAGAGGTCTTTTGTCTGTTCCACAGACCGGGCTGAAAACTAAAGGGGACAGGGCGTTTTCAGTCCTGGGCAAATCAGGTCGGCCGAGTCAGTGACCTCTTTTAAATCCCTTCTAAAAATGTACTTTTATCAGAGAGCCGTTCCTGATTTTAACTGAGTTTTAGCTGTTTTCCTCAGACACAGCAAGGAGGAAGACAGAAAAGCTGTACTTTGTGACTCATAAAACTAAATCTCTTGGCTGCAGTAACCAAAGCGGTGCATGTTGTGTCTCTGGAGTTGTGTCTCAGATGAAAAAGAAATAGTTTGAAGTTATAGTCGATGCAGAAAAAATGAAAACAGACCAGAGAAAAATGAGGAAAGAGGTGGAAAACATGGATCACCTGATCTGTCAGCCCAAGATAAGAGACTCACTGCAATTATTCTAATCTAGCAAGAACTTTCACGCAACAACAATAATAATAATAATAATATTAATAATAATAATAATGATCTCTAGCACAATACATTCATAAAATGCAGTGCAAAAAGCTTATCATAAAAACAGATAATTATGACATTTAGGATAAAATCCTGAAAACAAGCAGAATAGAACAAGATAAATCAACCATGAAAACTCTTCCAAAACTTCTATTAAAACTTTTTTTTTATGAATGTGGCTTTGATTTGCTCTGCATTTAGTTAAAAGGTGCATTTCAATTAGTATGAACAAATTTATGTGAATTCATTGATGAATCCCAAACTTGTACATAAATTGTTTGTACACGTGGTTTAAGCACAGATTTGTGAATGAGTTCCAGTGTGTGTATTCTTGAGGTCTAACCTTTGTCCCCATAAAACATTTGCAACTTGTGCACAAGACAAATGAAATCACTCACACTCCAGGTTAAATAATCTCCACAGGAAACTTAAAGGATTGCAGCAGCCAAGTCTTCATTTTCATCATGTCTTTGTCCTTGTGTGTCTCATGCAGACAAACAGCTGGACCTGACCACAGTGGACCTGAAGAAGCTCAAAGTGAAGGACCTGAAGAAGATCCTGGAGGAGTGGGGCGAGTCCTGCAAAGGCTGCGCCGAGAAGTCCGACTTCATCCGCAAAATCACAGAGCTCATGCCCAAGTACGCTCCTGCGGCCGCCAAAGCACGGACAGATCTGTAACGAGGAACAAAGACAAACAAAACACAACCACACAACTTTGGACTTGACTCAGACCAGACTGCGAACCAGAGAGGAGGAGGAGGAGGAGGAGGACCAGGAGAGGAGAGGAGAGGGGGGGAGTTTTGTCTGACATGTTTGTCTCAGTCTTCTGGGTTTTGGAGACGTACTCTGATTCAGAAGTATAGATGTTAATGTGTACACATACTTTTTAATCAGGTGTAAGGGGAATAAACAGGGTTTGGGTTGGGAGGAAATCACAGTAGCACTGATTAAAGGGGACATGGGAGCACTGGGGGCAGTTTTTCTGCTCATGTAGTCAAAACATTTCACAGTACGTTGGTTCAATAAGTGACATTCGGCTGTAATCTCCAACCCAAGTCGTCCATTGGTACATTTTTATGGAAGAATCCTGAGCGCCAGTGTGACTCTTCTGTCACTGAGCAGCTGTGCTGAAGCAGTTCAAAGAGAAACTGCTCGAATGCACCAAAGCTGTCGGTCACTGTGCAGCCTGCTGATCACGGCCCCATGTCGACCGCTTCTCCACCTGATAAGATCTGAATGCTGAGACGCCTCTTGGAACGTCATCAAGTGTTTAATTTCCTCCAACTTTCCCCTGATGTCCACGACGTTCTGTCAAGGAGGACGATCGAACCTCAGCCCCACACTGAGACTCAAAGGAAAAGCTCCCTGTCGTCAAGACAATCCTGACACGCCCACATGTTCATTAAAAGAATGATGAGTCCAAACAGGCCCTGAATGAATCCCTTTCTAATGTTTTTCCCCTGGCCTGTAGTGCTTCTTCTTATTTTAGTGTGAGCTGCAGAGTTTGGGAGATATTGGCTGTAGAGATGTCTGCTTTCTCTTTAATATAAAAGGAACTTGTGGTGCTCAAAGTGCTGAAAAAATTTTTTGAAAAATTCAAAACCAGTGTTTCTTTTCAGAAATCATGAGCCGGTTATTCAAGATAATCTGCAGACCTTGTTGTGAACAGTTTCATGTAGGAACTATTTTCTTTCTAGTAGAAAGAAAATAGTTCCAATAGATTCTACTGCAGAAAGAAAGTTGGTTTGAGCAGAACAAGCTGAGTGCCATTCAGCAAAACTCTGCGACTCACCCAAAAAAATCAGATGGATAAACACTACAGGCCAAGGGAAAAAAATTATATTTTTTTATTTAATATTTTTCTCTATTTTTTTATGATTTTTCTTCATTGTAAGTTAATACTGAGACATCAAAATGATGAAATATGGAATTATGTAGTTTTTCCAAACCACTTCCGTGGTGCATTATGAAGGGATTTCTTGATGGCCTGAAGAGGAGAAATGATTACAGATACTGAAAAAACGGTTCTCCGATGTACTCGTGGGCGTGTGAGGATTGTGTTCAGACAGACGTGGAAGAATATGAAGCTGCAGGCCTGAGTTAATGTTAAAAAAGACATTCAGATCTCCAACACTTTCCACTTTTAACCTCCAGTTTAGTCTTTTTGTTTGAATTCACAGTTAATAAAGTCGCCTATATTCCAACCAGAGTCATTATTTAAACAAACAAAAATTAAATTAACTGCTCAATTTGTTGTCATTAATGTGACTTTTTGCAGTGGCCAGTATACCAGAAGGTCTTAGACTTAAGTTAAAAGGAAATGTCCCCGACTGCTGCAGCTTTCACCACAGAAACACAGGTCCTACATGGACCTACATTCTGTACGTTCAGTCTTTGACACAGGAAGGTTACTGATCCTCCTCCTGTCAGCACAGCAGGAAATATTTAGGTAAGATATTTATTGAGGATTTTTAAAAAAAAGATTTTCCTTCTTTCATGTCTTTTAAGCGGTTTTTGTTTCCTGGCTTTGTTTTGGGGTTTTGGTCCGACTGATTTAGGGCTGCAGCCAACGATTATTTCCGTCATCAGTTAATCTGTCGATTATTTTCTCGATTAATCGATCAATAAATCCTGTCACAAGCTTGTCAGTTGAAAAATAGGTCCAAACCTGTGGAGCACACGAATGTACAACTGTTTCATTCATTATTCATTTTTCTTGATTAATCAGTTAGTTGTGGGTGTGGATTAATAAAGGTTATTACTGTAACAAGTGTTCATAACCAGTAATAACTGGTTTATGACAGTTAATGACGGTCAGTGAATCAGAGAATTTGGACCTCTTTATTCAAACCTGACTCAAAACGATTAATCGATTATAATAATACTTGGTGATTAATTGAATAATCGATCAAATCGTTGCAGCTGTAGACTGATTCCATCTGTAGTTCTGCTGTACGTTTGTAAACATTGTAAAAACTCATGAAATATTAACAATAACGCCTCAGCTCTCCTGATGTCCACCTTCCACTTCCCAGCAGCGCCGGGATCACTTGCAGCATAAACCAATCAGGAGTTTGATAAGTCAAATAAAAAAAAGAAGAAGAAGAGGACTGACATGATACCCACGCCCTCGTCACAAATTCAGCAAGAACATTTATGGTTCCTGAACACAGAGGGAAACGACTTATATTTTCCTCCACATGTTGCAGGTGAAACTGAACTCCAACACTCACCCTCCCACCCCCCGCCCGCTCGGACTGTTGTGTCTTTCAGAAGGGATCTAGATATTTTATTGTTTAATGTAAGAAAAATGGTGTGTGCTTAAAAAAGAGAAACATGATTAAAGGTTTGTGATGCTTGATAAGACTTGATATGGGAAATGAAAACTTAAAATATGCTGTTGTTTCACAATGACCTTTCATGTAAGGCCCCAGGCATTTGTTACAACTGTACTATTCTACTTTTTCATTAAAATATGAAAAAAGTCCATCTGGAGTAAATGATGGTATGATTTCCTTAAACGTGTGAGTTAAAGCCACTGCAAAGAGTTTCTAACTGGTCTCAGTTTGTACTGATGCCTCTGTGTGACCGAGATTGAGTTAAAAAGACCATCAGCAGGAAGATCGGCTGTTTTTAACATCCTTGAAATCAGATGAAACGAGCCTGTGTTGACCTTTTCCAACAGTGGGAGGTATATTAGCCAGTTAAAACAAATTAGATAATTTTATTTTTGAGATTATATTCTGTGGTTATTGTGGAGGAAACACTACCGCTTTTGTCCACTGGGGGCTCCAAAACCAACACAACATGAAAGCTCCTTGTATCCGCTTTAATCTGAAATGAAATGTGTGCTGAAGTTTAATAATTATTCTTATAAATCAAATATTGTCTCATGACTGATTCTAACAGCTTTGAGTTATATCTGATAGATAGCAGACAGGGTTGGGAAGGTTACTTGAAAAATGTATTCTGATACAGTTACTAATTACTTGTTAAAAAATGTAATGCAGTAAGTAACATAATCCAAATGTCAGAATATTAATTCACTTAAGTTACTTTGGGATTACTTCAGTATAAGATATGGCGAAATTGTATTTAAAGGGCTGCAACTGACTATTATTTTAATCAGCAATTAATCAGATTATTTTTCTCAATTAATCGATTTGTTTGATCCATTTAATGTCAGAAAATTGTGAAAAATGTTGATCAAAGTCCAGGATGACGTCCTCAAATGTCTTGTTTTGTCCACAACTCAAAGATCTTCAGTTTACTGTCAGAGAGGAGGAAAGAAACTTTGACTGTTTTAATTAAAAAACAACTCAAAACATTTGATCAATTGTCAAATTAGATGCAGATTAATTCTGTCGACTCATAATAGATAAAATGTTGCAGTGTTTTATGTTTGTTGTTAGGTTTATTAGTTTGTCCAGCTGTTCCTTTCTTTGTTGTGCAGAACTGATTGATCGATTTATTGATCTAAAGACAAAAATGTTAATTTCCACTCAGTGAAGCGTTTTTTTCCACTGGAGGCTGTGATAATGAATTGGCAGCTCTGTGTGTTCACTGTGCATGGTAGTAATGGAATACAGTTACCTTGTTTGTATCCAGATTATGTAATCTCATTACATGTAATCTGTTATCCCCCTCCCAAGTCAGATCGCAGGTCAACAGTACATGTCACATTTGATTTGATTTGATTTTTATTGTTGTAACATGCTCAGCTCAAACAGGTTTACAAGATTATTTAGAAAAACAGACCAGAAACCAGAGTAGCAACATAAATTACAAGTAACGCTGAACAAATAAACCATCCTGTTTTTTCCCTCCATCTTTAAAAGCATAAGCAGCCAACTTATAAGCACTAAATCCATTTTTATCACTGTTATTCCACCAGAACATTTCTGGATTTTGAACAGATATTTCATTTAAAATTGGTTTTCTTAGAAAGGACAATACAGAGGAAAATGTGACCGAGGCATATACTGCATGTTTGTGAACGACACTATTGATTTCTTGTAAATTCTTCTTGATTTACAGGAAGACCACATGGCATGTTGTTGAATAGGTGCACAAAATGACAATATGATGTGATTTAAAGGGCCTGAAATGGGCCTTTTCATTTCATCTTGACTTTGAAATTACAAATGACTTGTATTGAATTAAATACCCAGTATTTTGTTGTTGTTATTTATTTTGATACACTGATGATGTAATATTTAACATGATACTTATTAAAAGTATATGTGATCATCCCTGGTTGCTGAAGCTGAAACAAAAAATGTTACTTCCATCCCCAGTCTCCCCTAAATGACCGTTGGCCCCACAAAGAATCTAAAACACTTGTTTTCCAATAAATCTAAAAAACGTCTTATATAAATAAAGTGGACTAATAAAATAAAGCATCATCGAAGAAGAAGATAAAGAAGAAGAAATTTAAAATATTATTATTTGATTGTTTGTCCTAAAATTGATTGGCAGCCAAGTCTTCATTTTCATCATGTCTTTGTCCTTGTGTGTCTCATGCAGACAAACAGCTGGACCTGACCACAGTGGACCTGAAGAAGCTCAAAGTGAAGGACCTGAAGAAGATCCTGGAGGAGTGGGGCGAGTCCTGCAAAGGCTGCGCCGAGAAGTCCGACTTCATCCGCAAAATCACAGAGCTCATGCCCAAGTACGCTCCTGCGGCCGCCAAAGCACGGACAGATCTGTAACGAGGAACAAAGACAAACAAAACACAACCACACAACTTTGGACTTGACTCAGACCAGACTGCGAACCAGAGAGGAGGAGGAGGAGGAGGAGGACCAGGAGAGGAGAGGAGAGGAGAGGGGGAGTTTTGTCTGACATGTTTGTCTCAGTCTTCTGGGTTTTGGAGACGTACTCTGATTCAGAAGTATAGATGTTAATGTGTACACATACTTTTTAATCAGGTGTAAGGGGAATAAACAGGGTTTGGGTTGGGAGGAAATCACAGTAGCACTGATTAAAGGGGACATGGGAGCACTGGGGGCAGTTTTTCTGCTCATGTAGTCAAAACATTTCACAGTACGTTGGTTCAATAAGTGACATTCGGCTGTAATCTCCAACCCAAGTCGTCCATTGGTACATTTTTATGGAAGAATCCTGAGCGCCAGTGTGACTCTTCTGTCACTGAGCAGCTGTGCTGAAGCAGTTCAAAGAGAAACTGCTCGAATGCACCAAAGCTGTCGGTCACTGTGCAGCCTGCTGATCACGGCCCCATGTCGACCGCTTCTCCACCTGATAAGATCTGAATGCTGAGACGCCTCTTGGAACGTCATCAAGTGTTTAATTTCCTCCAACTTTCCCCTGATGTCCACGACGTTCTGTCAAGGAGGACGATCGAACCTCAGCCCCACACTGAGACTCAAAGGAAAAGCTCCCTGTCGTCAAGACAATCCTGACACGCCCACATGTTCATTAAAAGAATGATGAGTCCAAACAGGCCCTGAATGAATCCCTTTCTAATGTTTTTCCCCTGGCCTGTAGTGCTTCTTCTTATTTTAGTGTGAGCTGCAGAGTTTGGGAGATATTGGCTGTAGAGATGTCTGCTTTCTCTTTAATATAAAAGGAACTTGTGGTGCTCAAAGTGCTGAAAAAATGTTTTTGAAAAATTCAAAACCAGTGTTTCTTTTCAGAAATCATGAGCCGGTTATTCAAGATAATCTGCAGACCTTGTTGTGAACAGTTTCATGTAGGAACTATTTTCTTTCTAGTAGAAAGAAAATAGTTCCAATAGATTCTACTGCAGAAAGAAAGTTGGTTTGAGCAGAACAAGCTGAGTGCCATTCAGCAAAACTCTGCGACTCACCCAAAAAAATCAGATGGATAAACACTACAGGCCAAGGGAAAAAATTATATTTTTTTATTTAATATTTTTCTCATTTTTTTATGATTTTTCTTCATTGTAAGTTAATACTGAGACATCAAAATGATGAAATATGGAATTATGTAGTTTTTCCAAACCACTTCCGTGGTGCATTATGAAGGGATTTCTTGATGGCCTGAAGAGGAGAAATGATTACAGATACTGAAAAAACGGTTCTCGATGTACTCGTGGGCGTGTGAGGATTGTGTTCAGACAGACGTGGAAGAATATGAAGCTGCAGGCCTGAGTTAATGTTAAAAAAGACATTCAGATCTCCAACACTTTCCACTTTTAACCTCCAGTTTAGTCTTTTTGTTTGAATTCACAGTTAATAAAGTCGCCTATATTCCAACCAGAGTCATTATTTAAACAAACAAAAATTAAATTAACTGCTCAATTTGTTGTCATTAATGTGACTTTTTGCAGTGGCCAGTATACCAGAAGGTCTTAGACTTAAGTTAAAAGGAAATGTCCCCGACTGCTGCAGCTTTCACCACAGAAACACAGGTCCTACATGGACCTACATTCTGTACGTTCAGTCTTTGACACAGGAAGGTTACTGATCCTCCTCCTGTCAGCACAGCAGGAAATATTTAGGTAAGATATTTATTGAGGATTTTTAAAAAAAAGATTTTCCTTCTTTCATGTCTTTTAAGCGGTTTTTGTTTCCTGGCTTTGTTTTGGGGTTTTGGTCCGACTGATTTAGGGCTGCAGCCAACGATTATTTCCGTCATCAGTTAATCTGTCGATTATTTTCTCGATTAATCGATCAATAAATCCTGTCACAAGCTTGTCAGTTGAAAAATAGGTCCAAACCTGTGGAGCACACGAATGTACAACTGTTTTCATTATTCATTTTCTTGATTAATCAGTTAGTTGTGGATGTGGATTAATAAAGGTTAATTACTGTAACAAGATGTTCATAACCAGTAATAACTGGTTTATGACAGTTAATGACGGTCAGTGAATCAGAGAATTTGGACCTCTTTATTCAAACCTGACTCAAAACGATTAATCGATTATAATAATACTTGGTGATTAATTGAATAATCGATCAAATCGTTGCAGCTGTAGACTGATTCCATCTGTAGTTCTGCTGTACGTGTTGTAAACATTGTAAAAACTCATGAAATATTAACAATAACGCCTCAGCTCTCCTGATGTCCACCTTCCACTTCCCAGCAGCGCCGGGATCACTTGCAGCATAAACCAATCAGGAGTTTGATAAGTCAAATTAAAAAAAGAAGAAGAAGAGGACTGACATGATACCCACGCCCTCGTCACAAATTCAGCAAGAACATTTATGGTTCCTGAACACAGAGGGAAACGACTTATATTTTCCTCCACATGTTGCAGGTGAGAAACTGAACTCCAACACTCACCCTCCACCCCCCTGCCCGCTCGGACTGTTGTGTCTTTCAGAAGGGATCTAGATATTTTATTGTTTAATGTAAGAAAAATGGTGTGTGCTTAAAAAAGAGAAACATGATTAAAGGTTTGTGATGCTTGATAAGACTTGATATGGGAAATGAAAACTTAAAATATGCTGTTGTTTCACAATGACCTTTCATGTAAGGCCCCAGGCATTTGTTACAACTGTACTATTCTACTTTTTCATTAAAATATGAAAAAAGTCCATCTGGAGTAAATGATGGTATGATTTCCATAAACGTGTGAGTTAAAGCCACTGCAAAGAGTTTCTAACTGGTCTCAGTTTGTACTGATGCCTCTGTGTGACCGAGATTGAGTTAAAAAGACCATCAGCAGGAAGATCGGCTGTTTTTAACATCCTTGAAATCAGATGAAACGAGCCTGTGTTGACCTTTTCCAACAGTGGGAGGTATATTAGCCAGTTAAAACAAATTAGATAATTTTATTTTTGAGATTATATTCTGTGGTTATTGTGGAGGAAACACTACCGCTTTTGTCCACTGGGGGCTCCAAAACCAACACAACATGAAAGCTCCTTGTATCCGCTTTAATCTGAAATGAAATGTGTGCTGAAGTTTAATAATTATTCTTATAAATCAAATATTGTCTCATGACTGATTCTAACAGCTTTGAGTTATATCTGATAGATAGCAGACAGGGTTGGGAAGGTTACTTGAAAAATGTATTCTGATACAGTTACTAATTACTTGTTAAAAAATGTAATGCAGTAAGTAACATAATCCAAATGTCAGAATATTAATTCACTTAAGTTACTTTGGGATTACTTCAGTATAAGATATGGCGAAATTGTATTTAAAGGGCTGCAACTGACTATTATTTTAATCAGCAATTAATCAGATTATTTTTCTCAATTAATCGATTTGTTTGATCCATTTAATGTCAGAAAATTGTGAAAAATGTTGATCAAAGTCCAGGATGACGTCCTCAAATGTCTTGTTTTGTCCACAACTCAAAGATCTTCAGTTTACTGTCAGAGAGGAGGAAAGAAACTTTGACTGTTTTAATTAAAAAACAACTCAAAACATTTGATCAATTGTCAAATTAGATGCAGATTAATTCTGTCGACTCATAATAGATAAAATGTTGCAGTGTTTTATGTTTGTTGTTAGGTTTATTAGTTTGTCCAGCTGTTCCTTTCTTTGTTGTGCAGAACTGATTGATCGATTTATTGATCTAAAGACAAAAATGTTAATTTCCACTCAGTGAAGCGTTTTTTCCACTGGAGGCTGTGATAATGAATTGGCAGCTCTGTGTGTTCACTGTGCATGGTAGTAATGGAATACAGTTACCTTGTTTGTATCCAGATTATGTAATCTCATTACATGTAATCTGTTATCCCCCTCCCAAGTCAGATCGCAGGTCAACAGTACATGTCACATTTGATTTGATTTGATTTTTATTGTTGTAACATGCTCAGCTCAAACAGGTTTACAAGATTATTTAGAAAAACAGACCAGAAACCAGAGTAGCAACATAAATTACAAGTAACGCTGAACAAATAAACCATCCTGTTTTTTTCCCTCCATCTTTAAAAGCATAAGCAGCCAACTTATAAGCACTAAATCCATTTTTATCACTGTTATTCCACCAGAACATTTCTGGATTTTGAACAGATATTTCATTTAAAATTGGTTTTCTTAGAAAGGACAATACAGAGGAAAATGTGACCGAGGCATATACTGCATGTTTGTGAACGACACTATTGATTTCTTGTAAATTCTTCTTGATTTACAGGAAGACCACATGGCATGTTGTTGAATAGGTGCACAAAATGACAATATGATGTGATTTAAAGGGCCTGAAATGGGCCTTTTCATTTCATCTTGACTTTGAAATTACAAATGACTTGTATTGAATTAAATACCCAGTATTTTGTTGTTGTTATTTATTTTGATACACTGATGATGTAATATTTAACATGATACTTATTAAAAGTATATGTGATCATCCCTGGTTGCTGAAGCTGAAACAAAAAATGTTACTTCCATCCCCAGTCTCCCCTAAATGACCGTTGGCCCCACAAAGAATCTAAAACACTTGTTTTCCAATAAATCTAAAAAACGTCTTATATAAATAAAGTGGACTAATAAAATAAAGCATCATCGAAGAAGAAGATAAAGAAGAAGAAATTTAAAATATTATTATTTGATTGTTTGTCCTAAAATTGATTGGTGTCAGAAATTAAGCGTGACACGTCATGACGGCAGCCGTCAGACGTCACTGCAGGCTCCGCCTTCCACAGGGAAAGCGCACATTCCTATTGTCCAAGATGGCGGCGTAGGTGCAGATCCTCGGATGCTGACATGTTTTTAAACGCGTTTATCCTTTTATTTCGACATTTATGCAACAGTTCAGCCTGCGGGGGTGTAGCGTTTCTGTCCCGGAGCTGTCGTCTGCCGCCGTATCTCTGCTAACACCCCGGGAAGTCGCTCTCCAGGCCGGATTCCCGCTGCAGGCACCGAAAAGTTTGGGCTCCATCACCCGGAGAAGATGAAGAGGCAGGCCGGGAGAGACGGCAGTCCGTCCAGGGCCATCGCTAAACGGATCCGGGAGAGGGAGCGGGAGAGCGCCCGCAGAGAGGAGCTGCCGCCGCTGGCTCTGCTGCTGGCGGAGAGCCGGGGATACCACCGGAGGAGCCGCAGCAGGGAGCGAGAGAAGCCGCGGCTCAGGGAGGAGCGGGCGGCCGCTCTGGAGCTCCACCACCGACATGAGCTCAGCCTCCTCGGGCGTCCGCCGCTCCGGAGCACCGCCGCGGAGCTCCCCGCCGCCAGGCCCGGTACTCTGGAGTACAAGACGCTGCTCATCAGCAACCTGGGCTCTCAGGTAAACACTGTATGCATTTCTGTTATTCAGAGACTGTTTGGACCAGAAGAAACCAGATATACTCATGTTAAAGTCACACCTGTCTGTTAGTTACCGACATCATTTAAAGATAAACGCCTCTGACATGTTTTTGTTTGAATGAAAGAATTAGAGCCTGACCGATACTGGATTTGTGGAGCAGATGCAGATATTAGAGAGTAAAAAAAACTGATATCGGTCGATATTATTCATGCAGAATATAATATATAGTAAGAGTGGGTATCTAGAACTTCTACTAAGTCAGTACCGGTTCCTGACTGGTCAGTACAGAAATACCAGGTACGTTCAAGATGGGCCAGGCCTGTGCAGGATCGATCACTATCAATTACCATAATTCATGCTGGTTAGATTTGTGTCTGACTTGCTCTGATGTCATGCACACGCGGGGAACGAGAAATTCACAAGATTGAGGTGACTGCAGTTTTTAGAACCAGGTGCTTACAGTCGCTCTTCACCGACTGCAAGCGCCTGGCTGTCACCTTATTGATGAGCTGACAGGCTCTGATTGGCTCTTAATTTTGACAACGAATACCATTAATGCTAGAGATATTAGTCCGATGTTGTTCATTGAAGTTTTAATCTGTTAACAAGCAAATATTTTACACCTGATAACAGTAATAACGGTTTTATATATAACTAACAGTTACAAAGTGCTTTACACGGCAGATAAAAGAACAGAGGTTCATGTTACAGAAGGGGCATTGCTTCTATTTCACCTTCAATCTGCAATCAAGAACGCACTTTATTTCTTCAGTAATGAACGTGTTCTGCAGAGTACAGGTGATCTAACAGGATGTTAATGTCTCTGAAGTCTGCTAGAAACTGTCTGACTTGACTGCAGCTTTTGGCCTCCCCCTCCTGCTGCACCAATTAATCACAATTGCCATAAATTCGCAATATGGCCAAGTGCAATAACCAAATGGCAATTTTTTGAAAAAGGAAAAATGTGTGAGAAAAGAGCATTCTAATGAGGTGCTGTAGTGCTGCAGAGATGATCTGACCTAAAAATCGTGTTCTCCAGGTGAAAGAAAACAAGTTTGTTTGGTACAGACATTTTCATTGAACATGAAAATTGTAATGCAAAACTGATCATCTCCACTAATCATATCACAATTGAAATTTTAGTCACAATAATCGCAATATGACTTTTTCACCAAATCATGCAGCCCTTACATTGATCCCTCCCCCCAGTGAAGATATGTTATAGAGACATGATTTTTTACAGTTTAACAATAAACATTATTGTCAAAAATGCTGCTTATAAATCTGAAAAAAAAAAATAAATAAATAAAAACAGTATGGAGCAATATTGCTGTGATGGGCCAGTAATATCTCGGGATGTGTGCAATTAGTCGACTGTATGATTAAACGTTGCCACCCTCGCTAGTTGGCACCAGAAATACTAGTCCGTTAAACCATTTATCAATATTTTACTTATGTAAGGTGCCAGTTAACTGTTGCCTCTAACATGTTATACAGCCGCTTGCCACTATCTGATGCTGCAGCCCTATCAGATCTCAGCCCCTCTGGCCCAACAAAGATGGGCTGGATGTTGTTATCAGCAAAGTGGGACAGCTGACAGCTCATAAGAAGATGAAAATAAGGATGAATGTAGGCCAGAATAAACTGACATATAACCACTCGCCTGGATCAATGTGTGACCACATTCACCACAAACACAGACATTAACCTGCAAGCAGAGCAGCTGCTGCTGCTACAATTGAAGTTTTAGTCACAATAATCACAATATGACTTTTTCATATTCATACTGTGTGATTCATCTTAAAAGATCAGTCTCAGATTTTATGAATCAATATCAGATGATTCCAATGAAGATGGATTTGAATCAGATTTTTTTTTTTTTTCACCCAGCCAAGTTTTAAATTCTGGTATCATCATCTCTGCTTGCAGGTCTCGGACGAGGATGTGGAGGACGCGCTGTTTCATGAGTTCAAAAAGTTCGGGGACGTCAGCGTGAAACTGTCGCACACGCCAGAGCTGGGCCGGATCGCCTACGTGAATTTTCGACACCCGGAGGATGCCAAGGAAGCCCGGCACGCCAAGTCATCTAGATTAGTTCTGGGTGACCGACAGCTTAAGATTGAGCCCATGTACGTGAGGAGGCGGAGTGTGACGCCGCCAGACGTCGGTTATCTGCCTCTGCATGCGCCATATCCCTACAGACAGCGCTCCCTGTCCCCACCCGGACCCGGCGTGAGCAACATCAGAGACCTCAGGGCGAGACATTACGCCCTGGAGACCCTGGGTCTCAGCAGGGAGAGGGAGAGGCTGCTGGATTATTATGGTATGCTGGATGAGAGGGGGCGGCCATATGGCTTCCCTCCAATGCCAGTGGTGGAGGATTTAAAACCGGAGGACGATCAGAGGGCCACCAGTAACCTTTTTATTGGAAATCTGGACGGCAACGTCACAGAAGTAGAACTGAGGAGGGGTTTCGAGAAGTATGGCGTCATTGAGGATGTTGTGATTAAACGCCCGGCCCGTGGACAGGGCGGGGCGTATGCTTTCGTCAAGTTTCAGAACCTGGACATGGCTCACCGAGCCAAAGTGGCCATGCAGGGGCGACTGATCGGCGGCAACCCAATAAAGATCGGCTACGGCAAAGCCAACCCCACCACACGGCTCTGGGTGGGCGGCCTCGGGCCTGGAAACTCCCTCGCTGCCCTCGCCCGGGAATTTGACCGCTTTGGGAGTATCAGGAACATCGACTATGTGAAGGGCGGCAGTTTTGCGTACATCCAGTATGAAAGTTTGGACGCTGCTCAGGCCGCCTGTGGACAGATGAGGGGCTTCCCTCTGGGTGGGCCTGAGCGGCGTTTGAGGGTGGACTTTGCTAAAGTCGAGGACAGCCCCTCAAGGCCATTTCCTCCTGGTTACCAGCCCCCAGTCGCCCCCCTCTCCCACTACGACCTCCTCGGGGAGACTTACAGCCGCCACCGCAGCCTGGAGCGAGAGCTGAGGGGAGCCAGGGACCGCTCGCCGCTGCCCTCCCACAGCCTCCTCACCCAGAGGGAGCGGGAGAGGGCGCTGCTGGAGAGAGACTACCCCACCAGCCCCACCCGCAGCCTGGAGAGGAGAGTGGGAGGAGTGGAAGCATTTGGGAGGAGCGGGAGAGGAGCGAGGAGCCGCAGCCGGAGCAGGGAACGGTGGCTGAAGGAGAGGGAGGAGAGGAGGACCAGGAGGAGGAGCAGGAGTCCGTCCACCGACAGGCCGACAGAGGAGAAGGAGAGGGAGAAGGAGAGGGGGAGGTCGAGGGTGCGAGGTGTGGGCGGGGCTGTCTCCCCTGATGTGAGCCCGGACCGTGCACGGGTCCGCGCTCCTGACTCCACCACGGAGCCAAGAGACCACTCCCCTGACAGCGGCGTCGGAGGGCGGCACCCTGCCACCGGCGAAGAAGATCCACCACCTGGCCGCCACCACAGCAAGAGGTCGTCCATCGAGCACCTCAACAACCATCACCATCGAAACAGCGAGGTCATCGCCGCCAGCTCTCCCGCACTCCACACAG
Organism: Lutjanus argentimaculatus; assembly: GCA_034769285.1. Classification (NCBI taxonomy): domain Eukaryota; kingdom Metazoa; phylum Chordata; class Actinopteri; order Lutjaniformes; family Lutjanidae; genus Lutjanus; species Lutjanus argentimaculatus. Next base: position 485,155 of record JAWZSL010000050.1, read on the forward strand.
ACACGCACACCTCCTCCTCTCCCAGCACGCTGTCGGAGTACGCCCAGGCGTCGCTCTCCAAAACGTGGCACGGCTTCTTCGCTCTGAAGAACAGCAGCTTCCCCACAGACCTGTACATGCTTGAGGGCGGCGCGGCGTTCTTCAACACGGTGATGAAGGATAGTCTGAAGCTGCAGAGCCTGAACCAGCCCAGCCAGCTGAAGATCGCCCAGAGGCTCCGCATGGACCAGACCCGACTCGACGAGGTGTCACGCCGCATCAAACTCGGGCGACCTGACGGCTTCGCTATCCTGCTTGCGATCCAGGGCCCCGTCGACCGCCAGGCGCCCGCCCCCGAGCCAGGACTGCAGGTGCGCTTGCTTCGCCATCTAGTGACCTACCTGCGGAACAAGGAAGCGGCCGGAGTCGTGAGCCTGCCTGCCGCGAAGGAGGGTGGGCCCGGGGCGATGCTGTACGCCTTCCCTCCTGGAGAGTTCTCACAACAGTACCTGCAGGCGGCCAAAAGGACTGTGGGTAATCTGGACGAGGAGCACATGGTTATTGTGATCGTCAATGACACTAATTGATTATGACACTGAAGACACGTACAGACACTTAAAGGCATGAACACACACACAAAGATCGAGCTGAGAGGAAACTCTGGTGACTACAAATACTTCCATGTTTTTAGAAAAATGCATTTTATTGTTTTATTCAGTATCTTAATTGAAACACAGAAATGTACACTACATGTCTCTTTTACTCTCTCTTCCTCATTTATTACTTAAAGGGATAGTTTGGATTATTTTAAGTGGGGTCGTATGAGCCACGTTTCTGTAGTCTGAACCTGCAGTAGATCCCCAGTTTGGAGAGAATATTAAAATGTATTTAAACCACCTAAAACAATCAAAATCAGTTAAAGTTTAACCTAAATGTAGAAAATTGTCGTTGCATTACCTCACTGTCAGACAGTCTTTTCCAGTGGGAAACCACTGACATAAGCCAAATATCGCTCTCTCTCCACATCAACCAAACTCCTTTGACGAAATCAGTCATTTTACCCTGAAGAAACCCAGGAGCTGCTGGTCTACCGCTGCCTCCATCTGTCAGTTTGTTTTATTGTGCGACTTCGGTATCGAATATTCCTTCTGAGCTGTTTATGGTTCCTGAAGATGATGATTCCACTAATATATCTGTTTACTTCCAGCCGTGCAGCAGCTGAAGCTACTTGAGCCACTTTGCATTTTTGCATCAAAACAGTATTTCATCAGTTTTCCCACTGATGGCGGACTTGTTCAGCCGCGCAAACGCAGCCTCCCTGTTTTTATTCGCTCAACCACCTTCTTTAAAAGGTCGGTGTTGGTGCATCCAAAAACCTGCTGTTGATATCTCGATGTCTTTCATAATATTTTCATAATATTTAAAAGTAGGTGTGATTCTCCTTTTTGTGACTGCATCTCTACCCCCAGTCCAAAGAGCGCTCCTAAAAGCTGAATATCACCACATCCTACATGTCTTCACTGGGAAAATTGAGGCCTAATTCAGAATATCCAACTGGAATATACTGTTTAGAATAATGTCATTCTGAATAACAGTTGAAAATAAGGGTGCATGTTAACATATTTAAATATATATTTCTGGGGTTCAAACCAAGCCGCTTGATAAATGCAAACCACTAAATGCATCAGAACAACCAGCTGTTAGTTTATTTCAACACAACACTATTTGTTTAAAACAGGAATAAATACGTTTCAGCTTTACAAAAACAAATATTCACAGACTTAACACTAAGGATTATCTGTACAAATTAACTTGTGAAATTACAAACTCTCTCTTTTTTATTTTATTTTATTTTCCTTCATTTTGTTTATTTGACAGGAACAATGTGGAGCTCTTTAGCTGTACCAGAGTTAGCTATTAGCTAATTTTGATCTGTAGTCCCTGGGCAGGAAACACTTTTCTATAAAAACACAACTATGAGACATAACATACTCACGATACAACAGCTTCAGCAAAAACAATAACAGTAACTCTTGTCCTCGCCTGAACCCGCCGTGTCTTCATCGTCCCCGGAGTCAGAGTCCGGTCGGAGCCGCTGTAACGTTAAATCCCCTCAGGTGCTGTGTTCACTGTCAAACCGCCCTCCATTGATCTCAGAGGCTGTGTCCCATAGGACAGCTAACTGGGCTAACTTGCTAAAGGCAGCTACAGAACAGTTAGCACCAGTGTGCCAGAAAGAAAAGTCTGTGTTCAGGTGGTTTATTTCTCTCCTGCGACTAACGAATGAAAATGTGTCGACTAAGACTCTTCGCACAGATGAACGGTTCAGGGGGCGGCCCTTGTATAATTCAAACCTTTTCAAACATAAAGTAACAAGCCTGTTTTGAAAATGTAGGGAGCAGAAAGTACAGATAATTGTGGTCAAATGTAGGAAGTAAAAGTGAAAAGTTGTCAGAAGAATAAAGAAAATGTGAAAATGTGACTTAAGTGCAGTAATAAAGTGTTTGTACTTTACTTCACACCTCTGGAGCTGATCTCACAAACAGTAGTCAGACTTAAGATGGACGTCTGAATTTAATCCATCGCACAAAGCAGTTCAGTTCTTGACCATCTGAAGTAGGACAATGAATTCTGGGTACCTTTTTCAAAATAAAAAAAAAGGCTGACTGAGTGACCTGATCCAGCCGCTCAGCTCTGTTTACACCAGCAGAAAATATGTGTCTTTTGGAGGAACTCAACAATTATATGCACATTTTACTGCTTAAAAAGTTTAGAGAAAATAGTGTTAGTCCCGCCATTGAGAGGAGCATCAAAATGTTCAAAAAAGACAAAAATATGTTACAAGAGGCAAAGAAATGAGAACAAAAACGGCCGACGATGTCCTCGCTGCTGTATATTTACACTGAGTTACTGCTCTGTTAAAACTCTTTCTCTTCTTGTTTCTCTCTCCGTGACAGTGTTAGCAAACCACAAATTATGAGCCATGTTTTCCTCTTCTTTTTGTGTTGTTGGGTGCTACTGATCAGTTGGTGGCACTGATTGTTACCATGGTAACATGGGTTTTAAGCCTGAGGTAGGGTGTCGGCTTACCGTTAGTCTTTATCTTTGTCAAATGGTCTAACTTTCAATAGACTGATCTATGAGCAAAAATTAAAGCTGGTCTAACCTTACAGACGAGCCTAAAATATATTTGTGAAACCGGCCCTGAATACGATCTGTCATTTTAAAACACTGAAGTCACACAAAAACAGGAACAAACTAGCTGATGGAGGCAGCAGTAGACAAGCAGCTCCTGTGTTCTGTGAGCTCACATCACTGATTTCGTCTGTGGAGTTTGGTTCGGAGAGAGCGATATTCAGCTTTTAGGTGAACCTTTTTTTTTTTAATGTGACTAAAATCCGTTTTGCTGCAGACCTTGTCCACAGCTGTACATTGCTGAGACTCCTCTCTAGAGCTGCAAGGATTAATGTAATAATAATTATTCAATCAGACAGTAAACTGAATATCTGTGAGTGTGGATATTTGTGGACGTCATCTCGGGCTTTGGGAAACACTGATTGACATTTTTCACCTTTTTCTGACATTTTAAAAGAGTAATTCATCTGCTGCAGCCCTAGACTATGCAGACTATGACACCTCTTACGACCACACTTAAAATAACCCGAACTCTCCCTTTAATGGCTCTGATGTTCATCTTGTCACTGATGGGGATGACTGAACGTCGGGGCTTTCTGTGGAATGAAGTGTTTTAAATGTTGTGTGATGAGAAACACTTACAGGATGTAAAATGTAAACGGCTGCCGCGCACACAGGCGGCGACTGATGCTTTTGTACTCTAAGCTGTAACATACAACACTAAATCTGAGGGGTCTGTTTATATGCTCGTTTACTTTATTCGTTTTCCTTTTATTGGAAGTTGTTCTGTATATCCAACACAACGCGGGACTGGGAGGTTTTATACCAAGTGACTGTACTGTAAACTGAGTGGACGGTTTGTCTCCTCTACTGGCTTCTAACTCGCAGGTTGAGACTGTTGTGACGTGTTTTTTCTTTTTTTCTTTTGTTAAAAACACCAGCCGCCACAGCCAGTCGAGACAAAAAGTGAATTTCCTGACCCGTCCCCTGTGACTGTATATTTTACATAGTTAGTGTTTTACCAATTGAACCATTCCAGTTTCTTCTTTCATTTTTTGGGAAAAGGTGTGAGTGTGTTTGGTCTGTTGTTGCATGCAGGAAAAGAGAAAAAAAGTTATATTTTGTCCGTCTATAAAGAAAAAAAAATGTATTCTTCCCTTTCAGTAACCTGTCGTCACTTGAGATGTTTCGGTTTGCTGAAGATACGCGTTCAGCTGTCATACTGGTTCGGATTTTATATTGTATATCAACTTTTATTCAATTTTAATACATCAATCCATCCATCTCTTATTCATCCATGCTCCTCGTTCTTCTTATCCTGCCATCACTTAAAGGGGCAGTTCAACCCCAAATCAAAAATATATGTTTGTCCTCTGGTCTGTCTGTCTGTCTGCCTTCTCTCCTTCTCTTGTGACTGTGACGTTTAAAGGGATAGTTCACCCAGAAATGAAAATTCATCCACTCACCCTCATGCAGATTGAAGGTTGAGTTTAGTTTTTTAGTCCTTTAAACACTGCTGGAGTTTCACAGGAAAACAGTGTTGCAGAATCTCCCAAACAGTTTTCAAAGGTAAAAATAACTGGAAAAAAAAAATGCCTCCATACTGCTCGTCTGGCATAATCCAAGTCTCCTAAAGTGGAGAGAAGGCAGATGTCTCTACAGTCGATATCTCCACAGCTCAGTAAGTCAGACCAAATCTATCTAGATGGATGAACAGCACTACAGGTCAGGGGGATAATAAGTATTTTTAATTTTGGGGGTGAACTGTCCCTTTAATCCTCTAAAGGTGTCTTCTTCATCTCAGTCCTGCCTCTGTCTCTGTGGAGGCAGCGGTACTGCCAAACAGTTAGATCAAAATTTAACAAGGGACATTTACAAGGCTAGTTACTATTCTATATAAATGTGCAAAATAATTCATATAAATAAAAAAATGTTAAATTAAAATGCTAAATTTCATTGACCAGTTCCATTTGAGTGTCAGCACACCAATCAGCAGGTAGATGTTTTGCTGTCGTAGGATAGTCGTCTGTTGAATTCAGTGACAACATGAAATGAAAAAGGTTTTTATTTCTCATTTCTGTAGGGAGGTGGTCAGAATGTTTTTAACAGTCAGAAGTGGGACTTAATAGTCTACTTTCTATCAACATGGATTCATTTATGTCAGAAATGAAAAGTTTGAGTCTGCAGCATTATGAAACTGTCAGATCCAAACTGACACATGTTGGGAAGTTTTCATTATTGGCTTAAAGGACCAGTGTGTGAAATTTTCTGGGATTTATTATCAGAATATGTCAGAAATTGAATATATTATTCTTAGGTGTATTTTCATGAGTGTATAACACCGCAAAATAAGAATCTTTGTGTTTTTGTTAGCTTATAATGAGCTGTCTATATCTACAGACGGAGCAGGTTCTCCTCCGCAAGGCCATCACATCGAACCACCATGTTTCTACAGTAGCCCAGAAGGGACAAACCAAACACTGGCTCTCACAGACTGTGTGTTTTGTGTGAGTTTTTTGACCATTGTAGGTTCTCCTCCGCGCCTGGAAGGGGAGGGTGAGACGCGCAGTATTATGATGGTTGAAATCTACAGTTTCACCACTAGATGCCACTAAATGCTGCACACTGGTCCTTTAATCAGCACTCATTATTATAATCACCTGTATCAGGTGTCTGCAACCTTTAAGATCAAAAGAGACACTTTTGGGCAAATAAGGATTCAAAAAATCTGTCTGGAGCCCCAAATATTAAATTCTGTTTTTTCCCTGAAAACTTTTTTTTTATTTGGCATCAGTATCGAGCTCATGGAGACTCAAGAAGACGAGCCACCGTCAAGATGAAGAGGGAAAGGCACCGAGCTGCAGACGTAGGCTATGATGCACATTTTTTTAGTTGACGAAATATTAAAACCTTTTTTAAAATTTTGGTGTAATAGGCTGCATATTTTTACTAACTGAGACAACTCAAAATTTCAAGGCAACGTACTGCGATAGATTTTTGAGTTTTGAGCCCAACTCAAACTTTTATGTTTTGAAATAAATTGACCTGTAATCTTAAATTGAGATCATTTATTTATTTATTTCATTTTATTTTACCTTTATTTAATCAGGAAGTCCCATTGAGATTCAGAATCTCTTTTACAAGAGAGACTGGCCAAGGTAGCAGCCAATCACAACTATTAAAATGTAACAAATGCAATATATTAAACAAAAACAAGAACAAACTATTAAAACATAGTGGTCTCTCAAGAAAAACGCGTAATGTCTCCATCACCACGTTCTTTATGATGTCCTTAAATTTATCAATGGATATGAGTATATTTATGCAGATTATTCCAGCCCCCTGGTGCAGAGCAGGAAAATGCAGTTTTCTCCAGATCAGTTCAAACCTGGGGTACATTAGGAGCGTAGCTGGTAACTACCAGAGTGACACAGAGGTTTACTTTTCTTCTTTAGATGAACTTGAATATTTGAGTTTTAGAAACTCAAAAATAAACAAAATAAGGATTTCAAACTTTGGTCACAGTGAGCTGTGAGCCTGACGTGTCATTATTTTGGTGCCTGAAAATGAAAATGTTTTTAATTGAAAATATTAATGAATTTACTCTGTTTTCAAAACTCAGAGATTTCAATTTATGTGAAGAAGAAAAAAATATGTCAATAAAAGATCAGTAGTTGGTAAAACTTTTTCAGAAGCTTGAATTGGGTTCAAAACTCAAAAATTTGCTGCAGTCTGTGGAGTTGAAAACTTAGGGAGACTCCCGCACACTGTCTCGCTTTCTACTGATTTATTAAATAAACGTTTCGGTCTGAACGACCTTCATCAGGTATACTCCTATATGTATGTATGTGGAGTTGAAATTTTGATTTGTCTCAACTTTTCATAGACCTACAGGAATGACAAGTGAAATTTAAAATGTTAAAGAAATAATCTTTTTTTTTTTTTGTCAGAGTCACAGGGAGCCGCTGGAGAGGAGCTGAAGAGCCGCAGGTTTCATCTCAGCTGATCTGGACAATATTGGAGGATTCTGAATTCAATGATAATGACATTTTAAAAATTCAAAATGTCCATTTGAATCGGCAGTAGCCATATTCCAACTGCGGTTGGTCGATTTTGATAAAGTTTCAGTCAATGTAGAAGTTCTAGAAAGACACTGAATCGATTGAATTGCACAGAAAACTTATTGAAATTATAGCTGCTGTGCAGCAATGGTCGGGGCCGGGCAATTTTAGGCAAAATTAGGCAATTCTGAGCAACAAGCAGAGTGTAGGAAGATGAAAAAAAAAGAAAAAAGGTGGCATTCTAATGTGCATTTTACATCAGTTGAGGCTTGAACTCACAATTTCTGGCACAAGAGACTCTGCATATTGACTGATAGCTAAGCCAAATAAACACGGTCCGTCTTCTAGCTCACTGAGCTAATTGCAAGTGACAGTTCATGTGTGGGGCTTCACAAATTGACTAAGCCAAGGATCAGGGTGCCAGGCAGCAGCCATCCATGCCATGGAAAAGAACATTTCAAAGTGAAAGTTCCAAAGCTGCAGCACATGTGGTTGATTTGTTGTGAATTTTCAAAGTTTTGAAATTTAGAGGCTTGCTGTAGCGCCACCATCAGGACTATTGTCTTGTGTTTCCAGTTGAGGACATCTGGCATGGGACTGGACCTTTGTGAAAAGTTTGGGTAGATTTCTCACATGGAAATGTTGCACAAGCTGAGGCTTGAACTCACAACCTTCAACACCAAGAACCATCCTCTATCTCACTAAGCTAACTGGCAAATGGAAACACCACTTGTAGCTTCACAAATTGACTAAGTCAGTCACCTGTGCGCAAGACAGCAGCTGTTAGCATGTAAAGGCAGATTTCAAATGGCTGTCAAAAATTCAGTTATTGAGACAAAAATCCCAAAATACACAAATTGCATCTAGACAGCATGGAGATGTTGGTCATTAGTTTTTAACAATGATTTATTGGCTCCAAAAGTGAAAAACTGATGTTTAAAAATGACATTTTTGCATTGACTCCAATTGTTTGCATGAGAGTGAAATTCAAAATGCTGTAAAAAATTCAGTTTTTGAGATAAAATTCTGATATTTTCCAAACATCATCTACCATGACTCCAAAATTTTGTAATTTTTTTTTCATGAACATTGAAAATGTATTTAGCAAGAATTTGCAAGTATATGTTTATAATACCGTTTACAGTCAGACATTTTGATGCACTGTAGGCTTAATTTTTGATAAATCAAAAATCTGTGTGGATCGTTTGTGTAGGACAGTCTGAAGATGCTCTGTAGCAAGTTTGGTGTCAATTGAACAAAAATGGTGGGAGGAGATAGGTTTAATAAGTTTTACAGTTTTTGAAAAAAAACAGAGTGATGGACTTCATAATTTGCAATAGGTTTAAATGTACAAAAGTTTCTTCAGTATTGGGGCTACATTGTGGTGAAAGTTGTAAATCTGTAGCACATATGGTTGATTTGTTGTGAATTTTCAAAATTTTGAACTTTAGAGGCTTGCTGTAGCGCCACCATCAGGACTATTGGCCTGTTTTTGCAGCTGAGGCAATCTGGCATGGGACTGGACCTTTGTGCAAAGTTTGGTCATTTTTCGCGCATGGGAAGTAGGATTTCATCGGAAGAAGAAGAAGAAGAAAGAAAGAAAGAAGAAGAAGAACATTGAGGAAAACAATAGGCAGCTTAGGCTGCCAGGACCCTAATAACTTGAACTTGGTTATAAATTATAGGATGTTTATGAGCACAATTATACAAATGATGCACATGTATATTTTAATTTTTACAGCCCAAGCTGGAATAATGTGACTGTGGCTAAATAATATCCTCAAAAGAAAGAGAGGGGAGTATAATACAGGTTTTTAAACACAGATTTACTTAAAATTATAGGTTACACAACATGTTACAACTTTAAAGCTTTAATCAAACATCTTGTACGTCTCGTTCTCTGCACTGAAACAAATCCTCAGGATCAGTCTGATGGGTTGGGGGGGTCTCATCTCATTTTCTCACTGTCATCTGTGAATCAGTGGCTCCCTCCTCAGGCTGTTCTCACTGTTATCTATGTACTTATACATACGAAAATTAATGCGCTGTAATTCGTTTATATCCTACGGAATCGTGAGTCAAGACTGTTCATAATTATTTTTAAGAGGGCCGAAACTACACATCCCACAACCCATTGTGAACAATACTGCTTCCTCTTAAATTTAACATTTGTCGTTATTACAGTGTTTATACTGATAATACGTGTTTACTTGTGCATATTTGAGTGCATGAGACTTTTAAATTAGCATAATTAACGTCCCAATAATTATGAAGTGTAATTTATTTTTCAAACTCACAGTGTCTTCAAGATAATGAAATATACAGTTATTAGTGGACAAACATAAGTTTAGATACCAGCAGACTGACTGCAAAATATGAGAAAATTGGTGAATATGACAAATTCTTCTAATACACTTGAGAACAAATCTGTTGGTTCAAGTGGTTCTTGCATTTAATAATATACAATAATAAATAATATACAATAATAAACATAAAAAGACAACAACAGGCCTATCCTGGGACTTGAATATGATAGGCTTCTTAAATTGTTTGTGCAAAGGAAAAAGTTTGTGTAAATGAATGAATCTGAAAACTTTTTCACGGACCCATTGAGGTCTCCAGACCCCAACTTGAGACCCAGTTGACCCTGCAGTACTGGCAGTGATGTTAGAAAAGATTATACTGTTTAACCACTAGATGTCAGTGTTGGATTATGATGAGCAGAGGACACAAATACTGTAAAACCTCTAAAAACTGTTGAATCTTTAATAATGGTAAAGTCAGCTGATGCATGTATACGTCTATAAGCTGACAGCTCTCTGACACAGTAATGAACTTGTACTGTTGGTCACTCCGTCTGAATTAACATGTGATGAATTGTGAGCTAATTATTTTTGTTGGCAGGGTCCAAAACTTGAAGTCTGACAGTATATCATTCAGGCTGCAATAATAGCAGCAGCAACAGTAGAAGAAGAAGAGCCTGTGTTCTTCAAACTGGGGTCCAGGGGCCAACAGGGGTCCTTAATGGGTTGTAGGGGCTGGATCCCCAGCAGAAAGAGGAACAGAATATTTTAAAAGGATATTCCAGCTTTACATGATAACCCACTCAGTATGTACTCACCTCTATGCTGATGTGATGATGGTGAAGATCTTCAGTTCCAAGTGTCCACGAGCCGTGACATTAAAAATTTAACCACAAAAGATGCCATTTACACCATGTTTTTAGCCGAAATGTCAACTGTAGCATGTAGCAGGTAGCATGTAAACATGGCGTTGATCTCATGATATTTTCACACGTGCATCCATTAAGAGATATACGACGTCTTGTGAGACACTTGGATTACACCACACAAGCAGGATGGAGACATTTTGTGTTTGTTTTGTGTTCTTTTTTTAACATTTTATCCGTGGTCTCCATTCACTGCATTGTACTGGATTTAGCTGCAACCCTGTTTTCTGCTGAAACTCCAGGATTGTTTAGAGAACTGAAGATCTTCACCATCATCACATCAGCATAGAGGTGAGTACATACTGAGTAGATGATCATCTCAGAGTGGAATATCGCTTTAACTTTTATCACACTTTTTGGAAGTTGCAACAACGAAGGAGGAAACAGTGTCAGCTGTTTTGATCAATTATAGTGATCCTAGTTTGATCATTGATTGATTATGGGGACTTTATTATCTTCAACGCCCCCCCAAAGGAAAAAAAAAATCTCAGAGGGGATTCATTAAGACAAAATACTGTCAAACTGGGTCACTACGGTCTAATGTTCGTCTTTTATTGGGGTTGTTGACATGAAAAAAGACAAAAGAGACAAAGAAAGAGACATATAAGTGCAGAAGTTTTAACAGGGGAAATTAACTTGTTACAGCAGATCAAGGATCAAAAGTACAGTTTGAAAAATGAGTGATAAATATAAAATAAAATAAAGATGGAATAAAAATTAGTTAAATAATACAATTTTAAAAAAACACAAAAAGCACAAACTATAACACCTTCACTTCTACAGAGATATGGATGTTTGTACAGAATAATAAAATGTTGTTATACACAGCATTATACCCAGGAGCGCAACTACCTACTTTCTGAGTGTAGGTATGCAGGCACATATCACAGCTGTTTTATGATTCTCACCATCCTTAGTTAAAAAAATGATAACTGTCTGAACAACAAAATAACCACAAACAAGTTCCTTTATTTTTCTTGTCATGATCTGTTATATTGTAAATACTGATCAGAAGGAGCGGAGGGGTGCCTAATCAGTGACGTGCCTCTGTTATTGATCATGTAATTTACACATGCACAAACAGCTGTTAAATACAGAAAATGCGACTTTCCCCCCATCGCTTTGGCGCCCCCTCTAGCGCAGCGCCCCTATGCGCCGCATATAGTGCATACCCACTTTTTGCACCACTGCTCAGAGGGGGTGTGTGATGTCAGCCAATGAATGAAGCAACTGACAGTGTTTTATTGTGTCAAATCCACAGGAGAAATCAACAATTGTTGAGAAATCAACCAGCACAGATTCCAGCACATTAAAGAAATTAATGTCAAGTAAATGATGAACGAGTGAACTACAGTGAATAAAATCATGTTGACTCCTGTTTTTATGATAAATGTCACAGTCTGCATCAGCACACATTCATATTTGTATCTCCACTGGATTAAAATGGAGGCTCTGCCTTTTATTGATCCGTTTCCATGGTGATTCAGAGTATCAGAGCTCCATTGATGATCGTTTTCATGCACTTAGCTCAGAGTTAAGTTGGCTGAACTAATTCTGATCAGCTGCTCTGAAACTGAAAACTCAGTTTCCCACCTCAGGCTCAGTCAACTCAGAGTTCAGGATTAAACTCAGAGTTTGTTCAACCTGCTCTCTGAAATGGTCCTATTCCATCAAGGTGATTAATAAATCTGTGCTTAAGTGAGAAAGTCTGGCTTGAATTAACTTCAACTTCCACTTAAGGCTTAAAGTGTAACTTGCAGGTTAAATGTCTTCACGAAATTTACGTGTAACTTTGTGTAAAATTACATTTTTTAAATTTTATTTGAGATTTTTTGGACAAAAATTCAGAGGAAAAGGTGGTGTGTTTGAGAAAGGCTTTTTTCAAATGAGTGAATGAATAAATAACTTCAACTTTGGCACACTTTTTCTTAAACTATGAATTTCAAGCTTTTAAATAAAAGGCTTTTTATGCTTTTGAAGACAATAAAAGTTGTGAGACATGATTTTAATATGTTCTTTGAATCTAAAGTAAACACATAAATTCATGCTTGGTCACATAAAAAAAGGTCTAAACTTGTGTTTCTGCGCTTGATGGAAATTCTTTGACATACAGCTAAATGAACCTCGACAGTTATCCTGCCACTGAGCAGGCTAGTTCAGTGGTATCAGTTACCATGGTTACTGAGCAGGGATCTATGAGACACAGTCATGGAATGGATGACTCACCTAAATTATCCAGACTTATCACAATAAGCTCAGCTTTTCTTTTATCCACGTTGATGGAGCACCCCTCAGCTCTGTTACTGATTCTGTTTTCTTTTCTTTTCTAAAAGATGAGAACGTCCCATCTGTGTACTTTGCTCCTGCATCATGTCTCTGTGACTGACGGTCACAGTCATTTATCACTTAAAATAAGAAAACTGTATTGCTGTTTAGCTATTAGTAACCTGAATCTTCTGGTCGGTCAGGTCAACAATAATGTTATGTCTTTTCTAAGCATCGTTACATAGAAAAAACTATCTGTCTCCATCAGAGTGGACAAAACTGACACACAAATATCTCAGTTTTTATATCATAAAGACTCTTTATTTGCTGTTTTGGTGCTGTTAAACCAAACTCCATTCAAAAAGCAGCTGTTTTATGATCAGACCATATTGTTTTCATGGTAAAAACTTTAGTTCCACCGTCACTGAGACTCTTTTCTGATTCACTTCGGTCTAAAAACACAATCACACACATGTGATTTACTCAGTAACATCATTAACTAACCTGTGATGAAGTGTTTCCACAGACACACACGCTGACTGGTCACTTTTACAGGGTTTGTTTTAACTCAAAGGAAGACGTGACGTCTGGCTGCTCCTGAGGGGGCGGAGTGACTGCTCATCACCTTTATTTGGAAGCACCTGGACCCAGTGCTGTCCAACCCTGACAACCCCGCCTCCTGGCTTAGAGTTCTTCTTCTCTCCTGTGCATGTTTGCTGCTTCTTCACACCACTACATTTTACACTCAGACACACACACCTACACCACCGTCGATCACATCCTGTCTTTTCCTCAGTTTATTTTGTGCTTATTATTAGCTGCTTTGTTTAGGTACTTCATTATTATTTTGCCTTCAGTCTGCGTCTTTCTCATTTTTTGTCGTGGCTTCAGAGGCCGTGACAAGTGATATAGTGGATAATTCTCTGTCTTTCCTCCAGGAGTTAAACATTAATAAGTTAAACAAAGTTAAACTGTCCTCCTGTGAGCAGCAGGTCAACAGCTCGTGGATCAGAGAAAGTTTTTTTTCTTTCAGTTTTTGTTCCCTGTAACCTGTAAAAATAAAACATTAAAAATCACTAAACAACAGAATCAGTTTGTTTTACACATTAAAGTGAGGTAATGTACCAGTTTTCTTTCACCAAAAGAAATTCAGTCTGTTAAAGCCAAGAGATCAGTGTCATAAACAGATTGTGTTCTTATCTTTGTGAACTCCACACACACAGGAACTCACCTGTAAGGGGAGGAGCAACATGTGAACCTGTCTAACCAGGTGGGGTCAATTATGAGTCAACAGAACAGAGAAGAAAGAGACAATGGTGCACTGTGGCAGGGTGAGTCTGAATACAACATTTCATTAATATCCAAAATTAAATGGTAGCAATTCAAGTCTTCAGTAGGAAGGACAACTTTCACTTCAGTTGTTTAGCTCAATCCAAAGCAATCTTCGGTTCAGCACAAAGCTTCATCAGAGCGTTTGTAATACTGTGCATGTCAATTTGTGATATATACAAGGGAGAGAAACACACAGCTGTGGCTTTCTCTGCGTTGTATATATCACATGTTTACTGGATTTGGGTCTAGCACTCACTGAGATCCATTGTTGAAGCGCACCTCCTTTTTCTAACCCAACTTCTTACTTTCTGTGGTAATTTGTGGAATAATTACACATTAAGATTCTAGTACGAGTTTGGTTTATCAGACTATACTGTGTTGTGTGAGTTTTTGATTGTGTGTGTGTGTGTGTCATTGTGTGTGTGTGTCAGAGAGCATGTGTTTTCTTTCATTTTAACCTTGTGATCCAAACTGTTGATGTGACATCATGTGATGTTGATTTTGTGTTTGTATAATAACATTTCTACTAACATCAAAGTGTTCAAATTAAAATCTACCTGTTTACATCATTAGTTATCTTGTAAAATCTGTTGCTTCATTTTATGTCAAGGGTTCGGGTAACTGAGGTTGGACTTAGCAGCTTTCTGCAAGTCCAGATACAGTCGTGTGCATAGAGTACACAATCAAGAGTCAGCTAGAAATAGATTTACAAGCCCTTCTCTGTGTGCTCACAGCTGGTTGCAGTTAAGACTGTGCAGAGGGAAACACTGACCCCATAGCGATGTAGAGAAACCAATCTTTGGTGTCAAGACACATTTCTTCAGGCCCCGCAGTGCAGAAAAGCTTCCTGTGTGAGGTCAGCATGTTGACTGCACCATGCAGTTGCCTAGTATGGGTGACCCAGGACTTTGACTGTGTACAGACTTCCAGTAAGGTAGCTGGGTGATGTTATGTTTTGTTATCGACAAATTTAAAACTTTCATTTCCTTCAGTTTCATTTATGCTCGCTACCCAGATGTCAAGAGTGTTCAGGGTCTGTTGGATGAGTCCAGAGGAGTGAGGCGTCCAATCTGTGTGCCAGTGGACATGTCATCAGTTTAATCTTGACCCCAACAAATACCCTCTACTTAACAAAACTAACTAACTAATTAGTTATTTATTTACAGGTTTGAACGAAAGATGAGAATGTAACAGTTTGGACAAATCAATTGTATTCAGTTTAGTTGTTTTTATAGTCTAGATACATTTCAACTGTACTAAGGTACATGTAGAAGATATGAATTGAAATTGCAGTAATTGCTTTTATATCCTTTAGTTTTTCTACATCTTTCAGCCATAATTTATGTGGAGAAAAGAGAGCTGAAACAACAAACACCAATCCAGAAATGCACGGCTGCAAATATTATTATAAATAATAAATGAATAAATCCTCACCCATACTGGACATGTAATGTTTTTACAGTGTTTGTATCGCCCCCTCTGTCTGTTTGGTGACACAAACTACTAAACAGAACATCTTGGATTTTCAGCTGAAGTTACAATTCACCTGTGTTTGGATATTATATTCATTTTAATGTAATATTCTGCAAGATTTCATTAGGCTGCATGTTGTTAAAAAAGTCATATTGTGATTATTGTTTGACGTGATCACAAATGTGATCTGATTGTAGGGGAACATGATGTTTTCACAATTGATCACACAATTTTGAAAATGTGCTGCAGATATACAGTGTTGTGCAGGTGTTGGAGTATGAATGATCAGAAATGTGGTCACTGAATGTATTCTGTGAGAAATCAATGAAAAAGTACTCACAGTTTAGTCCTGATAGATATTTACTGACTGCGAAGAGTTTTGACAAAGTGACTTCAGTTTTGACCAAAACATGTTAATTCAGTCTGTTTAAGCTGAGAGAGATTCTCTTAAATATGTTAACAAGCTGATCTGTGTGAACCTTCAGTTACTGCAGCTCAGCTGATTTCCTGAAAATGTAGAGAAGAGGAGGGGGGAGGAGTAACAGTGACCATGTGATCAAGATACATGAGAACAGGGAGGAGACCTCAAAGTGAAAGTGTTCAGTCCGTTCAGTCTCCATTTTGAAGGCAGAGAAGCACTAATGGCTGAGGCAGAGTGAGTGATTATACAACATTATTATTACTATTATTATCATTATTATTTTACTGTTAAAGTCTGTAACTTAGTTTTCTCTCTCTGCAGACTAAAGAGGAAAGACAAGGATTAACTCAACTAGTGCATTATACTCTCTCTCTCTCTCTCTCTCTCTCTCTCTCTTTCTTTTCTCTCTTCTCTATCTTATCTATTTCATCTATTTTTCTGTTATCTGTACTTGTTTTCTCTCTCTCATCTCTAATTCTCTAGTGGATTATCTCTCTCTCTCTCTCTGTGTGTGTGTGTGTGTGTGTGTTACTTCCTGTTCTCTCAGTCTTGTGTGTAACTGCTGAACAAACTTGTTTCCTGATTCTTGAGTTCTGAGCTCCAGTCAGTGTTACTGTTTTATCTCAACTGCAGATCAGAAGATGAGTGATCCTGTGGTAACAGAGGAGGACAGAGCTGAGTCTCCAGTGTCCAGCTGTCTGTCTCTGAAGAGTGACTGGTCCAAAGAGGAACCTATAGACTTCCGCAATGAACCTGGACCCTCAGATACAGGGTAAGAGCACTGATATTTATATAACTCATTTTCAGTTACCTCGGTCAATACCAAGTTTTTGAGTTTGTGTAATAAAATTCCTACTAACACTCAATATATAACTAAAATAAAATGAAACTTTTTGTGATATAAACAGAAATCCTCGTCCTACCTTCCTCTTAGTATCTGTGACAGCTGTCAGTCACATAGAAAAGCTGTAATCCAATCAAAGAGGACGCCTGAAAACTTTTAAGGCTCCTGATGATCAACAGTAACAGTAATTCACTGATATAAATAAAAAATGCTGGTGTTTGCAATGCATACCTCTGCCAATACCATGTTTTTTGTTGTTTCTGTTTGTATGTAAAAATTTCTACTAAAACTCGATAGCTAACTAAAAAAAAACACTTTTTGGGGCACAACAAGAAAATCCTACATCCTGTCTTTTTCTTATGTGACAGCTGTCATCACATAGAAAAGCTGTAATCTAATTTAGGATAATTCTACAAACTTGTCAACCTTCTAATTAAGTCAAGTAAAATTTTATTTATTTATATATTTTATTTCTGTGTCCTGTTGGCCCTTGGAAGAGTAAGGAAAAAGCCTTCAAAAAGCCCTTTTTAACATGGAGAGCCACAGAGGAAGGATCCCCCTTCCAGGATGGGCAGATGTGTAACAGATGTTGTGTGTTCAGAACAGGACAGTGAAGTCACAGTAAATACAAATTTTGACAAAATTTCTGATATTTAAAGTAAAAGTAGTTCTCTCCATGTTACATATCTGACTGAGCCAGTATGTGGCCTGAGATTTTCGGGCAGAGGTCTTCTATCTGTTCCCCAGGCCCGGATTAAAACCCAAAGTTATGGAACCAGTTTCCTGAAGAAATCAGTTCAGCAGAATCAGAGACGTCTTTTAAATCTCCTTCTTAAAACACTTTTACCAGAGAGCCTGTCCTGATTTGACGTGATTTTTATTAACTGTCCTTGTCTGTTTTTATTTGTTTAGATTTTATTTCAATTATTTTATGATCTGTTTGTTATGAAGTTGCTGCCTTGTGTGAAGCACTTCAGAAATAATAACAACAACAACAACACAACAACAACAAAAATATAATGATAATGATAATAAATAATAATAAGTATTATTATTATTGTTTTTATTATTATTATAAAACATAAGTAAATTGTAAATTTGAGTGTAAAAATGTGAGGACTTGAACATCTTCAGGTGTCACCTGTTGGACCTGAGCCATATTACCTCCTCTCCACATGGAGACCTGGACGAGGACGGGCCACAAAACCACATCAACTACAACATTTAGTCACATTACTAATAACATTACCAACAGGCACAGCTGAAATCATGAAAAGAGCCACGATCCCGGGCAGTGTGAGGAGTCATCAAAACATCAGTGACAATGTTACAAGGAGATGAGAGTGTCACTTCAAATTTAATACAAAACTCAGTAGATGAGACAGAGGAGACATTCAGGGCAGGAACTTCACAGGACAGAATCACGTCCAACATGTGTCCACTGCTATGAGTTGGTTCATGTACAAACAGAGTGAAACCAAAAGTATCAGTGAGAAAAAGCTTTATTAAGAGGGTCAGAGGCCTTTCTAAGGCAAATATTGAATTAAAAAAATAAATAATTAATTATATCTAGATGACTGACAAGGTCAGAAATTAAATCGATGTAGATCCATCAATGCATGGCTACTAATAGCTGATGTACTAACTAGAGCAAGTGTCTTTTGTTCTCAATAAATCAATAATTATCAACAGTAGCAACAGTTTGTGTATTGAATGACTCTGTCATAGAAAAAATGATAAAGGATTGAAGAGATATAAATTAAAACATCTTTGTGTTTGCAGAGTTCAGTCCAACAGACAGAGAGCAGAGTCTCCAGTGTCCAGCTGTCTGTCTCTGAAGAGTGACTGGTCCAAAGAGGAACCTATAAATTTCAGTAATGAACCTGGACCCTCAGACACAAAGTAAGAGAACTGATACTGACTCATTTATATGACTCTTTTTCAATTACTTCCACCAGTTTTCATTGATTTTGTGTTTGTACAATAAAATGAAATGACGATGAAAGAGACAGTTGTAAGTCCATGACTGTGTTGGGAATCACATACTAACAAACTACTAATATGATATTCTCTTCAGACTGTCTCCGGGGGGATTGTGGGGCAGACAGCTCCAGCACCACACTATAGTTTTGTTAACCAAATCATCTGCTAATTCATCACTTAATTCATTTCTGAGAATTTTTTTAGGCGAGAAATCAACTGTGTGGACTTTAAACATGGGTAGTTTAATGACAACTGACAGACAATTGAAAATGTGCTCAACAAATTTCTATCTACTGTATCATATTTGTTCTGTTTAATTAAGCTGATTGTGTCGCCCAGTTTATATATAGTTTGTCTACAGTGCAGCTGCTTTTATCTGGATTAAACAGTCGCGCACACAGAACTTTATGTCTGTGGTAACAAAGTCTTTGTGAAACTTTAATGTTTCCTGAACCAGATGATCACAGTTGTGGCCAAAGCAGTGTTTGCAGTTTATATTGTACAGTATTGTAATGTTATTGTGAAGTAGCGAAGAAAGCATTGAGTTTATTATATTAAACTACAGACAAATAACTAAATGTTGGAATGTGTAATAAGACAAAAGACAAAAGGAAGGATCACTTTCATTACAGACTGAATTCAAACAACCTTTTTACTGTTCTCTGTGACCACGTGAGCCTCTGGTCAGTGTTCTGTCTTTTGATATTTTCAACATCAATCAACGAATCATTTTACTATAAAGAAATGTCTTCACAGAAAGAGGACAAGGAGTCATGTTTCTGAGGGGGATCAGCCAGCCTGCAGTGTTTTGTGTCAGGATGACCTGAAGGATCCAGTCTCTACCAGCTGTGGACACTGGTTCTGCAGACAGTGCATCACCTCATACTGGGACCAGTCTCGTCCATCAGGAGACTCCTCCTGTCCCCAGTGTGGAAATCTGTCCAGAACAAGAACTGGACTGCAGACAGCCAGTCAGAGCATCACTGGACAAAGTAGAACTTCACATCTGTCTATTGACGTCTTTGTGTCTTAAAACACTACTTGTTTTTTTTCTTTCTTTTTTTAAATTCTTATTACCATATGGTCAAATTTTCTCTGTTTTGTCTCACTTTTTTCTCTTTTTTAGTGATTGATGATCTGCAGGAGGTTTCAGATGAACATAAGATCAGTCTGAGGAGGAGATGTGAATATGTGACTGAAGGGACTGATGAAACAGGAAGTGAAACCCTCTCAACAGGATCTACAATGAGCTCTACATCACAGAGGGACTGAGTGAAGAAGTTAATACCCAACATGAGGTGAGACAGCTGAAGACAGCTTCCAAGATGGAGACCCTCCATGACACTCCAATCAAGTGCTGTGACATCTTTAAAGCCTTACCTGACCAACAGAGACACATCAGAGTCGTTCTGACCAACGGCGTCGCTGGTGTTGGAAAAACCTTCTCAGTGCAGAAGTTCACTCTGGACTGGGCAG
This sequence comes from Lutjanus argentimaculatus, assembly GCA_034769285.1. Lineage (NCBI taxonomy): Eukaryota > Metazoa > Chordata > Actinopteri > Lutjaniformes > Lutjanidae > Lutjanus > Lutjanus argentimaculatus. The sequence continues at coordinate 505,353 of JAWZSL010000050.1, forward strand.
AGGGTTTGGAAAACCAAGATGTCAGTCTGCTGATTCTGCTTTCGTTCAGGGAGCTGAACTTGATCAAAGATGAGCAGTACAGTCTTCTCAGGCTGCTCCATGTTTTCCATCCAACATTACAGAAGGTCACAGCAGAGAAGCTGGCTGTCTGTAAACTTCTGTTCATCTTTGATGGCCTGGAAGAAAGCAGACTTTCACTGGATTTCAACAACAGTGAGGTTGTGTCTGATGTCACACAGAAGTCATCAGTCAACGTGCTGCTGACAAACCTCATCAAGGGGAATCTGCTTCCCTCAGCTCTCATCTGGATAACTTCTCGACCTGCAGCAGCCAATCAGATCCCTCCTTCATGTGTTGACAGGGTAACAGAAGTACGAGGCTTCACTGACGCCCAGAAGGAGGAGTACTTCAGGAGGAGGTTCAGTGATGAAGATCTGTCCAGTAGAATCATCTCCCAAATCAAGACATCCAGGAGCCTCCACATCATGTGTCTGATCCCAGTCTTCTGCTGGATCACTGCTACAGTTCTGGAGCACATGTTGACTACAGAGCAGAGAGGAGAGCTGCCCAAGACAATGACTGACTTGTACTCACACTTCATAATGGTTCAGACAAAGAGAAAGAAGAAGTATGATGAGGGACATGAGACGAGTCCACAGGAGCTGATGGAGTCTGACAGGGAAGTTCTTCTGAAGCTGGGGAGGCTGGCGTTTGAACATCTGGAGGAAGGAAACATCATGTTCTACCAAGAAGACCTGGAGCGGTGTGGTCTGGATGTCACAGAGGCCTCGGTGTACTCAGGAGTTTGTACAGAGATCTTCAAAAGAGAGAGTGTGATCTTCCAGAAAACAGTCTACTGCTTTGTTCATCTGAGCGTTCAGGAGTTTCTGGCTGCAGTCTACATGTTCCACTGTTACAACAACAAGAACGCAGAGGTACTGAAGCGTTTTCTAGGGAAACAATGCATTAATCCAACACTGAACTTCCTGAGCAAAGCCACAGACAAATCCCTGAGGAGTAAAAATGGTCACCTGGACCTGTTTGTCCGCTTCCTTCATGGCCTCTCTCTGGAGTCCAACCAGAGACTCTTAGGAGGTCTGCTGGGTCAGACAGACAACAATCCAGAAACCATCCAGAGAGCCATCAACAACCTGAAGATGAAGAAGAGCTATGATATCTCTCCTGACAGAAGCATCAACATCTTCCACTGTCTGATGGAGATGAACGACCTCTCAGTACATCAGGAGATCCAAGAGTTCCTGAAGTCAGAGAACAGATCAGAGAAGAAACTCTGTGGGATCCACTGCTCAGCTCTGGCCTACATGCTGCAGATGTCAGAGGAGGTTCTGGATGAGTTTGACCTGAAGAAGTACAACACAACAGATGAGGGACGACAGAGACTGATACCAGCTGTGAGGAACTGCAGAAAGGCTGTGTAAGTCCAGATGTGATCAGCATTATAAAGCAACATAAAGTTACCATCCCACCTGAAGCTACATTAAAGATCAGATATGAAAATTTTACAACTTTCAGCGAAATTCATCAGAACTGTTTTCTTTGGCTTTGGATAAAAGCTAGCTTAAGTATGCATTACATAATGTAAACATTTCTTTTATGTAATAATAATAATAATAATAATAATAATAATAATATGATGATAATGTAGATTATTTTGCTCAGTCTTATAATTCTGTCATCATGTGATCCTAAAAGTCACCAAAAATAAGGATTTAGTTGTTTGTTTTCTTGTGCTTCCTTCTCACCTTTTTCCCCTCTAACCAGTTTGCATGCTTGAAAGATCTGCTAGTGTTCAACAGTCCAGAATGACCTATAAATATTCATGTTTTTCATTAATATTTATTGACATTTTATTGTTCACTTCTAGATCTCTTCCTTAACAATAATAATAATAATAATATTAATGATAATACTACTACTGCTAGTAGTGCTACTACTAACAATAACAATAATAATGATGGAGACCTATTAAAAATGCAGCAAAAGCACTTAAGGAGTCATTCATTTGGCAAATACTGAAGTATCTAATTTTATTGTATTTTACTTTCTATTATCTGTAATCACAGACTGTCTGGCTGTCAACTCTCAGAGACTCAGTGTGAAGTTGTGGCCTCAGCTCTGAAGTCCAACCCCTCCATCTGAGAGAGCTGCAGCTGGACTTCAGCAAACTCCAGGATTCTCAAGTGAAGCTGTTGTCGGCTGGACTGGAGAGTCCAAACTGTAGACTGGAGACTCTGAGGTCTGTTCACTGACTGTGTTTGGTTCTGTACACTTTACTTCTACCAAATTTAAATACATAACTTAAGTTTCGTATTTTGTCGCATTTGTTTTCTGCGGGTTAGAGTTAACCTTATTCCAAAATCCTGATCACTTATCTCAAAACCAGTTTTTCATAGTTTGTCAGTCCAAATAGCTGAACAGTTGGTTTTACTTTAGATTTAAACACTTGTAAAAAGCTGTGGGAATCTTTGCTTCCCTTCAGAAAATGGTAGATACTAGATTACACTAAGATCAGGAAAACATAATTTCAGTTTGCTAGCTGTTATTAAGATGATTTAGGATGAAGCTCAGAGTCAGTCAGCTTTGTGTTGACAGAGATGAGAGTGGTGATGAGGGTAGTCTAAATCTGTGGTTTGAAATGAGAGCATCAGAAGTGCTGGGACAGGTGTTAAAGAGATTGATTATTTTGTATTTATTTAAATTATTATTTATTTCATAGTGGTCACCTTGTCATCTTATAGAAAAAACAATCTGTCCTAGCATTTTTCAGAAAATGACATGATTGTCATGAATTATAAACATTGGAAGGTGACTGTAAGAATATATAATCCAACATGTCTGAACTTTTACTTATGACAGACTTGATTGAGATCAGTAGCATGTGATTAATGTGTTGACATGAATGGATGTAGGAATGTCGTGGTGAAATCTGGATGATGCCTGTAGAAGGCTCCCATGATGATGATCCACAATAACATAATGGCAAAGTCACTTATGATTTTACAGAAGAGCTCACTGAAGATTAATTTATAAATGAATAAATAAGCATCATTTTATTCTTTATTCAGATTGGGGGACTGCAGTTTGTCAGAGATCAGCTGTGCCTCTCTGGCCTCAGCTCTGAAGTCCAACCCCTCCCATCTGAGAGAGCTGGTGCTGAGTGACAATGAGCTGCAGGATTCAGGAGGAAGCTGCTGTGTGATTTTCTGGAGAGTCCACACTGTAGACTGGAGACTCTGAGGTCAGACATTATTCTTTAGTTCTGTGCTGAGATTAATATGATGTGAAAGTTGAGGTGACACTAAACTGCAGGGCGATATTATACTGATCCACACTGAGTATCTTAAAGCTAACATCTAGTTTCTTTTTCAGTGGTTTAATCTGTTGACTGTGGCAGAGCAATGTTGAGCTACACATTTAAACAAACACTTGTATAACAAGAAAAATGTAAACAGGGTAATTCACTATGAACATCTTAAACAGTTTTTCACCTTAAAATGTCCTTCATGTTTGTTAAATGTGACTAAAACCACGCTGAATGAGATACTAAAACCAAACACACCATGTTTCTTAAATTGTATCACCATCATATGAAATGAAAATGTAAATTTCACTTGAATCATTTGTTGACTTTTTCCTTTCATCCAGACATATTTGGCATCTTTGGAAACTTTGGGACCTTCAAATTTTTAATCAGTTTCTGTAGATTTTTACTTGTGTTTGGTTGCACAACATGATTTTGTATAGATGGAGCTACTGGTAGAGCTGGCAGATTTTAAGAGTTGAAATCACTCCATTTTTATTGAAGCAGCAGCATATTGTAATTAATATTATTGTGAGCCCTTTTTTGTATTTTACATTTTTTTCTGCATCCTGAACTTTCTTCAGCTCTGAACAGATTAAACATTGAATGTTTCAAACAGGAGATTTTCTTTTAAAGTTGTATCTTTTTATTTTTTTATTCAGATTGGGGCACTGCAGTTTGTCAGAGATCAGCTGTGTTTCTCTGGCCTCAGCTCTGAAGTCCAACCCCTCCCATCTGAGAGAGCTGGAGCTAAGCTACAACAAGCTGCAGGATTCAGGAGTGAAGCTGCTGTGTGATTTTCTGGAGAGTCCACACTGTAGACTGGAGACTCTGAGGTCAGACATTATTCTTTAGTTCTGTGCTGAGATTAATATGATGTGAGAGTTGAGGTGACACTAAACTGCAGGCTGATATTGTACTGATCCACACTGAGCATTTTAATGATAAAGTCTATTTTCTTTTTCAGTGGTTTAGTCTTTTGACTGTGGCAGAGCAATGTTGAGCTACACATTTAAAACAAAACCTCATATAACAAGAAAAATGCACACTGGATAATTTGCTCTGAACCTCCTAAATTGTTTTTTCCACCTTAAAATGTCCTTTATCTTTGTTTAATGTGATTAAAGCCATGCTGAATGAGATACTCACACCAAACACACCATGCTTCTTAAATTTGATCACTATCATACGAAATGAAAATGTAAATTTCACTTGAATCATTTGTTGACTTTTTCCTTTCATCCTGACATATTTGGCATCTTTGGAAACTTTGGGATCTTGAGTTGAATCTTGATTTAATTTCTATGTCACTGATTTATTTGTGTTCAGCTCCACATTATTCGTTTGTGTAGATAGAGCCACTGGTGGAGATAGCAGAGCATGTTGTCACTAATATTACAGAGGATCTTTTTCACTTTTTATATTTTACAGTTTGCGAGGCATGCAACTGCAAGGTGGTAATTCTAATGTGACCTTAAAATGTGCTTTATGTTTGTTTAATGTAACAGTCTATTTGTCTTAAATGGCATCACCATCATATGAAATGAAAATGTTGTAGATTTCATGTGAATTTTTTGATGACTTTTTCCCTAAATTCATCCGACATATTTGGCATCTTTGGAAACTTTGGAATCTTCAAATCTTAAATCAGTTAATGTAGGTTTTTACTTGTGTTTGGCTGCATAACATGAGTTTGTACAGATGGAGCCACTGGTGGAACATTTTCTTCTGAAGTTGTATCTTTTTATTTTTTATTCAGATTTGGGGCCTGCATTTGTCAGAGATCAGCTGTGCTTCTCTGGCCTCAGCTCTGAAGTCCAACCCCTCCCATCTGAGAGAGCTGGATCTGAGTGACAACGAGCTGCAGGATTCAGGAGTGAAGCTGCTGTGTGATTTTCTGGAGAGTCCACACTGTAGACTGGAGACTCTGAGGTCAGACATTATTCTTTAGTTCTGTACTGAAATTAATATGATGTGAAAGTTAAGGTGACACTAAACTACAGGCTGATATTACACTGATCCACGCTGAGTATCTTAATGCTAAAGTCTATTTTCTTTTTCAGTAGTTTATTCTTTTGACTGTGGCAGAGCAAAGTTGAGCTACACATTTAAAACAAACCTTCACATAACAAGAAAATTGTACACTGGATAATTCACTCTGTATCTTTTTGGGTTCAGGTGTTCAGGTTTTATTTTCTAAACTTTAACATTCTGAACCTTTTTCAGCTCTAAACAGATTATTAAACAGACTGAAGGAAGAGGGGTTTAGATTTTGGTGGTCAAAGGTCACTGTGACCTCACTAAACATGCTTTTGACCATCACTGAAGAATTCATTCACTAGTTATGACAAAATTCTACACAGATATCTAATAGGATCCAATGAAGAGGTGGTGAGATTTTATGTCCAAAAGGTCAAAGGTCAGCTTCATTATGACATCACACTATTCAGCTCTCTGCAACTTGAGTGCTTAGTGAGGCATACAACTGTAAGGTGGTAATTCGAGTTTCACCTTAAAATGCGCTTTGTGTGTGTTTAATGTGACACACCATGCTTCTTAAATGGTGTCACCATCATATGAAATGAAAATGTTGTAGCTTTCATGTGAATCATTTGTTGACTTTTCCCATAAATTCATCCTGACATATTTGGCATCTTTGGAAACTTTGGGATCTTCAAATCTTCAGTCAGTTTCTGTAGGTTTTTACTTGTGTTTGGCTTCACAACATGAAGCCACCGGTGGAGCTGGCAGATTTATGAGTTGAAATCACTACATCTTTATTGAAACAGCAACATATTGTAATTAATACTAATGTGAGCTGTTTTAATTTTTTTGTATTCTACATTTTCCAACTTCTGCATCCTGAACAGGTTAAACATTGAATGATTTCAAACAGAAACATTGTTTTCTAAAGTTGTATGTTTTTTATTCTTTATTCAGGTTTGAGAGCTGCAGTTTGTCAGAGATCAGCTGTGCTTCTCTGGCCTCAGCTCTGAAGTCCAACCCCTCCCATCTGAGAGAGCTGGAGCTGAGTGACAATGAGCTGCAGGATTCAGTAGTGAAGCTGCTGTGTGATTTTCTGGAGAGTCCACACTGTAGACTGGAGACTCTGAGGTCAGACATTATTCTTTAGTTCTGTACTGAAATTAATATGATGTGAAAGTTAAGGTGACACTAAACTGTAGGCTGATATTATACTGATCCACACTGAGTATCTTAAAGCGAACATCTAGTTTCTTTTTCAGTGGTTTAATCTGTTGACTGTGGCAGAGCAATGTTGAGCTACACATTTAAACAAACACTTGTATAACAAGAAAAATGTAAACAGGGTAATTCACTATGAACATCTTAAACAGTTTTTTTTTTACCTTAAAATGTCCTTTGAAGTCCTTTGAGTTGAAATCATTACATCTGTACTACTACTTTAAGCAGCATTTTGGAATTAATACAGTATTAAAGTGAGCGCCATTAGATTTTTTGTCTTAACATTTTCCAACTTTTACACCGAGAATTTTCTTCAGCTCTGAACAGATTAAAGATTGAATGATTTCAAAAAGGAGCATTGTCTTCTAAAGTTGTACCTTTTTTTTATTATTTAGATTGTGGGGCTGCAGTTTGTCAGAGATCAGCTGTGCTTCTCTGGCCTCAGCTCTGAAGTCCAACCCCTCCCATCTGAGAGAGCTGGAGCTAAGCTACAACAAGCTGCAGGATTCAGGCGTGAAGCTGCTGTGTGATTTTCTGGAGAGTCCACACTGTAGACTGGAGACTCTGAGGTCAGACATTATTCTTTAGTTCTGTGCTGAGATTAATATGATGTGAAAGTTGAGGTGACACTAAACTGCAGGCTGATATTATACTGATCCACACTGAGTATCTTAATGCCAAAGTCTTTTCTTTTTCAGTGGTTTAGTCTTTTGACTGTGGCAGAGCAATGTTGAGCAACACATTTAAAACAAACCTTCACATAAGAAAAATGCACACTGGATAATTCACTCTGAACATCTGAAACAGTTTTTCACCTTAAAATGTCCTTTATGTTTGTTAAATGTGACTAAAGCCATGCTGAATGAGATACTCACACCAAACACACCATGCTTCTTAGATTGTATCACCAACATATGAAATGAAAATTGTAAATTTCACGTGAATCATTTGTTGACTTTTTCCCTTCATCCTGACATATATTTGACATAGCTGGAAACTTTGAGATCTTGAGTTAAATCTTGATTTAATTTCTGTGTAATTACTTTATTTGTGTTTGTCTCCACATTATGAGTTTGTGTAGATGGAGCCACTGGTGGAGGTAGCAGAGTTTAAGAGATAAAGTCACAACAGTGATTTATCACAGTTGGAGCATGTTGTCACTAATATTAAAGAGAGTTCCTTTTGACTTTTTATATTTTACAGTTTGAACCTGCATCCTTTTGTGTTCAGGTGTTTGGAGTTTCCATTTTCTAAAATTTTATATTCTGAACCTTTTTCAGCTCTAAACAGATTATTAAACAGACTGAAGGAAGAGGGGTTTAGATTTTGGTGGTCAAAGGTCACTGTGACCTCACTAAATATTCTTTTGACCATTATCTAATAGGATAAAATGAAGAGGTGGTTAGATTTTATATCCAGAAGGTCAAAGGTCAGTTTGACCCTGACATCACAATGTTCAGCTCTCTGCAACTTGACTGCTTAGCGAGGCATACAACTGTGAATTGGTAATTCTAGTTTCACCTTAAAATGTGCTTTGTGTTTGTTTAATGTGACACACCACGCTTCTTAAATAGCATCTCCATCATATGAAATTTAAAATGTTGTAGGTTTCATGTGAATCATTTGTTTGACTTTTCCCCTTAAATTCATCCAGACATATTTGGCATCTTTGGAAACTTTGGGATCTTCAAATTTTTAATCAGTTTCTGTAGATTTTTACTTGTGTTTGGTTGCACAACATGATTTTGTATAGATGGAGCTACTGGTGGAGCTGGCAGATTTTAAGAGTTGAAATCACTACTTTTTTATTGAAGCAGCAGCATATTGTAATTAATATTATTGTGAGCCCTTTTTTCAATGAATCAATCAATGAATCAATAAAATTTTATTTATATAGCCCTTTACAATAACCAAAAAGGTACCCAAAGTGCTTTACAACAGAGCCGCACAGTACATAAAAACAATACATAAAACAATACATAACAACACAGGTATTTGACTGAGGAAAGTGCCACAGTGCTGCAGGTAGTAGAAAGCCCTCCAGAAGTACATGAAATCGAACAGACAAAATAAGTACACCTAAACAAAAAAAAAAAAAAAAAAAAAAAAAAAAAGAGAGAGAGAGAAGACAAAACTGCCCTAGTCAGCACTGAATGATGCCAATCTAAAAAAGTGTGTCTTCAGCTTCGATTTAAAAAGGCCGAGATCAGTAGTGGTGCGAATGTTGGGGGGCAGTTTGTTCCACAGTCTGGGAGCAGCGACAGTAAAAGAACAGTCACCCCACTGTTTGTATCTCGACCTTGGGACTTCTAACAGAAGCTGACCCGAAGAACGCATGATCACGGACAGTTAAAATCTCAGACAAGTAGGAGGGAGCCAGGCCATTGATGGCCTTAAAAACAAACAACAAAAATGTAAAATCAATTCTAAAATGAACTGGAAGCCAGTGGAGTGACGACAGCACAGGGGTAATGTGTTCACGTCTGGATGTGCCTGTTAAAAATCGGGCAGCAGCATTCTGTACAAGTTGGAGACGTGAGATTAAAGACTGGCTGAGGCCAATGTAAAGGGCATTACAGTAGTCCAGTCTTGAACTAATGAATGCATGGATTGCCTTCTCGAGATCCTGCCGACTGAGGAACGGCTTCACTTTGGCCAAGAGACGGAGCTGAAAAAAGCTTGTTCTAACAACAGAACTAATCTGTTTATCAAATTTAAGCCCACTGTCAAACGTTACCCCAAGATTTTTTACAAGTGGTTTGAAAAAGGGAGCCAGAGTACCAGAGTTTGTTGTGAAAGCATTTGACATAGGTGATGTTCCAAATAAAATACATTCCGTTTTGCTGTCATTCAAGTGCAAAAAGTTCTGTGCAAGCCACTGCTTTACATCAGTAATACAGTCCAGTAACTTAGTAAGTGCAGTCTCTTTGTTGGGTCTCATGGGCAAATATATCTGCAAATCATCAGCATAAAAGTGAAAAGACAGATTGTGTTTTTTTATAATTGATCCCAGAGGTAGCATATACAATGAAAACAGAATAGGGCCGAGAATAGAACCCTGTGGCACCCCACAAGGGAGGGGTGCATGTGAAGAGCAGAGGTCAACAATCATAACAGAGAAGCTCCTATTTGCCAGGTATGACCTAAACCATTTAAGAGCGGTGCCGCAGATGCCGACGTACTGCTCTAGGCAAGATACAAGGACTCACTTCCGGACTTCTTACAGTGCAGACGCTCTGCTGCTTGCGCTCTGCTTTGCTTACATTCTTTTGTGGATATACTTGGTTTTTTTTTCCTGCTAAAAGCTACAGAAAGTAGATCCTGGATACTTATAAATCACTGGGACTTTAATTTGTGAAAGATACAGAGGACTACTGCCATATTTTTCACCACTTTTTCACCTCTTTTGTACTGTGCGAGCAGGGCTGAGGCACAGCGTAAGCCTTTTGCTGTGTCTGTGACTGGAAACCTGTGATTAGGACAAGGACAAGATGGCAAAATCTGTGAGCTGCACAGAGTGTGAGCGACTAAATGAGATGATAAGGCAGCTTCAAAAGAAGAATGAAACACTACAGCAAATTCGTGAGAGTGAGCAATTCATTGACTCTGTGGCAGCTACTATACAAGGTGCTGATGGACAAACTTTTATATATGGAAATACATCAAATGTGGAGAATACCATTGCTGACTTGGCTGACACAATCCCATGGATATGTCCTAACACCACTGGATCAGCTGCAGAGGCTCCCAAACTGGCCTTCCCTAATGACCCTTCCTACTGGCACAGGACTGGTGCTCAACCAAAAGCATCAACTCCAGCCAGGACTTGGGCTGATGTTGTTAGACACAAAGGCAAATCCAGCAGGAAATCAGTCAAGAGAGCCCCAGCACTCACTCCTCCACTTTTCTCTACAAAACAGGTATGATGCACTGGCTCCAAGTGAAACGTGTGACAATACTAACTATGCTGAGCTCAGGGAAGCCAATCACACTTGTGGTATTAAGGCTATCCAAAACCCAGACAATAGCCCAAAAACCACTGCTAGACCAAGGTCCAGAAAAAACTTTGCTAACTCCACACCTGAGAAGCCAAGGGCCAGAAGAAGTATAGCTAACTCACCAAGAGCTAAGAGAAATATCCCCAACCCCACATCCGATCAGCCAGACACCATCCTGACTGGGGACTCAATAACCAAGCATGTAAGAATGGCAAAGACTGAAAATCTAACAGTGACTGACACGTCTGTCAGGGAGCTAACAGAGCTGTTGCCAGTGATCCTCTCTACACACCGGAAAACTGGCTCTGTTATCCTGGAAAAAGACTTTTCCCTGCTCCTGGAGAAACTGGCCGATTGTCAGTCACAAAATGTGTTCATTTCTGGCCCCATTCCAACCCTGGGGGGAAAGGAATCGAGTCTTTTACCAGACTCCTTGCCCTGAATACATGGCTGACATCGGCATGCCTCAGTCATGGGATAAAGTTTATTGACAATTTTAACATCTTTTAGAACTGCAAGGACCACTTTCAACGTGATGGGATTCATCCAAACATCCAGACTACTCGGGGCCAACCTACGTCATGCTCTTGGAATGCCAAACCAAAACAAGAATGGACAGATAACAGCCAAGGACAAGTACGGGGCACAGAGACAGACAGCCTGCCTCTCTCCCTCTTCACCTGACCCTCTGCTCCACATCACCCAAGGCATTCAGAGGATGTCCCTGTCCCAGTCAGGGATCCAACAACCCCCCTCCTGCCCTCCACCACAACCACCAGGGAGCCAACGTCGACCCCCCCGACCCCCCCAGTCTGTCATTCCTGTTTTGACTTGCATCAGGAAAAACAATGTGTACTCAAAACGTACAGCTACGTTATCTAATCTGACTCCAGTTATGCGTCAGCCACAGACTGTGTCATAGAGTGTTAGTACACTAAAATTAGTTTTATTAAATATCAGGTCTCTGGCTGGCAAGTCAATATTAATTAATGATTTTATTATCAAGGAAAACCTTGATTTTATGTTTTTAACTGAAACTTGGTTAAATGAGAACAACAGCGCAGCAGTCCTTAATGAATCAGCACCCCAAACTTCCATTTTATCAGCTCAGTTAGAGAACTTAGGAAAGGAGGTGGAGTAGCCACTTTATTTAAGGATGTTTATCAGTGCAAACAGTTGTCATATGGGAAGTTTGAGTCTTTTGAATATGTGGCACTGCAGTTGAGATCCTCCTGTCGAGCAGTATTAGTAACCATTTACAGGCCCCCAAAATATAGTGCACACTTTGTTGATGACTTCTTGAAACTATTGTCTGTTGTGTGTATTGATTTTAACTGTGTTGTCATAGTGGGGGATTTTAATATTCATATTGATAATCCCAAAGATGGCAGTGCGAAAGAACTTTTCTACATCCTGGACAACTTTGGACTTTCCCAGCATGTAACAGATCCAACACACAATAAGGGGCATATTTTAGATCTAATTATTTCCAAAGATCTCAACATTTCTGAGGTTGTGGTGACTGATGTTGCCTTTTCTGATCAGTACTGTGTTTTCTTTAAAATGGCCATCTCTGCTAACACCAGTAAAATTACAACAGAGGTAATCAGAAAACGCTATATCAATGAAAACACCTGTACACTACACCCACACCAGCTCTGCCCTCAGTCTCTGTCAGTGATCTGGTTCATAGTTTCAGCTCTAAAGCTATGAATGTTATGGACACTATTGCTCCCATGAAGGTCAAAGTTATATCTGGTAAGAAAAAAGCACCATGGAGGAATGCCACACTGGTAAAAGCTCAAAAAAGAGAATGTAGAAAAGCAGAACGCAGGTGGAGAAAAACCAAACTCCAGGTTCATTATGACATCTATAAAGAAAGTCTGCACATCTATAACATGGAGCTAAAAAAGGCCAGGCAGTCCCTTTTCTCTGAGATTATCAACAAAAATAACAACAATGCACGGACCTTATTTACTGTTGTTGACAGACCGACAAACCCATCAGTGTCAGTCCCTCCTGAACTGCTATCCACTGAGGCATGCAATGACTTTGCTTCTTTTTTCACAGACAAGATTTTAAAGATAAGACAGTCTGTAACTCCAACACAGTGGCTATTTCACTTGTGCCTCATAAAACTACTCCAGTTAATTTGGCACTCTTTCACACCCTAATATGCAACTTTGACAGACATAGTCAGAAATCTTAGGTCCACTACCTGCTGCCTTGACACTCTGCCTACAAGCTTTTTTAAATATGTTTTTAACTGCATAGCATCAGATATACTACAGATAGTCAACTGTTCTCTTCAGTCAGGCCTTTTTCCAACGGCCCTGAAGACTGCAGCCATTAAACCTCTCTTAAAAGCCTAATCTGGATGCCTCAGTAATAAATAACTACAGGCCCATATCAAACCTACCTTTTTTAGGAAAGATCATTGAAAGGGTTATTTTTCAGCAACTTAATGCCTTCTTGGTGCAAAACAATTTCTTTAATGTCTTTCAGTCTGGATTTCGAGCACATCACAGCACTGAGACTGCGCTTGTAAAAGTTTTAAATGACATTCATCTGAGCAGTGATGCCTCAAAGACTTTGGTTTTGGTATTACTGGACCTCAGTGCTGCATTCGACACAGTTGACCATAAGATACTGCTCGACAGACTAGAAAAGTGGGTGGGACTTTCTGGCACTGTCCTAAATTGGTTTAAATCTTATTTACAAGACAGGGATTTCTTTGTGTCACTTGGCAAGTATGAATCTGTGCGAACAAAATTTACATGCAGAGTTCCTCAAGGGTCCATTCTTGGGCCTCTTCTGTTCAACATCTACATGGCCCCTCTTGCTCAGATTATGGAATATCATAACATCTCCTACCATACTTATGCAGATGACACACAACTTTACATAACAGTGTCACCAGATGACTACAGTCCCCTACATCAGCTAAATAAGTGCATTGAAGAAATCAATACGTGGATGTGCCAGAATTTTCTACAACTAAACACAGACAAAACTGAGATAGTTGTTTTTGGCCCCAAAGAACAAAGATCAAAAGTGAGTGCTCACTTTGAATCCATGACACTAAAACCTACAAATCAAGCCAGAAATCTTGGTGTAGTTCTGGACTCAGACCTAAATTTCAATAGTCACATAAAGACAATAACTAAATCAGCCTACTACCACCTTAAAAACATAGCAAAAATTAAAGGATTTCTGTCTAGAGAAGATGCAGAAAAACTTGTTCATGCTTTCATTTTCAGCAAGCTGGACTATTGTAACAGTGTCTTCACAGGTCTGAGTAAAAAATCAATCAGACAACTGCAGCTCGTCCAGAACGCTGCTGCTTCCTCACCAACACTGAGAGAGTGGAGCACATTACACCTGCGCTTAAGTCACTGCACTGGCTTCCTGTATGTCAAAGGATAGACTTTAAAATCTTGTTACTTGTCTATAAAGCACTAAATGGTCTCGGGCCTAAATACATCTCTGATTTACTTGTACGTTATGAAGCACCCAGGCCCCTCAGATCATCTGGAACAGGTTTACTCAGTGTTCCCAGGATCAAAACCAAACAAGGTGAAGCAGCCTTTAGTTTCTCTGCTCCCCACCAGTGGGACAAACTTCCAGAATATCTGAGGTCAGCTGAAACAGTCAGCTCATTTAAATCAGGGCTAAAAACACTACTGTTTACTGCAGCTTACCAGTGAAGTAGATATGTGACTTACTGTTAGAATAATCTGTAGCTATTGTTTTTATATTTGTCAGCTGTTGCTTTTGCTTTATGTTTGCTTTCTAAATGCATTCTTGTTTTTAGCCTATGTCTTTAATGATCTGAAATTTTTATGTTTTATTTTAATGTATTTCTAAGTTCTTGCAAAGCACCTTGAATTGCCTTGTGTACGAATGGTGCTATACAAATAAAATTGCCTTGCCTTGCCTTGCCTTGCATGGTCGACTGTATCAAAGGCCGCTGTGAGGTCCAGCAGCACCAGCATGGCAGGATTCCCAGCATCCACAGACAAAGCAATATCATTGTGCACCTTTAGCAGTGCTGACTCAGTGCTATGTCGGCATCTGAAACCAGACTGGAATTTATCGAGAACAGAGTTCATCTCTAAAAATGTCTGTAATTGAATAAAAACAACTTTTTCTAAGACCTTAGACAGAAAAGGCAAATGGGAGACAGGCCTCAAATTGGACAGCACAGAGGGGTCAAGATGCGTTTTTTTAAGGAGGGGCCTAACCACAGCATGTTTGAAGGCAGCTGGGACAGACCCTGAACTAAGACAAGTGTTTTATAAAAACAAGCACACTTGACCCAATAGAATTAAGAACCTCCTTCAAAAACTTGGCCGGAATGATGTCTAAAGGACAGTGGGTTTCATGCCACTAAGCACCTTAGTGAAAGACGACAGAGAAATAATCTCAAACTGCTCGAAAACAGCAGACTGTGTAGGAGGAGCATCCACATCATCAGGGGACGTATCAATGTTACTGATATTCTGCCTCACTGATGCCACTTTATCAGTAAAAAAAGGAAACAAACTCTTCACAGGTTGCAGTGGAGGCATCGGACAGGACAGTGGGGCGTGGATTAATAACAAAGTCAATAGTACTGAATAACAGTCTTGGATGTTGAGAGCTGTTGGCACTAATGGAGGACAGATATTTGGACTTGGCCTCCTTCAGAGATCTCTGGTAAGCAGCCAAACTGTCCCTTAACCAGCCCAGGGATACATGCAGTTTGTCCTTTTTCCACCGTCGTTCAGCCTGTCTACATTGTTGCCTGAGCAGACGGGTGTGGTCATTCAACCAGGGATCTGTCTTGGTTTTGGTGCTTTTTTGCTGAAAAGGGGCAACAGAATCCAGAATCGCAAAACATGTAGAGTGGAAAGTGGAGAGTAGGCTATCTGGACAAAGGGGAGGAAACAGCCCACTGTCAGCATGCAGCTGAGACTCCCCAGAAGGCAACAGCAAACTCTCCAGCCGTCGATGAAGTAAAGATACGGCGTCTGCGAGCAGGGGAAACAGGCTTATCGGCAGGTGTGGGGGCAGCAAAGTCATGAGAAATAAGAAGATCAAGAGTGTGCCCATGCTCATGTGTTGGTGCATTAACAGACTGAGTGAGATCAAAAGAGTCCAAAAGGCTTTTAAACTCATTAGCCAGCTGATTTGCTGCACAACAAACATGAATATTAAAGTCTCCACAAATCAATAGTTTATCAAACTTTGAAATAAAATCAGACAAAAACTCAGAGAACTCTTGAATGAAGTCCTTATTAAATTTGGGAGGGCGATAGATCGTGGCACACAGCACGGGGGAGGTGAGGTCGATCACAAACAGCTGCAGTTCAAAGCTGGAGTAATTATTAGCGGGTATCATTCGGCATCTGAAGCTCTCCTTAAATATAGCAGCCAGACCGCCACCACGACCGGCAGCTCGCGGGGTGCTGAAGAAGGAACAGCCGGGAGGGAGGAGCTCCAAGAAGGCACTGTTCTCACCTGGCTTCAGCCAGGTCTCTGTCAACAGGAGGAAATCCAGATCATGTGTTGTGAAGAAGTCATTCAAAATAAATGTCTTATTTGTGAGAGATCTGTAATTAATCAGCGCCATGTGAGCTGAGCGTCGGCCAGACTGGTGGGAGAAGCGGGTGAGCGAGCGAAGGTTCCCTGGCACACAGCCCGCACTAGCCGACAACACGGGAGCAGCACCCCAGAGTCCTGGAGAACCGGATGAAGCCACCGATATCTGTGCTCCGTTGAGCTCCGCAGATCTTTTTTGTATTTTACATTTTCTGCATCCTGAACTTTCTTCAGCTCTGAACAGATTAAACATTGAATGATTTCAAACAGGAGATTTTCTTTTAAAGTTGTATCTTTTTATTCTTTATTCAGATTGGGGCACTGCAGTTTGTCAGAGATCAGCTGTGGTTCTCTGGCCTCAGCTCTGAAGTCCAACCCCTCCCATCTGAGAGAGCTGGAGCTGAGAGGAAACAATCTGCAGGATTCAGGAGTGAAGCTGCTGTGTGATTTTCTGGAGAGTCCACACTGTAGACTGGAGACTCTGAGGTCAGACATTATTCTTTAGTTCTGTGCTGAGATTAATATGATGTGAAAGTTGAGGTGACACTAAACTGCAGGCTGATATTATACTGATCCACAGTGAGTATCTTAATGATAAAGTCTATTTTCTTTTTGACTGTCTTTTGACTGTGGCAGAGAAATGTTGAGCAACACATTTAAAACAAACCTTCATATAAAAAGAAAAATGTGCACTGGATAATTCACTCTGAACATCATGAACAATTTTTTACCTTAAAATGTCCTTTATGTTTGTTAAATGTGACTAAAGCCACGCTGTCTGAGATACTCACACCAAACACACCATGCTTCTTAAATTGTATCATCACCATATGAAATGAAAATGTAAATTTCACCTGAATCATTTCTGACGTTTTCCCTTCATCCTGACATATTTGGCATTGTTGGAAACTTTGGGATCTTGAGTTGAATCTTGATTTAATTTCTGTGTAATTACTTTATTTGTGTTCAGCTCCACATTATGAGTTTGTGTAGATGGAGCAACTGGTGGAGGTAGCAGAGTTTAAGAGATGAAATCACAACATCTTTGTCACAGTAGGAGCATGTTGTCACTAATATTAAAGAGAGCTCCTTTTCACTTTTTATATTTTACAGTTTGAACCTGCATTTTTTTGGGTTGAGGTGTTTGGAGTTTCCATTTGCTATACTTTTACATTCTAAACCTTTTTCAGCTCTAAACAGATTATTAAACTGACTGAAGGAAGACGTGATTAGATTTTGGTGGTCAAAGGTCACTGTGACCTCAATAAACAACTCAAGAATTCATGTACTAATTTTGACAAAATTACACACAAATATCTAATAGAATAAAATGAAGAGGTGGTGAGATTTTATATCCAAAAGGTCAAAGGTCGGCTTGACTGTGGTATCACAGTGTTCAGCTCTCTGCAACTTGACTGTTACAACAGACATACAACTGTGAGGTGATAATTCTAGTTTCACCTTAAAATGTGTTTTATGTTTGTTTAATGTGACACACCATGCTTCTTAAATGGCATCATCATATATGAAATGAAAATGTTGTAGGTTTGAATCATGTGTTGACTTTTCCCCTAAATTCATCCTGAAATTTTTGGCATCACGAAGGTGGTTGTTTTCTAAAGTTGTATGTTTTTTATTCTTTATTCAGATTGAGTTGCTGCAGTTTGTCAGAGATCAGCTGTGGTTCTCTGGCCTCAGCTCTGAAGTCCAACCCCTCCCATCTGAGAGAGCTGGATCTGAGAGGAAACAAGCTGCAGGATTCAGGAGTGAAGCTGCTGTGTGATCTTGTGGAGAGTCCACACTGTAGACTGGAGACTCTGAGGTCAGTAGTGAGTTCAAGTTAGTCTGTGCTGGTTTCAGTAGTATTGTACTAACCAGAGTTTGCATCAAAGAGCCAGTATTTCTGTCTTTCCTCAGTGAAAGAAAGATAAAGAAAGAGTGAGAACAATAAGCCAATCAGATGAGCCAGAAGCTTCTTGAGATCATGTGTTTGAGTTCATATAAGAGGATTGTTGTTGTTGTGTTCAGTCTATAGGAAATAAAGCTGCATTACAACTGACAGCATTACAAGATGTACAGAGACAGAGGTTCTCATTCATCAAACTGTTCTCCCATCAAATCTGATCAGTCTGACTGAATCCTCCAAATCATTGACCCTCATTTCAAAGAACCATCATTACATTTAGTAAACATGTGGTCTTCATACCGACCAGAACCTCTGCTGAGGTTATATTGTTCAGTCTGTGGATGAACAAGTAGGACTTCATCATGTCATATCATCATATACAGAACTGCCCATTGCATTTTCTTTTTTCCAAAAATAATGACAAGTATTGTCCAGAAACCCTCAAAGACACTGCATTTGGCACAAAAAAGCTCAAATAATAACATGACAAATCCATCAGCCCATCAGGCACAGCTGAGTATATTGACAATTTAACATTAAGTCTAAAACGCACTAAAAGCTTCAGTAGAAAAGTCAGTTGAAGTTTCTATGGAACTGCAGGCTTCAGATTTAAAATTCAAACACCACAGAACCAGCAGTACTTTTGGAAAAGGTTACTATTTATATGTATCTGTTTCTTTATTTAGTATTATAATTGTTAGTAATAGTTTATTTCTTTAATAAAATATTGTCCTCTGAGGAGAAAAATCCTCTCCTTTATTCAGCTTAGTCTATATAACGATGAAATGCTGAACAATATTCATGTTTTTCTAATAATGCAGCAGGGTCATTTACATCAGTGTCTCTCTGACAGTTTACATCAGTGAGGATGTTTTAGACCACAGCAGAAAGCAAACTGCACACAGACACACACCGAGGAGATGAAGAGGAGAGACAGAGTCTGGACTCTTTATCATGACTTACAATAAGCAGCGCAGTGACAAACGTTTTGTGGAGGAGACGAGTGTCTGTCAGTTTGGTCTTTACAGAGACAGATATTTTAATCTGTAGTGTTTAAACCACAGCACTGTACAGTAACATCAGGATTCATCATCAATAAAGTTTTTATATCAGTTAGTACTTCACACACTCGCTCCCCCTCCCTCCTCTCTGCAGCTCGTCTCTCCTCCCTCGCTGTTGTGATCAATCAGCATGAAGTAATGAATTATTTAAAAGTACACAAATCAGAGTAAAAAATCACACACCATAAATGTATACGTTAATAACATGATTCATGATCGTAAAACATTTGTTATATCATTGTTTATATCTTTCCATATTCTCATGCTCTCTCTGTCTCTCTCTCTCGCTCTCTCTCTCTCTCTGTCTCTCTCTCTCTCTCTCTCTCTCTCTCTCTCTCTCTCTTCTCTCCTCTCTCTCTCTCTCTCTCTCTGCTGTGAGTCAGCCTTATTTTTACTTTTACCTGGTTTCAGGTGGAGCTGCAGCTCGATCAGCACTCGCTCATCTCCCTCCATCTATACTTTTGTTTCTTTGCATTGTGCCAGTTGTGTAAACAGACAAGCCTGTTACATTGTCGGGTGACAGAAGCTTGCTGCTGATTCAAACTATGGGTCAGGCCAGTGAGTCTGTCAAATAACAGAAGGCTTTATTCGCGCCTTAAAAAAAATAGTGGCATTAAAAGGAATTTGCATTAACGTGTTATTAACGCATTAACTTTGACAGCCCTAATATATGTACATATATGTGTGAGTGTGTACATATATACATATATATGTAATATATAATCATATATATATATATATATGTATGATATATATGTTGTGTGTGTGTGTGTATATATATATACATATATATATGTGTGTGTGTGTGTTAGAAATCTTCAAAATCTAAAACTCACAATACCTACTGATAACATAGGTGTAAAAATATGCTATTATAATGATATTTGTTTTAAAATATATTTTCTATGAAAATATTGGCTCTTTAAAGTTGTGTCCCAGATTTCTGTCAGTGTCTGTGAGGTTTTTACAAAAACTTGATCAGGCATAAAAAGGATCGGCTATATCCTAAGGACCCCTGTTTCACTTCCTGGTTTAAAAAAGACGGGAGTTCTGCTCAAGCACCAGTAAACTTTCTATTTTTGACAAATTCATTAAATAATATTTCTCTCAGATGTGTCTCAACCATAACATGTCAACTCTGCAGCCCTTCTAAATCAAAGCTAAATCAGAATTATGGTTTAAAAATGTGTATTTTGATTAGCATTAAGAGAACTCTGAGACACTTTAAAAAATAAAATAGCTGCTCACTATGACTATGCTGTGAAATGAAAAACAAAAAAAAAACATTTTGTCAACACAATAAGACACCAGTTCTGTCAGGTATTCCATCTTATTGGAGTTGACATCTATGCAGACTGAGCTGACATAACTCAGTTCTCTTTAATAACTGTTATATATGTTCATGGGGGAGGGAGCATGTTACCCCCAACACTGATCCTGTAAACACTGATTTATGACTTCTGTTTGTCTTCTTCTCTCTTCAGATGGAAGGGGTGGCCTCCGTGAGAGTGTTGAGTGATGATGAAGGTGGTGGTGTTGAGAGGATCAGTTGTGTCTGATGATCCAGAGAGGTTGAAGCAGCAGCTTGTCTGTGTCTGTTCACATCCCTGCTCATTATTGAAATTAAAGTGTAAGATTATGTACAAAAAACACATTTTGATACAATACAGAATGTAAATAATTTAATCAGTTTTCAGGTTCATAAAAATAGAGCTTTGCTTTAAATTTAAGCTGTTTCCAACTTGTACGTCTTTCTTATTATAATAAATATCACAAAGCACAGCAGCCTGATCACTGCTGCATGTATTCACCATCTCAAATAATGATGATGTCATAATCTGAGGAGACATTAGACAAGTTTAATAATTAATTCATTTAAAATGATCATGTTACAGTTTCAGGGTGGCACGATGGCGCAGTGGTTAGCGCTGCCGCCGCACAGCAAGAAGGTCCTGGCTTCAAATCCCCGAGCCGACAGGGCCTTTCTGTGTGGAGTTTGCACGTGTGTCCGTGTGGGTTGTCTCCGGGTACTCCGGCTTCCTCCCACAGTCCAAAGACATGCAGCATAATAGGTTAATTGGTGACTCTAAATTGCCCGTAGGTGTGAATGTGAGTGTGAGTGGTTGTTGTCTCTATGTGTGTCAGCCCTGCGATGAACTGGCGACTTGTCCAGGGTGTACCCCGCCTCTCACCCAATGTCAGCTGGGATAGGCTCCAGTCCCCCGCGACCCTCACGGATAAGCGGTTACAGAAAATGGATGGATGGATGTTACAGTTTCATAAACTCAGTTTATTGTATGAACTATAAGAAAAGTTTTATTGTATATACTGTTTCTCATTGTTTCCTTGTATTGATCCATGTATGTTGATCTGTCGCCTGTGACTATAAACTATGATACCTGTGAACTCCTACCACCTCCATCCACCTCCAACCCCACCCCAACTCCCATCCCCAACTTCAACCCAACTAAACTTCTTGAGGCTCCCTCCACACGACACGGACAATCATATGTGCATATTTAGGAAAATTATCAAAAAGATCCATTCAGTGGGTTTTGCCTTTTTTTTTCTTTCTGGTTGTTTTTATTCTCTTTTTGTTTTGATGACTCTGATTATTTTTTATCATGTCCAGTTTCTGACTTCAATACTATTAAGTAGATGACACTTGTATATCTAATGAACATCCTGTGAAAGAGAAAATGTTTCAAAGAGCAGCTGATCATGTAGTTTTTAATATGAATAGTGATGACTCATGTCCTGTAGCAGGTGTGTGGTTATATAGGCAGACATTTATTAACAAATACAAATAAAACAATGTGTAGACTTGTGTAAGTTTTTGTGGCTTTTTGCCTTTTTTGCTACAAAATACAGCTGAAGATAAACAGGAAAAGGAGGAATGAGAGAAATGTCAACATGCAGGTCGACCTTGAGTTGGAATCAAACTCTTGTTGATGCTCGGTCAGTTTTTATGATGAATCCATTATACGTTTTATTTGGTTCAATCAGCAGGTTTGTTTCACCTCTGAGAAGAAAACAGCTCTTGTTTTCTCTTCTTTTTGTGACACACTATCCTGTTTCTGACCATCAACTGTCCTGAGCTGTTTGTTCTCTTTACATGCTCATAATACAAACTTGTTTAAGCCTGAATTGAGTTAGTCTTGACTAAACCAGGATAAATTATAGCTGCTGCACAGCAATGGTCAGGGCCGGGCAATTTTAGGCAAAATTAGGCAATTCTGAGCAACAAGCAGAGTGTAGGAAGATGAAAAAAAGGTGTCATTCTAATGTGCATTTTACATCAGTTGAGGCTTGAACTCACAATTTCTGACACAAGAGACTCTGCATATTGACTGATAGCTAAGCCAAATAAACAGGGAAAAGAGACAAGGGATAACAGGAAACGTGTTGATAAAGAGTATTTGTCTCTTCGCAAAACTGCCTGAATCATAATTATTTAAACCTTAGTAGTCTCTAATCCACATAGCATGATACCTGAACATAAGACTTTCACATTAGAATGTCTGTTCTGCCTTATGAGTCTTCTGTCTCACTGAGCTAATTGGCAAGTTGATGATGACAGTTCAGGTGTGGCTTCACAAATTGACTAAGCCAAGGATCAGGGTGCCAGGCAGCAGCCATCCATGCCATGGAAAAGCAAATTTCAAAGTGAAAGTTCCAAAGCTGTAGCACATATGGTTGATTTGTTATGAATTTTCAAAGTTTTGAAATTTAGAGGCTTGCTGTAGCGCCACCATCAGGACTATTGTCTTGTGTCTCCAGTTGAGGACATCTGGCATGGGACTGGACCTTTGTGAAAAGTTTGGGTAGATTTCTCATATGGAAATGTTGCATGAGCTGAGGCTTGAACTCACAACCTTCAACACCAAGAACCATCCTCTATCTCACTGAGCTAATTGACAAATGGAAACACCACTTGTAGCTTCACAAATTGACTAAGCCAGTCACCTGTGCGCAAGACAGCAGCTGTTAGCATGTAAAAGCAGATTTCAAATGGCTGTCAAAAATTCAGTTATTGAGACAAAAATCCCAAAATACACAAATTGCATCTAGACAGCATGGAGATGTTGGTCATTAGTTTTTAACAATGATTTATTGGCTCCAAAAGTGAAAAACTGATGTTTAAAAATGACATTTTTGCATTGACTCCAATTGTTTGCATGAGAGTGAAATTCAAAATGCTGTAAAAAAATTCAGTTTTTGAGATAAAATTCTGATATTTTCCAAACATCATCTACCATGACTCCAAAATTTTGTCTTTTTTTTTCATGAACATTGAAAATGTATTTAGCAAGAATTTGCAAGTATATGTTTATAATACCGTTTACAGTCAAACATTTTGATGCACTGTAGGCTCAATTTTTGATAAATCAAAAATCTGTGTGGATCGTTTGTGTAGGACAGTCTGAAGATGCTCTGTAGCAAGTTTGGTGTCAATTGAGCAAAAATTGTGGGAGGAGATAGGTTTAATAAGTTTTACAGTTTTTGAAAAAACAGAGTGATGGACTTCATAATTTGCAATAGGTTTAAATGTACAAAAGTTTCTTCAGTATTGGGGCTACATTTTGGTGAAAGTTGTAAATCTGTAGCACATATGGTTGATTTATTATGAATTTTCAAAATTTGAACTTTAGAGGCTTGCTGTAGCGCCACCATCAGGACTATTGGCCTGTTTTTGCATCTGAGGCGATCTGACATGGGACTGGACCTTTGTGCAAAGTTTGGTCATTTTTCGTGCATGGGAAGTAGGATTTCCTCAGAAGAAGAAGAAAGAAAGAAAGAAGAAACATGCAGGATTACAATAGGGTCCTGGCAGCTTAGGCTGCCTGGCCCCTAATTAAAATGATACATGACAAATACAGTTACTTATTAATAATCATTAGTCAGATACAGTATCACAAAACATGTCCTGTTGTTATGGTTTGGCTTTTCCTTCCTCACTTCCTGTTTTATTTTGGTATGTTTCCCCTTGTGTCTGTTGTTTTTCCTCCCTGTCTTTGTCTGTTTTTATTATTTTCACCTGTTCTTGATTGCCCTCACCTGTGTCTTGTTATCCTCCCCTCCCTGGTGTATTTAATCCTGTGTCTTTACCTACTTAGCTGCTAGTTCATCCTCATCGCTGTGTCTCCTCCCAGTGTTTATCTTGTGGATTTTTGCTTTGTGTTTTTTTTGTGTTTCTTTTGGATGTGGACTCTGATTTGGTCTGTGTGTTTTGGATTCTGGACTTTGATCTTTTTAGTGTCTTTCCTCTTGGATGTATTGTTTGCCTTTGTTTACTCTTTTGCTAGCACCATTTTGCTAGTTTTGTATTTTGTATTTTTTTCATTAAATCTTTGCAGACATCCACTCCTGCTGAAGGCTGCATTTTGATTCTTTTCTTCTGTTTCTGGTTGACACCTACATTAAAGAAGAGCTGGTGCTCTGTGCCATTAAATATTTCTTTTGAAACAGTTTTACTTGTATTAAATGTGTAATTTCTGATGTCAAACCATTCCATAATTTAATTCCTCTGTACAGAACAGTATGCTGCCTTGCATTAATTTTTGAGACGGGAATTGAAAAACAACCTCTTGATGCATACCTGGTATTAAAGTTATGGCTGTTACGATATGACAATTGATTGTACAGGACATTCAGGATCTTAAAAATTAAATATTTCTTGTAAAACAGAGCAGAGAAATAACAGTTCTGTCCCTCACCAATGACCAACCTCGGTTATGTGCATTTTGATGATGCTCTTCTGTTTTAATGATTCTTAAATCACAAATGTTCTGATCAGTCAGCAATAGTTGTAGCTTTAAATATTAGTAGTTATTTACAGACGTGTAGGCTAAAACACAAAAGAAGCCAAGTTCTCTTTTAGAAAAATTCACTTCATGGTCACAATCAGGAAGGAAAACTAGTTAAAATATGCAAAAATTAAGATTAGTGTTCATAATAATAAACAATGGCAGGTAGGAACTAATTAGCTCTCAGACAAGACGGACACGAAGAAGACACTTAGATACCACACATGTAGCTAAATAAAGTGCTGTAAATGATAATGAAATAATTATCATATAACACCATCTGTAACAGTAAACTTAATTTTCTAAGTCCATAATCACGTTGTGAAATTATTATACTGAAATATGTCATGTACACAGTAAACTGCACAGCTTAATAAGGAACAAAAAATCAGTAAAGTAACAACCAAATGTCATGTGTACAGTAACTATGGTTACACTTGTAGCAGGAAACAGTAACAATGATTTGTTACATTTAGAAAGTGAGCATCTAATGAAAATAAAATATGTATGTAATAATATGTATCTGTACTTGGTATCAGCAAGTACCGAAATGTAAGTACTTGTACTTGTACTCAGTCTGAAAAAAAGTGGTATCAGTGCATCCCTAATACTAATATAAGAATATGCTAGAGGCCACTAAATTTGGGATTTTTTCTGTCTGCTTTTTCCCCACTGGTTGGCTACTGATTCTGCTGTCAGTCAGTGCTGGATGAAGCTCTTTTCTGCACTCGACCTCCCAGTAACACAGCCCAGTCAGAGCCGCTCCACACACCAGCTGCTGCTGCTGCTGCTTCACCGTCTGTAGACCGTCAGGACACAGCTGATCCTCTCAACACAAGCACCCTTCTCATCACTCTGACAGACATCACTCCCATCTGATGAGAGAAGAAGAGAAACAACAGAAGTTATAAATGAGACATTCACAGACCATCAAGTCTGGTGACTCTGCTTAGTTCACTGAAGTACACAGCGTAAATAAACCAATGCGAGTCCCTGAATGCATCATTACTGCAGAAACAGATTCACTGTTACTTTAAAGATGAATTTACTGCTGTTAGAGTTCAAGCTGTTAGAAAACCAGAGTCTCAGTCACATTGGAAAATGTAATCTTTTTTAAAAATTACATGAGAAATATGTAAATATGGAGACAGACTGATTGACTTAAAATTCAACACAACATCCCAAGTTTTGAGCTGAAGTTTGGGGATATGTGAACAAATGATTCACATGAAATTTACATTTTCATTTCATGTGTTGTTAATGCCATCTATGAAGCATGATGTGTTTGGTTTAGATATCTCACACAGAATGGCTTTAGTCATGTTAAACAAGCATTTATCTTATTTGTTTATTTAACAGGGACAGTGGGCAACCATTGATTGTCAGACAAGAGTACAGAGAATAAAACGTTACATTGTGAAAACATGAAATGGAATACTCTATTAATTTAATACTTTATGGTTAATGGTCACATGCTTGGTTTATGTTGGAGCCATTTCAGCTGTGATTGTATTGTGTATTGTGTCCCAAAGGTTTGCAGCAGATAGAGAAAATTGACCGTCCAAATTCAGTGTTTTCATACACTAAGCAGGAGTTTGCCAAATAGTTACCTCATAGGCTTTTTGTCCAATATTTTGAGTATTCTTTTGTACTATTAATGGGTCTAAAATACTTTTTTCTACTTGGGACCAAGCGGTAATATTATATGACAGCTGTGGGAAAATCATACAGTGATATCAGAGATGGGATGTAGCTAGATATAAATGTACTTAAGTAGATTTCTCAGGTATCTATTTTATTTGAGTCTTTATTTTTCTGACAACTTTTTACCTTTACACCCTACATTTTAACATAAATATCTATCATACAAAGATGTAACAAGATAACACGAAGTAATAAGACTGACAAGATGAAAATTACATAAAATATATGACAAAAATGGCGTAACATGACATACACAACAATACATAACAAGACAAAAATGATTTAAATCTAGTTTCTCTCCTCTGTCAGTGTTTTTTACTGTCAGGTATCTGTTTTATTACACAAAGTTGATGTCTGTCGGTCCGTGCTCGCTCACGATTGCCTCCGTTAACTGTTACTTGTGCTCATGAAGCAGGTGGGAGCACAGGAACTGAAACCTAACTCAGATGAGACCCAAAAAACAACCATTTTCAGGCTTTCTACCTACTGCAGCTTTAAGTGTGGACTCTCCACAGAATCAGACAGCAGCTTCACTCCTGATTTCTGCACTTTGTTTTCACTCAGGTCCAGCTCTCTCAGATGGGAGGGGTTGGACTTCAGAGCTGAGGCCAGAGAAGCACAGCTGATCTCCAACAACCTGCAGCCACTCAACCTGAATAAAGAATGAAATATGTACCTTTAGAAGACAATGCTCCTGTTTGAAATCATTCATTGACTTAAAATCAATTCATACCCAGAGCTTTAGACTACTTCAGAATTAAAACAATTTTAATCATCCTGAAGTGACATCCAGAATGTGCATTATATGTATAGTGCAATTACTTAGAAACATGCTCAAGTCATATTCTACATTATTTAAAAAAATTTACTGAGTGCCATTCAGAAATGGGTGGCAGGCCACAGTTGGCCTACAGGCTGTAGTTTGGCCGACCCAGGTCTAGATTCTCCACGTATTGTTAAGAGTGATAAAGGGGGGTTATGGTTCCTCTTTTTCTTTTCTTTTTCATCTTTGAGCTCAGGTACTTTTTTGTATTAAAACAAGCTGTTTTATTTAAGGATCCATCCAACACCAACCTTAACTGAACTGATGAAATAAGACAGTGCTTGCTGCTCACACGAGCAGGTAATCAAGATGAATTTTGAGGAAAGGTCAACAAATGATTCACAGGAAAAATACAACATTTTCATTTCACATTATATTAATTTCAGCACAGAAGTAAAAAGTGGTATCTGACCTTAAAGTCTCCAGTCTACAGCATGGACTCTCCAAAAAATCACACAGCAGTTTCACTCCTGAATCCCGCAGGTTGTTTTCACTCAGGTCCAGCTCTCTCAGATGGGAGGGTTTGAACTTCAGAGCTGAGGCCAAAGAAGCACAGCTGATCTCTGACAAACTGCAGTCCCACAGTCTGAATAAAGAAGACATGATGTTGTTAAAAACAGATTTATAATCCAATCAGATGTGTCTAGATTCTAAATGTGTAGATCAACATTTGTTTCCTATGGCAACAACTGTGCATGTAGATGCAGCAGCCAGTAGGTCCTTCAAACTTAGCTCCTTTTAATCTGTCACTTTTTTACATCATCTATGACAGACATAAACTCGTAGGCATTGGAAAATAAGATGTGGGGTTTCGATTTAAGAGCAGGGACCCTGAGATGAACAACAAATGCAGTTGATATCTTTTGAACATCAGCTGGATGCACCACCATGGAGGGGAGTGGGGTTAAGAGTCCTGGTACAACTTGGACTTAAGGCTGCTCCTGAAAAATGTCCAGTCAGAAAAATTAAACAGACGAGATGAGACTCAGACTGGACAAACAATGGGAAACGGTTGTGCCCACACAGAGGGACCTGCTCCACAGCAGCCTGGATCAGGCTGCTGCACCTGAGCGGCACATCACAGCTGACCGAGCACAACATGCTGGACTCCAGGAGGACAAAGGTAGGAGGTTCTTACATGGATGGTGCTTTGTGCTCAAATATAGCCACAGTTGATGGACTATATTTCCCAGATGTTTTTTAATGTTAAGTTGTCAACCATATTATCATCACTATCTTGTTGCTGCTGTTTACATTAAACCTGACGCAAATTACAAAAATGCACTACAGAATTATTTCCTGGGTGTGTACATGCATGGATAGATAAGGAAATATGTTTTGATCTCTGTGTTCCTGTGTGTGTGTGTGTGTGTGTGTGTGTGTGTGTGTGTGTGTGTGTGTGTGTGTGTAACCAAACTTAAACCAACCAAACCTTGAAACCAAACTTTAGCAAGTCAATGTAATCATCTGAAAACAAATAGCCTCTTGGTTCAGAGGATTCTCTTTATCCAGATGTGACAATTTACCAAAAGTTTTAAACATTAAGTCATTAAGTTTTTCACATTTCTTTAAGAAGTCTTTTATGACTATAGACTAAAGGTAGTACAGGAAACATGTAAATATTAACAAAGGGAAATTTACTAATTTAATATATATAAATAAAGTTCCAAAACAGACTGTAGACCATTTTCCTACAGAAACTGATTTAAAATATGACTCAAAACCAAAAGTTTCCAAATATGTCAAATATGTCAGGATATATTTTGTGAAAAAGTCAACAAATGATTCAGATTCAGATTTTTATTTCACCTCATAATAATCTCAGCACAGAAGTAAAAAAAAAAAAAAGGTGTCTGACCTCAGAGTCTCCAGTCTACAGTGTGGACTCTCCAGAAATTCACACAGCAGCTTCACTCCTGAATCCTGCAGCTTGTTGTTACTCAGTCCAGCTCTCTCAGATGGGAGGGGTTGGACTTCAGAGCTGAGGCCAGAGAAGCACAGCTGATCTCTGACAAACTGCAGCAACTCAATCTGAAAGAAGAATAAAAAATGTAACTTTAGAGGACAATGCTCCTGCTTGGAGTTATTCAATGTTTTATTTATTTGGAATTTATTTTATGATCTTCGTGTTATGATATTATTATTATTATTATTAGTAGTTATTATTATTATTATTACATTGTGCTGATACTTGAATAAATGCAAGTACTTAATGCCTTTCTTTTCTAACAATTCTCTAATGTGCAAGATATGCTATGTTTCCCATGAGGAAGGACAACCTTGGAATTGCATGACTGCTACTATACAGTTGTTCTCTGTTCAATGCTGACGCTTTTTGTGGAAGTTTATACTGCACTTTGAGCTAATGCTGAGCTATATTTATATAGTGAAATGAAGGGGAGGCATAAATCTGTGGCCAGTCAGCTCAAAGAGGTTCAACAGTTAGCTGATGCAGTGTTTTGTTGTTTTAATTCTTTAAAAGTCATCTCTGAGAACTCAGTTTTCCTGGGGAAGGACTCCAAAACTGCTCTCTTTGATTTACAAATCTTACTTTTGAGGACTTAAGTTTACAGTATAACATGACTGAGTAGCTTGAGTTCTCATGCTCGCTGAGCCATGCAGCGTATAAATGTACCAGGATGCACTGTATGCAAGCATCTGATGCCCACAGTACTGTGTATCATACTCTTGCCTATAGCTATTACTTTGTTTGGCAAAACATAATGTTAGGTGACAGAAATAGTCATCTAGACACCCCTTGTTTACCCAGAGAAGGAAAATAAAAGTCCAAGCTGAAATAGCACAGAAATACAAAATGGTGTCCGACCTTAGAGTCTCCAGTCTGCAGTGTGGACTCCCCAGAAAATCACACAGCAGCTTCACTCCTGAATCCTGCAGGTTGTTGTTTCTCAGCTCCAGCTCTCTCAGATGTGAGGGTTGGACTTCAGAACTGAGGCCAGAGAAGCACAGCTGATCGCTGACAGACGCAGTGATTCAATCTGAACAAAGAGTAAATGAGTTTACAAGTTCCTTCATGAAATCTGTCAATGTTTAATAATCTGTTCGGAAAGTTTTGATATAGATAAAAAAAAACTATTTATGATCCAATCAGTTGTTGTTCAGACAAACTGAGAAAACAAGAGAAAGATAATAAAAAATACATGAACTGACCTCAGACTCTCCAGTCTACACTTTGCACTCTTCAGTCCATCCAACACCAGCTTCATTCTTGAATCATTCAGTTGATTTTTACTGAGGTCCAGTTCTCTCAGAATGGATGGGTTGGACTTAAAAGCTGAGAGCACAACTTCACAGTGAGTCTCTGAGAGTTTACAGCCAGAAAATCTGTGAATACAGATAATATTTAAAATATAGACACAAGAAATGAGCAGCTGTAATTCCGGTAAATCACAAATATCACAAGTTTGTGTGTCTATATAAAAAGAACAATTAACAGACATAGAAACATAGGCAGACACTGTACACACTGTAAAAAAATTCTGTTGTGATCAAAAATGACTGTCAAAACATTTTTAACTTCAAGTCCTGAAGTTTTAAGCTTCCTTCAACCACATTAAGTTGGTTAGAAGATAATAGAAGATACTTAATGTAAGAAAACTTTTATAGTGTAGAAGTTATATATGGACGTTATATGTGTGTGTAAAATGTGTATTTTGGGTGGTTGTTCTGGTCTACCCCAAAGTTTTTTCTATATCCCCTACTAGTCTGAAACAGTTGGTCGTGCCAATCATGATACATCAGTGTCATGGGAAAGCACTTGTGGACACTGGTGCCACTTAATGCTTTACTGCATGAGTCTTTGGAATAAGATCGAAGGCCCCAGTGAGACCCTGTATCAGGTCGAGGTGGTCAGTGGGAACACTTGTAATGGCCACATATCCTACTAGCTTTAATGGTGGAGTTCATCATACAAGATAACAGTTGTTCTGTACAGCCACAGTGCTAAATGCAGAGGTGCTGGTGTATCCATTAGTTCTTGGTTTAGATTTTATGAGCTCAAGTGGTCACCTGGTCAATGTCCTTCTAGTCTGTCCTGTGCCCTGATGAAAGATGGGGCGTTCTTAGTGTTCTCACTGCTTTTTATGTGCTTTCTTAGCAGCTACATTACTGTTTTTTATCCGCCTTTAGTGATGATTTGTGTGACAGGGCTAGTTTAACTGAAGGTGATAACTTACTCAGTCTGCTCCGTACTGTTGTTGTTGACAGTGCTTTGACAGGGAGGAAGGGCTGAGAAATTTTGGCAAGTTTTGCTAAAGAATTCCCCTGGTTTCCACCACCGCTTTAGGCCACACTTTGGTGAATCATAAAAATTAAAGTAAAGTGATGTCATGGTTAGCCAGCGCCCCTATCCATGGCCCCTTCAAAGGTGGAAGATTGTTAAAGAGCAGATCCAAGAGATGCTCCAACAGGGTATCACTGAACCTTCCTGTTCCCCATGAACATCCATGATTATATTGGTGCCTAGGAAAGGCAATCAAACCCCATCGTTTTGTGTTCATTTCCATCCTCTTAATCATATAATTAATTAAAGATCTTATAAAGCTACCATAAATGTCTTTGAGTTTGCCACACCACAGAAAAACCTAGCCAAATTTGAATAATTAAAAACATTGTTCAGTATACAAAATTAGATCTCAAAATCATTAAAATATTAGTTTTTACTCTGAAACACTAAGGGCATGTCCACTCCACTGTCTCGTGTCAAACACCACTATGACCTGAAAACAATCTGAAAAATGGACACTCCATCGAACAGCTTTGTTGGACATGTCCAGACATGTTTGAGACAGCAGAGCCAGAGTACAGTGACAGGATGGTATTTTTTTCATTGTTGTCGTCTTGTTGGAAGTGAAGTGAGCTGAAGCGAACTGCTGGGCTGATTTGAACTGAGAGAGTCGCTGAAGTTATGTTCATAACTAACGGTTTAGGGAGGGTGAAGGAAGGGAGACGCGGTGCCGTCCACATGTCAGTTCATGGGGCTTACATAGTGTTGGGGGACCATGGTTCCGGCACACCACCAAGCCATGTTTCAGGTCTGCCCAAAAAATCCTGAACACAAAAATCGTGATTCAGTACGACATAGTTCCCAGTGTTTTCACATGTTTTCAGCAACTTTTTTTCTGACATATAAAGTTTTTAAAAGAAAAACTATCATGGTCGTGGTTATGCCCCCAGTTGTCTTCTTGTTCTCCTTTTTGTCCCCCTCCTCTGTCTCCTGTGTGTGTGTGTGTTGGTGTGTGTGTGTGTGCGGTGGGTGTGGCTCTCCTCTCTCTCCCAGCAGCCAGAGTACCCAGTTGCCTGCACACCAGCCTGATTCCCACCACACCAGACACTCATCAGCTAATCAGTCCACCAGTACTTCAGCCCTGGCCTCTTAACCACTTGCTGCCAGATTATTGTTTCAGCCTGTTCAGTAGTTAGCTCTCTAGGCCACCATAAGTATTGGGTATACTGTTTGCCAACTAATGCTAATTTTTTCTGTGCTTCAAGATCTTCACCTACATTCCTGCCAGCCTGTCTGACTCTTTGACTCTCTGCCAGCCATGCACATTTCTTAATGCTTCAAGCTCCTGCCTCCATTTCCTGCTCAGCTCATTATCTATTGTTTGGACTCTCATTTTGTATCAGCTGTGTTCACCACTTTGGATCTCAACAGCGGTTACTGGCAGTTGTAAATGGTTTCAGTTTCAGGTTCCGCCTTTTGGCTTGAAGGGAACACACACTTATTCAGTATATGTGCCAACAATGGAACAGTAGCAACTACAGAGCAACACAGATGCAGCCTCAGTTCCGCCTGCACTTGTGAGTGAGTTTACAGAGCGGGACAGTGAAGCAGCCCCACATTCTTTGGGTACTTATTGCCATTTTCCCATTTTCCCAATTTAATTTAACTGAATATATGAGTTACCCTGAGATGATTGGATGGTTACTCAGAATATCTGTTGAGCTGGGTGCCCAATCCTAAACTGAAGTACTGATGGCCTCAGGTTGACATCACTAAATGATGTTGATAATCATATCTGGACTTACACAGCCTTTCTGCAGTTCCTTACAGCTGGTGTCAGTCTCAGTCGTCCGTGCTTTGTTGTGTTGTATTTCTTTAGGTCCAACTCATCAAGAACCTCCTCTGACATCTGCAGCATGTAGGCCAGAGCTGAGCAGTGGATCTCAGAGAGTTTCTTCTCTAATCTGTTCTCTGACTTCAGGAACTCCTGGATCTCATAATGTACTGAGAGGTCATTCATCTCCGTCAGACAGTGGAAGATGTTGATGCTTCTGTCAGGAGAAGTATCAAAGCTGTTCTTCCTCTTCAATTTGTTGATGGCTCTGTTGATGGTTTCTGGACTGTTGTCTGTCTGACCCAGCAGACCTCCTAAGAGCCTCTGGTTGGACTCCAGAGAGAGGCCATGAAGGAAGCGGACAAACAGGTCCAGGTGACCATTTTTACTCATCAGGGATTTGTCCATGGCTCTGCTCAGAAAGTCCTCAAGCTTTGAATCAATATGTTTTCCCCCCAAGAAAGCCTCCAATACTTGTGTGTTCTTGTTGTTGTAACAGTGGAACATGTAGACTGCAGCCAGAAACTCCTGAATGCTCAGATGAACAAAGCAGTAGACTGTTTTCTGGAAGATCACACTCTCTCTTTTGAAGATCTCTGTACAAACTCCTGAGTACACCGAGGCCTCTGTGACATCCAGACCACACCGCCACAGGTCTTCTTGGTAGAATATGATGTTTCCTTCTTCCAGATGTTCAAACGCCAGCCTCCCCAGCTTCAGAAGAACTTCCCTGTCAGTCTCCATCAGCTCCTGTGGACTCGTCTCTTGTCCCTCATCATACTTCTTCTTCTTCCTCTTTGTCTGAACCATTATGAAGTGTGAGTACAGGTCAGTCAGGGTCTTGGGCAGCTCTCCTCTCTGCTCTGTAGTCAACATGTGCTCCAGAACTGTAGCAGTGATCCAGCAGAAGACTGGGATCAGACACATGATGTGGAGGCTCCTGGATGTCTTGATGTGTGAGATCATTCTGCTGGACAGATCTTCATCACTGAACCTCCTCCTGAAGTACTCCTCCTTCTGGGCGTCAGTGAAGCCTCTACTTCTGTTACCCTGTCAACACATGAAGGAGGGATCTGATTGGCTGCTGCAGGTCGGAAGTTATCCAGATGAGAGCTGAGGGAAGCAGATTCCCCTTGATGAGGTTTGTCAGCAGCACGTTGACTGATGACTTCTGTGTGACATCAGACACAACCTGACTGTTGTTGAAATCCTGTGAAAGTCTGCTTTCATCCAGGCGTCAAAGATGAACAGAAGTTTACAGACAGCCAGCTTCTCTGCTGTGACCTTCTGTAATGTTGGATGGAAAACATGGAGCAGCCTGAGAAGACTGTACTGCTCATCTTTGATCAAGTTCAGCTCCCTGAATGAAAGCAGAATCAGCAGACTGACATCTTGGTTTTCCAAACCCTCTGCCCAGTCCAGAGTGAACTTCTGCACTGAGAAGGTTTTTCCAACACCAGCAGACGCCGTTGGTCAGAACCACTCTGATGTGTCTCTGTTGGTCAGGTAAGGCTTTAAAGATGTCCTGACACTTGATTGGAGTCTCATGGAGGGTGTCCATCTTGGAAGCTGTCTCCAGCTGTCTCACCTCATGTTGCGTATTAACCTCTTCACTCTGTCCCTCTGTGATGTAAAGCTCAGTGTAGATCCTGTTGAGGAGGGTTCTACTTCCTGTTTCATCAGTTCCTTCAGTCACATGTTCACATCTCCTCTTCAGACTGATCTTGTGTTCATCTGAAACCTCCTGCAGACCATCATCCACTAAAAAGGAGAAAAAAGTGTGAGGCAAAACAGAAAATTTGACCATATGGTAATAAAAAGATATAAAGAAGTAAAAGTTTTAAAGTCCACCTGAAATCACAAATAGTGTTGTAACGTACTAAAAACCAAAAACTGTAGCATACAAGCTGAGGGCAGAGGTAGTAAAGTGAGAGGACCATGTTAAACATGTACAACAGTGGCAAACTTAGGCTGTCTGAGGGGCAGGAGTGAAAAAGTAAAAAGGGCACCAGCCCTATTTGACCATTTAAAAATATGAAGAGGCAAAATAATGTTCTAGCATCTATGGCAGCCTAAATGACACTGCATTACATTTTCTTTGGGGCAGCCTAAAAGGCATTAATCAGCGGCATCAAGGACGGCACCTTTGAATTGTTTTTTTTTTTTTTTTTTTTTTTGAACATGGGGCCACCCCCTTGAAACCACAAGTGCTGACTAATGTTGATATCAGCAGACAGTTTTTAGACTGTTCAATGTGCTGAGACTGATGAGCCAAGTTATCTGCAGCATGCAAACTGCTGTTAGCAGTGCGTTTTTCCTCAGTGGATGTTTGTTTGGTCACTTGTTCGTCAAGTTGATCTGCAGGATAAGATGTGTTTGTAAGTTAGAGGAGGAGACATTAGCAGCTAATGTAGGCTGTTGTTTAAAGTCTTTGGCTCTTTGCTGTGTTTGAGGTATCTGTCTGGCTGTTAATCAGTGTGACTGTGATAGAACAGTGGCATTACTGTGTGACAGAGAACAAACATCATTCAGATTGGTTAATGTAAAGACAAAACCCCCTAGAACCAGTCTGTGATGCCAGCAACCATAGCCTGCCACACGCCTTGCAATGCACACAACCCCAATGCCTATCCCAGCAGGTGGTGGACCCACAGGGCAGCATCGGGTGAGCCTCATGGGTCAAGACCCACAACCAGACATTTGCCTGTGCACTACTCCCAGTTCTGTTCCAGGAGGGAGCCCTTGTTTCACTAGCTTGCAGCTTGGGGTCTTTTTCATGAGTGAGGACACAAGATAGACCAGCTGACTGGAGTGAGGTCAGCAGTAATGCAGGGTTTCACCAGAGAGCTGAGCTGGAAGGCAAAGCTTTCAATTTACAAGTCAGTCTACGTTCTGAGAAAATGGATGGATAGTGCAAAGACATAAAATCAAAATATGCTAAAAAGAAATTATTTGGGGTTCAGATTTTCCCTAAAAGGAGAACATAGGACAGTGATACAAAGCAGATATGTAAGCTGGAGCAGAAAAAACATAAATTCTTAAAATTAATGATAGGCCTATTTATAGTGGTCTCACACGACACAACAAATATATTAAAACAACAAGTAGTGTTTTCAGACACGAAGACATCAACAGACAGATGTGCAGTCTTACTTTGACCAGTGCTGCTCTGACTGGCTGTCTGCAGTCCAGGTCTTGTTCTGGATCTTTTTCCACACTGAGGGACAGGAGGAGTCTCCTGATGAATCAGACTGGTCCCAGTATGAGGTGATGCACTGTCTGCAGAACCAGTGTCCACAGCTGGTAGAGACTGGATCCTTGAGGACGTCCTGACACAAAACACAGAGGACGGCTGCTCCTCCTCATAAACATGGCTCCTCTTCCTTTCTCTGTGAAGACAGAACATTGTATGGAGGCTCACATGGTCACAGAGAACAGTTAAAAGCATTGTTTGAATTCAGCATTCACCCTCTAATGAAAGCGATTGTTTTTTTTTTTGTTTTGTCTTATTGCACATTATAACGTTTGGTTATTTATGTCTATAGTTTAATATTATATAGTCTTCCATTAAAGAGAGAGCTGATTATGTCCTTTACTGTTTGGACTTACTTTGGACAGATTAGCTCAAGTTAGTTATGTTTGATCTGATGTTAAAAATATGTCCTAAAATATGTTGGTCAGCAGTCTAAGATGCATAACAGTGGTGTCACAGGTTCAAGTCCAGACAGTTGGCTCTTTCCTGCTGCTTAGGCTGCTGGGGGACTCCAAGGCACACTGAGCTCCTCTCTTTCTTCATCTCTCTCCCCAGATGTTTATGTTCCATTAATGCCTGTTACTGACTTGATTCCTTCCCCGGAGTCTTTCTGCTTTGTCATCCTGCAGATTCCCATGGACTGTGGCCGCGCATGGATCGCTGATCACTGCTGCACCTTCTACTGTGGATTATTATAACTCACCTAATCAATCAAACATTCATCACATTGTTGTTGTTGTTGTTGTTGTTGTTGTTTTTATTATCATTATTATTATTATCATTATCATCATTATTGTAACATCTAGTATTAGTATTATTACTTACATACAGCTTACATATTTATATGTACTACTATTCCCTACATTTTACTATTGATGTTCTGTTACTACTGTTCTCTCTGCCCCTCTTCTTTTCTCTCTCTCTTCCACCCCTCCCACCTCCCTCTTTCCTCCCCTTCTCCTCTTTTCCCTCTCAACCCGACCGGTGCCGTCAGATCACCGCCACCATGAGTCATGGATCTGTCCGAGGTTTCTGCCTGTTAAAAGGAAGTTTTTCCTCGCTGCTGTCGCCAAAGTGCTTGCTTATGGGGGAATTGTTTCAATTGTTGGATGTAAATATAATTAATTATTGAGTATGGTCTAGACCTACTCTATATGTAAAGTGTCTTGAGACAACTTTGTTGTGAAATGGTGCTATACAAATAAAATTTGACTTGACTTGACTTGACTTAAACTGTCAACACATGGAATCAAGGTGAACAATCTTTTCTACAAATGTTTTATTCCATCACATGTTGTACAATCATGAAATAAACTGATTCAAGACACATCTGGAAGCAATAACAGCTGATCTTCTATAAACCTCTAAGGTTTTCTTTTTTCTGTCATCTGCACAATTTGTTATTATATCTTGTTGATGCATTTCTACTGTTACAGTGCAAATAAAAAAAAAGAAAGAAATTCCATCAATATTGTGTGGCTACAAAACACAAACTAAGATCTATTTTAGGTTGAAACAGTATCTGAACTAATGGTTCTGCATCGTAAATATGAATATTTTCATCTTCCATCAGGGCAGTTTACAGTAAAAACAGTCTCATACTTTGTGTCTGAGGGTCCAGGTTCATACCTGAAGCTAAGAGGTTGCATCTTGGACTGGTCACTCTTCAGAGACAGACGGCTGGACACTGGAGACTCTGCTCTCTGTCTTTTGGATTGAACTCTGCAAACACCAGGATGTTGTCATTTATTCCAATCCTTTATAAAACCATGACAAAGCCATTTAGGAAGCTCTAAATACACAAACTCCTGTTACTGATGATAATTAATATTAAATTCATTAAATTTAGTCTTATAAATATCAGCTCTGTCTACCAAAGCCTCATTGATCAGTGATCTGATTCCAGAGCAAAATCTGTTACTTTTTATTTCAAAAAGGGCTCTGACCCTCTGAGTTAAGCTTTTTCAGCACTTCTTGATACTTTTGGTTTCACTCTGTACATGAACCTAATCACAGAAGCGGAAACGTATTAGACATAATTCTGCCCCATGTGATAGAGGTGTAGTCCCTGAATATTTCCTCTGTCTCATCTACAGTTTTTTTCCGATTAAATCTGAAGCAAAGCTATCCTCTCCATGTAACACTGTCACCAATGTTTTGATGACATCTTGCCTGGCAAGATGGGTTAAATTCACTTAAGGAGCACCTGTCTGGAGTCCTGGTTCCTTCCACAACTCTGCCTGTTGTTATTTGTGACGTGTATTCAGCCTGTGTTTGATTCACTTGCACTGCTGTCTTCCAAAACTAAACATTCAAAGAGGTCTACAGCCTGATGGCTACTATAAAGCAAGGAATCTCTGTCTGTCTGTAGCTTGTCTATCTCAAAACTGCTCATCTGATCTACTTCAAACTTAGCAGGTGTGTTTGAATTTGGTGCAATTTGGACACGCAACACGTCCAATATTAATACATTTACATTTACAGTCCACAGAGGCTGTGTTTCTGCTGCGAGGTGGCTGCTCTATCTTTCTCCATAGAGCTTGCAGAAGAGTTTAAAAAGAAAACGTTAGCTGTTTTCTGAACACAATCAGTGCTTTCCCTCCTTGTTCAGAGAGGGAAGAGAAAAGAGAGAAAGAAAAAAAAAACACTGCTTTGCACCTGATGTTTTTCATGTCTGTGACATCACGCACAGATGTAAACAATGAAACTGTTGTAAGAGGTGTCTTGTTGCTGATATAATGTCGATTTTGCTGAGAACCAGACACATTACATAGAAAAAAAACAGGCGCGCCTCCAAATGTCTAGATGAAGCCTGGCTGCAGCAGCCTGAGCAGCGTTGCTCACATAGCTGTGTGGATGCTCTAACCTGTTAATACGGCCGCTGAAGTGAAACCTAACAGGTAACACTATGTGTGCTGCTCAGGCGTGTAGTGTCAACCAGCCGTTAGATTAGATTACAGTTAATCTACAGGTTACAAATTGACAACTGTCACAGATAAGAAGAGGAAGATGGGACAAAGTTAGCAATTGTATATAAACAAACACAAAATCAACAAAAATTATAGCTGCTGCGCAGCAATGGTCGGGGCCGGGCAATTTTAGGCAAAATTAGGCAATTCTGAGCAACAAGCAGAGTGTAGGAAGATGAAAAAAAGGTGGCATTCTAATGTGCATTTTACATCAGTTGAGGCTTGAACTCACAATTTCTGGCAAAAGAGACTCTGCATATTGACTGATAGCTAAGCCAAATAAACAGGGAAAAGAGACAAGGGATAACAGGGAAACGTGTTGATAAAGAGTATTTGTCTCTTCCCAAAACTCCCTGAATCATAATTATTTTAATCTTAGTAGTCTCTAATCCACATAGCATGATGCCTGAACATAAGGCTTTCACATTTGAAAGTCCATCCTGCCTTAGCTGAGGCTCGAACTCACGAACTTCTGACACTGAAGTCCGTCTTTTATCTCACTGAGCTAATTGGCAAGTGACAGTTCATGTGTGGCTTCACAAATTGACTAAGCCAAGGATCAGGGTGCCAGGCAGCAGCCATCCATGCCATGGAAAAGCACATTTCAAAGTGAAAGTTCCAAAGCTGTAGCACATATGGTTGATTTGTTATGAATTTTCAAAGTTTTGAAATTTAGAGGCTTGCTGTAGCGCCACCATCAGGACTATTGTCTTGTGTTTCCAGTTGAGGACATCTGGCATGGGACTGGACCTTTGTGAAAAGTTTGGGTAGATTTCTCACATGGAAATGTTGTACAAGCTGAGGCTTGAACTCACAACCTTCAACACCAAGAACCATCCTCTATCTCACTGAGCTAATTGGCAAATGGAAACACCACTTGTAGCTTCACAAATTGACTAAGTCAGTCACCTGTGTGCAAGACAGCAGCTGTTAGCATGTAAAGGCAGATTTCAAATGGCTGTCAAAAATTCAGTTATTGAGACAAAAATCCCAAAATATACAAATTGCATCTAGACAGCATGGAGATGTTGGTCATTAGTTTTTAACAATGATTTATTGGCTCCAAAAGTGAAAAACTGATGTTTAAAAATGACATTTTTGCATTGACTCCAATTGTTCGCATGAGAGTGAAATTCAAAATGCTGTAAAAAATTCAGTTTTTGAGATAAAATTCTGATATTTTCCAAACATCATCTACCATGACTCCAAAATTTTGTCTTTTTTTTCATGAACATTGAAAATGTATTTAGCAAGAATTTGCAAGTATATGTTTATAATACGTTTACAGTCAAACATTTTGATGCACTGTAGGCTCAATTTTTGATAAATCAAAAATCTGTGTGGATCGTTTATGTAGGACAGTCTGAAGACGCTCTGTAGCAAGTTTGGTGCCAATTGAACAAAAATTGTGGGAGGAGATAGGTTTAATAAGTTTTACAGTTTTGAAAAAAACAGAGTGATGGACTTCATAATTTGCAATAGGTTTAAATGTACAAAAGTTTCTTCAGTATTGGGCTACATTTTGGTGAAAGTTGTAAATCTGAAGCACATATGGTTGATTTATTATGAATTTTCAAAATTTTGAACTTTAGAGGCTTGCTGTAGCGCCACCATCAGGACTATTGGCCTGTTTTTGCAGCTGAGGCAATCTGGCATGGGACTGGACCTTTGTGCAAAGTTTGGTCATTTTTCATGCATGGGAAGTAGGATTTCCTCAAGAAGAAAGAAGAAAGAAAGAAAGAAAGAAAGAAAGAAAGAAAGAAAGGAAGAAGAAGAACATGCAGGATTACAAT
Organism: Lutjanus argentimaculatus; assembly: GCA_034769285.1. Classification (NCBI taxonomy): domain Eukaryota; kingdom Metazoa; phylum Chordata; class Actinopteri; order Lutjaniformes; family Lutjanidae; genus Lutjanus; species Lutjanus argentimaculatus. Next base: position 546,856 of record JAWZSL010000050.1, read on the forward strand.
AGGGTCCTGGCAGCTTAGGCTGCCCGGCCCCTAACAACGACAAGAAGACATTAGTGGCAGAGGTAAATGAAAAAACAGTTGTATAAATGACTTAGTATCAGTTCTCTTACCCTGATCTGAGGGTCCAGGTTCACTATGGAAGTATATAGGTTCCTCTTTGGAGCAGTCACTCTTCAGAGACAGACAGCTGGACACTGGAGACTCAGCTCTGTCCTCCTCTGTTACCACAGGATCACTCATCTTCTGATCTGCAGTTGAGATAAAACAGTAACACTGACTGAGAGCTCAGAACTCAAGAATCAGGAAACAAGTTTGTTCAGCAGTTACACACAAGACTGATAGAACCGGAACACACACACTCACTCACACACACACACACACACACACACACACACACACACACACACACACACACAGAGAGAGAGAGAGAGTATAATCTACTGCTTGAGATAATCCTAATCTTTCTTCTTCACTCTGTAGGGAGAGAAAACTAAATAAAAACAGTAAAATAATAATAATGTATAAACACTCACTCTGCCTCAGCCGTCAGTGTTGCTCTGCTCTCAAAAGAAACTGAACTGAGTGACTGATATACTTTCACTTTCACTTTTACTGACATGGTCACTGTTACTCCTTCCCCCTCCTCTTCTCTACATTTACGAGAAATCAGCTGAGCTGCAGTAACTGAAGGGTTCACACAGATCAGCTTGTTAACATATTTAAGAAAATCTCTCTCAGCTTAAACAGACTGAATTAACATGTTTTGGTCAAAACTGAAGTCACTTTGTCAAAACTCTTCGCAGTCAGTAAATATCTATCTGGACTAAACTGTGAGTACTTTTTCATTGATTTCTCACAGAATACATTCAGTGACCACATTTCTGATCATTCATACTCCAACACCTGCACAACACTGTATATCTGCAGCACATTTTTTCAAAACTGTTAAAAGCATTCAAACATTCAAAGCTGAATTATAGGATGACTGATTATGACTGATTTCTGGATTCCTGCAGTGACCATAATGAAATCAGGGCTGCACAATTCATTTAAATAGTAACAAGATAAAACAAGCAAAGTACTGTAGTGCCGCAGAGATGATGTGGCCTAAAAATCTTGTTCTCCAGATGTAAGAAAACATCCTTGTTTGGTACAGACCCCAACAAATGGCACATCATCATGAAATTAAATGTTGTTTTTTTCAGTGAAAATGAAAATTGTGATCACTCAAAATACAGTAATCACAATATGACTTTTTTAACATATCATGCAGCCCTAATTGAAAAATCTTGACAGAATATTTACATTAAAATTAAATAATAATCATTCCAAACACAGGTGATTGTAACTTCAGCTGAAAATCCAGATGTTCTGTTTGTAGTAGTTTGTTGTCCAGACAGACAGAGGGGGCGATACACAACACTGTACACAGTACTGTCCAGTATGGGTGATGTATTTATTTATTTATTATTTGTAATGAAATTATTGCAACCCTGGAATTTCTGGGATTGGTGTGTTTGTTTCAGCTCTCTTTTCTCCACAAGTAAATTTCTGCCTGCAAAGATGTAGAAAAAATAAAGGATAAAGGATTCATTCTTCTTACATATACCTTAGTACAGTTGATAAATGTTATTCTTAGTCTGTAATGAAATACTGATTTATGTGATAAATCATCAAACTTAAAAAATCAAAGTTTAGCAAGAAATCAGCAAAAAAAAAGACGCTCGCGCATGTCTCAGCTTGTCTTCTGCACTTTGAATTAAAGATTTCATAACGTTGTTATTAAAAGAAGTTTTAACCCCGTTTGTCTCACATGACCAGCCTTTGGTGTGAGATCTTGTGGTGTGATAATGCGCCGCAAGGTGGTGGGAGGGGTTTGACCACTACACAGCTCTGATCAACTGTTTTTCCACAGGCTAATTAATAAAACAGACATTTACAGACATTACAGTGGTACAAAAAGCACATTTGACATCGACTAGATAGAGCAGCAGTCACCAACCTGCAGCTCCAGAGCCACATGGAGCTCTTTTGGACCTCTACAGTGTCTCCATGTAGCTTTGACAAAAAATGATTTAATGTTTTATTTTTCATTTAAAGTCTTTACTAAATGCTCCTAATGTATAGTGTATTCATTGCTATACACCAGCATCACCAGAAAAACATTCATTTTCTTATTTTCTCATCATTTTGTGGCTTGGGATAATTTACCAGCCCAAAACGTTGGCATTTCACGTGATTAATAAAATTAATGTTGCAGTCAAATATTTTCTGTCACTGTTTTACTCTTTATTTGATGTTTTTGAATTCATATTATTACAACTGTTGTAATATGTTGTGTATGTTGCAGTTTACTGTTGTAGGTGTTTAAGGTTGAGCTCAATTTCAATCACTTTATATACCGTTGTCTAGTTTAATCTACAGCAATGTATCATGGTCTATGAAAGCATACTATGTTTGCAGCACAACTGTTCTGGAGGAAATACTTATCCTTAAAAAGTCAACTTTTCATGGTGTCAGAAAATCACCTGTTTTCAGCTTTATGAAGATACATTTCCCAGTTGAACCAAGAGGTTTTTAAATAATTTACTAAGCTGAAACAAGGAGGAGGATTTTCTCAAACCATAAAAGAACGCTTCATCCTTCAGTTTATTAGGAAAATTAAAAATCACTTCATCTGATTTTCACTGGACAGGAAAAAAAAAACTGTAATCTGAAAGGAAACTTTATGTGAAAAATGTCACATAAAAAGTACATATTTGACTCTGAGACAGCAAAAATACTTGTAGTTTAGCACTTTGAATTTGTATTTAATAATGACAGTACTACTAGTAAATGTACTTTTTTACATTCCACCACTGGTAACCAGGGCCCCAAAAGAGTGTTCAATTAATCAATTTAAAAGTTTGTTTTTCTCTGTAATTTTGGCATTTTAATACTGTAATAAACCATTACTGTTGGCTCAATAGAGAGAAGAGACTTCCACTGCCACTGCAAAAGCTAAATGTGCATAAAAGGTTCTGGAGGATGGCCATCGCTGGCGCCCTAGCTGCTATGTTATTCAGGTGATACATAGAGCCAAATAGACACGGAAATAAGCATAAAACTGTACATACACAAGTGCGCAGAATCAGAGCCTGTTGCATTGATCAGAAGGTAGAGAACTTTAGCTTTGGCACAATTTGCTGGCAGCAGACTGGATCCAGTTGGCAGTTTTTAGGGTGTTTGCTGAAAATTTTAAGCCCAAAGAACAACAAATCAAGGCTGTTCTCACAATGAAACAGTGAGATCAGCAGGAAACAAAAGTATTGTTGGAAAAAAGAAAAGTCATCAGGTCCTACAAAACATTTATTTCTTAAAGTTCAAAAACTCTTTCACAAACAAATCAAGTCCACTAAAATTCAATAAGAAAGAAATTCACTGTAACCACAGAAGATACAACAAACTGAGGGCTGGTCCGGCCGCCAACAACCTGAATAGAGACTCTCAGGAGCCTTCTTTTGTATCCAGTCAGGCTCCTCCTATTGTGTAGCTCAGCTTTTCAATAATTTTCCAAGGTTCTCCCCTATTTCACTTCAGAGGGAGTGAAGGAGGGAGGGCTTACTGTTTAAGCACTTCTCTGTGTTTAACCTTGAAGTAAAGAAAGGAATGTTTCAGTAGGTGAACCTGAGACGGCATCTGGACACTGTCTCCAAGAACAGGATACAAACTGATTTCTCAAGGTCTCTGATGAGCATTCACAAAGACTTCTCAGTAGTTTTCAACTAACAAGATCATACAAGAATACTATAAAAGAGGAGCCCAAGGTTTATGGAGACGTACACCTGACCTTACACCTGCATATAAGGACACTGATGTCCAAGGGGGACATGAGGTCATAAAGAACTTATATAAGTGCAGAGCGATGTGTATACATGAAATTATAGGTATACATGAGTAAATATGAGTTTTAGTCATACATGCAGTACTTGTTTTAATACCAAGTCATTGTAATTTTCATTTAATGGTTATTATAACACCTGTAAAGCAGAGTGATACATGTAATTAGAAGACCCAGTGCTGCTGTACAGTTATTAAAATGCTCTGGTGTTCAGTATGAAGCCGAGGTTTAAGACAAGTGAAAGTGTTTGTTGATAGTCAGGAACCTACAGATTATTATTATTATTATTATTATTATTATCCACTGACATTGACTACTTATATCTTTTTTCACATCATCTTTGAAAATGAATTACAAATATACAGTGAAAAGTAGCTACAATTGTGTGAGAGGGAGTGAAGGAGTCTCAGTGTGTTTGCAGAGACTGTGAAGAAGGACAGAACAGCAGCAGAATAGTCCTCATACATTAATGATACTCTGTCTCATGACCCAGAGGAACACTCTGTGATGACGGTGCACTCCAGTGTTAGCTCCACTTGTGATTCCTCTGTCAGTCAGCACAGCTGATCCTCTCAACACCAACTGTGTCTGATCACTCTGACAGAGATCACTTCCAGCTGATGAGAGAAGAGAAACAACAGAAGTCATAAATCAGTGTTTATGGAGACTAATTAAGTCCTGTTCAGAGCAGAAGTGGAGCAGCCATGTAGCGTAGTTGCTTCCTTTCAGCTCTCATGTTAACATGTTGACGTGAACACACTGAGCTCGAAGCTCACAGACCACCAAGTCTATTGACTTCCACTTAAGAACACAGTGGAAATAAACTGCTGAGAGTCCCTGAATGCATCCTTACTGCAGAAACAGAGATATTCACTGCTCATTTTAGTGACTGATTTTCTATTAGAGTTCAAAGCTGTTAAAACCCAGACTCAGTCACATTTGAATATTTCATCTGCGTTTGAGATAATACATGACAAATATGTAATTATTCAGACAAAACAAAGAAGAACACAGAGATATATGTAATGTTAAAGTCTTATGTTAATACAAAGTCTGAACAGCAAAACATCAGTTGAGGTTACTGGACTGAAGCAGAGGTTCTGGTCTGTATAAAGGCCACATGGTTACTAAATGTAATCATCGTCCTTTGAGATGAGAGCCAGTGACTTGTAGGCTTCAGTCAGACTGATCTAAGAGCTGTGATAAAGATGAACTGATCAATTCTTTATTGTTGAAATCACTGACTGTAGATAAAAATGGACACAGCGTCTCCATATGCTTCCACTGTATGAAAAATAAGCCAAACTATCCCAGATACGAGTACTGCCATCTCGCACTGGTGACGTCATTTATAGCCAGAGTTTGTGCCGCAGTGATCAGGGTTGGAGCTGCGTTATCAAGGTCCCACTGATACAGCTGGCAGACTCAGTGGTGAGCAGAGCCCAGCTGTCAATCATGGCATGAAATCCCTTTTTTAGATTATGAAATATCCAATTACAACCAACATGACCAAACATTAGCATAAGACCTACCTGATGGGGGTTGAGGGGACCCATAATGCAGACATATATCTGTCATGTTGTCCATCTTTTTATATGTCAATGTTCGAAATGAGGGAACAAACAGTTTGAGATCAGATTTGATGGTACGACACATAGACTGTATATATAGAAATAGACATGAGAGATGGACCAAAGTAAAACATCAAAGTGCATGTCAAATAAATTTTTCACAAAGAGGGTTTCTGTCATTTTAGGTAGCTGTTATCATGCTGATGTTTGTTCAAGTGTTCATTTTTCTCATCAGTTTGATTATATAAAAACAGGGTTTTACACCAGGATTGACAGTTGTGGCTTGCCAACGCTGATCGCTACTGCACAGACTCTGGCTCCAAATGACATCACTAGAACAAGATGGCAGCACTCGTATGCATGATATTTTGGCTTCAGTTCTGCACAGTTTGAGGAAGTGAAGAAGTGTTGTCCATCTTTTATTTATGTCAATGGCATCACAGTTCTGTCTCTACACATTTTGTACTACGTCAACTGTAATCCATCTTTTTCCTGTAGACATGAACACAACAGCTGACGCCTTCACATCCACACAAATAAACAACACTGATTCACCATTCTTCTCTCACAGCTTTACAGAGGAAACTGGGAAATACTGGATCTTTGCTTTGATATGAGCTGATATAAAGCCAACATGGACTGACTGCAACTCTCTACTGACCTGAGAGTCCTCAGTCTACAGTGTGGACTGTTCTTCAGGTCACACAGCAGCTTCACTGCTGAATACTGCAGCCTGTTGTCGCTCAGGTCCAGCTCTCTCAGATGGGAGGGGTTGGACTTCAGAGCTGAGGCCAGAGAAGCACAGCTGATCTCTGACAGACTGCACCAACTCAATCTGATTAAAGAAAAAAATATGTAACTTTAGAGGACAATGTTCCTGCACCTCAGCGCCACCAGTGGCTCCATCTATACAATATCATGTTGTGTAGCCATCACAAATAAAAATCCACAAAGACTTATTCAAGAGTCGACTCAAGATCCAAACGTTTCCAAATATGCCAATATGTCAAGATGTATTTTGGGGAAAAGTCAACAAATAATTCACATGAAAAACACAAATTTGCATTTCGTGTGATGATGATACTATTTAAGAAGCATGATGTGTTTGGTTTGAATATCTCACTCAGTATAGCTTAGCAGATTACACAAATATAAAAGACATTTTAAGATGAAAAAACTGCTAAAGAGATTCTGACTAAATTATCCAGTATACAATTTCTGATGGGTAAATTAAGCCTTATGCCTGCAGTTTAGTGTCACCTCAGCTTTCACGTCTATTAATCTCAGCACAGAAATAAAACAAATAATATCTGACCTCAGAGTCTCCAGTCTACAGTGTGGACTCTCCAGAAAATCACACAGCAGCGTCACTCCTGAATCCTTCAGCTCATTGTTACTAAGCTCCAGATCTCTCAGATGGGAGGGGTTGGACTTCATAGCTGAGACCAGAGAACACAGCTGATCTCTGACAAGCTGCAGAAACGCAATCTGAATAAAGAATAAAAGATAAGGAATAAAAGGTAACTTAAAAGACTTGAGAAGAAAATGTTCAAACCCGTAGAACATTTAGAATGTAGTTTATAAAACAGAAATGCCAAACACCAGAAAAACAAACACCTGTAAAATATAAGAAGTACAAGAGAGCTCTCATAATGATAACATGCTGCTACTTCAATAAAGACATAGCCTGACCTCTTGAACTATACAAGCTGATGTTGTTCAGCCAAACAACAGCTAATTGTGTGCTTGGCCTAGACTTCCCCTGCCCCTTTTTCTGTTTGGCCAGACTTCCAGACTACGATAGTGTTGAGTTAACTTATGGCAGTTGTTATAATTGTAATTGTAAAGACTAATCCTTGGGTATGGCATCCTCTGTTTATGTTGCTGTTCGCAAGGTCACAAGGCTATTTTTTGTCTTAGTTTGTGGCTTTAACATATTTGGAGGTTTGTCAAACAGAGGTGTGGGTTTGGTTATTTAGTTTTAAACAATCAATCAATTGTTTCATGCAAACAAAATGTCAAAATGTAACACAAAGTGTTTCATATAATAAAACAATAAATGTCTAGCTTAACATGGCTCTGTCATAGTCAAAAGGCTGAAAAAGAATATATAGAATATTAGCCATATGTCTGCAGTTCAGTGTCACCACAACTTTCACATCACTTTAATCAAACCACAGAAGTAAAAATGGCATCTGACCTCAGAGTCTTCAGTCTGCAGTGTGGACTCTCCAGAAAATCACAGAGCAGCTTCACTCCTGAATCCTGGAGCTTGTTGTTATTACTCAGGTCCAGCTCTCTCAGATGCCAGGGGTTGGACTTCAGAGCTGAGGCCAGAGAAGCACAGCTGATCTCTGACAAACTGCAGAAACTCAATCTAAAGAAAAAAATGAATGATGTTTGAACAAACCTGAGCAAATTTTTCTACTTGAAATTATTCAGTGTTTAATAATCTCCAACTCCAAACAAACACCTGAACCCAACAGGATGTTCAAAATTGTAAAATACTAGAAGAGGTCACTCAGTAGCTTCACTATCTGTTGCCTGGCAGATCCATGCCGTAGAGATAGACAGCTGAACATTATGATGTCACAATGAAGCTGACCCCTCTGCATCTAAAATGTCATCACCTTATCATTTTATCCTATTAGACATCTGTGTGTAATTTTGTCATAATTAGCATATGAAATCTTGAGTTATGACCAAACGTGTTTAGCGAGTTCACCGTGATGTTGACCTTTGACCATCAAAATTGAATCAGTTCATCTTTGACTTCTGGTGAGCATTTGTGCCAAGTTTGAAGAAATTCCCACATGACATTCTTGAGGTATCACATTCACAAGAATGGGACGACCTGAAAACATAATGCCTGCAGCCATAAAAACATAAAGGTTTATAAGATTTTTCAAACTTTCTGAATCACAGAGGTCCATCAGTGTGCAGTCATGAATGTGCACCAAAAAATTAGGCTGATCAGTCCAGTAGTATTCAAGATTAGCCCTGGACAAGATGCAGGTAGGTTCATCATACACGCACACACTTAAGCAATCACATGATCATGGTCATGGGTAAAAAAAAAATCCGAAACAGTGAAAGACTCCACAATCACCACAATCACATGTTGTGCAGCCAGAAGTTTACAAAGATGCCAAAAATGTCTGATTTTGGGGAAAAGTCAGCAAATGATTCACATGAAGTCTACATTTTCAGTTCATGTGATGGTGATGCCATTTAAGTAGCATGGTGTGTTTGGTTTGAATATCTCAGTATAGCTTTGGTCACATAAACTAAAGGTCTATAGATTGAAAACATGTAATCTCACCCTCCCCTTCCAAGCATGTATGAGAACCTAAGTAATTAAGAGTTTGTTTGTCTGCTCTGGGCTGTAGAAATTTGATGGCCATCACCGAAGAGGGAGAAAGGACTCATTCTTGCCATATTCTGTCAATGGTGCTCCTAAACTAAATGTTACACAGCTGACCATTAAAAGGTTCAGAGTGAATTATCCAGTGTAGATTTTTTCTTATATGAAGGCTTTAAATGTGTAGCTCAACATTGCTCTGCCACACTCAATGAACTAAACTATTGAAGAAGAAAACAGACTTTAGCATTAAGATACTCAGTGTGTCAGTTTAGTCTCACCACACCTTTCACATCATATTAATCTCAGCACAGAAGTAAGATCAGAAAAAAAAAAAAAAAAGGTGTCTGACCTTAGCGTCTTCAATCTGCAGTGTGGACTCTCCAGAAAATCACACAGCAGCTTCACTCCTGAATCCTGCAGCTCGTTGTTACTCAGCTCCAGCTCTCTCAGATGGGAGGGGTTGGACTTCAGAGCTGAGGCCAGAGAACACAGCTGATCTCTGACAAACTGCAGCGATTCAATCTGAATGAAGAATAAAAGATTTACCTAATGAAATATGTATAGGTTTGAAATGTTTTCATGTTTTCATGACTTTGTGACTGTACAGTTTTGTTGTTTATCAGTGAAGTATGGAAAACACTGCAGACTGGAGTCTCTGTGACAAACAAATCTGCACTCTCTACACTTGCTACACTCTACACCTCTCTGAAACATCTGTCACTGTGCTGCATTATTATAAACTATGATGAACTGTCCAGGCGCCAGTGTTGTGCATGGATGCGCTAAAAGAGCAGCATTCATTGAACATGCTCATATTTTTGGTTAATGGTGAACTGAATTAATCAGTTTGCAATTAATAAATTCGAACGTGAGCATTGTTCACTCCTGAGAGAGATACGTTTTATTTTAAATTAAATATTAATTAAAAAAAAAAAAAAAAAAGAAGAAATGCAGAAATGAACGTAAACTAGTTCAGTTTTGGGACTGTGAAGAGAGTTCAGAATTTAAAAATGTGAAATAAGAACATGAACTAGTTCATTTCCAACTGTATTAACTTACTTTTGGGCTAGCTCTTTTTATGTGTGAACTTAAACAACACTGATAGGTGTCTTTCCATGTCTGTCTCTGCCCCTTCACCTCCTTTGTGTATGCTGGTGTTTAAGTTTGCTGTCTGCTCCTGTGTAAAATATTCTCAAATTGTTGTAAATTGTCAGTCATAGCATAAGTTATCCTGGCCATTCAAATTAACAAACAACTAAACACATACATATAAATAGCAACCTTCTCCCAAAAGGCTCCTGTGGTGTTGACATTTAAAATCTGATGCCTGCAGTGTGCAACAGGTGTGAGACACGTCAGTCATCACTTTCAGTGCATTTGGGCCTTTATTTGTGAAAGCACATTGAAATAAGCAGAAACCAGAGAAATGTCTTTACTTAAGCAATTGATGATGTGCAAACATAAATTAGGTTCGATTGTTATTTAATTTATAAAATCTACAATAGTTATAGAGGGTCAGTGAACTGACCTGAGGGTCTCCAGTCCACAACATGGACTCTGCAGAAAGCCACACATTAGCGTCACTCCTGAATCCCGCAGCTTGTTGTTTTCACTCAGCTCCAGCTCTCTCAGATGGGAGGGGTTGGACTTCAGGGCTGTGGCCAGTGAAGCACAGCTGATCTCTGACAAACTGCAGTCCCACAATCTGAATAATAAAGAAAAGGAGTGCATTGCTCTTCGTGACTCTCCCCTGAATACATTTAGATGTGGACAACAGACATTTACAATATTTCTTTTGAAAGAGCAAACTCATAAAATCGGTGCATCTTCTGTTTTAACTGTTCAGTCAGTCTAAGCATCATAGACCTTCATAAAAATGCTAGAAAAAGGAAATATTGAATATATTTTTTATTGTCTGCTAGTTGAAACAGAGATAATTTGTTAAGGCCCAAGCAGCAACCTCTGCATGAGGACCCTATTGCAATTGTTCTGACTGTTATTAACTATAGAAATAAATCATATTGTTTAAGGCTAAACTAGGGCCAAACATGCTCCAAATGTGAAAGTTGGTACATGTGGCAGTCGTGGTGAAAATTTACATCTGATATGGCAGCCTATGGGGCATGTTTCAGCTACATGCACGAAAACCAGTATTCGCATGTATCATGTTCAGACTTATAAAAAAAAAAAAAAAACTGGGCAATTTCCAGGTGTTGTATGTTAACAAATGGCCATAGAATTAATCATATTGAATTCAAAATTGGTGTGTACAACCTACTAGATGAAAAGTTATTAAAAGAGTAGATTTTCGTTGAATGAATGGCATGTCCATGTCTGTGGCGTTGAATTTTGATGTTTTGCTGTAAAACAGGAAGTTGCTGTAACTTTAGTGTAGATGGTCAAATATGCCCAGCCTGAAGACATCTGCGTGACAGATTTGATGAATTTTGATGTTTCTTTTTGAAACAGGAAGTTGTTGTAACTTCAGTGGTCAGGTCAGGTTTTAGACTTTCATGTTCTTCTCTCAGCAGGTTGGCCCAGTCCTCCTAAAAGCAGGTAAGCCTGCCACAGTCAGAACACAGACTGAACAACCAAAGAAGATAATAGACTTTAGTACGAAGATACTCAGTGTGGATCAGTATAATTGTCTGTAGTTTATTGTCACCTCAGCTTTAAGACAATCATATTAATCTCAACACAGAAGTAAAAAATGGTGTCTGACCTCAGAGTCTCCAGTCTACATTGTGGACTCTCCAGTCCGACACACAGCAGCTTCACTCCTGAAGGCTGCAGCTCGTTGAAGCTCAGATCAAGCTCTCTCAGAAGGGAGGTGTTGGACTTCAGAGCTGAGGCCAGAGAGGCACAGCTGGTCTCTGACAGATTGCAGTGCCTCAATCTGGATAAAGTATAAATGAGAAAATATCATAATACAGTCAGATAATACAATATATATAATCAGGGCTTGACATTAACTTTTTTGCTCATCAGCCACTGTGGCTAGTGGTTTTCCAAAGTTACTAGCCACTCAGCATTTTCACTAGCCACAATTTTGTTGTTGGGAAATTATGTTTAATATGATTAAAGCTGACTATGGCGTGCTAAAGTTTACTTGAACTAGATTTACAACCTTTTTAAATGTAAATGACCCTTGTACACACTCTGTTTAACACTACAGGTCATTATCAAGTATTCAGCTCCGATAAGGTTCTGTGTAAAGCAATGCACAAAGTAATAAAAAGTGTGGCTTTCTTATTGCATATTAAAAGTGGTGCAGTGGAGTAGAAGATTAATTTAAAAGATAAAAACTAAACTGGAAAAAACCTAACAAGAAACACTGTCTGTTTCAATATTTATTTACAGCAGTAAATACTAACACAGAGCAGAAAAAAATATCTGCATGAGAATGAGAATTCAGAAAACTCAGAAAAACAACTTCATTTTACATTTTATGTGACTTTGAAATCGTTTGTTCCGACCACAAAAGAGACCCCCTTCATCTTTTCACCGCCCTACATCCTACAGTCGGTGCAGTACATGCATTCTCCCCTGGGTCATATACCAGCCATTCTCGACCTGCTGTCTTCCACTTTTGTTAAACGGCCTTTTCTTTTTCTTTGTCTCCCCTTCCTTCGTTTCATCATCAGGTTTTCTTTTTGTCTGCTCTCTGGGTTTTCTGACACCTTGAATGTGCCGCCACATTACCGCCCCACCACTTCACAACTGTGTTCTCCACAGGGACTGCCTGTCTACAGTGATGTTGGTCATAATGGGACCAATGAGCAAACACTGTACGCAGGCAGTGCTCATGGGAGTTGTAGTGTCGTAGTCTCACATTGCAATTTGTTTATTATTTCAGATGCCATTTGAGAAAACTACAATTAAAAAATGTATATAGAATTCAACCCGCCAAAGTGGCTACTCGGAGGGGCTGTGTTACCAGCCACTGCTGAAATTCACACGCATTTGTCGGGTTGGCGGGTGTTAATGTCAAGCCCTGTATATAATACAGTCAGTATATGCAGCACATTGCCAGTTTCATAACTACCATCAGTCCAATTTGAGTACAGACTAAATTCAGAGCCAAACTCTTAAGACTGACAAACTTTAAAAAAAAACAGAGTTGTTGTGATTTGTCCTCAGACAAACCCAGAAAACAAGTGAAATGAAGTAAATTTTAAAATTCTGTTATGGTTTTAAGTTACACAGAGCAAAACACATGAACTGACCTCAGGGTCTCCAGTTTACAGTTTGAACTCTTCAGTCCAGCACTCAGAAACGTCACTTCTGAATCCTGCAGCTCGTTTCCACTCAGGTCCAGCTCTCTCAGAAGGGACGGGCTGGACTTCAGAGCTGAGGCCACGACTTCATAGTGAGTGTCTGAGAGCCCACAATAAGAAAGTCTGTGATGACAAAGAATATAAAATTTAAGTTAAATAAAAACATTAAGATGAGCAGCTGTAGCTTAAGGGGCCAGTTGGCCAGCCTGAGCTGGTCAGTCATTGATCACAAGGTTTGTGGTTTAAAACTTGAGCTCCTCCTGTTCACATGTCAAAGTGTTGTTGAATGAACTGCATATGGCCAATTATGTGTAATATTTTGATAACCAGGTGCAGCGATTTGTGTTTGTTAAACATTATTTTAACATGGAGTTCAGTGACCTGTAATAATTTTGTATGTCATAACCAACTTAGGAGGGTTACTTGAAAAATGTATTCTGATACAGTCACAACAGTAAAAATGAAGGGGGTTAACGCTGAGGTGTGCCTCAAGTTTGGCTCTGGAGGTAAACAACCCTCCTCTGTGCTCTCTGACTACAGTCTGGGAGCTGAAACAGGAATAGTTAACAACAGAGACTTGTTGAAGCACTAAGACCTTGTACTTGTACTCAGTGGTGGAAAGAGTACTGATAAAAAGTACTCGGTAAAAGTCCTGTCACATTCCTAAAATATTACTCAATTACAAGTAAAAGTACTGGTGTTAGATATATACTTGTCACATGCTGACAATTTTCACCGCCCCTCAGTGACTCATACAGATGCGTAGGGAACCAGTTCATGTCTAAAAGTGATGCAACAGGCTTTTTAAGTGAGTTCAACACAAACTCATCCACGGCTGCATAAGATGCCCTGGGCTGCTGACATATTATAAAGAAGGAGAAAGTCCAAAGATGGAGGATGTGGGCTGGATAGATGGATCAAACAAACATATGACTTTCACCTGGGAGACTGGAGTTCATGTCCTATGAACCAAAACTTTACTAAAAGTTGTCAAGTGCATAACGTTATGTGTGTCATGTGACTTTTGTCATGTCAGTCGCTTCAGTGACACATGACTTTTGTAAAATGATCTTCGTTTTGTACATTTCGTGACGTACATAACACTATGTATTTTTTGTAACCCCAAACTCTGTCTTATCCTCAACCTAATCATGTAGTTTAAGTGACTAAAGCCAACCAAACTGTGACTGTTTCACAGAGTTTTTTGTGTTTTAAAAAGACCTACCGACCATATCAGATACATTCAATAAAGGGCACCTTGTTCTTCAGGATCAGATGCCGAGGGGGTGTATAGTATGAAAGTAGGCCTACTGACTACTTTGAATTAAGTTTTATACATTGTTTATTGATCCCAATGCATGTATCCACATCAAGTGAGTGACTGTTTTATCTGAGTGTAGCCCAGAACAGACAAACCAAATACTGGCCCTGGAGAGGGCCTTTGGGATTTTTTTGTGAAGTTTTGAAGCTTCTCCTACTCACTTCAAAGAGGACAGCATGAAGAACAGTATGCAACAAATTTGAGACAACAAAGACATTTGTAGTTTAACACATGTAATTATCTCAATAAGCAGGATTAATCCTAATTTAAGAAATATTTATCGTGTGTTAAGTGTTTCTTTACTCCAATAGTCATGACCTCAGCATGCTTTTGCTTTTTAATGTTGATAATCAAATCTGGACTTACACAGCCTTTCTGCAGTTCCTCACAGCTGGTATCAGTCTCAGCTGTCCTTCCACTGTTGTCTTGTACTTCTTCAGACCAAACTCATCCAGAACCTCCTCTGACATCTGCAGCATGTAGGCCAGAGCTGAGCAGTGGATTGCAGAGAGTTTCTTCTTTGATCTTTTGTCTGACTTCAAGAACTCTTGGATCTCCTGATGTACTGAGAGGTCGTTCATCTCCATCAGACAGTGGAAGATGTTGATGCTTCTGTCAGGAGAGATATCATAGCTGTTCTTCTTCTTCAGGTTGTTGATGGCTCTGTTGATGGTTTCTGGACTGTTGTGTGTCCGACCCAGCAGGTCTCCTAAGAGTCTCTGGTTGGACTCCAGAGAGAGGCCATGAAGGAAGCGGACAAACAGGTCCAGGTGACCATTTTTACTGCACAGTGATCTGTCCATGACTCTGCTCAGAAAGTCATCCAGGGACAAAAATCTGTACTTTTGTCCCAAGAAAGCCTTAAGTACCTCAATGTTCCTGTTGGTGTAACAGTGGAACATGTAGAATGCAGCCAGAAACTCCTGAATGCTCAGATGAACAAAGCAGTAGACTGTTTTCTGGAAGATCACACTCTCTCTTTTGAAGATCTCTGTACAAACTCCTGAGTACACTGAGGCCTCTGTGACATTCAGACCACACTGCCACAGGTCTTCTTGGTAGAACATGATGTTTCCTTCCTCCAGATGTTCAAACGCCAGCCTCCCCAGCTTCAGAAGAACTGTCCTGTCAGCATACATTGACTCCCATAGCCTAATATGAGGTCCCTCATCATACTTCTTCTTCTTCCTCTTTGTCTGAACCATTATGAAGTGTGAGTACAGGTCAGTCAGGGTCTTGGGCAGCTCTCCTCTCTGCTCTGTAGTCAACATGTGCTCCAGAACTGTAGCAGTGATCCAGCAGAAGACTGGGATCAGACACATGATGTGGAGGCTCCTGGATGTCTTGATGTGTGAGATGATTCTACTGGACAGATCTTCATCACTGAACCTCCTCCTGAAGTACTCCTCCTTCTGGGCATCAGTGAAGCCTCGTACTTCTGTTACCCTGTCAACACATGAAGGAGGGATCTGATTGGCTGCTGCAGGTCGAGAACTTATCCAGATGAGAGCTGAGGGAAGCAGATTCCCCTTGATAAGGTTTGTCAGCAGCATGTTGACTGATGACTTCTGTGTGACATCAGACACAACCTGACTGTTGTTGAAATCCAGTGAAAGTCTGCTTTCATCCAGGCCGTCAAAGATGAACAGAAGTTTACAGACAGCCAGCTTCTCTGCTGTGACCTTCTGTAATGTTGGATGGAAAACATGGAGCAGCCTGAGAAGACTGTACTGCTCATCTTTGATCAAGTTCAGCTCCCTGAACGAAAGCAGAATCAGCAGACTGACATCTTGGTTTTCCAAACCCTCTGCCCAGTCCAGGGTGAACTTCTGCACTGAGAAGGTTTTTCCAACACCAGCGACGCCGTTGGTCAGAACCACTCTGATGTGTCTCTGTTGGTCAGGTAAGGCTTTAAAGATGTCGCAGCACTTGATTGGAGTGCCATGGAGGGTCTCCATCTTGGACGTTGTCTCCAGCTGTCTCACCTCATGTTGGGTATTAACCTCTTCACTCTGTCCCTCTGTGATGTAGAGCTCAGTGTAGATCCTGTTGAGGAGGGTTTCACTTCTTGTTTCATCAGTTCCTTCAGTCACATGTTCACATCTCCTCCTCAGACTGATCTTATGTTCATCTGAAACCTCCTGCAGACCATCATCCACTGAAAAAGAAAAAAAAAGAGTCGCAGTAGTTAGTTAGCAGAAGTAGTGAAGAGAGAGAACCACTTTAAACATCTAAACTGACCAATCTTGATATCAACAGAGAGGTAATTAAGATTTCAAATGGGCTGTGACTGATAAGCTTTGGGTGGTGGCTGAAAGAATGAGGTTGTGGATACAAGTGGCCAAAATTATTCTCCTCTGTAGGGTGGCTGGGCTCAACCTTGGAGATAGGGTGAGGAGCTCAGACATCCAGAGAGAGTTCATATTAGAGCTGCTGCTGTTTTGCTTCGAAAGAAACCAGTTGAGGTGGTTTCTGTATCCAATCAGGATGCCTCCTGGGTGCCTTACCTTGGATATTGTAAAGGCAGGTGTGCACTATCATAAAACCCAACTATGTTAAATTAAAATTTGTTTGGGTTCAAATTATTTCCTCAAAGGAGAACACTGGTCATGACACAGAGTAGATATGTATACTGGAGCTATAAAAACATTAAATTTGGGTTTCTTAAAATTTAACGGTATTTATAATGATCTTAAATGGCTGTGCTGTATGTATTGAAACAAGTAGTGTTTTCAGACATGAAGACGTCAACAGACAGATGTGCAGTCTTACTTTGTTCAGTGCTGCTCTGACTGACTATCTGTAGTTCAGGTTTTGTTCTGGATCTTTTTCCACACTGGGGACAGGAGGAGTCTCCTGATGGACCAGACTGGTCCCAGTTTGAGTTGATGCACTGTCTGCAGAACCAGTGTCCACAGCTGGTAGAGACTGGATCCTTGAGGACGTCCTGACACAAAACACAGAAGGACGGCTGCCCCTCCACAGAAACATGACTCCTCGTCCTCTTTCTGTGAAGACATTTTTTTATAATTAAAATGATTTGTTGATTGACATTGAAAAATATCAAGAAGACAGAACACGGTCCAGAGGCTCACATGGTCACAGAGAACAGTAAAAATGTCGTTTGAATTCAGTCTGTAATGAAAGTGATTGTTCCTTTCATCTTTTTCTTTTGTGTAGAATTTGTTTCTGCAGCTACTTCCAAATAAGTCTTCTGTTAAAGTGAGCTGATTATGTCCTTTACTGTTTTACTGTCATTTTGGGCAGATTAACTTGTGTTTGACCTGATGTTCAAAGTGTCCTAAAATATGTGGTAGAACAACAGTTTAAGACACATAACAGCGGTGTCACAGGTTCAAGTCCAGACATTTGGCTTTTTTTTTTGTAATTCCCTTAAGCTGGGGACACACTACAAGATTTTGGCCAGATTTTACCCACGATTTGCAGTTGGGGCTAGTCTGCGCCAGTCAGCTTTAGTTGGGGACAGTCATCATGGCAAGTCAGCGCAGAATCTGTTAGTATGTGATGTGGTACAGACTGGAATCAGCAAGTGTGTGAGGTGAACAGACTCCACCCAACTTCAGTTTCCGTAATTCAAACATGTTTGAATTTTTTGAGCCGACTCTGGATGCAGTCGTGTAGTGCGTGATCCCTCATCTGCTGCAGTCCTTAAATGTGTGATCCCCAGTCTTTAAAAGAATCTGCTGAAGCCAGTCGTGTAGTGTGTCCCCAGCTTAATGTTTTCTGTCAGTCTCTACTGTCAAGGAACAGACTGGGACACAACAGGCATAAAAACACAAAGTGGTCCCTGGCAGATTTGTCTCAAAACTCTAATTCTACCTGACAGTACAACACAAACCAAAATATCAATGCAGTAGTATCACACATTGAGAGGACAGAACCACTTCATTACTTGACAAGGCTTTTACTGTGAGTGACTGAGACATTGGTCCAGTCTGCTGTTTGGCTTAATGTGAACGTGTTTTAAAAATGTTTACATTGGCCCAACTTTACTGACTTAAATACATTTGAATATATGAAGTCCATCCATCCATTATGTAGAGGATAGATGACATCTTTTAGTTTGCCACACCAAGAGTATCATTATTATCTATTCAATACAGTCATTATGTAACTGTCCTTCATAGTGATGTTGAATTTGTCTGATTTCAGATTGAATTGTCACTCCATTCCTGAGAATCAGTCAACTCTGTTGAGTGGGCAGATTGGAAAGTCTAGACTTTGGCAAATTAAATAAAATATCCTACACATCAGAACACAGCAACTTTGAACTTTGACCTTCCAAAATCTAATCATTTCATCTCTGAGTCCAACACAAAATGCCTCTGGTCACGGCTGTCGCTGGTGCAGAGGCATAAAAACACAACATGGCACTAGTCAAATGAGTCAGTATCAGTTCTCTTACTTTGTGTCTGAGGGTTCAGGTTCATTACTGAAGAATGGAGGCGTCTCTTTGGACCAGTCACTCCTCATAGACAGACAGCTGGACACTGGAGACTCTGCTCTCTGTCTGTTGTACAGGAGTCTGCAAACACCAACATGTTTCCATTTATATCATGTGCATCCTTGATTAATTCTCTGAAGCCATTTATGAAATTCTAAATACACAAACTGCAGTTAATGTAGATAATTAGGAGGTTGAAAG
Organism: Lutjanus argentimaculatus; assembly: GCA_034769285.1. Classification (NCBI taxonomy): domain Eukaryota; kingdom Metazoa; phylum Chordata; class Actinopteri; order Lutjaniformes; family Lutjanidae; genus Lutjanus; species Lutjanus argentimaculatus. The sequence goes on from JAWZSL010000050.1 coordinate 565,935, forward strand.
GTCTGTAGGCGTCTCCTTGGATTGGATGACAGCATAAGTGTCACACACACTGGGGATGCTGCAGACATGTCTTCCTCACTTATATAATTTGTTAAAAATGATCTAAAAGATAGTTTGCACCTGGCACAGTCTGACTCTCTGTCCCTCCTCTCCAACCATGTTTCCTGTTTTATTTTGAACCTCTTGTCTCTTCCTCTCTTGCAGCCTCCTGTTTGATTCTGCTGGTACAGTTATTTTTCTGCATCAGAGGCTTTGCTCTTCAATGCTTTGAGCATTAAATCACAATGAAGCCATTGGACTGATAAAGTTAATATCAATACAAGTGCTTCTCATTACTCACACAGTCAACTATCAAATGACATACACACAATCCAAATGTTCTAGAAAAGAGAAAAGGTCCAAATCTACATTTGACTATTTTCTGCTTCCTGTTAACGTCTACATAATTGAACAGTTGCCAATTTTCACAGTGACTTCAACATCAGGACAAGTGTAAATTTTGAAATGGAGGTTCTCTGGTGTTTTGCTACAGAAATACCATCAGTATTTTGTGGCTATAAAACACAGACTGAGATTTATCTTGGTTTGACAATATTTTCAAAAATACAAAAATCATTCAAAAGTCATGAATACAAATCATTTTGTTTTCATCTGCAATGTTTCATCATCTTACTGTGATAAAAAAATTATCATACAAACAAAAATAAACCAAAAAAAGGAAAAAAAAAATCCAAACACTAGCAGAAGCAGCTGAAAAGTTGTATGAGTCAGTATCAGTTCTCTTACTTTGTGTCTGAGGGTCCAGGTTCATTACTGAAGAATGGAGGTGTCTCTTTGGACCAGTCACTCTTCAGAGACAGACAGCTGGACACTGGAGACTCTGCTCTCTGTCTGTTGGACTGAACTCTGCAAACACAAAGATGTTTTTATTTATATCATGTGCATCTTTGATAAATTCTCTGATTTATTGGTGCGTGATATGATATATTAGATCGTGAAGGATTAGAATGTGTCCACGATCCACTACTACAGAGATCGTTGTATTGTGCGACAGTGCACATTCTGTCTGTTGGACTTCTATGCTCAGTTTTTGTCTCAGCCAAATCGTACTGTTTTCCAGTCCGTTTCATGCTTTCCCTAGAGACATGCAGATAAACCAATCATAACAAACCATTGTGCCCTGGATTTCTGTTCAAAATCTGTTCAAAAATGTACTTTGGCCTAAATGGTCTGTTATTCTTTTTCTTTTAGGGATATATTTTTTTAATTGGCAAACTAATTTGATTGGCTACTTTTCAGTAACTTGCAAAATGGTCCTAAAACCAGCATGAAAAAGAATCATCGTAAAATTGTGATCATGACCCTGCCATAAAAAAATATAATCATTTTGCCATATTGTCCACCCCTACTCTCTATACTCTAAATACACAAACTGCTGCTACTTGTGGTAATTAGGAGGTTGAAAAGTGTGTATCTTGTACTAGATCTTAGATTATCAAACTGTGATATGTGTACCAGTGGTGGTATGTAAGCTCCTGCTAGTGGTATGGAGATAAAATAAAATAAATTAATTTAAAAACACAATACTGGACAACATGTCCAATGGAAATACATAAAATATGAAATCACTGAAATGTACTTCCAAAAAGTTTTGTATTTCTCATATTTTTGATACAATATCAGTTGACTACATGGTCACAATCATGTAGGTGCACATACATAGTTACGAGCTAAACTGTGATGGCAAGACAGAAAACAGGTAAAATGAAGAGACTGAAAATTATGAAATTATGGATCCAAATGTGAACTATTATGAAGAAAAGTGCAGATCAGGAGGAGAATATTTTTTTAAGAAGTGCCACTGTAGTGTCCACAGCACCTGCTAGAACCAAACGCAAAAAGTGCAAAAGAGTAAGGTGGTACTTGAAAAGTCAGTATTTTCTGAGGTGGTACATGATGAAGAAAGGTTGAGCATCACAGTTTTTCTCTGTGATTGATCTGTCACATGTAGTCAGAGATAGAAACATGGGGTGAATCATTTCTTTTGATTTTAATTTTAAGTAACTATTGCATTTTTGTAGAAATTCTAATGTATAAATACAAAATCAACAACAACAAAAAACAAACAAACAAAAAACAAAAACAAAAAACAAGTGTCATAAAAACAGAGTCATATGAATGAGTTCTCTTACTTTGTGTCTGAGGGTTCAGGTTCTTTCCTGAAGTTTATAGGTTCCATTTTGGAAACATCACTCCTCACAGATGGACAGCTGGACACTGGAGACTCTGCTCTGTCCTCCTCTTCCTCCTCACAATCATTCATCCTCTGGTCTGTAGTCAGTCGCAGAGATAAAACAGTAACACTGACTGTGAGCTCAGAGCACAAGAATGAGGAAAAACAAGTCTGCGGAAGAGACACATGCCAGACTGAGACAACACACACACACACACAACCACCATGATCCTTCTGCTAAGTTCTTCCTCACACTTCTTTCTTTTACAGTCCACACACAGAGAAAACTACATTAGACACTTAGACACATAGTGTAATAAAAATAATACTGTTGTATAAACACTCACCCTGCTTCAACTGTGAGTTTTCCTCCTTCTCCTCCTTCCCTGTTCTCATGTATCCTGATCACATGGTCAGTGTTACTCCTCCCCCCTCCTCCCTCTCCTCCTCCTCTCTCCCTCCTCTCCCATTTACAGGAAACCAGCTGAGTTGCTGTAACTGAGGGGCTCACACAGATCAGCTTTTTTCACGTGTATGAGAATCTGTCTTGCCTTGAACAGACTGAATTAATTAATAAATTAATAAAATGATGTTTTGGTGAGAAAATTGGTACCTTTCCATCATCTTTATGTTTAAATCATGTAAATAAATCACTAACGTGTTTTTGCTATAATGATTTTTTTTTTTTTTTTTTTCTGTTTTTCAGGGCTCTGTCCTCTGGCAGCTTGGACACTCACACACCTTCTTTATCCTCTTCAATAGCATTTTTGAGGGGATAAATATGCCCGATAGTGCATGAATCTTGGCACATTCATCAAGGTGAAAAATGTCATCTGATATAGGTTTTGGAGTGACCAAATGTCTTGACCAAGCCCCTTAATCAGCAGCCCTCACAGCATGTTTCACTGACATGCACGGAAATCAGTAGGCACATGTATCATGTCCAGATATATGAAAATGCCTTTTTCTTTTTAAAACTGACAAACCATCATGACCCAATTCACAAAAGGCCTTATTAATAAATCTTGAGAAGAGTTACTTTGTGCATAAATGAACATTCCTGACTATTTTTACTGCCCTGTCCACATCACCTTATATTATATTGAAAAGACATGTTAAACACTTAATAAATGCATTTAGGCTTAACAGACCATCTTCTTGTTATATGTAGTGTGTCATTGCTTTGTCCTCTGTCATATTCAAAAATGCTAAAAAGAATTTAAAAATAAAGAAATGTGTACTGTTGATATAAATCTTACCTTTGCAGAATTTTTCTTTTATTCAACTGACGACCCAAATAAAATCTCCGGTGATCCACCTATGGGTCACGACCCAGTCTTTGAGAATGACTGGTCTAAACCCAACAGGAAGTTGGCCAGTTTGAATTAAATTTTAATATTTTGCATTGTGTTTTAACAAACTCCTACAGAATTAATGTGATCAACGTCAGAGTTGCTGTGTGCCATCTAGATGAGTTTGTGATCAAAAGTTAAAGATCCAGATAAAGTTGAACACATCTACTTGACAATATTCAGTCATTGTCATAGCGCCACCTAGTGGCAACAGGAAATTACATGTTTTATTCTGTGACATGCTTCTCCTGGCAGGTGGACCAGATCCAACTCAAATGTGGTAAAAAAAAAAATCTTAATAATTCTTTATTGTGAAAATTGCGATGTTTCATCAATGATGTTTCGCCATGACACAGGAAGTTTTAACTTTGTACTTCAAGGTTGAATCCAATTCAAACTTACCATGTTTGATAAGATACCCGGCCTAAACACATCTACAGGACAATATTTAGTCAGTACAATACAATTTAGATTTGAATTAGGTCAGATAATATTATACATCCATTTAACACATTTAGTTTCATTTATGTCAACTCACAAAAAGAAACAGCTTAATTAAATTTAGCAATTATGTAGCCAAATCCTTCCAGATATTCGTGACATAGACATGCCATAGAAAATCTGAATTTAAGATGTATCTTGAAGATGATAATATGGTCTAATATTTTCATTTGACATATCAAATTGTATTATTGAACACTGAATCGATATGTTGATCTAAATTGTTGTTTTATTACGCCTCTATACAGTAAATGAATGAGACAAATTACATTCAGAGGAGTTTGAGAGGTTGTGTAACACTTTATTTTTGTGCATTCATAGTATTTTGTTGTTGTGTATTTTGAAGAAATAAGACACAGAAAACACTGTGTAGTGATTGCTAAAGTGCTATTTTTGCACTTAAAAATCTTTATTAAATGTGTAGCACCAGACTGAGCCTGAGTGACATCATTCTGCACACCGCTACAAAGGTGACTGTTATCTTATATGTATTTCATGAGTTTATGGGCAAAAAAGTATTTATTTTTGTTAAGATTTAGGGTACAGTGTTATTCATGGCCAGTGTCAGTGTTAAGCTGTAGTACCAGTAAATCACCAGCAGGTGTCAGTGACCCTACATGAGCAGCGTACGCTCAGGGAGAGTCACAGGGAAGTCTCAGGTGAGGAGGTAAGATAGAGAGACTCTCTGTGTACGAGATGAAAACAGAAAACACTGTGCTGTGATATTCAATCTAAAGTGACATTTTTGCACTTTATTAAATGTGTTGCACCAGATTGAGCCTGCGTGATGTCATTCTTTGCACCACTACATCTGCTCTTGTGATAAATGTAGAAATAATGATTGTTTAAGATAATCGTTGTCACTGATAATTTTGTAATAATCTGTTGAGTATCAAACATCAGCATGAGTGTATGAGTATTGAAATAAGTAGCCTAAATATATGAGAAAGTATACAATGTGACAGGGAAGAGCTGCAACAGAGAACAGTTTCAACAAGTCTTATTCCCAGAATCAGAAACATGTTAGAGTGATGATACTCATACTGAGGAGGGGGCACTGCCAGGTCTCCAGGAAGACGCTCCACTTGATAGTGATGCTGCCACAGTTGCCACAGTTTGTGATGCCAATATCAGAGACTCCAGCCCAACCAGTGATGCATTTACAGACATGTTGGTTACTCTGTAAAATATAACAAGCTAAACTTGATTATATGATATTCATGTGTGTTGAGAAGACTGCTCTCGATGTGGCACTATGTGTTTTCAGGGACATCAAAAGTGTTTTCAGAGACACTAACATTTAAAAGACTTGATTAAAATATCTTGCCCCCCATTTAAAATTTGAACTCATTAAAAACAGCTAAGGACTTAAAAACATGTTAAAAAGGACTATATTGATATTTCTGTGATTTCTTTCATTTTCTTGGAGTCTGTTATGTTTATATGGTTGAAGTATCTGGTCAGCAGGGGCGCTGTGTGCATGAGGTATCAATGGCTGACGCCACCCCTAGTAGAGTGAGACGTCAGACTGCAAGAAATGCAGAAACAACACAGACTTTAAGGACTGACATTGATGTGTTTTGTTATTGTTCCTACAGGTAAGAAATTCAGAATCATAACCGGAGTGAAATATGAGAATAATACAACGTGTAGAAGCCTTAGACTGTGACAGTGACGTGTGCTTTGAACGTACTTTGAATGAAAACGAGTGAGAGTAATAATCCAATATGGCGGGCGGCGCTAACGATATTTAAAACGAACTGTGAAACTGTCTTCTAAAGTGAGAAACGTGCAGCAGTAAACCAAGTGACAAACAGAGACGATAGTTCGTAGTTAGCTTGTGCTAATGGATGATGTTAAAAGGCTTAAAAAGCTTTATTTGTGTGTGAATAAACGAAGGCTAATGACACAAATGCTAACAATAATAAAGCCCGCGTGCATTGCGGCCCTGATCAATGGCAGGCCAGGAAGGCAGCAGGCAGTTTCCTGTGAGTTTTCAGATTAAGAGCGCAAAGGATGTATTTAACATGCGTTTGGCTGTTACATTTCAAAATAAGAGTTCGCATGGAAGACATGATTTCCTTATGGAAGTTCATTATTGTTTTGGTGAACATTGAGTTAGACAATAATGAATAGTGAAGATTTAAAAAGCAGATATAAGTTAAGTTAAAAAGGTAAAACAGTTCATTTCAGAATAAATGGAGATTTAAAAAGTTGATTGAAGGTAAATACTTTTGGTTAAAAAAGGATGTTTATATGATGAGTCATTATATGATCACATGACTGTAATTTGATTTGATTTGTTAACTTGTGATGTTTGTTCTGAAATATGCCACCCACTAGTAGAGTGAGACGTCAGACTGCAAGAAATGCAGAAACAACACATATTGTTCCTACAGGAATAAAATTTAATGTGCTACACCAAGGATCGGCCACAACGTCAGTCTTAAAAGTGTAACATCGACACACCGTAGAATTCTTTCTTCTTACCTAAAAGATGACAAAATAAATAAATAAGAAGAAAACATTGGAGAATCCGTGAAATCAATCTGTACTAAAAATATGAATAAAATGCAGATGCAAACAAAAATAAGAAGAAATTTGTTGATATATTGCTTCCTGCATGAGGTCATAGTGAGTGTCAGGCACTGACATAAATAAAGGATGGACTATATGTCTCTTCTTCCTCAAACTGTGCAAAACGGAAGCCAAAATAAGCTGTGCCATCTTGCACTGGGGACACAATTTAGAGCCAGAGTCTGTGCAGTAGTCACCGGTGTTGGAGCCAATTTTTGAGTTCCATACACTGTACATGTTGGAATGGACAACATGAGAGTTTCTTAAAAGTGAAGCCAAAACATCCTGATCGCCCCCTAGTGGCTGGCTGCAGTAGAGGTCACAAATCCTGCCTCCCCGATGTTAACAGGTGGGAGATGGACCAAACTAGTGCATGGCAAAATAGTTTCTGTCATTTTAGGTAGTTCATGTCATGCTGATGTTTGTTCAAGTATTTATTTTTCGGAGTTTGGTTTTAATTAGTTATTTGATGATATAAAAGTTTTAGTGTCATGACTGACAGCTGAGCTCTGCTCGTGACTGAGTCGGCCGGGTGCATGTGTGGGAACTCAATAACGTGACTCCAGTGCTGGTCACTACTGCACAGACTCTGGCCCCAAATGACATCACCAGCACAAGATGGCAGCATTTGTCCAAAACTTCAGAATTCAGAAACTGGTGCAGCTCATTACTGAGTGCAGAAAACGTCTTTGCCTCACTGAAATCATTCTGCCGGTATTTCTGGTGATTTGTAAAAAGCAGTACAGCAGTAAGCCTACAACAGGCATTCAAGCCATGTTTGGACTGAAGGTGTTTCAGAGAAAGTCGAATTCATGAACATCTCCTGCTCCTTCCCACTTTCCTTCTGCTCTCAAAGTGACCTCCGTCTGATGTTAGGTCATCGGGCAAGAATTATGGACAAGAGGGCCAAATTTTTTGGTTCATTCGTGGTTTGGGTTTTAGTCACTTCCTGTTTTATTTTGGTATGTCTTCCCTTGTGTGTCTTTGTTGTTTTTACTTCCTGTCTTTGTCTGTTTTCCTGCTCTTTTTGATCACTGATTATTTCCACCTGTTCTCAGCTGCCCTCACCTATGTCTTGTTGCCTCCCCCCTCTGGAGTGTATTTAATCCTGTGTTTCTACATCCTTAGTTGCTAGTTTGTCCTCATTTGGTTTGTCTGTACTCCTGATTGTCTGTTTTCTTGTGGATTTATGCTTTGTATTTTTTCCCCTTGTGTTTTATTTTTTTATTTATTTATTAGGGGCCGGGCAGCCTAAGCTGCCAGGACCCTATTGTAATCCTGCATGTTCTTCGTCTTTCTTTCTTTCTTTCTTTCTTTCTTCTTCTTCCTGAGGAAATCCTACTTCCCATGCACGAAAAATGACCAAACTTTGCACAAAGGTCCAGTCCCATGTCAGATTGCCTCAGCTGCAAAAACAGGCCAATAGTCCTGATGGTGGCGCTACAGCAAGCCTCTAAAGTTCAAAATTTTGAAAAGTCATAATAAATCAACCATATGTGCTACAGATTTACAACTTTCACCAAAATGTAGCCCCAATACTGAAGAAACTTTTGTACATTTAAACCTATTGCAAATTATGAAGTCCATCACTCTGTTTTTTTCAGAAACTGTAAAACTTATTAAACCTATCTCCTCCCACAATTTTTGCTCAGCTGACACCAAACTTGCTACAGAGCATCTTCAGACTGTCCTACACAAACGATCCACACAGATTTTTGATTTATCAAAAATTGAGCCTACAGTGCATCAAAATGTTTGACTGTAAACGGTATTATAAACATATACTTGCAAATTCTTGCTAAATACATTTTCAATGTTCATGAAAAAAAAGGACAAAATTTTGGAGTCATGGTAGATGATGTTTGGAAAATATCAGAATTTTATCTCAAAAACTGAATTTTTTACAGCATTTTGAATTTCACTCTCATGCGAACAATTGGAGTCAATGCAAAAATGTCATTTTTAAACATCAGTTTTTCACTTTTGGAGCCAATAAATCATTGTTAAAAACTAATGACCAACATCTCCATGCTGTCTAGATGCAATTTGTGTATTTGGGGATTTTTGTCTCAATAACTGAATTTTTGACAGCCATTTGAAATCTGCTTTTACATGCTAACAGCTGCTGTCTTGCACACAGGTGACTGGCTTAGTCAATTTGTGAAGCTACAAGTGGTGTTTCCATTTGCCAATTAGCTCAGTGAGATAGAGGATGGTTCTTGGTGTTGAAGGTTGTGAGTTCAAGCCTCAGCTTGTACAACATTTCCATATTAGAAATCTACCCAAACTTTTCACAAAGGTCCAGTCCCATGCCAGATGTCCTCAACTGGAAACACAAGACAATAGTCCTGATGGTGGCGCTACAGCAAGCCTCTAAATTTCAAAACTTTGAAAATTCACAACAAATCAACCATATGTGCTACAGCTTTGGAACTTTCACTTTGAAATTTGCTTTTCCATGGCATGGATGGCTGCTGCCTGGCACCCTGATCCTTGGCTTAGTCAATTTGTGAAGCCACACATGAACTGTCACTTGCCAATTAGCTCAGTGAGATAAAAGACGGACTTCAGTGTCAGAAGTTGTGAGTTCGAGCCTCAGCTAAGGCAGGATGGACTTTCAAATGTGAAAGCCTTATGTTCAGGTATCATGCTATGTGGATTAGAGACTACTAAGGTTAAAATAATTATGATTCAGGGAGTTTTGGGAAGAGACAAATACTCTTTATCAACACGTTTCCCTGTTATCCCTTGTCTCTTTTCCCTGTTTATTTGGCTTAGCTATCAGTCAATATGCAGAGTCTCTTGTGCCAGAAATTGTGAGTTCAAGCCTCAACTGATGTAAAATGCACATTAGAATGCCACCTTTTTTTCATCTTCCTACACTCTGCTTGTTGCTCAGAATTGCCTAATTTTGCCTAAAATTGCCCGGCCCCAACCATTGCTGCGCAGCAGCTATAATTTTTTTTGGATTATTACATTTTATGGACTTTTATTTTTGCATCTCTTCTGATGGAAGACAGATTTTTGATTGCCTTAGTTCCACTTTTGCCATCTCTGTAAGTTTTTTTGTGTGGTTTTCTTATTAAACTTTTGAAGTCAACTGCTCTTGCTGCTGTCTGAATTTGGATCCTGTCTTCTGTTCCTGGTTGATGAACTGTGACATACCCAACCTTAGCTCTAATACCAACATGGGAATTTTCAAATATGCTCTTGAACATCAGCCTTGTAGTGACACAGAGTCTCTAACAACCATTTCCACATCTAGTGTTATAGACTCATCTAGGCCATGCTCTGTTTTGCATACTCAATATGATTAGGAAGTAAGTTAGTTTTACCCCCAAACGAAACAAAAAATGCTGACCAATGAATGAGTGATTAGAGAAACTACTGCAAGGAATTCAAAAATTACATCGAATCATGAACAAATACATTTACTCTTCATCGATCAAAATCAATCTTAATGGCTACATTAATCAAACTATTAGTCATATTGTGTGCTGTTGGGGCAGTGGACAAGTGTCTCATGACCCAGTTATTCAAAACAGTCTACAGACCAGTGGAATCTACTGAAACTACTTTTTCTAATAGAAAGAAAATACCTCCTACGTGAAACTGCTCACAAGGTCTGCAAATTATCTTGAGTAACCAGGTCATGATTTCCAGAAAGAGACATTGCTGTTAAACTTTTCAAATGTTTTTTTTTTTTTTTCTTCTTCTTTTTTTTTTTTTTGGTGCTTTGAGCACCACAAGCTGAGTGTCATTTAGTTTAGAAGGCAGACAACTCTACAGCTGATACCTCCAAAAGTGATGCACCTCACATGAAAATGATCTAGATGGATACACAGCTTCACAGATAAGAAGAAAATATGCATTTTGCAGTGAACTGTCCCTTTAATTTTCAATGATTTATACTGTAAAGAGGAAAAAAACATCTGTCTGTAATATAAATCTGGATATAATGCAATCTAATGCACAAGCTGAGTAATAAAAAGCAGTGCTGTCAGATGTGTGATGAGACTGCAGTTTGTAGTGTTGCAGTGGATTGCATTATCCTGCACCAGTGTTCACATTTTTGTGTCCACTGCCATGTGTTTGAATTGACTGCAGCACCGGGCATCTGTGACCACAAGGGGGCAGTGCAGGCCAAAAAAAAAAAAAGGAGGAAACAGTGACGAGTCAAACAGCAGGTTGCAGAGAGAAAACAGAGAGCTGCAACAGGATTTAACTGAGACTGAACTCAGTCAGACGCTGACGTCAACTAACACTGACACGCTAGTTTCCAGTCACATCTCACAGGCGGGCATAGAGTCTTCAGGCCTGCTGCTGGTGTTAGTTTTTTCTCTGAACCATTGTGGCAAAGTGCAAAAGTTTATTTGTCACATTTGTGTTCACAGGTATCCAATTTGTAATATAATAAATAGTATCTTGTGGGTCCTTGTACTGGGAGGGTCATGTGAAGTTTCTTTGTATGATGAGCATTAGCAGGGGTGTAGCACAAAATCTTGGGCCCTGGAGGCTACCACGCATGCAAACATCTCGCCTTTTGTGGAAATTTGCAGTTTTAAACCAAAATGTGTCACCTGTGTGATTTGTGCAGATCTGATGATCTGCTTTAGAGTCTGCCAATGCGACATAAAGACAGCGAAGCATTGACAGCTCATTCTTTGGGGATGGAGGGATGCACGTGCATTGAATGTCCACAGCCAGTGGATTCACTATTTCGGGGTTCCCAAAGTTCTCCTGGCGTGCCCCTCTTTCAAAACGCCTCCCTCACCCCACAGTTTTTTCATTCATTCATTCATTCATTCATTCATTCAACCTTTATTTAAACTCGGAAATACATTGAGGTAGAGACCTCATTTACAATGTAGCCGAGTAAAACAATAAAAAATAAAAGCACTTAGGCTTAGTTCACACGGCAGATCTTAATGCTCAATTCCGATTTTTTACACAGATCCGATTTTTTTGTTTGGCGGTTCACATTACTTTTTAAATGTGACCTATATTTGACCTACATTGATTCCCGTGTGAACAGTCCACGGCCCTGAACAGACCCGCATGCGCAGAAGAACAATAAAGATGTCAGGACTAGGGATTAATATTTTTCCCGAAAATTAGACTTTTTCTATCCCGGGAAAAGAATCCAAATTCCCCGGGAATCCCGGGAAATTAACTTTTTTAAGAGCTTAACGTTACTAAGCCCTGTCTTACTGATCGAAAGCGCGAGGTGCAATGGATTTAATTTATTCAAGGTGTGTCCAAATCCACCTTTGCCGTGTTGCGCCAGGGGCACAGGGGTATCCTGCCCTGTCCCACCTCTTGCGTAACCAGCGCACAGCGGGACACACCATCAGGTGTGCCAACGTGCCCTCAATAATTCACCGGCAGGCTTAGGCCGAACATGCAATAAAGCAATCAGAAAGTCAGCTGTCATCACCTTTGAGAAGCAGGCGTGCCAGCATGACGGCGAATTTACCAGGAGGAAAGGAAGACAAAAGATTTTCAAGGAGGAGACCGACTTCCTGGTTCGAGAAGTGAAAATGCGAGAGCGCGCAATATATGGAGACAGCAATCGGGATTGAGGAGCAGTTACACAGTCCGTGCTCCTCCTCCTTCTCCTCTTCCTCATCATCCTTATATCCAGCTCCCATCCTCGCCCCTCTGTCCCGCTGACACGACTGTAGGTGGAGGAATCAGAATCAGAAAGTGTTTCTGAAGTTTGAATTGCGCAAAATTACGCACAGGTATATCCAACCAGCTCTAACAGAAGCACACAGAACTTTTTCTCCCCTGGTCTTGATCATTTTGTATGTTATGAATCATAATTGTTTAATCCTTGTTTTTCTGGATCCCAATAAACACGCAGACACAAACAGTACAGCTGTTCCAGCTGTCATGCTGCCTGATCTGTTTAGGACGATCTGACAGTTGTGATGAGTTGCGTGCACTTTGCAGTCTGTTGAGATTTATCGGGCTTTACAATTATAATAATAATTCCTTTTTCCTTATTAGTGAGATTACCACAAGGTCAGACCCAGATCATGCATGTGCTTCTTAATCATAGCACTTTGTGTTAATCAATAGGCTGTGTTGTGTTTTACCGATGCACAGCACGCACGCACACATATCTGCTGCATGTTTTATGACAGTAAACTGTCGCCCTACATTTTTCTGAATATATTTTAATATGATCTGAAAGAACTTCTTGATTACATTTCCCGTTTCCTGGGATTAAACCCTAGTCAGGACGTTACACGCAGCTGTAGTTACCGCCAAGGAACCGGCGCGCAAGCTCTAGAGTGACGTAAAAGCCGCATTAAACACGACATGACTGTTCAGATGGCGGGCACATTGCAAAATATCAGACACGTATCCGATTTAGTACCACCTCTGAAAGCGACCCAGGTCGGATTTTAAAAATTCAGATTTCATGTGACTTGAGCTGTTCACACAGTCATGAAAAAATCAGACCTGGGTCGCATGTAGGCAAAAAGATCGGATTTGGGTCGCATGTCACTGCCGTGTGAACTAGGCCTTAGACACAGAACAAGCCAAAGAGAAACTTACATAAAAGTGGTGACAAGAATAAAAAAAACACAATAAAACTGCAATTAAAAATGTAAAAAATAAAATAAAAGCATCAATAATGAATAAAATAGTTAAAATGCAAGACACATTAATCAGGTAAAACAGGAACACCTAGAAGTAAAATGTGATACAGTTAAAGATTTGAATTGCCCTAGGGATAAAAATGATGAAAGCTTTAAATGGTTCAGTAAAAACAGCTGGCACCTGCAGTGTAATCCAATCACTGGACCGAGTCTGATAAGAACCCGAATTAAAAGAAAGCATGGAACTGATATAAGAAGGTAAAAGACCAGTATCAATCATTCAAAATAATTGGGGAAGCAACTGATTAAAAAAGGATTCAATAGTTGGATTTTATTGAAGTAAAGGTCAACATGATAGCATCAGCAATCTCTTGTTTGTTTATTTTCCCTTCATAAACCTTTTTCATTTAACTTTGTTTCAGTCTATATTTCTCCTCTGGTCATCTGCGCCCTCTCTGTAGTGCCTCTGCACCCCCCCATTTGGGGCCCAACCCCCATTTTGGGAACCACTACGCTAACAACAGTACAGCGTGAGCCCAGGTGGAGCGCCGCTACAAGCAAACTTGAGCAGATGGAGGATAAAATATTGCCCATAGACCACGAGTGATGTCTCAGTGGCGCGGCTCATGTTTTCTCCCTCTGCAGAGTCGTATGTTAAGTATGTTATTTTCAGCCTTGTTTCGTTATAGTTGGGGGACAGTTTACATACTGTTTACTCCCAACAGCTCCCTCTGCTCTTCTCAACCTCATTAATTAGTTGCTTGTCCTCCCTACCGCTTTGATGAGGGGAAACAAGAACGTCAAGGGCGTCAGTGTTGTTTTTGAGCAAATAAAATGGGTTGGAGGTGAGGCAAGCGTGCAAAATGTTGTAAAAATAGAACCAGTGTGAGCTGTTTTTCAAACAAGCGACACGTTGCAACAATCAGCTGTTCACTCGTTCACTCGCTTGCCTCACCTCCGGTGAGGAAGCTCGCTGTTTGTTAGGAAACAGTGTCAGTCTATAACCCGCTGTATGGTAAAAAAAAAAACAAACAAACAAAAACACAAACGGGCCTATTACATAATCGTCAAGGTTATGATTTGAGGTATATGATGCTTCCCTTCGCTTTGATTTAGAAATAGTGAATCTGTTCTCTTACCTGTGAAAGGAGGAAAAAAAAGGAGTTAACACAAGAAAATAACAAAACCAAAATAGAAACAACCTGTTAATCTAAAACAAAACAGTTAGCTACAGTCCAGTCAAGTCTAAAATATTATAAACTATCTACATTAAAGGTGGGTGTGCTCTTCTAATCTAATGCACTTTTTTTTTTTTATCACATTCAGCAAATATCTCCTCATGCTCCTCTAGCTCCTCATTCTGTGTGTGCGCTGATGAAAACCCTGATGTTCCTGCACAGCCCTGCTCTGTAAATCGTACGTAAAAAAGTGGCTCAGTTCGAGCCACACAACAATATTCCAGCCAATCAGCAACAGGTGATGTTCATGCGCAGGTGGAGGAGCAGGGGAGATGAAGGAGCAAGACTGACTGGCGTGTTCATACCAAAAGCACATATTTGCATCATGTTTGATTCCTGGATCATTTTGGAAACATTTGTAGTTATTTGCATTTTTTGCACAAGCATGCTTATTCACTCCAAACAGCTAGCAGCAAACTAATGGGCAACATGCTAACAGGTAGTGAGCACCAGCTGGCAGACACCGGCTGGGCTTGTGTGTTTGTTTGTGAGCCTCTGACAGCTCTCACCAGAGAAGACAGTTCTTTCTGTTTTTTATCTCCTGTCTCTCTATATATTACTCCTCCGGTCGGCAGTCAACACGGACAGAGACATTAACTAGCATGCAGTAAACAGTCGATGCAGACAGGTTGAGAAGCGATAGCGAAGATAATTCTGCTTTATAATCCCCAAAGTTTAAAAAACTAACTCTGAGCTCTCCTCCGTCGGTTAACAGGTCTGCGACTCCTCTGTGGGTCTGCTGCTGCAGGCAGGTTGAGAAGCAGGAGTGAAGACAGTTTGAAACATAAACCCTGAGCTCTTCTCCTGCCAATAAAGGAGTCGGCATCAGAACAAAATCAGTGTGACTCACTGTTCCTTCATCCAGAAGCACTGGTCCATCCTCGGTTCTCTCCCCCAAAGCTCCCCAGCTCTCAGCAGCTGCCTGTCAGCTCTGTACCTCAGCTCCGCCGCCGTCCTCTCCACACTTTTATTTTCATTGTGATAAAATCTAACCTTCCTTCATTGAGGCTACGGGTAATTTCAGGCTGCAGACACACTGGATTCTGCCAGTTGTTACCGTTGTTTCTTTGGCAACGCACGTTCACAACTTGGAGGGGTGGAGCTTCTGAAGGAGCATTGAAGGGAGGAGTGTGTTTTTTTGGCTGTTATGTTCAAATATCAACTGTCTTTCCCACCATCCTAATTTTAAGCTAGTTCAAGTTTGGATGAACATGATTTAAAATTAAACCATGACTTAATAAGGTTTAAAAATGAATCCTTGTTGGTGCAACCCGGCCCCAGTCTGCTGTGGACATTAATGGGTTAAAGAGAAAAGTGGGCCATATTCGTATTAAAACCCCAGCATGGTGACATTTCTGTCATTTTTCATATTTATGCAGGATTTATCAGCTGATTAACTTATTTATCTCATTATCTATATTTCAGACCGACTGTGTGTTGTCTTGTGATATTAGAGTTTATGGTGTGAACCGGCTCAGACCTGCAGTAGAAAACCAGGCTACTGGTGGAATCAACAGACGAAACTCAACTCATTAGATGCTCGACGGGTGATTCTGAGTTCCCCCAGTGTGTGGCCTTTGATTATGAAAACTATTCTCTCATTATCTCTCTGTCTGTCTCCATCTCTGCCTTCCTTTCCTTCACAGCTGAGCCTCTCCGGCGCACACAGCCTCTCCCCTGTTCGCGGTAATCCGACAGCAGCATTAGCGGCAGTGATGGTGGTGCTGCTGCTGAGGGTTTTTACAGCGATATAGGCAGGAAATGGAGGGCTGATGAAATATTAATGTGGAGTCATGGGAGGTCCAATGAAATCCATTAGAGGGCTCACATCAATGGGCGGAGTAAGCAATGCTAGCCCCCCCCCTCCCGAATGACCCCGATGAAAATAACAGAGTGGTGGAAATATAGAGTATCTACAGTGAAAAGCTGAAATGAAATACAAAGATGCAGCTGCTCTCTCCTCTCTCCCCTTTCATAAACGTGGAATGTGTTTTGAATAAATATTCCCAGTAATGTGGCTTTTAAATGAAATGAAATGTAATTTAAGTGAATGTTTAGTGGAACAGTGCATTACGGAGCTCTAATGAAACATCTGAATTACTCTGGGCCTCGTTCCCAGAGCCTTCGTAGCGCTACGTGCTTCCTAAGTTGTATCTTAAGGTCTCTCTTAAGCTTACGGGCTGTTTCCCAGAGTCTTCTTAGTTAAGATATATCTTCTGTAAGATATATCTTAGTACGAGTGGTCTGAACCACTCGTAAGCTGTGTTGTAGTGATACGCTCCATTCATCCTGTCACAGTTGTAGCTTCATTAGGCCAAAACTATGCTTTTCAAATGGATAGTTTTAGTATAGCGCACATCAAGGCTACTTGTGTGAATTACATCATTAGGTTAAAGTTAACTTCATGAAAAACAATAATTAATATTGCATATTGTAATTATTTAATTATTTATTTATTTATTTATTTATTTGAGCTAAATAACTGAGGATATGTTTTTTTCTGAGTAGGTTATGTTGCTATATTATTTTTACGGTTTAATTTTCATGCGGGCTGGTGTGTGTTTTATTGCTCTTATGTGCTTTCCGCCAAGCACATCAGGCGCTTTAATTAAAGGACAAAGAGCCACAAAGTCAAAGGCCTGTGATCATTAATGCGTTTGATACAGTAAATTGTGTCTCTACAATCTGAATCTGAATGAGACACACAACACGATGTCTGACAGCAGCTTTGTGTGGAATTACTTCAAAATATTAAACAATGAAGATGCAAATTGTGCGCTGAGCTGGAGAGATAAAATCCACTGGACTGATGTTTGCTGCGACATTTCCAGGTGAAAGCCCAAAGTTTCAAGAACACAGGATTCATACTTTATCTAAAACACATCTGGGTGAAATACTGCAGCATGTGATGGATTTACCTTCAGGCTGTGGCAAAAAACAGTCCCTCACTGAAGAAAGATGCCAAAATCACCTGAAGAATCCATCCAAAGCCTCACACAGATAAACTTGTTAGATTTTTACTTTTTAACTTTGAGCGATCATAAACCTTATTAAACCGACTATGTTGAACAGTGCGGTGCACACGGAGCGAGACATCTGCTGCGCTCAGCAGCCGCATGTGAACGCGAACGGAATGTAGAATCTGTTTCAGCTCAAGATCATGATTTTAAAAACACCAAATGACTTGATTTAACGAATTTCGTTAGTTTAAAATATGATGAATGAGCCTATTCAGTCAGACAATAAGAGACCACAGACAGTGAATTTGGCATTTCATCCTCCGTGCAGCTGCAGTGAAGGTCAAGCTACACACAGCATGTGCAGTTTATATATGTTCATTATAATGTTGATTAATGTTGAAATCGCGTTCTTCCGCCTCAGTGATAATTAGTAATACCACCAGATAATAGACTAAAGTGGTCATTTCCTCGAAATGTGTCATTTCAGGAAAATATGAATCCCTCCCCCTCACCTCATCACATTATATGTGCCGATATTTTAATTTAAAGACAGCCCAGTATGAGTGTGTATGGTGATATGTGTTTTGTGTTTTGACACTGCAGAGTATCTGAGTCTGTACACTGACAAAGATGGACATTGGAAGTACATTGATGGAAAAAGAGAGACAAACACGTATGCTAACAAAAACATTATCGATGAGCAGCGATCACGTTTCTCTGCTTCATCATTCGTCTCCTTGTTTATAACGGAATGTGCATGTAAGTCATTTTTTTATGTGATATGCTTCAGGCGTATTAGGACTAAAATGCTGCTAAAACGCTCGTCTGGTGTATGTGTGGACCAGGCTTCAAATAGTTCAGCAGATGATCTTTAGAAGACGTAGCCTCATTTATAATATAATATTTGATGGTGGTAAAATTATTATTGCAACACTTGTTATGTTACAACATCATTTATTTACCTTTATAAGAGATCAATTGATGCTTGCAGCATCGACTAACATACTTTCAGCACCATGGTGGGGGACAGCTCCAACTTACGATGTATCTTAGCCCCTCCTTACGAGCGCCCGCTAAGAGACAGTTTGGGAAGCACTCGCAGGAAAAGAAGCTCGTTTGCTAAGATATATCTTAAGAGACCTTCGTAGAGCGCTAAGATACATCGAATCTGGGAAACGAGGCCCTGAATGTTTTCACTCTCAGCCAGATCTTCCTGCCGCGCTGCTGAGTTTTGGGTCATAACTGTGAGCAGAGTAGAGCACAGGTGAAAAACTGTACCAGCAGTTCCTCATCCTGCAGGCCAGGACCTCCCAGTTGGGTTTTTAGGATAAATCTGAAAGGTCGGGAGGTGATGAAGAGGACAGAAAAGATGAGGAAAAGCATCTCTGCAACACAAAATTCTGACTATTTTTTTCTGACTTTTGTTAAATCTTTGCTTTTACTTTAAAAATAATGTCATGTAGCCCCAAAAACCACAGATTGCCTCAGGCAGATGAACTCTTGATTCTGATGAGCAAAAGCTTCTCACAAAACCTTACAGACAGCGAAAACAGGAAGAAACCTCAGGAAGAGCCACAGAGGAGTGATCCCTCTCAGTCCCATGTACCAAACAGATCAACAAAAATCATGTTAAATAAACATGTTCATAACAGTTTTATTCTTCTCAGTAGGACACATATGGAATGGTAACAGGTGTGAGGCCTGAACTAACCTGAGAATAAGCACTAGTTGAAAATGAAGGTGTACTGATGAGTTTTAAGTTTGGATTTAAAGGGACAGTCACCCTAAAATAAAAACAACAAAAAAAAACAGTTACAGTTGGTGTGAGTTACAGAGTTTTGGAGATATCAGAGATGTCTGCCTTCTCTTCAATGTAATGGAACTAAATGGTACTCGGCTTTTGATGCTCAAAGCACCAAGAACTACTTTCTTTCTGCAATTGAATCTACTGGCACTATTTTCTTTTCTACTAAAAAGGAAAGTAGTTCTGACATGAAACTCACAGAAAGGTCTGTGGGTTATTTTGAGTAACCAGGTCATGATTTTTGGAAGGAGACTCTGGTTCAAATGTATTTTCTGGTGCTTTGAGCACCACTAGCCAAGTGTCATTTAGTTCCATTATATTGGAGAAAAGTCAGACATCTCTATCCCCAACTCACACCAGAATTATGTTTAGATGGATAAATAGCACTTCAGGTAAGAGGAAAAATATCTATTTCTGTTTTTTGGGGTGAACTGTCCCTTTAAAGACTGTCTGATTTCAGCTGTGAAGCTGACATTTACATGGCTTCATGCCATCAGCAGCATTTCAGAAGCGGAAGGTTTTGCTTTCCTGATTATGTTGACTCAGGTTTTGTTGGTTTGATCAATTTCCCTTGATTTTTGTGCTTCTACCACGTGGGAGACAGCTACGTGATCAAATAGTTTCTCTATTGTCTGTTTTTGCGATCTGCGCAGGGTCTTTTATTTTGAAAATTTACCAGATTCTCTATGCCGTTCCTGCATTTGACTTCCTGCCGGCTCAGCCTGCTCTATGCAGAGCATCTCAGTGTTTTGTACTATTCTGGTCACCTGAGTTTAAATGGTGGGCTCTGATATCAGCTGAGATCAAATGACATCTATCAGGACACAGAATCAATATGAAGAGCAGAAACCTCTCTATATGTCCCAGGTACAGATGTCAACAGGCCCCTCAGGCATCTTGATTTTCCCACATCTACATATATCATCATTTTCCTGACACAGCAGAAATCTACACCGGCAGACTCAGAAGCATCGGTTTCTTCTCTCGTGTTCCCCTCATCTTCCTCTCTCCTCTTCTCTGCTTCCTCAACCTCCTCCTGTTTTCCCTCACTGCTTTTCTTGTAGCTGCCTCAGGTTCTTGTTACAGGAACAATAGGCTGTATGGAGGACAATGTTCAGACATTCATGGTCCCCAGAGGAGGAAGACTCTGGTGATGTTTGTGTGAATGAGAGGCAGAAATGAGACATTACTAAGCTGGACCGCTGAGGAAAAAAAAATTTGCCTCTGATTTTACGCCATTTATTCTGTACTGACTTACTGTATATTGTGCAATGATGACATGTCATTCTACAAGTGACTGTCCTAAAGAAAAAAAATGTAGTCACAAAGACATAGAGCAACATATGGGTGGATGGACGGGTCAAACACACAGGATTTTCACACAGGACACTGCAGTCTGTCGTGTGAAACCAAAGGTAAACATTGACTCAATTAATTTAAATCATGTACGTTACATAAGTTAACTTAGAGACACAACTTATGTAACTAACATACTTATTTTAACCCAAATTGTGATCTTTTCTTAAACCAAACTAGGGTTGAAGCAATTCCTCAAGAAAATTGAGTGACTCAGTTACAAAAAATCTTCAATGCAAATTCTTTGGCTGAGGCAGATTTAAGGGGTGGCTACTGAGGCTCAAACAACAAATATTTTCTCAAAGCCCCAACAGTGTACAAGTAATTTCTCTCAATGTGCAGTACTGGAGTCTAACAGAGAGGCAGTAATACACCGCAAACCGGCATGTTGCCTATGTAGCCTCAAGAAGAAGTGTTGCATTCTCACTCGCGCTTTTCCACACACAGAGCTGACCTGGCTTGACTCAGTTTGACTCAGCCTCTCAGCTCAATATGGCAGAGGTTTGCATTACATTACCACAGGGCTACCCGCTTGAAGATGTGTCTTTTACCTGATGATGAGCTTGAGGAAGCTCGAGTCACATGGCTGTAAAGTGGTGGATAAACCGTTCATATGCGTGTTTGGGATTAACACGCTGTTTCCTTAAATTCTTCACAATAAAAGATCCCCGTTGTTTTGTTATTTAAATGCTTTTATTATGGAGCAGCACAAATAGGAAATGTTTTCATTCGGGGGTTTCATCAGCCGGAAGAGATTCAGTTAGAAGCTACAAAAGTACTAAGAGCTGAACATAAAGAAACATCTTTGTCTCTGTGCTCCTGCACACACAAGCTCAGTGGCACAACACTCACTTGTTCGAGGGGGTGAAAGGAGAGTCGCCACAGGTTGGCTGTGGTCAGCGAGACATCACAACAGCCTGCTTGGAGGCAGGTCGGGCTCGCTTTGGCCCCACTCCAGCACCACAGAAAGTGGAGGGAAGTCTTCTGGATCATACAAGAAAGAGATGTGAACAGTGACTTCAACCAGCTGCTGACTGAATCTTGAGTGAGTTAAGACCTTTATTTGCATCATTAAAGGCTGTGGATTTATGTGTTAATATGGTTCTCCAGGCTGGCTGAAAGCGACGCCCCAGGCTGTTGACGTAGTATAATGAGAGAGAAAGTCCACACATGGAGAAGAAGGGGTGGATGGATGGTTCAAACAGACATAGGATTTTCACCCAGGAGATTGGAGTTCATGTCCTGTCTGAAACAAAAATGTTATTAAATGCTGCAAGATACATAATGTTATGTGTCTCACATGATTTTCGAGTTACTTCAGCACGGTGTATAATTATCTAAAGTTTTGCAAAAATGTTGACTTTTCTCTTAAGCAACCAACTAACTGTTCATTTTAAGAGACTTGTCTTATTTTCTCTTTTTAATATTTACTATTGCATTGTAAAGCAAAAGAATCTCTTTTCCGATTACTCGAAATATCGGTGGAATAATCAATAGAAGACTCGATTCCTAAAATAATGGATAGCTGCAGCCCTACTTTATGGTACAAATAGCACTGACTTTTATGAGTTTTATTCTTTGATTCATGTTTCAATAATGTGATCTATTTTTGGAGAATATTAACTGTATATAAAAATGGAGTGCAGCCCGAGAGGTAAAACCTGGGGCAAAAAGATAATCACTCACTGTTGCTCATTAAGATTATTGCTGAGTGGTCTACAATAACTGCAGGCAACTCAGATAAACATGATATTTATCTCTTCTCTGGGTCTGAGCAGCTGGACGGTCAGAGGACACAGGTCAGAGGTTTTAGGAAGAAAATCAAGTAGCAGTCTATGTCACCATCTCTGGAAATTATGTCTCTGGTGAGGTAATGCTCCAACAGTAAAACTCACACATGTTCCCTTATTGGAGAACCCATCTGGTCGTAAACAAGAAGACGTACATTTGTGACTGGTCAGGAGAAACAAACATGGACAGTGGGAGACATTTTCTGAATTGAGAATTCCTTTGAAGTGGCTTCCCTCTGAAATGTCGCCACAAGCGGAGAAATGACTTGCTTGACAGCATGGTGCACGAGCTGAACAATAAAACAGATTTCTAACAAGCCCTGAAGAGAGATGGGTTTACTGCAGCTGCTGATGAATGCTCACTAAATATCACAGCTGTCTGTGCTGCAGAGCAGGCGATTGATGGAGGAGGAGGTGAGGGAGACAGAGAGAAAGGAACAGATGAGGGAGGAGTGAAGGGAGAAGATAGAAAAAACAAGGTGGATGAAGAGGAGGAGGGATTCTGAGGAGGCTTTATTCTGAAATGAGGAGGAGACGGTGGTATAAGAGGCAGGAGGAAATTTACGGACAGGAAGATGAAGAAATGGATGAAAAAGAAGAAGCAAGAGAAGACAGAGTAGAGCAAAGAAGATCAGGGGGAAAACAAGAAGAGGAATAAGACAGGGTAGGGAGGGAAAAACAAGGAGATGGTCAGGAAGGTGGAGGTCTGCTGAGCTAAGAAAGAAGCAGAAGAAAAAAAAATGGAAGAAGATTTGAAGCTGGTGCCAAAGAGGAAGCAGGAGGAAGATTTGAATGAAGGTAAAGAAGAGAAGAAAGAAGTTGAGAGAGATCAGGGTGATGCAGTCATATTTTAATGGATCAGTGTCAAATAAACCTCATCAAATGTTGATCCTGTCTTTGCTGAACTCCCCTGCACTGTTTTGTCCACCTCAGCCTGCCAGTGTTGCAAAACTGCACTCCTTCATGACAGCATTGGAGAGTTGGAATGTGAAAAAATAATCTTCTGATTTTAGCCTGGCATGTGTCAGAACCTCTCATTTCGTTTCCAATCTCCAAAGGGCATTATCAATGAGCGCAGACCAAAACACCTCTGGACACAACTGCATAGATGTACAACCAATCAGAGCAACAAAACATGTTAGTGGAGACTTGATCTGAGGCGAAAACCAGAAATTCGATTTTACTGTCATTTAACTGAAGAAATTCCAGGGACATCCAGTTACTAATTTTGGCGAGACACTTGTAGAGAGTATTTAAATTTGGGAGGTCACCAGATTTAACAGACAAATAGAGTAACATGTCTTTAGTGTAACAATGCTAAAACACACAACCAAACTGATGGATTAGGTGATCAAAGGGGAGCATATATAAAGAAAATTAAAGTGGTCCAAGGATTGACCCCTGAGGCACCCCGCAAGACAAAGGAGCACAGGAGGAAACCTTGTCATCAGCACGCCATTTGTGATCTTTTCGATGTATTTAATCAACATAGCATATTTTGCTGTATGTATGTACAGTATTTAATCTTACTATGCATACTGAGCATCTTTAGCACAAAACTTTCCATGTTAGTTTCTGCACCTCTGTCCTCTGTTCAGTCCCACATACATCCTATATTATGAAATTCTTCAGTGATTTCTTAGTTAAAGCGGTATTCCACCCCTAGATAATAATCCACTCAATATGAACTGTAACATGTAGCAGGTAGCATGTAAACATGGCGTTGATGTATCGCGAGACTTCATATATCTCGCGCTATTTTCACACGTGCATCCATTAAGAGATATACGAAGTCTCGTGATACATCGACGCCATGTTTACATCCTACCTGGGAGGCTACAGTTGACATTTCGGCTAAAAACATGGTGTAAATGGCACCTTTTGTGGTTAAATTTTAACGTCTCGGCTCACGGACACTTGGATTACACCACACAAGCAGGATGGAGACATTTTGTGTTTGTTTTGTGTTCTTTTTTTTAACATTTTATCCGTGGTCTCCATTCACTGCCATTGTCCTGGATTTGGCTGCAACCCTGTTTTCTGCTGAAACTCCAGGATTGTTTTGTGAACTGAAGATCTTCATCCATCATCACATCGGTATAGGGGTGAGTACATACTGAGTGGATTATCATGTTGGGGTGGAATATCCTTTTAAGTCCTAACTGTAACTTGTGCACATTATGTTTAATGTTATAATAAGATGCTGTTATTTTTTTTAAAGGAATACAAATGTACATATAAAGTTAAGCATTAAGCCTTTGTCTATTTAATTATTTTGGTAAGAATTAAATGAAAACAGAAGAAAGTTTGCTGCTGACCTTTTTTATTAATGTATTAATGAGTTCTCCAATTGTCAAACACACTGTACTGTCTACATTCAATGTATGAATGCACACTGAGAAGCTGAGGAAGGAAAAAGCTGTGGAAAATAGATGAAGAATTGAAGCAGGAAAGAGAAGGATTATTTGAGACAGAAGAAGAAGAATTGTTTGAAGAAGAGGAATGGCGGGAGGCTGTAATGAGTCTGAGGAAAGGCAGGTGAGGATGAGGAGATGAGGAAGAGCTGATGGTAGAGGAGAAGAGGTGGGATAAAGAGCTGAGGAATGACACGGGTGGAAGACGATGGGGAACGGCAGGGAAAGGAGGATGACATTTGAGCGAAGGGGAGACAGCAGAAGAGGAGGATTATTGGATGGGGTGGTGGAGGTGGGAAGAATCTGAGAAGTAGAGAGGGATTATTTTGAAATGAGGAGGGAAGGAGGAGGACGAGGAAGATGATGACCACAGGGAAGAAGGGAAGGAGAACCAGGAAGGAGTGGGAGGATGAACTGATTGCTCAAAGCGTGACGTGCCGACAAAAACTAAACAATAGATTCCTCACCAAGCTGGAAGAAGGATGTGTGGAGCTGCTGATGAATGGAAGTTAAATATCACAGCTGTCTGCAGCAGTGAGGGGAGGAGCTCAGAGAAGGTGGCAAAGGAGAACAAAAAAATAATGCAAAAGAAGAGATGAAGAAGCAGAGCGCTAGTTTCAGAGATAGAAAAGGAGATGGTGAGGGAAGCTGAAGTGAAGAATACACAATTAGGAGAATGTGTAGAGGACCAGGGGAAATAGGAGGAGGAGGAGTTGGTTATTAGGAGGAACAGGAAGGAGTAGGAGTTGGCGACTGCTTGCTCACAGCATGGTGTGCAGTCAGAACAATGCGAGAGACTTCTAACCAGCCTGGAGGGAGATAAGTTTAGCTGTTGATGAATAGTGGTTAAATGTCACTGCTGTCTACAGGATAGGAAGATGAGGAGGAGGAGGAGGAGGAGGAGGAAGGTGAAGAAGGAGAGGAAGCAGTAGAATGAATGGTTAATGGATACTCTGTTGAACTTTCTATTCCAGCACATAAAGCAGTTTACCATCATAACAGAGGCTGCTGAAAGTCTCAGTAATTTTTGAAACAACCGCTCTTATTTCTAGCCAGTGTCCACTGAGTTTGTCCAACATGCTTGTTAGTTCAATGTCCAATCAGCTTATTCTGACTGATATTTCCATTTATTGTTCGGCGGCGACCTCTGCTGGGCGTAGTAAGTAAGACAATGGAAGTATAAAGAGTGAAAAAGTCCAGAGTTTTTGATGTGTTGGAAAAAAAAAGTGTATGACAGTGGACAGTGGCTACTTAAGAAGCACCAGTGAAGTGTTTGTATTATCTGGAACCACCAAACAGCACAAAACAGTAAAGTGGTACTTAGAGGGCTCAGTATTTTCTGAGGTGGTACATGATATAAAAAGTTTGAGAACCAATGCACTAGAAGATTTTCAAAAGACTTACAAAAGACTGAAGTCTGACACCCTCTCATAAGTTACAGAGTTAGGTTAAAGATTAAGACTTTGCAAAGATATTTACAAGACAACAACTAGATTATTTTGCTCCTGTATTTTTTGTCACAATGTCAGTACATTTATTTCCCAGTAAACTGATATAGAATTTTCACTTTCCTGTGAATGTGTTACTTGGCTTTTTAAAAAAGTATTTTTTCCAAAACAAACCAATATTATATCATCAGTTTGATCCTACTGATTGCAAAATCTCATATCCATAAATGAATGAATTTTCCAATCATAACGGTTGTAGTTTTCTTTTGAAAATATGTGTGAGAATTTTTCATTTCTTGACATTTTGTGAGCACGTCTCCCAGCTGAGACTCAGGAGGACGGGAGGAGGTGGGAGGAAAGCGGGGGACAAAGATATCACTGGTTGATGGGGTGACGGTGGCCAGTGGGAAAATTTTAACATATTGCTGAACCCTAATCAGACTGTTATCTGGTTTTAATATAACCAGACAGAGGCAAAATTTCATTCTTTTTCACCAAACAGTTGAGAATTTTTATCAGGATAATTTTTCTAAGAGGCTGTAGTAAAAAAAAAATCACCTGCCAAAACTTTTTCTCCATTTTCACAGGTGGAAAAAAAGTTAATTCAGAAAAATGATTCTGACAACTTTTATTTCACCTTGCATAAGGTATTTCACAGATTTTAAAAAAGGAATATTGGAGAACACAATTTAGATCGATCTTTGAAAATGGGTCACCAGAAATGTTTTTTCTCTCTTGTCTCTGAGGACTTCTGTACTGGACAAAACCAACCAGGGGTTAAATGTGTTCAAATGTTCAGTGTGAGCTCCATGTCATGTTCAGTCAGTTGATCTGACAGCTTGAATGTAAAAACTGTAGATTTGTGCTGATTAAAATGTGCAGTGTGAGTCAGACAAGTCTAATAAAAATGCACAGAATAAAAAAACATTTATCTCTTAAAAAAGAGCAGAAATGTGTCTTCATAGAGCTCAGCTCCAGCTACAAAATCTTTGATTACCTCAAAAGATGAATAGGTTCCAGCAGGTTCATATCTGCTCCAGCGAGGCCCAGAAATGAACCTGCGATGCAACATCTGTAAACAACACACTGATGAGCAAATGTACTCCTCATAGCACATTTTCACAGAGCGAGACAAGTAATAAAAAATTGGGGTCAACTGTTATATTAACACATGATGAGAAGTTCACAGGGCCGGCACAACCACACTGCTTACCATAATGACTCATTATATCAGACATAATAAATGTTTGAGCTTTTCCAGGCCATTTCCCTCATGAATAAAATTTACCGTTGCCTATTAGAGTGCTGAAAATCCTTCATAGGATTCCCAGAGTCATCGGTCCAAAAGATTGCACCCATATACTCATTACCTCAGAGTGAGGCTGGTGATGTGTCTGGAAAATCTTTTCACAACCTTAATGCAGTGTAACAATATTGTATTAGTAGAAAATATGCTCATACGCTGTGATAAATACAGTTATATTTTCATTTTCACCACTTGGATTGTTATCTAGTGGCTGGTATCAGCCTCAGCGCTACTTTTCATTTTCATGTATTTATTTATGACAATGGTTTGCTCTTCCAGAGAGAACACAGGTCTCTGTTATCCTCTCAGTTCACATCCCATCCTCTTATGCTACTAAAAGACTTTAGCGTATATCTACACAGCCACTCACTATAGTCACTGAGTGTTATGTAGCTTCCTCTAAATATATAGAATTTTGTGAGTTTTTGTGTATTAAATGCACCAAGCTGTGCTGAGTCGTGTCTCAGATGGAGTCGGGCCAAAGTTTGCTCCACAGCTTCCATGCCGGTCCTGTGACGTCCTTCCTTGTTGTGAGATTTGACTCGTGTGCAGGGCAGCAGAGAGAAAGGAGTTTTAAAATACTCTGTGTGTTCAGCACTCAGCACTTCTGTAGCTTCTAACTGAATCTCTGTGTTTTGAAGTTCAGTTTCTCCTTTTCTCTTTGGACTTTCAGGTATTTGCGTTAATTTATTGTTTCATGTTCACTTTCAGCTGGATAGGATTTGTGTTATGTTACTGCTGATGAAAGCTCAACATTTCCTTCACTGCTTCATAAGAAAAGCTTTTACAAAACAACAATAATAAGGGAATTTTAAGATGAATTTATAGCAAATTACATGTGTTTATCACCCAATTAGATGCTTTTGTAGCCTCCATTCTTCAATAAAAACAAGTCTAACACCACTACTACTGCTAATAATAATAATTCTATTTAAATAGCTCAATCCAGGCATAAAATGCAACATAAAGTGCTGAACATAAAATCAAATCAAAACATTTGTGATTGAAAAAATAAACAGTAGAGGAAAATTACGAGCTGAGACAACCACAGTAAGGAGTTGAGTTTTTATTTATTTATTCAGATAAAATTATTCCACATTCATAAAAGGTTGCAGCAGCAATCACAAAACACCAGACAAAAAATTTCAATTAAATTAAATTAAGTTAAATTAATTTAAAGGAACACATCTGCAAAAGTGATTTCCAAGCACTTTAAAGAAATGAGTTTGCTCTCATCATCCCACACATTTTGAAAAGAATCCAAATTCTCCATTTGAACAAAATAGAGTCACAGTGAGATGAAGAGCTGCAGACAACAGGCTCAGCTCAGCAGACAGCCAGATCTCTAAGACAAGTGTGTCTTCAGCAGAGACGCTCATGAGTCATATTTTGTTCAATTCAAGTCTCAAATCTTTGAGGGGCAAGTCCAAGTCAAACGTCAAGTCTCTAATGGTTGTAATAAGTCATCTTTATCCACACTGCATAACTATATCTAAGGATTTCAAAGCATGTTCTGTATCATCATCTCTGCTTTATTAGCACACAGTGTCAGCATTGATTTTTGTTTGGTATATGATCACTTTAAACAGGATATGATGCCCAGCCACAACGTCGTGCATAATGACACATCACAGAGTCCCAGTTACCCCCCGGTCCTGCAGCACAATAGTGTATCTAACTTTCTCTGTGAGGGCATGAAGACTGGGAACAAATACAGCCTACTGCTGTAAGAAAGAGGAGGCAGAGATTACACACTTTTAACAGGCCAGCGAAGAGCCGAGTAGGAAAAAAAGCTGCCCAACATCCACCAACAGGCAGGAGGGAGAGTGCACAACCGAATTACCTGATATCAATCACAAAACACTCAGCACAGAGTGAGTCCAACAAAAACAGAGACATCCCACTGATAAAAGCCAAGACACTGCCATCATTCTTACATGTAAAGCAGAGGAAGATGAAATTATTTTATTGTCACGACAAAGTAGTGCTGAACGTGAATGAGTGTGACAAACAAACACTCAGTAATCTTTGTAAAATAGTCAGCCAGTCTAAATCAAGTAAGTCCCATTGTTCATGAGTCCCAAATCGTCTCATGAGTCCAATTCAAGTCTCAAGTCTTTGTGTGTGGTGACTTAAGTGCAACTCGAGTCCAAAGTTGTTGACTCGAGTCTCTGTCTGTGGTCATCAGTTAAAGACGGAGATGTCATGCCAGCACAAGTGTATGGAAAAGAGGCTCTGCTGACTTTGCTGAAAAAGTGGATACAAACAAACTCATTTCATCTACAGTATCACCATCAACCAGTAAACATTTGCTCAGTACTTTGATTTATGACCAAATGTCTACAAAACTAACAACTTATTCATCCCATCAACTTCACCTGCAAAGCTGTTTGATTAAACAAAATCTGGGGCTTTTGATTGTAGAATTTCTTAAACTGCACTGTACTCTGTTTTATATTAATTTTATTTTCTATTTAACTCTTTTGATTGTCTTGAAATGTCTTTTTATATTGCTTTTATGTTCTTTTTACACTTTGGCTTGATGCTTTTTATGTTTTATATAAAGCACTTTGAATTACCTTGTTGTTGAAATGTGCTATACAGATAAACTTGCTGTGCCTTGTTGAGCAAATGTTGCATGCTGACAGGATAGACTCAGATGTTTCCCCAGGTAAATGCATTGCTCAGGTCTTTCAGAATTAGAGAAGGTGTGTGACACACACATGCTGCTGGCAGTCAGGAGTTCAAACAGCTGTTCTCAGGTCACACTGAAAAGTCCATGGGGGAATGAGAAGGACACACTGATAATAAGGTTTGAGAAAGGTCAAAGAATGACAAGGGGAAGAGAAAGGCTGCATGGAGGAATGATAGATGGACAGAGGGTGTAGACACTGATAGATAATGAACTCAGGAAGTGAGAACTAGTATGTGTCAGTCATGTAAAGAAAAAGAAAGGTTTTAATGAAGAGTATTTGGAGGACTGAGGAGAAAGAGGAGATGACACTCTGATAGAGAATAAAACCAGCAGCAGGAGGAGAGGAGGTGAAGCACTGAGCTGACTGGATTAAAGGAGTGTGGATATTTGGCCCCTTGAACCAGCAGTTCCTTTTCTGAGCCACCATCTGCCAGCATGGAGCTATGGCCTCAGGCTGAGGTATTAGTTACCTCACGACAAAGGCTCTGGTGGGTGGAGGAGTGGGGTGGTGACTCTGTGATGTGACCCAGACAGACTTTCAACCCAACACCAAGCTAAAGGAGAGGCTGTGCAAGCTGCTACAATCAACTTCTTTTTCTCAACTTTATGTTAATTTTGCTGTTACTTTCACCTTAACTTGGATTTGCAAGATCACAAGCTCACACGAGAATCCATCTCGCCAGGCTCCAAGCTAGCCGTTTGTGTTCGCACCAGAGGCGGTGCGAGCCAATCAGCATCCTCAGAGGGACTGCTGTCAGCCACGGGCGTGGTTTCAGGTACGCTGACAGTGAGAAGAGTCCATGGAAGTGACTCATCTCAAACAAACAATGGCAGCTCCTGAAGAGATTAGTGTAGATACTGTGATAGCATCAGTTATATCAGAACTGGAGAGAATTTCTTCATTGAAAGAACAGCAAAGAATAGCGATGGAAAAGATGTTTTTGCTCTTGTTTGGTGAGTTAATCTGATTGGTTGAAGGTAGTCTGTCTTCGACATGACAGACAGTTCACCCAATCATGTCGTTTCCTTCCCAAATGGTTCTGTGTAACAAACCATCTGGCGTATCAGGTTAACTTTCAGCTCTACTTTCATCTAAACACATCTTCAAACTTATTGCATTATAGCCCCTTTACAACTTTCACTAAAATGTGTTTAGGGTGATTGGATTGCAATCAGATAGTGTTTGATCACATTAAAGAACACATGTAAATGCACTCAACACGCATTGAGGAAACCACCTCAAGGTGGTCGGCGACGCATCGTGACAACATTAACCACAAGTTTTCAGTTCGCATCAACTATGACAACAACTACGTGGGTGAAACTTGGCAACTTTGTTGCTATAGTTAGTGACTTTTCAGACTCTTTAAGCAACTTTATTTATCCTGCTTGTTGCAGGAGTAGGAGGTCAGTGAGTTTCTATGGTTACATTGATGCTCTCGTTGTGAAACTTTCTCTGGATTGGAAGTGTGAGTGAGCATCTCTCTGGATCTCTCTATTAGAACATTCCTATAGCTTGTAAATATGCAAAAAGAGTGTTTGATCTTGCAAATATCTAAATATTTCATAGATTTTGAGTGTGTATAGAGTCATAGTGCAATAAAAAAGAATTCATCTGTAAAAGAGTTAGAAAATAAATGTGGAGATATAATGTTAAATACTTAGTTTGATCCAATCTGTGACCAGTGTGCTTGAGCCACCAGGGGACTGTGACAGGATGGTATTTTTTTTTTTTTCTGTGTTGGGTTGTTGGATGTAGTGAGCCGAAGTGACCTGCTGGGCTGATCTGGACTGAGAGAGTCGCTAAAGGTACGTTTGTAACTGACTGTTAGGGAGGGTGAGAGGAGGGGGAGGCGATTGTGTTTGTGTGTTAGTTTGTGGGGCTTATGCAGTGTTGGGGGACTGGGGCTCCAGCACGTCGGTCGTGTTTCATGTCTGGTAAGATTTCTGTGTTCAGGATTTTTTGGGCAGTCTAACTACATAATTCAGAACTCAATACCTCTCAGTGTTTTCACATTTTTTCCACAACTATACTCAAACATGTTTAATGCATTTAGAACAAAAACTCTCTTTTTCTGATACACAATCTTAAAGGTTAACATTTTTGTTGTTTCTGTTCACTCAACTCCATGCACTGTTTTACTTTGCCCACCAGGTGGCATTGTTTTCCTCTTGTTTGTGGTTTTTCATGGTTCTGAGCAGTTTTGTTTGTAAAATTTATTGTACATTAAATGTTTTCCCCTGAACTTTAAGAGCTTTTGATTAATAATGTGTTGAATGGGTTAAGTACACACTATTGCGTGTTTAATGAATCTGGTATGTATTTTAAGAAAAAAAAAAAGAAAAAGAAGGAGACCAGAAGGCAATTAACCAGTTTTAACACAGCAGGAGAAAATAAATGCTGGAAAACAGTCCCATGAGTCGTCCTCATTCATGCTCTATCCTCACCCGTTACACCAGCATGACTGAAAAGTGCTCTGTTTTGCCCTTTGCTTGGTTGTGTGTTTGTTGTTCTTGCCCTGTTCTTCCCACCTCCCTGCCCTTTAGGATGTGATGGATGATCCTGATCTCCAGATAATATTTGTAAGAGTTTCTGTCTCCCCCTCTTCCTCCTGTCCTCTGTATTGTGTCTGTCTTTCTGTCTATAACTTGGACTTTATATATCAAAGCATACCCCCCCCCCCCCCCCCCCCCCCCCCCCCCCCCCCCCCCCCCCCCCCCCCCCCCCCCCCCCCCCCCGCAGGGTATGTGTGTGTACAGGAGCATTTTCAAGATGAAACCATTTCCAATTTGTCTTGTTCTGGCCTGCAGCGCTCTCCACCTTAAAATCCAACAGGGGGGACCCTCTTGATGCACACTGCCCCAATACCACCACCCATCCCATCATCCTCTCATGTCCTTATCCCCATTACTCCTACTACGCTTCTTTTATTGCAACCACTACACCTACCTATCCCTCACATATCCCCCTCCCACTCCTCCCCCTCCTCCTCCTCCCCCTCGTTTTCTGTCAGTCGTGATGGATAAGGTCTTGTGATTGCCTTGTCAGACCTCTGGAGCATCTGCCCCTTTGGGACTGTGGTGTTTTTGTGCATTGTGTGTGCGTGTTTCTCCATGTACTCCTGTGTGAATGTGTGTGTGTGTGTGTTGTCCCTGGCCCCCAGAGTTGATTGGATTGGATTGCATTTACAGGCAGAAGGGCTGGATGGATGAACAAAGCACCGTCAGTCAGGCCAAGCCCTCCATCCCCGCCCAGCTCAAATATAAGCTCTATGTGTGTGTGTATGTGTGTGTGTGTAGGTACCATGTCCTTTGTCTTTTTCACAAAAATCCAGATAAGCACTTTTTATTTTGCACACAGTGGACAAACTGTGTCTTTTTAACGACGCATCTCAGTCTCTCATCATTGATTTGTATTGATTTATAAACGTCATCAGTGATTTCCTGCATCACCTTTTTGTTAAACAGGTCTGTTTTTACTGCAGTTAGCAGAAAGTAAAATGTGGATTATAGATGTTTTCTAAACCCTGTTGTAACCAGATAATTGGTTACCTCCTGGTTTCCAGCTTTTTGAAAAATCTCTGTCTTTGTGCCCTTCATTGAAGAGAACTTTTCAGACAGTATGCATGTATGAAAGCCAAACATCTTGATTGTGATTTTGGGGAGTTTTGGCAGATTAATGAAGAAGGGTTGGTAGGAAATTGCAATAAGAGGTCATTTTCCTGAAACTGCACCTTTTAATGAACCCACTGGAACTCAAATACAACAGCTTGGTCAGCAGTCTCAGGCTTCAAACCGTAGATGCCTCTCAAGCTACAATTTTGCATGTGTAAGGCTTGGCAGTCAAGTTATCAATAATAAATTTGCAACTTCTGGGTAGAATTTCAACATGAAGACATAGAAACTATGTAACATTAAAGCCTAAACTTTAAGGTATGTACAACTTCAATTGTTGAATGAAGCTGAAAGTTTTTGCGTCTCTGTCTGCAATTTTCAACCTGCACATGTTCCATACTGTAACTCATTTTTTTATTTACCACCTTGTACTTTTTTTATGCAAACAAAATGATCTCTGATATGATTTTTTTCCATCTGGTGCTCAGTAACATAATCTTAGCTCTTCATGGTTCTTTGCAGTCTGATTGGCTCAGACAAAGTGGATCTGGTGAATTAAGTGACGACTTGCTGAGAGTGAATAGTGTTTACATTAGTTGATTTGTGGATTTTTAAATAACAGACTTTTTAATCTTTGGGCTTTGGGGAAGGTAGTCGAAGTCAAGTCACGAGTCTTTGGTGTTGTTTAACTTGAGTTACAAGTTTTTTTTTTATTTGTTTTTTAAATTTTAAATCTAAAATCATCAAATTTGTTACTCAAGCCCAAGTCACATGACTTGAGTCCACACCCTTTTCTCACTCTTTATATTTCACCTCCTGACTTGTTTGGAGGGCGCTGACCAAGCTGTCGAATTTGACCTGTTGGGAGAGAGAATGTGTTGGTATGTCCTGTGCAAAAAATACATAAACAGGAAACTTTTTTAGTAAATGTTTCTGCAAAATGTTCACTGACAGCACATAAAATTTGTTTTCCTACAAAAGCTGATGCTGCTGGTGCCTAACACATGATCAACAATTGTATGATTTTGTTTTCGTAAATCAGAGAACTTCATGATCGAGGTGACGCACTGATCCTTCCCGTTAAGACAGCAGGTGAATTGTGTCATCATGGTAATAGAATAAACATGAGCTTAACATTGTGAAACTTTTGGTTAGATTTATGAAATGATTGTGCACGCAAAATTGGACTTTGGCGTATCCACTGCACACAATTACAGTCTTACAGTGAGTTGTGTTATTTGTATGCAGAGAGAGAAACTTAATGCAAAACTGTAGGAACTGCCACTAAAACCCTGTCAACATGTGAGAAAACCTCAGATATCTTGGATTCAAATCTTAGCTTTGAACCACATATTAGAAATATCACCAAACTTAGATTTTATCATCTTAAGAACATCACCAGAGAGCGACTGTTTCTCTCTCAAGCCAACACAGAGACACTGATGCTTTTTTCCTGAAGAACTAACTGTTGTAATACTAAATACTTTCTGGCCTTCCTAAGAAAAATATTGCTCAGTTACAATTATTACAAAACTCAGCTGCATGTGTGCTGACGAGGAGCAGAAAGAAAGCACACATACACCAATTTTTAAGTCTCTGCACTGGCTTCCTGTGGCTTCAGAATTGATTTTAAGATCCTTTTATTAGTTTATAAAGCTCTTAACAGTCTCTGTCCCAGCTATTTATCAGATTTGCTTTTATCGTATGAACCCTCTAGAACCCTCAGGTCTTTTGGTAGTTGCCTTTTACAGGAATTATTCCAAAGTTAGAACAAAAACTTAGAGCGAGGCATCTTTTTATCACTGTGGTCCACGTTTGTGGAACAGGGCTGCAGAGCTACCTTTTTAACCTGACGTTTAATTAAACTTTATTTATTTATCTATCTATTGACCAATTATTTAGTCTTTTAGTTTGTATGAAAGTGCTATGTAAATAAAATCTGAAATCTGAGATTAAAGAGACCAGGATTATATTTTCACTATTATCCTAATACTTTCATCAGCAGATGCTGAAAATGTTGATGATTAAATAACTTAAAACTTGAGTTACATTGCATTAAGTGTGCAAAACAATATTTTTTTCAGGATCCAAACTCTGTCAATAATTTTGTGTAAAGTTAATGCAAATATTTGCCTTTCTGCAGGCTGCAGTGACCGAGAGATGTATTCATGTGTTGGAGTTAAAAACAGCAGCGTCTGGTCCTTTTAAAACAGTCCTGACTACAAAAAGCACTGACTCAGCAAACTACATGAACTCTTTTCTGCAGTCCATCAGTCTCTGCTGTCTCCTCCAGACTGACCTGGTACTGTCACACACACCACTTCATTCCCATTTCATCAAGTTTGTATCTGTTTGTGCTCCCTTCTGAACCAAAGTTCATTATGTTGTAGCTCATTAAACCTGTAATTTGGGGAGGCCATGTGGAAGAAATTTTGGACCATAAATGTTTGTCTCTTCTTATTTTTAATATTTATTTCATGTTGATTAACATTCAGATTGTATTCAAGCCATATTTTCTGTACATGATCAAATAGATACATACAGATAATTAATAAATTGTTTATTCATATTTTTTGATCCATTGTGGTGTTGGCTGAAGAATGAGTAATCAGCTTCAGAGGATAAGTCGTGCTGTGTGTTCTGACCTTTGCTTTCTGTGTTTTCGCTTCTTTTGACTCGCCTTGTGTCTTAAATTGAGTTAAAACTTGGCACAAGACATCACCAGCTTAAAAACTCCAGTCTGGAGAGCTGCTGTTCGAGCAGAGTGCTCGTGTTTGAAGCAGCTGCTCATCACAGCGCCGGCTCTCTTGCTTTGTCATTAATTTCCAGCTGATTTATTGCTTTAAGTTCTGACGCTCATATTCTTCTGCAGTTAAACAGCTCCGTCCCAGATGCTCCCAGTAAAGAACAAACAGTAAATGTAAATATGTGAACCTGAATTTGAAGAAGGAAAATTAAGAGAG
Organism: Lutjanus argentimaculatus; assembly: GCA_034769285.1. Taxonomy (NCBI): domain Eukaryota; kingdom Metazoa; phylum Chordata; class Actinopteri; order Lutjaniformes; family Lutjanidae; genus Lutjanus; species Lutjanus argentimaculatus. The sequence goes on from JAWZSL010000050.1 coordinate 602,798, forward strand.
GAAGACGACTGTGGAGAATTCAGACTGTGTTACAGGAATGTATGCTATTTATCCATCTACACTGTTTTGGTGTGAGTTGCGGAGTCTTTGAGATATCAGCCGTAGAGATTTCTGAGTTCTCTCTGATATAATGGAACGAGCTGGCACTCCACTCAGCTGGCACTCACAAAAAATACATTTGAAAAACTCTGTGTCTCTTTCCAGAAATCGTGACCTGGTTACTCAAGATAATCCACAGACCTTGTTGCGAGCAGTTTAATGCAGGAACACATGCCGATCGTTCTCATCTCATGACATCAGACAATCAGCAATTCTGACGCTTATCGAAGACCTCTTGACACAGGAGAGCGCTGTTCACTTCCTGTTTCCTGTCAACAGTCATTGATAAAAGTCACACAATAACAGTCAAAGCACAGGAAGGGACATACTAGAGGAGAATGTTATTGTTAATCTCTCCAAACATGCATATGAATGCAGACTCAGTAGGCAAGATGGATTTGTGCAGGCAGTGATGTCCCAGTGTTTGGAAGGATGTGGATTCAACAATAAAACCCTGGTGGCTGATTGGGTTTGATGTTATAGTATTAGTGAATATTAATGTTAAAAATACTGCACAAACATTTTCATTTCTGATTTTGTCAGGGGAAAAAAAAACATATTATTGTATTGAATGTTTGTTTCTCACCAGCTCCCCGCCTTCATTATTTATATATATATATATTTTATATATATAAATATATTTTTTACCTGTTACACAACATTTTTGTGGGTCACCCGACGGGTAACTGACCCGGTGCAGGACTGTAATGTGATGTGTTATGATGTAAATACAGTACATTGTCACAATGAAAGCTTTTTGTGGACCTCAGGGAGAATAGCTGCTGTAGTGCTTCAGCTAATTGAGATCCTAATAAACTGACCTAAACTCAACCACAACCACTAGAGGACGCTGTCACTTCAGTGTAAACAATTGTCTGGAGGATTTTGACTGATGCTGTTGTATTTCTTTGGAGGACAATCTCAAATCATGTCTATCACAGACTTGTTGGGTACTAGACAAACTTTTTTTTGTCAGACAGATGAAAATAAAGACGCCCTAAAAAGTGATGAATTCCTTTAATATTATTGAAAATGACTGAAACGTCACCTTTTTACTGCTATGACTTTGTCATGTCTAAAAATAAAAAAGATCTTAAAACGATTAAATAGACAATTAAATGGAAACCAAGCACAGCTGATTCCCAGCTCAGCCCGTCACCGCGTCGTTGTTCCTCCTCTGCTGGTATTAGCTTGTGCACAGACGTGACATGTGTATAATTATCTCAAGCCGTCGAGTCGCTTCGTGTCTGTGAAGAGTCCTCGTATGAACAGGAGGCTTTAATTGTTGTTTAAAACACAGACTAGAGCCGCTATCCATGTAATTACTGCCTCCTGACTCGCTTGTCTTCATCTGTTTGGTCAGTCAGAGTCGTGTTGAGAGAGAAGACCAGAGGAAATAAAGTGTGTGTGTGTGTGTGTGTGTGTGCGGTGTGTGTGTTTGTGTGTGTGTGTGTGTGTGTGTGTGTTGTGGTCTTTGAAGAGGAGGCAGCAGACGAGACGAGAGCTGTTCAATTTGCAATAGATCAACGTCATGTTTGTGTCTGCAAGGCACACACACACACACACGCATACACACACACAGTCTTTAACACAAGCATTGACACACTCACCCAGACATGTTAAGACACACACAGACACACTTCATACAGAGAAAATACAGTATATAGCCTACGTACATAAGCGCACACATACACAGAGTTGGTGGCTCGTAGACTGTGTGTGTGTGCGTGTGTGTGTGTGTGTGTGTGTGTGTTATATTTGACCAGCTGTTGAGCTCTAAGCTCTTATTCTAAGACCCACTTTCATCTCAGGCAGGCAGCTCTCAGTGTTTATAGAGAGGGCGGCTCAAAGCCAGCATGGAGTGTGTGTGTGTGTGGTGTGTGTGTGTGGTGTGTGTGTGTGTTGTGTGTGTGTGTGTGCGTGTGTGTGTGCGCGTGCACGAGCAAAAGAGAGAATGCATGTGTCAGTGACTATCATGTACCAGCAGTGGTGGAAAGTAACTAAGTACACTTAAGTTTACTTAAGTAAATGCTTGTAGTTGCAACATTGTGTAACTATTCTACACTAAAGGGATAGTTCTGGATTTTGAAGTGTGGTTGTATGTGGTGCTTCTCCCTGCTCAGTGTTTTACCTTCAGTAAATGGAGGTCGACACGTCCCCCAGTCTGGAGAAGCAGCAGGAGAACCAGTGTAGGAAGCTAAGAAATATTCTGCAGCAGCAGCAACACATATTTTAGAAACCTAAAAACATCAGTATCAGTTTAAGTGTACGCTATATGTAGAATATTTTCACCACTTTATCTTTTCTAAAGGGAAACCAGTGTTACATTTGCCAAATATCGCTCAGATCAAAGTATTCAGACTCCATTGGCAAAATCTATAATTTCACCTTGCAGAACACAGAAGTTTCTGGTCTGTTGCCTTGATCGAAGCAGCTTCAAAAGCAAAAGTCAGTGTAGCATCACTGACTTGTAACTGACACTGACACTGACTTGGGGGAATGGTGCTTCTGTTATTTTCAGGGTGACCAGATCCCAACAAACCAAATGTGGGAGAATGAGAATGTTTGTGTTGGATAATGTGCAACACATTGTATGTTGAGAGGTGTTTTAAACTTTTAAAACTTTTAAATTAAAATGACAAAAATAAACATTTCTTTTCTGCTGCTTGGGTCATAAAATCTAAATGTGGGACATTGTCTCGATATATGGGATGTGGGACAGGATAAAAAAGCTGTGTGGACACCTGATCATGCCAGTCATTCCCACTGTGCACCCTGTACACCTGCTCTCGCACCGTGTACCACCACTGGTGATCGCAACTTCACAGCACTATGTCAAACACCACCGCCACTTTCAGGCAAAACTGCATATATTATGAAGAAAATATTTTGATGTCTTGTTCTCTGTCCCAACTTGTCTGTGACTTACAGGCTTTCCTGGCGACTGTAAAGTATCCTGCTGTTAACTGTAGCTGGTGTTAACTGGTTAGTTCAGCTGTGCTGCCCGGACTTGGAGCTCAGAGCACCGTGGGAGTGTTGGTGTTTTTGACTGCCGGGCTGGTGGGGTGTGGCACTGGAGCAGGGTGAGCGGGCAACGTAACTGGGCTCAACAGCCTCACAGACATCATGTCAGAGGTGAAGAATTTGAAGAGGACATAGGAGGACAACAGAGGAAGCTAAGAAGAGAGAGTGACTGAGCAAGAGGCCGTTGAACCAGAGTAAATGTTGGACTAGTCATTAATATTAGTTGGCTTGTTATATATTGTGTTGTTGCAGTTGCCTGATCTCCATAGTTACAAAAAATACCAATTGTTGCATAATGGTGCTACTTTATACTTCTACTTCAATACACTTCAGAGGGAAATACTGTAGTTTTTGTCTGCTACATTTGTCTGACAGTTTCATTTACTTTTGTTTTACTATCTACATTTTGTTCATAATGTGTCTGTATTTTAATGCAGAACTTTCACTCGTAATCAAGTATTTTTTACATTAATGTGTCAGTACTTTTACTTAAGTAAAGGATCTGAATGCTTCTTCAAGCATGGTGCACAGGGACTCTGTGTGTGTGTGTGTGTGTTGTTGAAGGCAGTGATCAGTCATCATGTCAGTTTGTGAGGTATCATTAAACTTGACTCCAGAGGGCAAAATAACAGCAACTGGTGTGTTTTTCTGCTCCTTAGTCAGGGAGGTAACACCAACACTGTTTTCTCCACCCTTCACCATCCTGCAGTCTTTTTTTTTAAAAAAACAGTTGTGTTTGCAGATTGTGTATTTATGTATTTCTGTCAAATCCTAACACCTTAAATGTCACATAATTACTGCAAACACCTTAGTGTTGTAGTGCTCCTGATTGGTCTTGGTCTGCCCTCAAGTCGACCAGACAAAGACGACTCAAGATTTTATTTCAAGACTGGTCACTAATTTGCCTGTGTAATTTTATTAAGTTGATAACATCATTACTAGGATTGGATGTAAAATGTCCTGCTTCAAATACAGCCAATAACTTTCATTTATTTTTTTGTCTGTGTATTGTTATATGCAGAAAAGACTAAAATAGTTCAAAAATCAAGTTAGAGTGTGTTGGACTGAATGGCTCAAGGAGTAAGAGAACCATTTAGAAGTCTTGGGTTGATCCTCTGGTTACCTTATTGCCTTTGGAAGGCTGATGTCCAAAGGAAGGAGTAAAATGTTTCAAGAAAGTGCCCATCAGTGTCTTGAATGGCTCAGTCATTAAGAAGACTGCTGTGAAGTCTTGAAGTCCAGGGTTCAATCCTCAGGCAAGAAGGTGCTTTTTGAAATCCCACACCAAGAAGAAAGAGTACTCAGACCAAAAAGTTTGAACAAACCATTTGGGGTCTTTTGGAGTGAATGGCTCAAGGAGTAAAGGAACTAGTCAGAAGTTTTGAGGTTGTGGGTTCGATCCACCATTATGGCAATCAATTTTGAAATGCAACATCCAGAGGAAGACTCAAAACTTCTAAGAAAGAAGGTTTGGTTGTCTGATCCTGTAGCTCAGAGTGCCAGAGAACCACTTGCTACTTTGGAGGCTGAGGGTTCAATCCTTGCAAAGCTCAGTAGCTTTTGAAATCTTATATCTACAGAAAAGACAACAAAAGTTGAAAAATGGAGCTTAAGTGCATTAGACTGAATGGCTTAAGGAGTAAAAGAGCTGTTCCAACATTTTGGGGTTGTGGGGTCAATCCTCATATAAGCGCAATATCCAGAAGAAGACTCAAAACGTCTAAGAGACAGGACACAGTTGTCTCATTCTGTAGCTCAGAGTGATAGAGGACTGATTGGCAGTTCTGACGTTCAGGGTTTGATCCTTGGAAGACTCAGTGGTTTTTGAAATCTGATACCTACGGCAGAGACTAAAAAAGTTGAAAGATGGAGCCTGAGTGTACAAGCAAATGTAAGAACAACTATCCAGAAGTTTTGAGGTTGTGGATTTCATCCTCAAGCGATGTAGTAAATTTTGAAGTGTTCCACCCAGAGGAAGACTTAAAATCTCCAAGAAACACATGTCAACCATCAGATCCAGTAGCTCAGAGAGATGGAGGACTGCTTGGAGGATCTGAGGTTGTAGGATTGATTCCTACAAAATCCAGTAAATTTTGAAATCCAACACCAAAAGTGAAGACTTAAAAGCGTTCAGAAAAGAGTTCCTTGTGCGAAGGGGACTTGGTGGTACGGTGGTGGTTTGCCTGTGATTGTAAGGCAGCAGTTGGTTCACTGAGTGGTTTGAATCCCACCTGTCACCAGTACCTGGAGCATCAGTTCCACTGTGGTGGGAAGTGTCCCCTCCCAGCATTTGAGAGAGACGGAAGTGTGGGGTGATGGGAAGGACAACAACAACAACAAACAAACAGTTGATATTTAACTGATACCACAGGTTGAAAATGATTAAATGCCACCATGGGGTGCTGAAACCAGCAGTTGTGACTTTTAAACACAGTAAATATTTTCAGCAGCATGTTTGTTGGATCAGTGTATCTTTTGCTTGTTGGGTTTTCTTTTCAGAAATGGTCATTAATAAAACAAAAGACAGAGGTGATTGACTTTTGTTTACAAAATACAAAAATTAAAATACAAGTCATTTTTCTTTGTCATGGTCAAAACATGATCAGCTACATTTAGTAAAGTAGTTTTGATTTTTCTATTTTATGTTACAAAAGATAAAATCACTAGACAATAAAACAGGAAAACATCCTTGGAAACTTAAGGTAATTTACTGAAATGTCACTGCACTCAACTGAACCATAATTTGCAAGAAGCCAGCTGCCACCTGGATTTTGATGCAGGTCTGTTCACACTGTCACAGTACCAGTGTACCAAAATCCTGAATGTTCAACGTGACGCTACAGCAAACAAATCTGAATTTGATCAAATTGGTTCCAAACTAAAAATTAAAGGCAAAATCAGCTGAAATTACATTAGACTTTTTTTCTCAGTGGTCATAAAAACATTCTTAAGAGGTTTTCTGACATTTTCAGTGAATTCCTGAACAGCACAAACTATAAACTAAACTATCACTATAACCATGTGAAATTTGGAGTTATTTTACTGGTTTTTGAGAAACATGTATGCTATAATGTAATCTGAGCTAAATGTACCATAAATTTTCACTAAAAAAATATACCGTTACATAATTTCACCAAATGTCTGACTGGCACACTGGCAGTCTTACATTTGGTGCTCTTGTCTTATATTGACCACATCTAGTGTCAGAATATGAGAAAACAGGCCTTTTTCTTTCTGTTTCCTATGATTTTAGTGTTTGTTAGCCTACACAAGATAGAAAATGAAAAACAAACTATTTTTGCAGTTTAGCTCATCCCCTTTTGACCATGACAAAGAAAAATACCATGTATTTTAACTTTAATCTTTGTATTTTAAAAGAAATCACTTGTCAATCAATCTTTTTTTGTTTTTAATACCCATTTCTGAAAAGAAAGTCCAACAAACAAAAGATACACTGACCTGCCATGTGCCATGTGCCATGTGCTCCACTGACTGTCAAACAGGAAGTGGAAGATTCCAACTGGATTTATAGAGGAGGGGGGACTTGGACTAAACTAAGTTGTTTAGAGCACACAGGGGGGTTTCATTAGTTCAGTTCAATTTCAGTTTACAAACCAAAAACAACATAATTTCCACACTTTATTCTACTTCAGGTACACATGCATCATTACTCAATACATGTAAAAAATACATATTATATGTACAGTGCCAGTTCAAAGTACATATTTACATATTAAATACACTCAGAAAGTTTAGTTCTTAAGATTAGAGGTTAACTGTATACGTATTTTATCACATTTAAAATGCATAAACTTGAAAACTAATCACAGGAACTCATGCTGGTGTCTTCTACATTATTTGATGTATTTTTCCTGCATACATTTATTTATTTTCAATCATTATTATGTGAAAATCAATAAACAGGCTCTTGAAATTTAAGTTGTTTAATTTATCACAGTGAACTTTGTTGCTTGTTGATTGATTTTTTGGCTTGAGCCAAAAAGTGGCTTTTTTTTGCTGGTGTTTACTTTCAGATACAACACGGAGTCAATCTTCAGCTCATTTTGCACCACAGTAGCTTTGCAGTTTGTGTATTTTTGTTTTTCTGACAGTTTGTTCTCTGACTCACTCAGTCTTTCTTTAAGTTTCTTTACATTCATGCTCAGGTGGATGTGCTTTTTCACCCCCACACTTCCTGCCACTTCTTTATTTGGACTCATGCTGCTCTTAATAATGCTTCATATAATGTGATGCAAATACAGGCAAAATTCACAACAGTACAACTGTTTTGTGAAACTGGCAGGTTGCAGTGGTTTAACTACAGTCATGGTGTTGCAGGTGCTGGTGCTTAACTGAGTCCTGCTGCTGCAGCAGGTTATAAAAGAAACTTATTGTTAATGTGACTCCAGTCAGCTTAGCATGAAGACTATAATTTAAAAAACGCAAGACATGCTAGTGTTGCAGCAATTCATCAGTTAATTGTCAAACATTAAATTAATCACAAACTATTTTAGTAATCAACAATTTTTTGTCCTTTTTTAAAAGAAAATGCCAAAATTTTCTAATTTCAGCTTTTTAAATGTGAATATTTTCAGTTTTCTTTATGCCTCTCTGACAGTAAACTGAATATCTTTGAGTTGTGGACAAAACAAGACATCTGAGGACGTCATCTTGGGTTTTAGGAAACACTGATCACCATTTTTCATGATTTTCAGACATAGACTAAACAACTAATTGATTAATAGAGAAAATAATCAACATTGATATTGAAAATTATCATTGCAGTCTTATTTTTCATGTATCAAAGAAAAGAAGATGACGTCCATGATGACGTCCATGTATATGCATTATAAACATACCTATAATGCATTATAATCTGCTTATAAGCACAGATACAGTACCAGTCAAAGGTTTGGACACACTTCTCATTGTTCTCAGTGTTTTTTCCTTATTTTTATACGAGCTGGTTCAGATTATAACAACAGTGTGTAAAGCTGTCATCAAAGCAAAAGGTTTCTACTTTCAAGAATCTAAAATATCAAAGAGGAAAAAGCTTTTGCACACTTGTGGGTCGACAATAAAAAGCAAAAAGACTCTCACACTCTGTCTTCTGCACTCGCAATCAAACTATATAAAAACAACAATCTGTAAATGTAAGTGCAGACCACAGTGTGTGAGAGTCATTTATATTTTAGATTCTTAAAAAAATTGCCTCGTTTTCACCTTTTAATTCCATAAATCAGGCATATTGACATGAAATATTAGTTATTAGTTAGTTATTAATAATTAAGGGCCTGTTCCATTTAGTGCACCAGTGAGCTGACATAAACAACAGCAGCACCGTGACACTAGTGACGTCTGTGTTCATGTCAAAACAGATTGAGGCAGCGGACTCAAACTTTGAGAAAGTTTTGAAGTTTTTGAAATAAACTAAACAAAGTTTTGGACACCTGTAATCTTTTGTTGAGATAATTTACCTTTAGATAAAATTGAATCTTGTGAGTTTTGGAAACCACCCCCCAAAAAATTGTATTTTAAAACTTGTTCACAGGGAACTATGAACCTGATTTGTCTTTATTTGGATGTTTTACAATTAAATGAAAAATGATCTCAACAAAACAAGATTATTTGGCAAAACTTAAATTGTCTCAAAACTCAAATCTATTGACTTAAGTTGCCTCTAAGTTTTGTCAACATTTTTCTTTTTACAGTGCGTTAACTTACTGAAAGTATTTGCGTTGGCTTAATAAAATATTTTCATTGAACTGTAATCAAAGAGTACATGTAACACAAACTATATTAAAGCTCTGATAATCTCCAACTTTTAAGTTTGTCAACTCAAAAAAAAAAATGTGGCAACCAATTGCCTCAATTGTTTTAAGTATTGCCAAGTTATTTGGGTTTACAGTTTGGGAGAGAGCGATGTTTGGCATTTAAAATGGCGGTGTTTCATCAGAAAAGGCTGTCTGACAGCAAAGCAAAGCGGTGAAAATTTCGGGGGCACACTGATCGCCATCTATAGCAGGTAATACACTGACTGTGGATAAATACCACAGACAACAAAAGATCTGAATTATCCCACCTACTCAAGAATATTGTTACTCAGTGATACTTTTCTTGTGTTTACAGTGATGCTGGAGGCTGCTGCAGACAGCTCAGTTGTATAATCACAGTAAAGAAAACCCCCTCAGGTATCTGGGGACTGTAATTAAAGTTAAATGTTTGGTATCTGCAGTATGCATTAACAGGTGAACACAGGTTTTATTGGTAACTTGTGTGTGTATCACATATCTTTATCTACGAGATAAACCATGAATCGATCAACAGTGTTTTCAATGTGGGTTTTATTTATTAGAACATGGCATGAATGGAAAGAAAACAGAGAATCACAAACACATCAGGCTGATATACAAAGATCAAACCTCCCCGCCTTCACAGGGAGGTCCAAATGAAAACACAAAGATGGTAGTACTTCATACTCAGTAGAGAATATCTTGTCATAATGGATTTTTCATGTTCAAGTGCAATACAATATTCATAACCGTACTTTGTTCAGCAGTTGGTTCAGAGTGTGTGTGTGTGTGTGTGTTTTATATGTTTATCTGTTTGCAGTACAAGCTATGTGTGTATTTGTTGTACAACTTGGAATGAGAGCGTCATCATATAGTGAATTCCTTCTCCATGTTCGATAAAGTCTTGTATAGTGTTGCTGAAACCTCCGTCCTGCTGTCCTGCAGGGTCTGATTCTCTCAGCACATTTACCCTGAAGAGCAACTTTTGACTTTTGTGTCCAAAGATGTATGACCTGTAAGTGTTCAGTGACATGAAGCTGCAGAATTAATTTCCTCAAGAGCCATTAAATCAGAGTGTGGTCCGTGTTTACAATTTTCATGAGGAACCAGTTGTGAATAAGAAAATTTCCATGATGCATTTGTTGTTACACAAGGATCAAAAGTTAGAAAATGTTGTGATTAAAAATTCGACCAGAGGTTGAATTAATTTCAACAGGGCGCTTCTGATTTAACAAAAATGGCTGGAATCCTAGTAACTAAATGACATATCTTTTGGTTTTACCACCTAGTATTAAGATTTAGTCATTTTGGGGCCTGAGGGGCACGTCCCCCCCCCCCACATCTCTTGTTCTCCCTCTTTTCAATCCTTTAACAAAAAATAAGTAATAAAATTAAGTTTTTATTTATGGTGGAGTGCTGAGAATGAATTAAAAAATCAAGCAGCCTTGGAAAAGAAGCTGTTCTCTAGTCTGGTGGTACGGCAGCGGATACTTCTGTATCTCTTGCCAGACGGCAGCAGGGTGAACTGGCTGTGGGTGGGGTGGGTGTTGTCTTTTAGTATCCTCCCACTTTGTACTCTTTTAGTAACGTTGGAGTAGCTTTGCTTAATTTGTCGGCAGCATGCCAAGCTGTTTGTTTTAAACCAGTTGGCTTCTGTTCTGACTTCCTGAATAATTTCCACAGATGTGCAGTAAGATCATGTAAAAGTCGAAGTTAGTGAGGAGGCCCTGAGACACTCATGAACTAGCAGTCTTGACCATAAGTTTATGAGGCGTCTCATGAGGTGCTTGGTAACTTGAAGCCTGAGGCAACTGCTCAAGTTTAACAATGTACTGCTGTGGGCAGGGTCAGTGGCAGAACCAATTAATTAACAAAAATTAATATCAGTTTAAGTGTACGCTATTTTTAGAATATTTTTACTTTTTTACCTTACAGTCAGACACAATTTTCAAATGGGAAGCTGCCTTTATTTAAGCCAAATATTGTTCTTTCCAAACCAACCAAACTCCATGGGTGAAATCAGTCATTTTACCTCAGAGAACACAGGAGTGTTGGTCTATCGCTGCCTCTACTTCTTAGTTTATTTGGGTCCTTGTGTGACTTTGGTGAATCCAAACTAACCTTTTAATACACCAAAGTCACACAATAACACAAACACACTAACAGATCGAGGCAGCAGTAAACCAGCAACTGCTGAGGTAAAATTACTGATTTCACCTATGGAGTTTGGTTGGTTTGGAGAGAGTCATATTTGGCTTATACAACGATGTAGAGCTGCATTGATTATTGATTAATAGATTATTAATCGACTATTAAATTAATCACCAACCATTTTGATAATCTATGAATCATTTTGAGTCATTTTTAATTCACAAAAGTCAAATTCTCTGATTTCAGCTCTCAACTGGCTCTAAAAACAGTGATCAACATTTCTCACCATTTTTTGACATTTTATAGACCAAACTAATTGATCAATCTAGAAAATAATCAACCAGGAAAAGACTTTCGTTGCTGACCCTGTCCACAGCAGAACGTTGATTAGCTTCCTTCTTTAAACTGGGGGCGTGTCCACCACCATCCACTGTAGGTAACACACTGACTATGGATGAGGTATCGTGATGCTGTCTTTTGTGTTAATGTAAAATTATTTATCAAGTTTCCAGCACTACTTTAATTGGACTGGTTACACTAACTGGGCAGCTGAGTCATTTAAATAAATATTGGACTTGTTGCTCTTCATTTATAAACTAATCATGAATGAATCGATCGATCATCAGGGCAGATGTACTGGAGTCAGACCCGTAGTCGTACTGTAGCCCTTTCACTTCAGCTGCACGTCACAAGCAGCAGCACAGCCTCCATGTGAACCCACACACGGACCACTGAGCTGAACCACACAGAGATGTTTTTGCATAGACATCAATTCAAGTCAGACTCATGCAAAATGGACGAAAGACACGCGGACGATGACCAGAAAGAAACATCAAACACAGAGAAATGAGAGAAGAGTGAGCGTGGAGAGGACGGATGAGTGACGTGATTAAACACGGTGTTGGATCATCAGTTCATCAACAAGGTCATCTGACTTTATAAAAATAAGTGAGCTTGTTTAATATGCAACATTATCATCAATATTTTTAAAAACAAACAAAAGGAACAGAGAACTCTACGCATCGACAACCCATCAAGTTAAATATTAATGTATTTGTTACAGTTGAAAAGCACACACACGTATATTTGCCTGCCAATGTGTAGCTACTCATCCGGCTCTGTTTAGTATTGCTTTTAGTTCACACTGTCAGTGAGGAGGGAGTCAGTGCAACGACCGAGGCCTGTGTGTGTCTCTGTCAGTCTCATGTATCTGTAAGTGTGTGTGCAACTCATCCTCAAGATCATCTGTGTGTGTGTGTATTTACATGTCTGTCTGTGTGTGTGTGTGTGTGTGTGTATTTACATGTCTGTGTGTGTGTGTGTGTGGTGTGTGTGTGTGTGTTAGTGAGGCCAAGCAAACATGCAGCATTAGTCTCTGACACTCCGGCAAGGACAGAAAACCGAGCTGAGCATCATTCAAAGTTTGAAAAAACAAAACAAAAAACAATAAAATAAAGTTTGCTCTCTACTTTCACACACAGAGGAGAGACTCTGCCACAGAACCACAATGAGTAGAATAACCATCAATCTCAGGGATCAATATCTTATCAATATATTGATATCGACACCAGCACTTATCACTACTCTTCACACATTCATGATTTCATAAAAATGGTCTCAAAGAAATTAACAGATTTTTTCTTGTGGCATAAATAATAAAAAGAAATGTTTGGATTTTTTTCTCTGTGCTTTATGACAAATAAATATATTGTGTATATTGTGATCATTAAAGGGATAGTTCACCCAAAAATGAAAATTCAGGCATTTTATGTTTTTATTCTTTTTTTTTTTTTTTTTGGTTTGAAAACTGGTCACCAGTCACTTCCACTGTTTGGAAGATTCTACAGCACTGTTTTCCTGTGAAACTCCAGCAGAGTTTTGTGGACTAAAAAAATAAACCGAGGAGATGATGACTGAATTTTCATTTTTGGGTGAACTATCCCTTTAACTTGCACTGTGGCAGTAGTCTGGCAATAGATGAGAGCAGCACATCCTGGTACTTAAGTCACATGACTTAAATCCGACTTAAGTCCCAGATTTGAGGACTTGAGACTTGCTTGACTAATAGTAATAAAAGACTCGACTTTGACTTGGTATTCTTGACTCAGATGACTCAAAAGGACTTTTTCTTGGCAGACCAGCTGAGGCCAAGCATGAGGCATCTATCATGGAGAGGGGCACTTCAAAAATGATAAAAATCAAGTCAAGTAATAAGTTGTCATTGATGATTGATTGATTGATCTCTGCCTCACCACATTAATTCACTTGAAAGACTCACAAATGTTGCACCTTCTGCAATTGCAATTTCATTAAAATTTCAATTCATTGTGCAGCCTTAACTGTGATGTAATTTTTAGGTGTTGTACTTCACAGCCCTTCACAGCTGTGAGGCTATGATCATTTCAAAGCCCAAACAGTTTTTGTTAATGTTGAAAATAAAAACTTAAACCCTGATTTAAATGTGGAAACAGTGCGGTATCATCAGAATTTCGTACCACAGTAACCTGGAACTTGGTTGAGACTTGAAGGTCGAGACTTTAGACTTTGTTTTCCATTCAGTCGATGTTTTACTATGAGCTGAGAGAGAAGCAGAAAAAAAAGTAACGTAGGAAGCTCCACTTCCTACGTTACTTTGTGCCATTTATAAGATTCATTATCAGAAGATATGCCACCTCAATTAATGTGAATTATTAACTTTAAAATAACTTCTGCTCCTGTCAAACCAAACTTCGTTCTTAAAGCAGGTGTTTTACGGTGGGACCATATTTTTTTCTGACACACTTTGATCTACACACACAATCGGCACATGTCATTTACTCAGTAATGTTATTAATTAACCTGTGATGCAGAGTTTATCACAGACGTGCTGACTGGCAGCTCCCATGTTTGACCTTGTTCACCCTGCAGGTATCCTGAAGCCACAGATCTCTTCATTTACTGTTCTTTGCTTTTTGGGGACGTAAACTGGGATTTTTTTTTTTTTTTTTTTAATTTCTTTACGTGCAAACTGCAAAGCAGCAGCTTTTAGGCAGGTGCCACTATTTTTCTTTTTTTCGATTTGGCAGCAGTACTTTTACTGCGGTTCTTTTCACACAAAGTGTGGGCGTAATATAAGGACTGCTCTCATCTATACCTGACTGAATGAATGATGTTTTAATGTGGATCACAGCACAGATGGCCACAGGAGCTTCCTGGTATTTTACTTCTGAGTGAGCGATTTAATAGTGGCTCTGAGTACCCATCTCTACACCTGAAGGTACCTTTTCTATCCATTTTACCTCTATAGTCAGGTGGTTTTGATGTATGACTGAACTTAAACATCCTATCATCAAATAAAATGTCAATTCCATCCATTACATTGTGAGTGAGTGATGGATTCGCCTCTTGAATCTACAGGAAAAGGTGATTTAAAGTGTGTTAAGCCAGTTTTTTTTGTTTTTTTTTTATCACAGTGTGTCCCTGATTTATCTGCTAAGAGCTGACAAGGTTATCGATCAGCAGCACTGAGTGAGGAATGACTTCACAAGGTGCTGATATGACTGGCTTTCAAACCTTCCTTCACCAAAGGCCAAAAAAACAAATGAAGTCAAAATAAAACCAGATTTCATTGTTTCTGTAAACTGCCACCACAGCTGCTGCAGGAGAGCAGCACAGGGCGGCTCTGATGTTGCACCTTTAATGTGAATTATCAGTCTTGTTCTGAGCTGGTAGTTCTGCCTGACTGTAGTTCTGTGGAGGCTGAAAGTTGAGAAGCAGGACAGACATTTACAAACACAAGTCCCCAGTTAGAAAGTGTGTGTGTATGTGTGTGTGTTAAAATGTCCAGTTTGAGCTCACAAGTGAAAACACTACTCTTCTATCTAACAAAAACATCTGGTTATTAGCATTAATGTTACAGTGATAATTTTTTTTTTCCAAAAAAAACAAAGTTAATTTTGTTCACACAACTGAAAAAAAACAACCTCAAATACAATTTTACAGTATTTACCTGCAGCCATGTTGGAAAAAAAGAAAAGATATTTTGTCTTCTAGAACCGTAAATGTAATACTCCTCTTCATAATAAGTTAAAAAATAATTTAAACAACACAGTTCAAATGAGAATTGTGAACAAAAACAAGTACAGACTGTTAACGCAAACTGACGTCTTTAAATCTGTTTTAAAAAACTCTATACAACAGAGACTAAAAATAAAGAATAAAACAGAAGAAGAAGAAAGGAAGTAGTCATATACAAGTAGACATCATTGTATACAAAAGCCGAGTTGTTCAGCTCAGTGTTAGTGACCAGTGATATAAACTCTCTGAGGGAATATTTCATATTAGTCAATAAATATGAGAGTATACAATAGAGTAAGGAGTAGGGGACAAAAAGAGAGCAGGGGACGGACAAGGAGGGAGAAGCTGAATAGTCTCTATGGCTTTTACAGGCTTTGTGGCCCAAATAACCTTTAATATCATCAGAATCATCGTTACAGTAGCTACAAACACCCACTGAACCTCCGAACAGTCACTCTGAAGAGGGCGGAGCTACAAAAAACACGTCATGAATTAAACTCAAACCAAACAGACTCTTGGTGAGAGAAAAGTAAAGTGGGATTATTGGAAAACGGTGATGTGAAAGCTTCAAATACTCAGACCTGCTGCGACAGTTTCTGATGAATTTTCATGTCTCGGTTTTCAGCTTGATCAGAATCAGATATATTCAGTTTGAACAGGATAAAGAGAAGAGTTAGGGACAGAAGAGAGGGACAAATAGAGGAAATGAGTAGAGAGAGAAAGACCTGACTTTAACCTGGAGCATGTTTGGAGAAAATGTAAAAGTTATTTAAAGTCAATGTTTAATTATGAACATATAATTTAATTTTCTTTTGCAGAAAATGTGCAAAAAAAATCTGAATTGAGTCTACTCAAGTTTTTTTTTTTTTTTTTTGTTTTTTTTTTTTGGAAAGAAAGAAAATCAGAATCACCCAAAATTAGACTCTGCAGGTCAGAGTTTTGAAAAATCGTAATCAGCCAAGAAAATTACAATCAGTGCATCTCTATTTGACTGAGCGATTTGTTTTTCTCATCCTAATGTTTATAGAAACAAGAAGCAGATACTTTAATAAACAGTTAAATCAGCTTTAAACTAAAAAGATTAATAAATGTTCAACCCAAAATACATGTAATTTATTTACATGTACAACAGGAAAGTTTAGACCAGATGTTGTCAAAATATAGACTAACAGTGACATATGAACTTACATGTATTATATTATATATATTATTATATATTGATATATCATAGGCATCTTCTCAATCAAAACACCTCAGCAGTTTTAGGCTGAGCTGCAGTATAAATCAGTGGTTCACAACCTTTTTTCCCCAGGAGCACCTGAAAAGCTGAGCCCCCCCTGCTCTGCACTCACATATATATGGAAAAAGAATAAGTGATTATTTCCAAGCTTTAACATTCAGTTACAATTGTTTCCATTTCTTCAACCTTTACCTTTGGTAAAAGTCTCTTTTCTAACATTTTTTTTTCATTTACCAACCCAGCAGACTAAACTTACACACACTCATAATGAGTCATTACAGAGCGCTGGAGGTCACAGAGGTGTGGACAACTAACAAACCTTTTAGTTTTAATTAAGGAAAAAATAGTTTTATATACACACATTTGTATAAATTGTGATTAAAATGAATATAATAAATAAAATTATTTTGACAACCTCAGAGCAGACAAAGCCTTGGTGACCCCCTGAGATCTCTGATGCCCCCCTAGCGGGGCCCTGGACCTCAGGTTGGGAACCAGTGCCATAGATAAATAATTTAAATGCCCTAAAACATATTTGAAGACAAATTTTTCTGCCTGAGTTACAGCAGTTTTTACTGCTACTGGTAGCTGGAGTTGTGAACTGTTTCCTCAGGTTAGATTTGACATTTCTGTATTTGTTCTTGCTTTCCAAAGTGGTTTCAAGAGGATGATGATGTCATGCACCTCTTTGCACCAGGACCAGGATTTAGCAAAGACATGTGATTTGCATCTAAAATCTAAGTTTATATTGGCTGCATGTCATCTGTTTCTTTGTTAGTCATAGTCTGGTCATTGTGTTCTTTATGTGATGGTTATTAAAAATACACAATAAGAGAAATGAACAGAACTTGCAGCACCCTGGGCACGCTCTCGAGGCACCTCAGGGTGCTCATGGTGGTGGCTGGTAAGAATTTCAGATTTTTGTAAAACCACTGTTGGTGTCAACACAAGACTAATCATGAGGTGCTACTGAGACGATCTCGTTCATATCCTGAAGTAAACCTCTGGGTCAACATACCTACAGACTGCACACAGAAACATGAAGGCATCCACTGGTTTGACTGGGTAGGAGGCAACATTAGTTTTTCCTAAATTATCTATGATGCAAAGGAGGCATAAGCGAGTGCAAACATGAGCCGACTTTTGGAGTTATGGCTGTGGGGAAGTAGAGAGGAGTCAGCAACCCTGAGTGGTTTATTAAACCAGTGAAAATCTGCACAGAAACATGTAGTTTGACACACATGAAATGCTAAGCGCATACAGTGATCCATCCCCTGTAGGACACAGCTGTATGGGATTGTCATCTTTTGAGAAATAAAAAAGTCAAAAATATCCTGCATGCTGCCTCATAATTAGTCCTCACAGTCAGTATCATGAGTGAGCAGAAGTGATCAGACACAGCTGGATATTTTTGTCTTTTTCAATTTTCACTACACTCATCTTTTGACGATGTAAGTGCTCATAAAAGTTCCTCATTTTAAAATCTTCCTCTCAAATAAAAAGTTGACACAGACGTGATGTTTGCGTCTCGTAGAAAAGGCGAGAAGGTGAAGACGGAGAGTATTGTGTCTTTATCTCCTGTCTGTTCTTTAATTTATTCTTCGATGTGGAGCTCAGTCGATTATTAGCATGAAAATTTGACAACCTCCATCACTGCATCTCTGATTACCCATGAGCCACTGCAGGCTGGTGTCTGGCTGTCACACAGTAACTGGGATCAGTTAACAGAGTTTGGCAGCAGGTTCTGAGTTAATTACGGCTGTTTCTGTGAGTTTGCAGAGGGACTGACTGCTGCTGCTTTTTGGTTGTTTCTGATTTAGCAACATATGAAATTAAAACCAGCATTAGTATCGCCCCTTCAGTTAATTTTTCCATGAATACGAGGTCGGTCGTTGCTGCAGGGACGATGTTTTCTTGTAGGTCGACTCAAAAGTCAGCATCACCCTGCTTCCCTCTATAAAAAAAACAATTTGGTTTTTCTAATGGGCTGAAAGATAATTTTCACAAATGAACACCACTTTTTGCAATCACCGGAAGTAAAATTCAGCACTAGGCTGTAAACAAACTACACCACTGTCACATGACTTCAACATCACCACCAATAAATGACTAGTGTTCAGTGTGATGACGTTTAATGTCCTCGCTAACCTCATTTAGCCACTTGTTAGCAACCACCTTTATGAAGACACATTGGGTTTTTAATGATGTATTTTATGTTACAGAACAAAACTTAAAAATCTCTTGAGCCTTTTTTAATCCTCGACATTATTTCAGACATGTAACCAAAAACCCATTGACTTCAAGATGAGGCAGCTGTTGCTAATATGCTAACTTCCTGGACTCATTTCTGCAGCACTTCTGAGAACGAGTTTAATTTTACTCCTGTATTCCGGTTTGTACATTCAGCCTTATTTTACAGTTTACTGCACTCTCACTTTCAGCCGTGTCAGTGGTCATTTCCTGATGTTCCTATTTCACATTAAAAGCTTTCTACTAGTGAACTAGTTGGGGGGTTTTATTCTGAAGAAGTAAAAGGAAATGCAATGTATTTGCCACTAAGTTAAGGGAGCTTTGTTAGTGCCCAAATAAAACAGGTCTAATCCAGTGTTAATTTTTAGACGACCAAATGTCATAATATTTTAGTCAACTAAAATTAGACAGGTTTAGTTAAAGTGTAACGTTTTATTTTAATATTTCTGTAGAATTTCCAAAGTCATACCCCTGAAAAAAAAATCTATTAGCCTGTTATTAATGTGAACATTAAGTTTACTAAATTTCTGCTTCCTTCTCCCATCGCATGTCTAACATTAAGTACAGGCTACTACATTTCTGCAAATGTCACTTCAAGTTTGTTGTTGTTACTGGTGATTGTTGGGTTACAAAGACTCTTTTTTTCCTTGATATTAAAAGTGAAATTTCTCCATATATCTGTTCTCTTCTTTCTCCCAGACGTTGACATTTCTGTACAGTTTATGGGACGTGCAGTACGTGCATGCCGTTGACTTCCCTGGTAGATCAGTACTGTCCAGCTGTGTGCATCTCATCTCTCCACCTACTAGATTTCATCATAGTTTTTGTCATTATGAATAACTTTTTATTTAGTTATTGTCTTGTTTTTCATCAGTGAAAAAATATTGTTAACGAAAACTATGACAAAAATTATCAGCAAAATCAGCACTGGTCTAATTAATCAGATATGGATGAATTCTGCACTATTTGTTCAGCTGATCAACTTTAAATACAGCAGAGAGGAAACAAGCGCAGTGAGCTGTGAGATGAAGAGCTGCAGGTGACTCTTATCGTGGTTTGTGACCAGCACACCTCCAACATGTCAACATTTCTTTGTCAGCGCTGCTCGACTGTTTGCAGCCGTTTGCGGCACAGCTCGGCACAACTAAAGGCTCATTTATGCTTAATGCTTAATGTTCGACCAATAGACATGAGGGGAAGTGTAGCTGTGTCGCCGATAGTTCAAGTAAGACACGACACAAAGAAAATAACATTGTTGTGATGTATTAAATAGCCACACAGACCTAACCGCCATCTACAACACTGCCTCCACTTTTGATTTTTTCTCAACAGGTTAATTATTACAGCCTCCACCATCTTCACCGTGTTTGTTGTTGTCAGTAACTTTTGACTCAAAGCGGCGCCCTCTACAGGGTAAAAATTAGCTTTGCTGCTGTGCATGGCTTCATTTTCATCACATCTGAAATCAGTGTTCCAATGATCCCACTTTAATGTTTTTAAGTGATCAAGATAAAAGAAATAAGAGCTGGAAAAAGTATGAACAGAGAGTAAAAAAGAAACAGAGTAAAAGAAGGAAAATCAAAGTGCCCTTCCATCTAAAAACCCGCCTCGTTCCCAGAAGCTACCTCAGTGATGCAAACTCGTCCCGTCGTTCCTGCTTCGTTAGTACGGAGCAAACTTCTGTCTCTCCGGCTTCTTCATCCCGTTAGCTGAGGACGAGATCTTTGCTGTGTAGGACGCCAGGGCCGCCGCCGCATGAGCCTGAACCGGAACGGCTGCCGTCGCTGCTGTCTGCATCGTACCCGGCAACATGGGAGCCCCGATGGCTGCTGCTGCCGCCGCTGCTGCTGAGGCGGGAGGGGTGGAGAGTGCCAGGTAAGGGATGGATTTCATCCCCAGGAGGCTGGAGAGGGGAAGGGCGTAGGGAGCGCCCAGGATGGGAGCGTGGGGCAGTGCGGCGCCCATCGCTGCCAGGGGGGAGGAGGAGGAGGACGAGGCGGAGGCAGGGGGGGCGGGCTGGGTGAAGCTCATGGTCAGGTCAACAGGAGACGGCATGGAGGAGGACTGGGCGGTGGATTTGGCGGTCTCTAAACTGGAGGAGGGGAGGGACGGGGGCAGGGAGGGAGGGAGGGAGGGAGGGAGGGAGAGGTTGGGAGAGGAGGCGGAGGGAAGGGAAAGGACGGAGGGTGGAGGACGGGGAGGAGAGGGGTAAGGGAGAGGGAGTTTTGGATGGAGAAGGGTTAGAGGTTAAATAAAAGACATGTTAAAAAAAATCAAGAGTAAAAACCAAAAAGAAAATCAAACCTAAAGAAAAACAAACAGGATATTTTGGAGAATAAAAATGAAATAAAGGAAATCTGACAAAACTCAAATCATAAGACAGTGTGTTTTGCTGGAGGTTGCAACAGATTATTGTAGGGGAGTTCGCTGTACGGATGGGGGGTGTGCTGTATAAGTTGGGGTGATGGCTTGGGAGGGGGCTTAGGGAGGAGGGAACAAAACCATTATAGATTTATTAGGATGGAAGCTCTGTCAGAGATGATGCTGGTTCAAAAACAGGAAAAAGAAGCAGAAAAGAACTTTAGTACCACAACAAAACCAAACACTGGTTTAGAGAGCTGAAGTTCCAGTCCACATTCAGGTTAGCATCAGTGCCACTAGCTTCAATTATTATTTATTTATTTATTACTTTTTAACTTCAGTGTTTTTCAACCTGGGGTCTCATTACAGAAGAATTTCCTGAGTGCTTGTCCTGTCTTAAGTTTCCAAGATATGAAAAATCCTCTTAATTTAGGAAAAAACATTCAGATCAGAATTTTTTTTCAATTGGTACTCAGCTTGTCATGCCTGCATCTGTGCCTGCCTGTATCCATGACAACAGCTGTGTCACTTCACCTGTCAGTGGTGAGCTTGTGAATGAACAAGAAACGACAGGAATTCAATCTGAGCTTTTAATGAGAGAGGAATTAATCGTGTCATGCAGGAGAGGACACGCCACCTTTTTGGGAAGTTTTGGGAAGTTTTATTGCCAATTAACAAACGTGATGATCAAATTCAATTCATCATCTGCTTTAAGGGCCTCTTCAACTGAAATATTCTGGATTCATGCTGTTTCTCATCTTCATTGTAATTACCATACAGGCCAATCAACAGCTGTGCAGCCATTTCTGACAGTTATTTCTAATTTAGGACAGAATCTATGCCTTCCTAACTTTGGACACTTCTGTAATAGCTACATTCCTAAATAAAAAGAGGATATTTTACTAAATGCAGTTAGGAAACTGTTCCTAAATGTCATCCTTAACTGAGATAAGATTTCAGGGTTAGGAAATTTCTGTCATGAGGCACCTGGACGTTTTCTCATGATTTCCTTTCAGGAAATTGCATGCGCGTAATATTCTGAACATGTTGAAACTATAGATAAATTAAGTCTAACATTTCATCATGTGGTCACTTATAGTTGTCTGATGTACATGAACTTGGTTAAATGACCTGAAACAAGCCTTAAGCTTGCTCATGGATCCATACGTGTGCTCCAGTAATTAAACAAGCAGCGCTGCACCTCTACCGACAACATTATGGAAAGATTCCCTATAGAAACAGTCCTTTTTTCTGAAAGAGTAAGATCCCTTTTGTTTAAGCAAAAACAGCCAACAACATTTATCGCTCTCGCCAAACCCACCAGACTCCATTAACAGAAACTGTCAAATAAAACTCATCAAAACTCCAAACACCAAAAGACGATTAATTTTATTTGTTTAATTTTGAGTTTGTATAAAGTGTGTTTCATGATGATAAAGCTTCTGTAAATGGAGTCTGGTTAGCATGAGAGCAATAAATTGCCTGTTTTTAGTTAAACAAAAAGGAGCCTACTCTAAAACAAAAAGGTCTCTCTCTGTAGGGACACTTCCCATAATCTTGTCAGACACTTAGAATAACAATGTGAGCCTGTCAGCGGCAAAAAAAAAAAAAAAGCACTTTCAGCGGACACACTTGGTTGATTCATAGTTGTCCATAAGGGTTACATTGCAGCCTGTTTCACAGCTGACAGCTGCAACTGCTTCATTCAGTACTGGACCAAACTGTTGTTCCCATTAGTCACTTAGACACAAAAACATGAGAAACAGAGTCCAGGTTGGAAAATACCTAAATTACCCATTACCAACATTATAATTTTAACCAAAATACAGTGAAATTATGCTGTTAGCATTCATCAAAGGCATGCTTTAAAACCTGATTGCTGCTGCAGTTAGTGAAATCTGATGGAATAATTTTGTTTGTCTTAGTTAAAATTATAATGCTGTTAAATGTAACCAGCCAAAAGAGTACAAAGACACCCATTTAACTTATAATTTGACAAAACCTCCGTCAGCTTTTTAGAAAGACCAATGAACTGAGGACGGTGAAAGTTTAACAAAACAAAGCTAGCTTGAAAAATGGAGTGAAACTTCATCTCTCTGAAATACAATTTCTTTAAATCTTCTGTAGCAACTAAAAAAACTCCATAATGACTTTCTTCAGCTCATTTTGAAGAGGATCATTTCTTCAGTGTTCAGAGTTCAGTGTCAGCAGGCTGGCTCCAGAAACAAGCCAAACATTTATACACTCCTGTCATTATCATGCAGCCTGTCTGGACACATTATCTGGGTAATAACTTCTGATGACAGGCCTTTGAAGTCTACTTACACCTGGTTATAATACACATTCTTGTATCTTGATTCTGATTGGTCTCCATGCAAATTAAACAGGCAGAAGGAAGCTGGTGTAAGGACTTGTCTTTAGGTTTTGTTGTTTGAGACAGCAAGTGGAATAAGATGACCTTCCAGCTGTTTTTTTTTTTTTTTTGGCCAGATGTTATTTACACCTGGCTGAGATTTGATTGAATGTGAGCCAGACCGCCCCCAGATGTGGTCTGTGTGTATTTACACCCAGCATTAGTATGTGTATCCAGATAAGATATCCAGCTGCAGATCACATCGTACTTTCAGGGTTAAAGGGGCCTTTTTAAATATTTTAGGACACTGCTTGTGGTATTGTATTTACATTTTCTTTATTTCTACTTTCTGTTCTCAGTTGTTGTTTAAGACAGAAAGAAGAAACAAAACTGTTAAAAAGAGAGAACATTTAAAAGTCACATATCTTGGAAATAATAAGCCAACAAATTAGTCCGCTGACACATGAAAAAAGTGATGGTTGTTTTTTTGCATGCAATTATAAAACAACGATGCTCTATAAAGGGACAGACAGGCATTATTATTTACACAACACTGTAACAACAGTAAACAGGGAGGAGACTCAAGATGCGCTGCTGTTGATGGTGATTTATCCATGATGATGTGTGGTTTGCAGCTACAGATTTTTAAAAATGGTGGCTGAAAATAAAACGCTGTGAGTACTTGACCAATAAGAAATGTTCAATGCTACAAGCCCCACCCCCAAAGTTCCTGGCCTTTTGTAAAGTACTACTTTTTGGGCAGTAAAAACTGTGGTCCCTGCAGTGGAAATGCAAGAAGTTCTTCAAAAGGTTCCTCGTGACTGGGGGACGTTCCTGCAGTGGAAGCACACCTGAATGTTCCCATTGTTCACATATGGACTGACCATCTAACAGCACACAAACTGGCCTCTGAAAATAAGTTTACACAGCTGTTAAAATAATATATTGATAGTGCAGGTACTGCAGACGGGTATTTTTTGCTGATATTGCAGCTCAACAGCATTTTCCCCATAAGCCACCATCATAAAAGAGACACCTCCAACTGCAAACAAGGGCGACTAAGACTTTCCTCAAAAAAAGTGTATTAAAAATCTGTGATGTCATCACATTGTAAAGTCTAAGGGCCGAGTGGGAACTTGTGGGCGGGGCCAGCAAGAGCAAGAGGCACATATTCAGGGCCACATACCCCTGGAAGTAAATCCAGGAACTAGAAAACTTTAATACATCCATGCTATAAACACGAAAGATTCTATGGCAGCCATCTTAAAAAGACAGTTCACCCCAAAATATGTAGTTTTTATTCATCTAGATGTTTTTGGTGTGACTTCCAAACTTTTGATATTGTCTGCTATAGAGATATCTGAAAGAAAATCAAAACTAGTGTCTCTTTACAAAAATCATGACCTGGTTTCTCAAGATAATCCACAGATCTTGTTGTGAACAGTTTCATGGAAGAACTACTTTCTTTCTATTAGAAAGGAAGACGTTCCGGTAGATTCTACTGCAGAAAGAAAGTAGTTCCTGTATGAAACAGCACAGGACAAGTACCATGTAGTTGCCTTATAATGGAGAGAAGATAAATGTCTCTACAGCTGATATCTCCGCAAAACTCTGCAACTCACACCAAAAAAAGTCTAGATGTATAAAGAGAGGACAAATATGTATATCTGATTTTGGGGTGAACTGTCCCTTTAAATGCATCAGCCAAATGAATGAGCGATGACTCAGATGGAAACACTCAATCGTGGCTTCTTCTTTCTCTGTTTGTGTCTGACAGCTTCCCTGATTGCACACGAAGGTCCGGAGGGAGCGCACTCCCAGGCATGAATAATCAACAGCAGATAAAAGGGAGTCAGGTCCAGATCAGAGCGCTCATCCTCCACACAAAGCAAACACACTATCCTGAGTTCTCACACTGTGTGAATGCACCGTATAAAGAAACTGTGAATGAATCAACACATAATCTTCTAACTGATGGAGGATGTGTGATTTTAACAGATGATGTGACAAAGATTTCAGCCTGGATTTCTAGTCTCTGTGTGTTCTGGGTGCATGCTACATGAGTAGTTTTACACCTACTATACTGGCTAACAAAGTGATACCTATAGGCTGGTGTGTTGACACATGGCAACATGGGTGTGGGCGTCGGATGCTTGCATGCAATGCATACATTAGTCCTGTTTCCATCCAAATGTGGGAGAAGTTTTAACTGAATTTCTAGTAAATTTGCAAAAGAAAATGCAAATGAATGCTTGTTTAGGAGTTAGTTCAACAAGATAAGAAGAAGCTGGCGCCGATTCTCCAGCTGGAAAACCGTTATAACGTTCCCAGTGAGCATCAACCAGGATTTTAATGTTGATTTGTAGCTGAAAACTGGTTGATATTCAGTCTGAACGTCTGAAACCTCTCACAGTTACATCAATGTGTCATGAAACACAAATGTGTTTAATCATTCTGATCATTTGTTCAGTTGTAGATTGAAGGAGAGACAGAATTGATTAGTGTGATGGCATCTCTCCAAAGTCATATTTCACTGGTCGGTGAAATCTGGAAGATTTCCAAGACACAATTTAACACATTTAAATATTTCATATAAAATGTCATGAATACGAGCAACACAGGCTGTGTGCTGCCAACAAGAAGCATTCAGGATGTCATGATGGGAGAAAGTAAAATAAAGAATGTAGCCTAATGTTCACACGTTAGTGTGAACATTAGGCTACATTTGGCATGTTGGCTACAACTTTGACTATTCTGAAGGTACATGTACCAGGACACAATTATGAAGAGTGACAAAGACTCTTAAATGGACAAGAAGATGTGGTCAGTGAGTGGGTTAAATACAAGACTTTCATCCACGCAACCCAGGACATTAGGGGCATTTTGTTTCTGGATTTCAGCTGAGAAATTTCAATGCAGTTTATTAGTGAGGGTCCAAAGTGACAATAGGTTATTATTTACACATTACAGTGGATGCAAAATATCACTGTTGCAAATATGGTGCAAATGCCTGTTTTTGAACCAACTCTGAATGTCCACTGGTGATCAAAGACATTTTTTAATTGTCTTTACGATGGAAAAATGCTCACTGGTTTGCAGAGGAAAGGGACACAACAAGATGACCTCAGTAAGAGAGCACCAGGCGAACCTCAAACAATGAAGATGTCACTTTAATCATAAAAACTCATAGGAAACAACTTTTCTGTGTTTCCAGTAGACTGCAGAGAAGATATTCTCACACAGTGATGTCATTTGTAGGATTAATTTAGCTTCTGTTTTAAAGTGAGCCGGTGAGAGACAGGCCAGCAGAAGAAGTCATTCCTGTCAGTTAAATGATTTAAAAAAGTCTAATGAAAAAGAGCGTCTTCGTCATGGATCCTCCAGCGTCAGTCTCTCACCCTCCCTGACCTGACATTTCAGACTGAATGAGGCTGACCCATCTGTACATTTGTCTGTGTGTGTGTGTGTGTGTGATTTGTTCAACCTATTCTCCCTGCTGTCAGCAGCAGGCAGAGTGGTGAGTGAAATATCAATTTCATCCAGGGTCCAATCATGAATTTGCATATTCATGGTGGTTGTAAGTTGTATTAAACCTGCCTGGCAGTCTGTATCCTGCATCTCCAGAGTCTGATTAAACGTCCGAACGAAAGAGAATCTGTTCTCTTTGTGAGATGTGGAGCTTCATTTCTTTTTATCATGTAATGATTCTCGTGTGAAACGTCCTACAGATGTACTACATGAAGCATGCACTGCACAAAAGAGCGCACTTGAGCTGTAATGTTGCTCCACTTATCCCACAATGTAATAAAAAGTTAAATTCTCATTGTTTAAGAGCCATTCAGCTGTATTGAATGGTGTTCTACTGATGTGCAGTGTTTCCTCTATATGCAATTAAAAGCAGCAGCACGTCACTGCTGAAATATTACTGCACCTGCTAGATTTTGTTTTTTTTTTTGTTTTTGTTTTTTACCAGAGAAAAGAGGGAGAAGAGAGCTCAGTCTTATCTATTCAGAAACTAAAGTTTGATTATTTTACAATACAGGCACTTCATAATGCAACTGTGAGGAAATTATAATATTAAGGTAAATATCGCACCCCATATATATCCGTCTGACTCACCAGATACACACTATGGGTCTAAGCCCTGTCATTGGTCGCTTCAAGTAACATTGCAGCGTCCAATATCTATGTTTTCAAAGTCCCCGGGAAACAAGAACAACCTCCGAGCTGCAAAACGGCACATTAGCACCTGGGATGCTAATGGTAAGAACGTAAACAAGCTAACAGCTGTTACCTTTTCTTTTGCAGTGATGTAGCCATTTAAATACTGAGGTCACCTCCCAAGATCCAAATGTTTCACCAAAACATGTTCCCTCTCGACACTATTTTGCACACTGTCGCTGCATCCTGCCACTGAAGATATGTGTGATTGGTTCAAAGACATGCAAACAAGGCAGGGTGTTTTTCCCCTTATAGCTGAACGTGTATGTGTGGAGCCAGATGTTTCTGCAGTGCTGGGTGCTGTGAAGAGACGTCACAGAGAAATGTGATCTGTATTGGGATAAGTTATCCAGATAAGGAAAAACATGTTAATGCAAGATGTAGAAGCTTTGTTATCAGAATGTGATCAAATCTGCCTGCACACATTTGTGTGTGGATACAACAATCTGGTTAATTTATCCGGATGCAGATCACATTGTAATACTAGATGTAAATGGGGTGTATAAGAGTGCCTCCATCTTATCTTTTCATAAACTAATGTTTTGTGTTACATACAGACACACTGAGTAGATGTGAAACACAAAGAAGCAAGAAATGCTGACCACAGATTCAGGATTTTCATTCTCTGAAGGAAAAACAGCTCGACAACTTCACGAGAGGAGTGCACAGTAACGTTACTGCAAACTCAATCATTTCATCAGAATATGTAAGGAAACACATATCTATGACCACCATGAAGGGGGAGAGCTGTCAATCAAAGACAACTGACAGATTCACTCACAGACATATTTACGTTACATATCGTATTTGCAACACATCCTCATATGTGAACAACAGAACTGGTCAGTTAGTTGTTATGTTGTTGTTAGTTTGGTTAAGTTTAGGAAATGAAACTACTTGGACAGTGTTAGGATAAGATCATAGCTTAGGTTAAAATTGCTATGTTACGTATGTCTTGTGAGGGATAAGAGGTGACGCGACGGATGATGGACAAAAGTTACTCAAAAGTTACTCAAGTTACAGTAACTCAACGTTTACTTTCTGTTCCACACAGGTCATGAACCTTTTTTTTTTAGCCATCCATCCTCCACACCTCCTCCAAATGCAGACTTTCTCGCTCCTTATACTTCTTCTGTCATACTTACTATGTCCACCAGGGGCGGCACCTAACAATACATGGCTATAGACCCTTTTACAGTTTGTAAACAATCAGAAAGCTAAATGTGCATTTTGGTAACAGAAGTATGGCGGACCACAACAGCTTGTCAATGGGCCACTGCAAACACGAGCAGCAGAAAAGCGTCTCAAAAACTGGTCACAGTGAGATGTGAACCTTATTTTTCATTATTCAAGTTAAATGGTTTTAAATATTAAAATATTAACCATTATTCACTTTCACCTTCAGTTAGTTTAGTCAATAGTTTCAAAGATTCAAGTTTATCTGAAGAATAAAAGTAAATTATCCAGAAGTTTAGTAGCTGGAAAAACGTTTTCAAATCTTAGACTGTCTAAATGTCTATTGAAGTGCGTTGCCATGGAAATTTGCCTTTCAAATTTACAGTGAGATTAAAAACACAGATTATTAGTGATGGTAATTGTATAACCGCCACTTTTGTCACTTTTTAAAAATCTTTTCTGTTTAATACTGTTTGTACTGACGCCAAGTCCAGCCTGGCCACAGCACAACAATTTTGCATGCATGGTACGTGGTGTAAAAAGTTTCAAATACACTGTCGTAAACTGTATTTTGCCAGATCAGTTTGTATGATTCTCTGTGCTGTTGCCATTAAAGTGGAACTGCCCTCACTGCAACATGGTGAACGTAAATACATTCATTGTAATTTTAAGTTGATTTGGTTCTCTGAATGATTTGATGATTCAGTGAAAAGGAACAGCAGTTCTCATCAAACTATGAATCAGCGATGAACTCTGACACTGTTACAGGTTTTGTCCACAGTGGCTTTGAATTAATCCAGTTTTCTTGGTTATTCAGAACATGAAATGATTGAACATAATGATTTCAGGAAGAGAGCTCGACAGAGTTGTTTCATCCGTTATCTCAACTCATCCTCGACTGTTCATTAAAAGAATCCCTCCAGAGTTAAAAGAAAAGACCAACCACTGAGAAATGTGAAGAGAAATCCTCAACCTGGTTTAAAGTGGAAAACTAAGTCCAACAATAAGTGGATTGAGCTCTATCTGACTGACCTTAAAGTGAGTAAAATGTGAAATATTTTGACATCATGTGGTTCAGAGGTGGATTTTGAGCCACCGTAACTTTACAGTAATACCCAGATCCTTACCATGAAGTGATTAGGTACTGAGCCAGGTTGATGGCTATCGGCGTGCCGGTGATGGTGACGTGACGGTCACTGGTGCTGTCGATCTGACTGCCGATCTTGATCTGAGCCCCCGATACCTGCCGGATCTCATTTATCTTGGTGCCCTGGCGACCGATGATTGAGCCAATCAGCTGTGGGGAGGACGAGACAGACAGGATTAGGATTAAAGACATTTAAAGAGGCAAAGTGCACTGCAGCATTTTGAGTTTCTCTGAGTGAAGATTGTATTTTCAGTAAACGTTCTTAAGGACATTTTACGTGTCATGTCTATGCATTTCATGCTTTTTGCATGTAATTTAACGTTTACTTTAGTGCATTTTATGAGTTTTGGACGTCAGGTGACCTTCACTGTCACAATGATCTAGTTTAGATCCAAGATGAAACTGACAGAGGGGTGAGACTGAGAGAAAAAGACGCAGTTCACCTCTAATTCTTTCTGCTGCTTCAGCACCATGGACAGCGCCATGGATTTATCAGTACAGCTCAGTTTGACTGCTGATATTTCAGAGCCGCGGTCGGGGCCACAGATCGTCACATCTGTCACAAACCTCAGTCAGATAAAGGATCAGAACTTTTGTAGCAACAACTACCTTCAACCTCAACATTAACAGAAGAGATGTTTATGAACTAGTCAACAAGGAACTACACAAGAGAACTAGACTTTGCTTCATAATTTCATAATAAATAAGAACCAGAAATGAGTTGAAAAAAAGTATAAAAAAATATAAAATTCAATGTTTACGGCATGTGTGCAGCCTTGTTTATTCGCTGTATCCATGGAAACAATGCTGACGGCAGCCAATAGCTTTGGCTTCATTATTATGTGCATAAAAGATCCTGTTTAATTTTCTGACACTTACTTCGCTGCATAACTCATAAATGTTCAGACAAACTTAATAATTGGTTATTTGCGATCTCATCTATATATGAAAGTCAAACATGTTGCCGCATTTTTGTTCAGTTTCTTTCAAAACTGCTCCAAACACCATGAAAAACATTCTGCTTGTATGATCAGTTTATTCTTAGAAATTCTGAATTTTATGTTTTAGAAAACAAAATAGGAATAATAGTATGGAAACAATATTTTTCATACTTTTTTCTCCTTTCCATTAAAATCAAGTTCCATAATTTTCAACACTGCGTAGGGGACAGAGAGGGGGGTGGCAGATCAACAAGGAGGACGCATTTTGACCATTTTACGTTTTGCTAACAAGTGGGATTGCAAACAAACCACACAAACTGCCTCCTGCCTACTGTGGAGTTCATGTTTCATCCTCTCCACCCATTCTTCCGTTTGTATCTGGTACAGAGACACAACAGGTGGTGAACTCATGAGCTTAGTGTGTGTGTGTGTGTGTGTGTGTGCAATCCTGGTCCCAGTGGGGGTTTTGTCATGCTGTGGGTGTCACAGTAACAATAGACAGATAGTTAACTTGGTGTCAGTTCAGGCCATAAATATGTCTCGTTAACTTTCAAACATGCGTCGGCAGGCTGCCATGAGGCTGCGTCGTGACTCCTGCGTGTCAAGGTTGCATTTCTACTTTAAAAAACTGATGCAAATGTGCACAAATCAGATAGAAACTTGACAAAAACAAAGCAGAAAGACTGGAAATACTAGTGAGGAAATTTGAGATTTGGGATTAAATGGGTCCAGGTGTCTGTTTTCTCTGACAACAATAAATAAAGACACCGCAATATAAAAATACTGAGAATAAAAGATAACTGCTGTTCTCTGCTCTGAAAATGAGGGGAAAAGCAGCTCCCATTGTATTAAAGGATATAAATGTTATGACAGGAAGTGACAGGAGGGATAATGAGCAGAACGGTGGCAGTGTCAACACACAGAGGCTGTAAATGTAATCCAATTAAAAAATAATAACAATGGTATATTTTAATGATCCCCATAAGGGAGGTCTGGTTTAAGGAATCAGTGTACAAACAGCTAATTAACTCTCTGCCTGGCT
The DNA here is from genome assembly GCA_034769285.1 of Lutjanus argentimaculatus. Lineage (NCBI taxonomy): Eukaryota > Metazoa > Chordata > Actinopteri > Lutjaniformes > Lutjanidae > Lutjanus > Lutjanus argentimaculatus. The sequence continues at coordinate 634,651 of JAWZSL010000050.1, forward strand.
CATTAGCCTGAACTTCACACACACACACACACACACACACACACACACACACACACACACACACACACACACACACACACCACACACTTATACTATGAATAACTTTATCATTTGCAGTTAATTATTTGTTTACTTGTAAAGAAAATTAAGAGACAATAATGTAATAAAACTTTACCTCAGAGGGTTCTGATTAAATTCAGGTTAATTATGTTTAATGACAGGAAATGTCATTCTCTTTCCACTTGTTGCATTGTTATATTTATTTTTTTGTGGTCACAATAAAATTAATTTCAATATATATAAAGTTGTTTTCATGAGATAAGATCAAGCTGTCAGAACAGCGTTAATAGATTTCATGATGATCGCAGGTAAACAGGGTGAGGACAGAATCATTTTGTGATTATTTCATTCTTTTTTTTTTTTTTTGCATTCATTGTCTGTAACTGCTCATCCTTGAAGGGTCACAGGACTGACACAGAGAGACAGACAACCACTCACTCTCACATTCACACCTACGGGCAATTTAGAGTCACCAATTAACCTATAATGCTGCATGTCTTTGGACTGTGGGAGGAAGCCGGAGTACTTGGAGAGAACCCACGAAGACACGAGGAGAACATGCAAACTCCGCACAGAAAGGCCCTGCCCCAGCCACACACCCCCCAGCGCCCCAGTCGGCTGGGGGATTCGACAGTGCTAACCACTGTGCCGCCGTGCCTGTGATCATTAGAAATGGAAACACCATGTAAGGTTGGAATGGAGACAAAACTGTTCCAACAAAATAAAAAATTTTCCTCAGTCAGCTGATACAAAATATTTCCATCCAAATTAATCACATAGCGACAATTTGTCACCGCTGCTCAGCATCTGATACTGAGGCAGCCTTTAGCAGCTGTATCTGATGTGGCCAGAGAGCCTTTTTAACACATGATTAACGTTTTAAAATGTTCACACTTTAGTTTAACATTGTCAGGAATGACACAATAAAGTCCAAGACTTAAGAAGCTTAGGAATGGGTAAGGAAGCCTTACCCATTATAGTTTTTAACTTTTAAAGGTACAGGTTAGCTACCCTTGCTCTGGTATTATGATTATGGACTTCTTCCAACTTCTGAAAGTAGCTGTCAAGGTAACTAGGGGGCGCTAGGATCCTATGGACCATTTTAAGTTGAATCTGGCTCACTCTGTCCTCAACTGGAAGCCATCTGAGCTGAAAGAACTGAGACCTGCCCTCATGACTCCTACGATCTAGCCTCAGTTCTACTCTAGACAGTTTGTTTTCGTGCTACTTGAAGTTTCTGTTTCGAGCCTTTGTTGAGACTTCAGTACCACGAGCTAACAGCATAGTCCAAGTGACACTGGAAAAAGCAGTAGCACATAAGTTTTAGGGACTTCTTATCCAAGAGACGAGCCCCCCTGGCTAGGTATCTGGTTCTGGCATTTACCTGGCCTAAAACCTTTAAGGCCATGGAAGCTCCCCCTAAGTTCTCATCTAGGATGCAACCCTGGTAACTGACAGAGGACTTTGATGTAATAGATTCTCCTTCAATCTAAATATCCAGAGTTGATTCCTCATTCAGCCCGACGTCTTAGAAGTCTTCCAACTGTCAGTCACGTTACATCATCTATGGGAAAAAGGAACAGGACTTTTACTTCCGCAACCAGGTGCATCTGAAATGGTTCCTTCCAATGAACAACTCTACTTTTCATCAGTGTACAGAACACCATCAGCCTAGTTGACTAATCGGTGGGTCAGACGGGCGGTGTATTTTGAACGTTCCTGTAGAAAGATGAATTATAAAGCAACAGGGAGGAGCAGAAATAAACGAAACTATGTCAGAACTTATTCAGACTCCCATTAAGAGTATTTAATCTTTGGCAAAACCAATGAAATTCTGCAGTTTCCATCAACCATTTTTAATGTGATGCATAAAAATGCATTGATGGGAACATTTTGAGAATATATCTTCAAGAAAAAAATTGAAAATGTTATTGATATTGTTGAAAAACACTTCTGGAAGCAGTGGCTCCTTTAACTTCACAGTTGTGTACGTGCTGAGGCCAAAGGTCAGGTGTATAACAGGGACTGACTGTTGAGCTGGTTGAAAGGATGAAAACATAAACTGACTGCATTTTTTTAACACCGTACTTTACATCCTCCACAAACACACCGATGGCTGCAGGCTAACATTTGAGGTGCTCGACCCGACCGTCGGTGTCTTGCTCAGGGACGTGGTGACAGGTGGACGGGAGGAGCTGAGACCTGCCTGCTGAGTCACAGCCTCCCTCCTCTCTGCTTTAAATCATTTCTGAATGAAACTTCTGAACTGCAAACACTGACACAGGAGACTTAACTCCATCAATCCTCTCTGCGCTCAGCCTGCTCACTTTTCTCTGTTCCTTTTATCCGCTTATGACCCAGATCTTTCTTTTATTCACACCGTTTGCTCCCTTTTTCTATCCTTCATTCAGTATCTGTCATTCCTTCACTGCACGCATGCTTCAGTCTCTTTCTCTCGTTTATAATCTTTACTTTTTCCTCGTCTCTCTCTGCACCACGAACATGCCTTCCCCTACCAGTCATCTGTCCACCAAGCTCTGATGTAGATCTGATCCATGTGCTATAGTGGGCTATTCGTGGAAAGGGCTCTGATAATTTAAGTGTGTGTGTCTGTGTCTGTGTGTGTATGTGTCTGTGTGTGTGTGTGGCAGCTATAATGACAGAAGACAAAGCGCCAGCTGACAACAACCAGGTCAGGACCATTTGTGTGAAATCCACCTTTAGCCGCTGTTCGACCTCACAAACGGCCTTATTGAATCATAAAGCTCCGCCTCCTGTGAGTCATAACCAGCAGAACAGCGTCAGACAGAAACCTCATATCTCCAGTCATGGACTGACATCACAGGCGAGTTAACAGACTGAACTGATTTACGCTGCGAGAAAATACAATCTGATTTATAATAAAGTAAAACACATATTTACAGTTTTTTTTGTCGTTATTTTTATTCAGTATATATTTTAGAGTTGACTTTAATTATCACTGATTTAATGCAGCAAGAATATTTTTATATAATTGTAAATCTTTACTGTAGAGTTTCTATTTAAATATCCCCAGTTAAAGGGGAGGTGGTGAGCAGACAGTTCGTAACGTCTATTTTAGCCTTTAATAAATAAAGAGAGATGAAAATTACAGCACGAGGACGTGGAAATATGTTTTTCATTTATCATTTTGATGCTTTGTCGGCACAACAATTCCTACTGATTTTACTGATTTTTTGCAGAAAGACAGGGTGTACAACAACACTCTTTTAAAATATTATTCTTAATATTATGCTTTGTATTATTTATCTATTGCACATCTGTCCATCAACCCTGTCGCCTCCAAATTACAGACACATACTGTAGTAATTATTTGCAACAACAAGTATATTTTGGAGGAAAAAGCAAAGCCCTTTATGCCCTCTGAGATTAGAGATTGTTATCAACATAATGAGGAAACACTGTTAATTCATCTTCTTGTTAATGAATTAATGTTGCAGGTCATAAATGTTGATACTGAACATAAATAATTTCTATCAAAAGACACAAACTTGTAACACAATATCCTCTGGAAGAAAGTGAAGCACGATTTAAGGTTTTTATGGTGATGTTTATTCTTTTTACTCACAAGCGTTTTGTTAAAGGTTGGGGAAAGGTCAGCGTCTTGGTTTAATTCAGAAAAAGTCCACAGTGACACAACATGTTTACTGTCCTGACATTTAACTGAAACCACCATCTTCCATTAACCTAAAGCAAACCACACACAGGACTCACAGGATTCAGGACGTGAAAATGTTGCACTTTATTCACTCAAAACAAACCAAATGTTGCCTGTGAACATAATCCTGTCAGTGATTACACAATGTAACTCTGAAAAACTAATTTATAACTTTATAAAGGTCTGTTTTTGTCTGTTTGAGTTCCAGATCAAAGGTCTTAGTGCAGGTTCAGACCAAAAACAGCATCAAAATAAAACAAGAGGCTGTTTGTTTGTTTGACATGACATATGAGTTTAAGGAGGAGATGTCAGAGTTTTAAGGTTCATCAGTTTATCAGAACCAGAAAAAACAATGCAACTAAGCAAAACAAGCTGCTGTTTCATGGAGAGATGGGAGCAGATGTTTAACTGACATTTGGTCTAAGAGTCGGGTGGAAAAAACAAAAAACATGAATTCCTTTTTAATTATTTTCTAAGAGGATGAGAAAGAGCAACATCCCAACATCAGATGCACGTCTGTCTACAAAACAATCTAATGCACATACAGGGAGACGCAGCTCAGGTCGGTGATGATGACAGGATGGAGGTTCGTTGTGTATCGTTTTTTAGTGCGCTCACATAATTGCAATGTCAAACTGAAACGATTGGGATACACCAGAGTTTGAATACATTATTTGGGAAAACACAAATAACACAATGGAAATGAATATTTCTTCTAAATCAAGTTGCTCATTGTGGCATCGACCTCAGTCAATCACTGATTAAATCACCACCAAGATTTTGTGTTTCTTTGTGATGAGAAATAAAATCGCGCCCCTATTACGCACAGAAAACATGGGAAACATGGTGACCATGACCACACGTAACAGAACTTCGCAGGGTCCTCAAAACTGTCAGCACATCATGACAGAGAGCCCTGCTGTGTTTATAAAGGGTGAAAGTTGTGTATGTGATCGGCAATATGTGTTAACAGCCTCTAACGCACCTGCACCTATAATTTATAGTGATACCTTCTGTCTGATTCCTCTGGCGTGCTCCAGACACACAGTGCAGAGAGCACTTGACTGTGATCTACAAACAGTCAGCACAGAGAAAATCTGTCAGAGCATCTGATGCTGAGGGAGGACAGGATGAGAATCTGCAGCATCTGAAACATGATGCATCATTAAAAACACACTGAAAAAAATTATTTTTTTGATTTTTTTTACAGCAGATGAGGTTGTTGAAGGTTTAAATATTCTCGATGACATGCATCACATTGTTTATCCTGCTGCAACCTTTCCACAGAAGATTCAGACTTAATCATGTGTTGCTACACCTTTTAGTTGTTTATTCTAACATTAACATGCGTGCACAGAAAGTGCAGCGTGTGCACGTACACGAGCATGGACACAAGCAGAAGTTCTTTTTGTTCATAAGGACCAGGGCTGCTGATGTGTTGACTGACTGTGAGATAGACTGATTGGTTTGAGTGCTGGTGTTCTGCTGGGACTGACAGGGTTCAGGGACACTGAGGCTACTTTCAGACATCACGACTCAACTTTTTTTTTTTTTTTTTACCATGAGGAAAGAATGTCCCTCAACGAGCTCTGGCTTTTACACTTTTGTCAAGCTTGACTCCTCTGGAGGTACGAGGTTTCTGCAGGATGCTGTACAGTGTTATGTGTCCCCCTCTGAGGGCTTTATGTAAGGGCTGTTGGGTAAAATCAGCTTGAAGCTGAAGGGGAGAGGAGGAAGAGGATGGACTGAGGGCTATTTTTGGGTGATTCCCTGCTGCCCCGGTAATTTGGGAAGGTTTACTGAAGGAGAGGAGAGGGGGAGAGTGTCAGACAGGGTTGTTGTTAAATCTCTGACTGTGAGCTATAGGATGTCATTAAGCTGCTCTGCTTGGCCCTGCTCAATGACTCACACACACACACACACACAAACAAACATATCACACACTAACATGCACAGGGTTTTAAGCCCCTCTGTGATCGATACTGTTGTGTTACTCTCTCAGGTCCTCCATAGAATAGGTGCACATATATGAGCAGGACTGCATGTTTAAATGTGTGTGTGACTCCATGCATGTTAAAGCCACACAAAAACATGAATGAAAGCTCTCAGGCTTTAAAACTGACGCTTAATTTAAACCGTAGAGGAGACAGCACCTGCAGAGGTGTTGATTATCTTGTCAGAGTTTCCGGTGACCTCATACTCAACCGCCTGTCCTTTACGGCGCCACAGACGACTCGTCCATAAAGAACCGGTGAGAGGAAATGTTAACTGAATGTGGCTGCATGACTTCCTGGAGAGAATTCATCAAATGTTTGCTATTATTACTGAGGAAAAAATGAGAAAACTGTAAAGCATCAGGAGACTGTGGGGCTGTTCTGCATTATTTACTGTATTCTGCTGTCGTATTCTGATACGTTCATGCATGACATGTAAGATACACATTCATCTGTCTCTGCAGACCAAAACATCCCAACAGAGAAAGAAGCTGATTTGTTTAAACTGTCTCTCACTTGGATTTACCAGCCTGGTTCAAGATCTGTGAATCTGCTCACATCTTTGATTTGAGCAGCAACTCAAATAATTTCAATTTGATTTCTTTATCTCCAGTTAAGAGTTCTGCAAAACCCCAGATTTACATTCAGTGACATTTTTTAATATCTGCTCATGGCAGCTGTGAAATGTTAAAGCCTCTGTACACCCACACAGGAGTTTTCAGTTCACCTGTGCTCAGGACTGTGTGGGAGTGTAGACTGCAGCTGACTGACATCTTTCTGAGCCTGTTAGGGTGGAATAAATCACACCTTTATCATTCTTATAGGTAGATGAGATTTGTGACCTGATAAATTTTTATCAAAGCTTTGACTCACCTTCAACCTGAGCAGAGGTTTAATCAGCCAGAATAACTGAAAACAGCTGTGTGGGTGTTCAGACTTTAAGTTTAGGGAACAGAACCAAATAAAATGGTAACCAATAAAATGGTTTGAACATTTCATATCATGATTATAGTGGCCAAAATGATTACAACTATAAGTATTATCATGGTACTGTTATATAAAAAATATACACACTGAAATTATTTCACCAAGTTTTATGTCAAAAACCTGCAAAACCAACAATCTGGAATCATGTCTTTTCTGAAGTCAGGGTGTTTCCTGCAAGTTTTTCAAAGCATGATGGTCAAATGTGGTTTTAATGATGATTAAAATTTGAAATGGTAAAACTAATTGTCTGCAATTTTGTCACTTTTAATCATGGAAACGATAATTGTTTCATCCCTAGTTCTGCTGTTGGGGTTAAAGATCAAATGTGTTAGATTAAGGGGGATCTATTGGCAAAACATGGCAGGAATTGAATAAAATATATTGTCATTAGTGGATAATCACCTGAAAATAAGAGTTTGTTTTACTTTAGAACAGGGTTTTTAAGACAGCAGCCAGTAGACCAATCACAGCTCTCAGCAACATTTTGTGCAGCCGCTGAATGTGACATGAAATGCATGCATGCGATCTCTCAATTTTACTTTCAATGGCCTACATTCAATACAACACTCAACTACCGCATCAAACTGCATCCCCCTACCGAAAGCCTAGAAAGCTACTAGTTGCATGGACACCAGCAGCATGTTGCAGTGTTGTCATAAATGCTAGTGCTGACAGGTAAAGCTAGCAGCTGTATGGTTGCGGCAGGACCAGGCTGCCGGGGTAGACCCAGAACACACTGGAGAGATTATAATTTAATCTAGTCAGACTAGGGAACGACTCGGGATCCCGCAGGAAGAGCTGGAAGTTGTTGCTGGACTTTAACCTGCTGCCACCGTGACACCAGCATCGAATAAGAGGCAGAAAATGGTTGGATGGATGCTGGAAAATTTTAAAGATTCTCTCTTTTGTATTTTGTGTGTTCCACACAGAGGTGGGGGACTTAAGTCACATGACTTGACTTAAGTCAGACAAATTTGAAGACTTAAGACTTGCTTGACTAAAATTGATGAAAGACTCAACTTGATTTTGACTTGGTATTCGTGACTTGAGACTTGACTTAGACTTGAGACAGATGACTCGAAAAGACTTGACAATTTCAGTTGAAAATAAATCTCAGCTTTTCATGATCACTGTCTTTTATGTCTGTTCATTGTTGGTTAATCTGTCAATTATTTTCTCAATTACTCTTTTAGTTGTTTGGTCTATAAGATCTATAAAAATGGTGAAATATGTCAATCAGTGCTTCTCAAAGTCCAAGACGTCCTCAAACGTCTTGTTTTGTCCACAATCCAAAGATATTCAGTTTACTGACATAAAGGAGTAAATAAACCAGAAAATATTCACATTTAAGAGGCTGGATTCAGAGATTTGACTTTTCTTAAAAACTACTCAAACCAAAATTCAAATTTAAATGTGGAAACTGTGGGGGATCATCAGGATTTCATATGACTTGACTTGACTTGCTTGATTCTAACCACAGTAACTTGTGACTTGCTTGAGACTTGAAGATTAAGACTTGAGACTTGCATGTGACTTGCACATATGTGACTTATTCCCATCTCTAGTTCCACAACTTCAAAGTTGCACAAAGTGAGCTCATGTGGCTCATTTTACACTTCTTCATGGCTTCATGGCGATCAGGAAAAATAAAGAACATTGTTTCTATCAGCAGTTTAATCACATACTAACAACAGCAGCAGCAGCAGGAAGTGCCCGACTCACTGACGGTAAGTTAAGTTTGTCCTCCTGCAGACGGAGCTGCTGTATTTAACTCAGTGTTCTGACTGCAGGACAGAAGCTTTAAAACCACTCTGATGGACTGAATCATTGGACACTCACTCCTGGATGGATGAAGAGGAGTGAAAAAGTCAAGTGAGGCATGAAAGGGGGGACACACAGTAAATATACATGCTCTCAGTGTTAATGGGAAAAACACACTCGCTCTCTGCACCCTCTCACACTTTCCCATCCAACACCTCATACTTGTAGATCGTCAGTGAGCCAAATCTAAAGCTCTGTTTGGTGTTTTTCATTAAACTGTCATGATCCCTGTTGTGCTGATGCTCATATTCAGTTGTTGGTGCCGTCAGCAGCCCATAAAGCAGGAGGAAGTGATGACTGTAATGTGAGCAGGAGTACGAGCTGCCTGGGACCAAACAGAGAGAGTTTACTGCTCCCAGACAGTCTCAGAGATCTGATTATATCATTATTCTCTCATATTGAAACAAGAACAAAAGACGTAGTATGGTGAAGATGGCGTGGGATGATGGGAGTTTTCTTCACTTTTAAACAACCACCATCTGACACTCACTCATGTAAATAGTAATGTAATATAACGTTTAATTCATGTTGTGTTGAGTCACGTTCACTGACTTCCCTCCTCACTCTCTGATGTGTCTGACTTATCTGATCTGCAGGAAACGCACCGTTTCTTTAAATAAATTACAGATTTCTCTGCGTTCGAACATTGTTGGTAATATTTGGGATAACGTAAGTACACAGCTCAACAAAATATTTAACAAATGTCCAGGGTTGTGAGGGTTAATTAAAAAATGTACTCCCATACAGTTACTAATTATCTGTAAAAAAAATATATATAGTCAGTAATGTTGTCCAAGCATCACAATATTAAAGTAATGTAACTTGATTACTTTCTGTTACTTTTGGATCACTTCAAAATAAAGTATGATGACATTTTTTATACTAATATCGTGTTTTTGGGACTGCCACTAACGATTATTTTCATCACTGATTAGTCAGATGATGATTTTCTCAAATAATCAATTAGTTGTTTGGTCCATAAAATGTCAGAAAACGGTGGAAAATGTTGATCAAAGTCCAAGCTGACGTCCTCTAATGTCTTATTTTGTCCACAACTCAAAAATATTCAGATTAATGTCAGAGAGGAATAAAGAAAAGAAATCGGACTTTTTTTTTAAATAAAAAATGACTCAAAACAGTTGATTGATTATCAAAATAGATGCAGATTAATTTAATAGTCCAATAATCTTTTTTAACTTTTTTATGTTCATTGTTAGGTTTATTAGTTTGTGCAGCTGTTTGTTCCTTTGTTGTGCACAATTTATTGATTGGTTGATTGATTTAAAGACAAAAAAATGTTGAAATTTCCACCCAGTGAAGCATTTTTTCACTAGAGGTCATGATAATGAATTGGCAGCCCTGTGTGCACTGTGCATGGTAGGATATCGTTCTTTATTTCAATAATCCACATTTTTACTTAACATATCTGTAATCTGATTACATCTTTTTCATTTGTACTTCCATTTACCTTTTTTTTGTATCCAGATTACGTAATCCTGTTACATAAGCCGTTACTCCCCAAACCTGCTGTTTCTAGACATTTTAATGCAGAAATGTTACATATTATAGGTTTAACTATGTTCTATAAAAATAAATATAATGTACAAAAGCACTTTGAGGCTTTAAGATGAGGTAAAGACTGTGGTTCCTGTTCTGTATGTTGTCAGTAAAGACTGTGTTCGATACTGTTTTACCACGTATCAGATAAGTTAATTTAACAACATTTCCTCATGACGTTAACAGGAACTGGAATCTGAAAGGCTCTACGTTTGAATCAAAACATATTTGCTGCTGTAAATGAGTTTAATATAAAAATAAATCAGAGGAGACAGGGTTTATAGCAGCGTTACCTCGACACATAAATTATCATCATTATCTCCGTCACCACCTGTTACGTCTGTCAAACTACTTTATTGTCTATAACTCGCTTTCTAACATGGAATTTTAATGTTTATTAATCAGTCTGCTTCTGCACGTAGACAGTCAACAGATGCACAAACACTGCAGTTAAATGAGAGATTTGGTGAAAACCTTCAAACCTTTTATAGTTTTTACAGCTTTCAGGTCTGAGTGAACCTAACTGCCCTGTGTTAGGATCACTTTACTCGCTTCATTTTAGTGACCTGACTCCTGTAAATCAGCTGAAGAAGAAGCAAAATAAAATAGAAGAAGAAAAAGAAGAAGAAGAAGAGGAGGCAACCCTGAGCAGTTAAAAGTTCAATGCCTGGGTGGTAGAGGGAACATTGTTTTGGGGTCAATTCTTAAACATTAATATTTTTAATAATGCACCAGGTCAGAGGGTTCCTTGTACAACTTACAGCATTAGTCTTCTGAAAATACCTTATCAGAACTACCCCTTTAGGTTTGGGTTGTGTAGTTGTGGTCATCCCATCATTTTCCTTGTATTATTTTCGTGAGACGACTCAGTGTAGCTACATGTCCTTTGTAAGCAGATTAGCAGACGAGAAGTCGTATTACAGAATAGTGTAAACAGCTTAATTGGGTTTTGGAAGGAGCTGCATCGTCGTGTGTAAACAGACGATGCACAGAGGAGGTGAAGCACTAAACAGCCGAACACTGACTGGATGAGTTACTGCCTCTGATGGATTGGTGGGGGGTGGGAGGGCAGGAGATAGGCAGGCAGGGTGGCTAAAGGCTGTTTTATGAACAAAAGGTCACTGCGTTGACCCCACAACAGTCAACATGTCCATCAAATGTCAGACGTCCTTGAGCGTGACACTGAACTGTTAACTGTCTGCTTCACTGCCTGAAATAAACAGTCACACCGTCGTGTTGTTAGCTGCTGTGCAGTCACACTGAAAACTGTCCCACATTCAACATGTGCACAGACTGTACGGCTTTTTGTAATAATAACTGAAAACTGAGCCAGACACGTTTACAGCAGGTTCCTGGTGTTTGTCTGCACAGAAATAAATATAAATGCAATCACATCAGTTCTATTCATTTCTTCTTTACGTATTCACTGTGTCTTCAAAGACATGTATTACATGACAGTTATTTAGTTTTCTGTCTTTAGTCCCTCCAGGAAGTTGTGAGGTTGCAATCACAACAATTAAAGCTAATCCCCATGAATTCTGCACAACCTTGCAATTTTGTCCAATTGCTGCAACTTTTCCACAAATTTGACCAATCATCGTAGCTCCGTGCACTTTTCTATTTTATAATTTTATACTGTTTTGACTGAGTTTGAGCTTCAAAAAGATTTTGCTTCTTTGCAGAATATCCGCCAGGTGCACTTTTTCATTTACAAATAAAGTTAGGTAAAGTTTGGTAAAGTCACTGAGAGCACTCGTTGGTTTTCACTTGGCCCCACTATTTCATTGCAAAAAATGTCCCAAAAAATTGCAACATACATTAATTGTTTCAGGCCGCAACAATCCCCAGAAAAGTCCACAAAATCCTGGAGGGACTGTTTAACTCTCTTCCACTCCCCCTCTCTGTACCACAGACCCATTTTTGTCTTTTTGAGGGGGGAAATACCAAATACCACATTAAGGGGCAGTATCTACCAAAGTGTTCCATCTGCTGTAATTTTTTTAAATTTAAGTTTCCAAAGCGAGAGCCACTTATTTACACTCTACTACAAATGCCAATTCAGCACTAAGCGTTTGTCATATATTTCCGGTTGCTGAGAGCTGGAAAATGTTCAACTTTGGGTAAAATGCTGTGCTCATCACTGTCATTTTTTTTACCCAGCTGTCCAGTCACAGTGGAGCAGGGGCGGGACAAACAGACTGCTGATTTAAATATCCATTACAACAGGGCTACCCACTTGAAAGGTGTCTCTTTTAACAGATACTGATGCTTAGCTCAGCTGTAAACACTTAAATAAACTTCTGAAATTCTTCACAATAAAAGTCCCCTGTAGTTTTGTTATTTAAAAGCTTTTGTTATGAAGCAACAAAATTTAAAAAAAACTTTAGTTTTCAGCAGCATTAACTTAAAACAACTCCTATAAAGCTGAGAGTGAACACGAAACAGTGAAATAAAGCAGTTTGTTTGAAAGCACAGACAGAGAAACTAAACTTCAGACCACAGAGATTTTCTTTATCCACAAAATCTCATGAACCCACACAGATCAGCAGGTCCATCCTCTCTCCTCATGTGCTTCAGCCTTCCCTTCATCCAGAGGACAGATAAGAGTAGACTACCCCCTCTTGTGCCGACACTTTCAGATTCAGCATTTGTTTATGACAGAAACTCGCATTATCTGCTTGTGCTGCTGCTTGTGTAACATAAATTATTTCTGTGGATATTCGGTAACCAAAGTGTCTCAGCTGGAATAACACTGTGCCTCCAAAAAGGTGGTCCTACAGTACGTCTCACTGTGAGAGGTTCAAAGACAGCGTTCCCACAGTCTTGCGACCAAAGAGCCTGGGACAAAATTCTGACATAAAATACTTAACTTGGCGTCTTTTCCTTCGCCACAACTGGGTCTGAATTCTCCTCATCCTCCTTTTTTGGTATATTTTTCCATAAACATAAATACCAGTGGTGCAAAAGCTTGATTCTTGCTTAGCTTCATTGTGTAGCACTGTAGTGATGCAGATGGATGATGCACACTGATGCCGTTTTCTTGTTTACTGACTTGTGTCATAGCTATGATTCAGTAGGTGTGATCATTGTACTCTCTACATTCATTGAACTTGACGTCAGACCCAAGTTTATTAGATCCATGTCGCACAGTGTGGTGCACAAGTTGATTCAGTGTGAGAAAAAGACTAAGATTGATGAAATCTCACAGTCTGTAGGAGGCTTTAGGTCATCTACATTTCATGACACCAACATTTTCACTCAAGCTAAAACTGAGCCTGCTGCAGCCTCTTATCGTCTGCTGAGGACATGTGTGAGGTTGAAGATGAACTGGATAAATTATTTTTGGTGGTGACATGATTTTTTTTAACTTTAAAATCAAATGAAATGTTACTGACGTCCAGCAGAGGGCAGCATAGAGCTGATAATTCTAAACACACAGAGCGGTCATTAGTTTTAATGAGGAGGTAAAACTGAACTTTGTCTTCTTCTTTGAAATGAAACACATCATCAGCATCAAAATTAAATCAGTTGTCCAATCACAGCTTCAGGATGGGACCATGGGTGGAGCTTATCACCACTGACAGGAAGTTTGGGCAGCCATGATGGACAGCCTTTCACATTAAAACTGTTTCCTGTGGACTTGAATGTGGTACTTACATCGTTTGGAATGAGGAGCTCCTGAGATGTGGTTTGGGAATTGGCGTCCACCCCTCCTGAAAGACAGAGACAGAGAGAGGTTTTTTTTAATTTTACTCTTTCTAAACAGCATGATGTTTCATTCTCCCCTCTCTTTTTCTCTTTTCTTCCTTCCCTTCCTTTCCTATCCTTCTTTCTTTCTTTTCCTACACTCAGCTGGAAGTGGTCTGGTCACAGCCAGCTAAACCAACAGCACTTCTAATAGAGAGTGTGACTGTATCTGTGTGTGTGTGTGTGTGTGTGAGAGAGAGAGGGAGAGAGAGAGAGAGAGAGAGAGAGAGAGAGAGAGAGAGAGAGAGAGAAGAGAGAGAGAGAGTGTGTGTGTGTGTGTGTGTGTGTGAATGTGCACTTCCCTGACTGATGACTTTTATACCTGCGACATAATGGAATAATCAGCCATCCGGATCCCCACATGATAATTTGCTCTTCTCCTCTTTTTCTCTGCTGCACACGTCTGGTTCGTATTTGTGTGAAAAATGACGTGACAAAGCAGCCACATCTCTTTAACAGTGGAGGAAGTCGTTTGCAAAATGTGAACAGGCTCATTCATGGTCCATACTGTATGTACAAAAAGTACTAGGATCTTTTTCCTTCAGGGTAACTTCAGTATTTTTCTACTTTGACCCTGTTTTCTTCTGTGTTTAAGTGAATAATAGGGAGAACAATTTTTGAAATTGGTCCAGTATTGAGTGTTTTTTGCCACTGACAGGCTCAGATTGTTATTTTAAGTGTCTGAAAACATTATGGAAAGTATCCTTACAGAGATGGAGCTTTTTGTTAAAGGGACAAATCCTTTTTGTTTGATTAAAAACAGATGATTCATCTCTCTGTTCAAATCCACCAAACTCACCAAAACTGTCTTGGTTTGTCTTTCCATTCTTCTCACAATAATCAGCTCTGGTTTGGCTGAAATAAACTCTTAATTCACAGAGTTAGATGTGAAAATATTCTGACTCTACATGTTGTTTCTCCCTGCTGCTTTTCTGATGTTGAACCTCCCTCTCGCCTTTCTCCTGGTATTTTCATATCTGACTGAATGAAGAAATTATTTCAACTAAACCAGAGCTGGTGATTTTTGAGCAGAGGAAAAAAGGAACCAAGAGACTTTTATGGTGAGTTTTGGGTTGGAGAACTTTCTGGACAATGTATTTGTTTGAGGTGTCCTTTAGATAGGGACACTATCAAAAATCACAAAAACTCCAAGGCACTCTATTTTAAAACAATTTAAATGCCTTTACTGTCACAACATGGTCATGCTAGACCTTAAAACTTTGAGGTACATACAGAGATGCAGGTCTAACATGACCATGCCGTGACAATGAAGGTATTTTAATTGTTTTAAAGGAGGATTTTTTTGTGGGTTTTGAGCCTACATCTACAGCTTGGTGCCTTTTTCTCTAAATTTTGCTGGTGACTAGTCCTGAGCCACTTACCCCTTGTCCAGACTGCAAAGATCACGTCAGCATCACATTTGTGTGACAACAGCGATCCAGCACACTAAACTATTTATACAGGCTCTGTATTAAGCAGGTATTTTCAAAGCGTCCAACAGGAAATCAGCAGCCAAACTTTCTGTGCTGAGCAGTTTTCCTCCAATATGTGTCAATATTCCTGATCTATTTTCTATAAACATGATACACTAGCACTGAAGTGTGGGCACAGAGGGTGTGGACCAGAAAAAGAAAGGAGGGTAAAATGTGTGCTGATGGCTGCGCTCAGAGCAGACAGGTGCTGGCGATCAGAGCAGAGGTTAAAGTTCAGCAGTGAAGTTGTCTAGTGGCAGTAAATGTACAGTTTGCCCACAAAAACACTGCAGAAAATGTCCAAGAAGTTCCAGTGTCTTGATTTCCAGCTGCTGGGTTAAAAAATGTAGAGAAAATACATTTCGTTGCCTTTTTACTGGGCACCAACTTCGCGTTTATGCATCTATTGTTGAAAAAATAGACTTGACATCTAAATAATGCATCAGCTCACGTTTATGTCCATCAATGCAGCTGGACATGAGATGCATGGAGCTGCTGCAGACAGCTGCACTCATAAAAATTAAAATATTTCTAATGCGTGAGACATGACTGAAAAACGTGTCAGACAGGGAGTAACAATCTGAGGCCGTCAGTGGACGTTTAGTGGATGTACTTTGACAGTGCAACTGTCCATAATTGTCCATAACAGTCCATAATAAGGATTACATTGCAACCTGTTTAATGGCTGCAGCAGTCTCACTCAACACTAGACCAGTTTCAAAAACTGTTATCTAAAACATGGGTGAATAAGGGTCCAGGTTGAAAAATACTGAAGTTACCCTTTCAGCACAGTACTTGAGTGAATGTGTTTTCTTTCCACCACTGGTGGCAGTAAACATCCATTCTGCTGAAGTGTGCTTGAACGAGACCCTGACCTCTCTGCAGAGGAGGAGGGAACGGGAGGAGTTCTCCTCTCATAGCTGCCTCAGACGGTGCACTGCTGCTGCTGCTGCATGTATGAGAAGTCTCCCTGTTTTGTCTGTTGTACCTACACTCTTTGACTTTTACAAGAAAGTAGTGAAACCCAATCGTCTGCATTGTTACACTTTTGATTTTCACCTTTTAGTTAATTAGCGGAGTAACTTCTCCACAGCAGCATGAAACTAACTGATCCACAGGAAACGTCTGATTTGAGAAAACTTCCCAACCGTCACCTGGATGCTCAGAATCAAAACTAACACACAGGGACTATAATGCAGAAATGTACACTGAAATAAAGATTATATATCGTTAATTATCTCCACATTTTATGAGCTTTAAAAGGTTTCCTACAGAATGAGAGGTTGACATGACTGATGGGGACAACAGAAAGGATCCTCTCCGCATACTGAAAGATGAGTCCAGAGCATGTCGGATAAAATTAAGAGAATTTTACAAACATCTTCTGTGTTTTTGATTCAGTGAATGATGAAACTCGAGGTAACAACGCTCTTTTTTTCTGAAATGGAAATAAGGTTTTTGAATAAAACTTTATTTTTCAGGGTTGAAACAGAGTTGCTGTAGTTTTTGTGTCAGAGGACAAAAAATACTTAAGAACTGAGACAAAAGAGTGACTTCAAAGTGAAATCTGTTCAAACTGAAGGGACAAATCAGCTGCTGAGAGCCTGTCTCCACTACATAACACACACACACTAGGGCTTAATTTGTCAAATGCTTGTGGTTCTTATTTGTCTTTTTTTATCAAGACTCAACATGATTACTTTGGTATCAGAAGTGCTCCGGTTTATGTTTGTAGTCCAAGTTTTGACCAATCATGTTTGAGCAGGCTTTGGTTGCATGCAGGTAAACAGTCTGTGCTGAGAGCAAAAGAAGCAGAACAAATTGGCCGCAGGGCAGTCATGGAATCCATTGACCATTGATCGTCTGATGATGCTTTTTTTTTTTAAGATTATTTTTTGGGCTTTTGCCTTTATTTTGATAGAGACAGCTGTAGATATAACAGGAAAGGGGGTAGAGAGAGAGGGGATGACACGCAGCAAATAGGCCGCAGGTGGGAGTCGAGCTGGCAGCTGCTGCAGAGGACTGACAGCCTCAGTACATGGGGTGTGCGCTCTACCAACTGAGCTATAGGGGTGCTCCCCTTTTTTTTTTTTGCAGGCAGTTAAGCTTTTTAAAATCAGTCTGCTTCCATATTTGCAAACCAATCCAGTCGTAGACATTTTTCTCTCAAAGAGCCCTGCATGGGCTAAAAACTCCCACCCCGGCTCGTGGTGTTAAAACCCTAGACAGCCTGAGCCCAACAAAGTCAGCAATATTCCAGCCCGAGGCCGCCTTGCCTGAGACAACACAGATTCACTTTTCCTCTCTGAAAAGGCAGTCATATTGAGATGCACAAGCAAAACTATATGGTATGCCTGGTGTGAGCCAAACCCCAGCTGATGCCTCACTTTCAGACAGTGTGTCACACTGCACTGGGTCGGGTACCTGGTGGGTGACCCACAAAAATGCAGTGTAATGGGTATAAACTATCATTATATAAATTCAACGCAAAAAAGGAACAGGAAGCAGGTGAGAGGACTTACAATACAGTAATATGTTTTTTTTTCCCTGGAGAAATCAGAAATCGAAATGATTGTGGAGTCTTTTTAGCATTCACATTCACTAACACAGTAATATCGAGCCTAATCAGATGGCAGGTTTTTATTGTGAAAGTCTACAATACAGCCAATGAAGGCCAAGTTGGACGTTTGGGAGGATTTTGGTGCGCTGAAAGACTGTGAGAATAATGTTGTCATGGCTTTGCTACTTGTAAAAAGATTCAAAAAGTTATAGCTTTTGAAAGCTGCAAGTGAGGCTCGTTGTCACTATGGAAATACATCAACGGCTGCAGGAGCACAGGTGCTGAACCAGCCGAGAACACAAGTGACTGACAAGTGAAGGACGGACAGGTGCGGCTTTGACTTAAGAGACAATTGCGGGTAACGGATCGGTCCTGGTTCTCGGCTTTGTGGCATGTTCTGTCTGATACAAGAGAAATGACCCAATCCATCAGTAAATACAAAACTTTTACTTTAACCTTTCTTTGCACTAGATATGACCCTCGTTGCTTGTCGTGGTAATCAAATCAAAACTCTTCCAAAATGCAGCCGGAACATCAAGAACGCTTCAACTTCTCCCTGATGCTCTGCATGGTCAACGTGCACTACACATGATAGTTACTGTCAGTGCCCGTCGGGTCCCAGAGGGCTTGCAGGCCTCGACTCTCAACTCCATTCTCACATCTGAAATTGCAAATTGGACTGTAAACAATGACAACAGAAGAAGAAGAAGTCTTGGCCTGAATATCTGTTACCCAGATATCTGCTGGCTACACCAGAAGCCCAGAAACATTGGGCTTTAGTCCCAGAGGCAAAATCATCATCAGACGATGCCGATGGGTTCTGAGAGTGTGTGGTTACAGACTGAAACAAGATTCAGTTTTAATAAACACTGCCAGGTTTCTCAGGCCTTAAACTTAAAGACCAGTTAAGTGGTGACAGCTGGTGCAATTGGAGACAAAAGACGTGTCCCCAGTTGGAAAAACTTGGAAAAGGTTAGGGTGAAGGG
The DNA here is from genome assembly GCA_034769285.1 of Lutjanus argentimaculatus. Classification (NCBI taxonomy): domain Eukaryota; kingdom Metazoa; phylum Chordata; class Actinopteri; order Lutjaniformes; family Lutjanidae; genus Lutjanus; species Lutjanus argentimaculatus. The sequence goes on from JAWZSL010000050.1 coordinate 653,532, forward strand.
AGTAGTGGTTAAGGGTATAGGGTTAGAATAAGTCTCCAGGAGATAGATGTAATTCTATGTAACACCCTTAAAAATTACAAAAGAAGTCAGTAAGAACGTGTACGTACCAGGTAGAACTTGTGTAGCTGATTGGCTGATGGGGGCCAGGCCCTGTTGCTGCATTGACAGCTGGTGGAGTTTTGCCAACTGAGAGAGAAACAGAGGATGACAGAGAAGTTAAAAAAAATGTTGTTCGTTCATTAAGACACAGAAAACATCATATAAATAGTAAAACTGTCTCAGTCCTTTTCTTGTTACCTCTGAATGTGGAATGCCGTAGTGACTTTGTACTGCGTATGTCTGAAATAGAAAAGGAAAGAAGAAAAGAGTCATTACAGTCAAGGTCTACGCTTATTATGTAACATTAGCCCCATTTTCAGCACTCAGGCTAAAGAGAGGTTCCTGCCCTTCCTCTGGTTGGTGGAGGTTGTGCCTGCAGACAGCACTCAGGGTTGTAAAAACTACCTGAAAACCTTTCTGCTCATCAAGGGGACCTAATATGCTTTCTCTTACTTTCTGTCATAGATATAATGTTATGTTGTTGGATCTTTATATAAAGCGTGGCCAAAATAAATAATGAGGTAATCCCTGTGAGCAAAAAGCCCAGGCTTCAGATCACTCATGAAGTACAGGGACACTCCTGTCCACATCCTTTGTACCAGGATGGTTTACAGCAGCTCCAATCACGACTCTGATCTGGATCAGATTTCATGGAAAAAACATTTCCTGCTTTTCTCTCTGATGCTCTGCCTCAACACACAGTGATTTACAGTTGAGTCCTGATAGACAGATAGCTTTAGTTGTTGCTAAAGAAAGTGCTACCTGCTGCTAAATGTAGCTGCCACTAGCTCAGTTAGCTGTGCAGTCAGCAATCCAATCTGCCTCACCCTGCCAAGGTTAAAAACTTCCTCCTACCAGCAGTCCAAAGCTCCTGTGCTAAAGATTTAGACAAAAACACTCCCACACTCAAGTCAGCTGATAGGATTGCTAGCTGCATGGCTAACTGAGCTAGCTAGCTAATGGCAGTTACATTTAGCAGCAGATAGCAGTTACTTCACCAACAAAGGAGACTTTAAATCACTGAGTCATCACTATTTTATCCATACAATGTGATCCAGTTTCACCAAAACCAGTGAAAACATGGGCATCCAGTTTTTGCAGTGAAAAAAAGCACGTTTCTTATAAGCCACCATTGTAAAAGAGACATCAAGCTCAATTATGACTCTTTCTTTGATGAATTTTTGATCCATGTAAGTTTTATATTTGCAAAACCTGCAGCAGAATTGAACCCAGAGGATAGAAAACTTTTGGCGAATGCACCAGAACAGCAATTTTCATTGTAGTGCAACAGGCGCCATCTTTGTGTCTGGTGTCCAGTTCTAAATAGTGCATCCATGGCTGCTGCCCAGCAGGCTTCTGGAAATTGGCCAATCAGAAAAAATTGAACTTTTAAGAGCACTTGGCCTTGAAGAGACAGGAGCTAAAAACAGTTTGTTTCAGACAAAGGATGAATGGAGGGGCTGCATAAAGGGCCACTGTAAGATAAATAAGGAATGGTGAATCATACAAAGTTCCTCAAGTGGAGTCCCGGAATAATAATGCTGCTTTAATCTATATTATCCTTTGTTCTAAAAGCATACACAAATTGAGAATCAATCAAAGAGGCAATGAAAGACATATACCTTTTATCTATCAAAACTAAAGTAGCGTTTGTGTATCAGAAATACATCTTTTTTTTATTAGACTACCCTGATAACCACAGCTGATTTTCAATTTATGTCGTTTTTTTTATTTGATCAAACCTCTGACTTCTGTGTTATGCACGGTTTTAATCCTCTAGATTTTTAATATAGATACTGGAATGTGATCAGTCAACGCACAGCATCACAGTTAAGATGAAAAAATGACAAACACAAAGCTCATAAAACAACAAAAACATCACAGGAAGCCTGAGTAAAAAGATGAATTCCTGCATGAGCTAAAAGTCCACATCTGTACATTAAGTATAAAAGGAAAGGCCTTTTTGTTATCATCAGGATTAATGCTTCCCAATGCTCTACTTAGCACAAAGACACCAGAAGAGTAACTAAAAAGACGGCAGTAAAAGGACTTTCACTAGATCATCTGTCCCCTCTGAATCTCCTGTGACAGAATCTCCTTGTTAGAGTCTGTTTATCTCTCCAAGATCACAATTTAAAGAGTTTTTAGAGGCCGTCCCAAATCCCAAACCCAACTTCAAAGAGAATGAACACTTCCATGGGCAATGTCTCTGTGTGTCTGTGTGTGTGTAGGGAGGGGGACAAAGTTGGTGTGCGTGCATGCAAAGACTGGTGCATTGGAGATATTCTGCGTGCATTTGTGTGTCTCCCTGAGGTTCACCACACCTTATATAACAGATTTCAGGGCTGTTATCCGTGACGCAGACTGCACTGTCACTGCTGCTGAACTTTTGACTCCTGTTGCCAACTCTGGGATTTAAAGAAAAAGGCTGTTTGCTGAAAAGACCTCCCGCCAGAAATAAAAGGCATCTGAAAGGTACGACAGGAGTAATGGACCTGGCCGCGCTGCTTGGCCTCCTTCATATTGTAATGCTTCTCCTTGATCTGTAGATACGCCGTAAATATTTATACATGCTGGCAAACCTGAGAGGCTGCGCCGCATGCCTGAATCCAAGCAGTCCATGCAGGCCCGAACACAAAAAAAATGCCAAATACTCATAAATATTCATTGGTGGCTTAATGCAGCAGACATCAGAGATGCAGCAGCAGCTCCGGCACTGCTGAGCCCGAATCTATCAACGTCGCAGAGCAGGAAATCAGTTCTTCCTGGACATAAATTCTCAGAGTGATGCTTTTTTGGTTTTCCTTTTAGTTATAGGTGTAAAAATGTTTCTTAATTTATGGAATCACTCACATCTCTGCTGATATTTATGAAAGTTCCAGAGGAGTCCTGTTAATCTTCTAGGAACTGTCCAGTCTCAGAACCCATCGGATATCGTCTGATGATGATTTAGTTTCTCGGGGCAGCAGCCCATGTTATGGGGCTTCTAGTCAGCGCATATGTCCCCCTGAACCCTTAAGCCCTGAATCCTCACAGACTTTAGCTGATGACACCCGGTAGAGGCTACAAATGGTATAAAAAGGAATGGGACAGCACTTAGGGACGTTTAAGTGAAATATTTTGAGATGCTTCCAAAAAAAAGCACACATTTTATTGTCAACATGTCTTATCTGTTTCATTATTAAAATGAATCTTTATTGCTTGAGGTTTTACTTCCTTTTATGTCTGAATCATTTTAATTCCCTGATTTATTTGCCTCGGTCCTTAAATGTTTTAATCCTGGTCAAACACTTTCAAAACAGCAGCATAAACGTGGTTTTCTTTGTGTAGTTGTAGTTGCTCCTCTTGTGGTTGTTTTCCATATTTAATGTAACAAAACTATGAACTGTGGTTAATTCCCTCAGGCAAAGTCTGCAGAAATGGAGAGTTAAGGAAAGTCTGCATAGAGGGTTCTATGCAGAGAAGTCTTTAAAAGAGTCCTTGTGGACTTGACAAGTTGACAGTATTACAGCCCAAAGCTCTCGCAGACTTATTGGAAACACACCTCAAAGTGTTTGTGAGGATGGACACTGGTCCTTCCTTTTCTCTGCGCCGGTCATTGTTTACAGTCTGATTAGCAACTTCAGACGTGAGAATGGACGACAGATTATCTTTCAGCTCTTCTCTAACAGTGGTTTTCAAACTTTTTGTGCCCAAGGCAAAAAGCCAAAATCTCAGGGCACACCTGCGTTCATATCCATGCTGAATAGCCTCTATAAGCAACCTAACCAACAGAGGCAACAAGTATTCTGCGAGCCAATCAGAGTGTGGGTGGAGAAAAAAAGAAATGCATTAAACAATGAGGACCTTTGATGTGTCACTGTGACATTTGTTCACTTCTGAGGTTGTGATATTACTGCAACATTATAGTCAAAACATCACCGTGCGGCAAAGTCAGTGCAACATTAGGCTTAAACAGAGCAGCAACGTTCCATCAACATTACACTTAAAACATTATGTTGCAGCAACATTACTGCAACATCACATTTAATACACTGCAGCAATGTTCTGACAACAATATACTTAAAATGTTGCAGCGATGTTCCGTCAACATTAAAAAGTTAAAAAAGTTGCAGTGATGTTTCTGCAACATTGTACTTAAAACCTTACACAGCAGCAACATTACACTTAAAATGCAGCAGCAACACTCCTGCAACATTACTCTTTAAACATTATGTTGCAGCATCATTACTGCAACATTACACATGCAGCAGTGTTTCTGCAGAGTTACACTTAAAACATTACACTTCAGCAATGTTGCAGCAACATTCCCTCAACATTAAACTTGAAATGTTGCAGTGATGTTACGTTGCATGCAACATCCTGGCAATATAAAGTGTCAGAGCAGCCCCAAAAAAGGGTGGGAAGGTAGGGAGGACCTACCAACGATGTTTAGACTACACAAGTTGACACAAGTTACATTACAGCGACTTGCCTGTAACAACTTTGTAGAACAGCAGGGAATTAAGTAAAACCTGGATATTCATATTCTTATTCTACACCCTTAGTCATGACTCTGAAGAAGTCCCTCTTGAAACATATAACATGTAAATCAGGTAACAGATGGGGCACTTTTTTTTTCTGTTCTTCATCTGTGCATATCTGAGTCAAGGATTCATATTTGTTAATTCACCAACATACAATGCACTGTAAAACAACTTAAAAATAAAAAAAATTGTCCCTAAGTTAATCTATACAGACTTTACATTTTTGCTTCATCGTATCAAATCTAATTTTTTGAAATTCTGACCCACAAACTTACTAATCTTTGAGTTTCTTACTTGCTTTCAAATATAGACCTGCTCTCTAAACTTAGTTGTTTATTTTCAGTCGCCCTGTGTCGAACGCGCTTAATGTCTGAATGTATCCAGCTGATAATATCAATAAGGAATCCTTGCAGCTATAATCTTGAAATAAAGATTAATGTTAAATCCCAGAAATGTCTGAAATGAGAGCCGCAGATGAGTCTGTCAACAGAAATGAGCGATATAAGATGAATCCTCCTCTCCCTCCCTCCCTCCACATGACTGTAGCTTAAATAATGAATGAAAAGCATTAATCGCCTCACACAGCCACTTAACTCTGCACTAACCCTCCCTCCATCGCTTCCTCCACAATCACTCTCCCCTCAACGTCTCCCTCGTTTCCTTCACATCCTTTTTTCATGTTTTTCTTGTCTTGCTTCTATCTCTTTCGTCTACCTTATCCTCCACTCCACTCCTACTCCTCCAGCTCTCCCTACTTTGTCTGCTGGCAGCCATATTGGAAGTACTCATTAGGAAACACTGTTTGAGAGCAGCAGACTGTTTGTAGAAAGTCTTCTCGCCTCGACGGAGCTCGACTGAGAGGACTGATCATCTCGCTGTTTTTATAAAAAGATCAGTTTTGAATTGGTGACTCTCTTCAAGCCAACGATGTCTCATGAAGCGGGGTGTGAATAACACTGTTAAGTCATTTCACATGTTATCTATTTTTCACCATTCAGTCTCTGACGTATGCAGAGACCGTGTGTCATTTTACCAACGAATGTCATACAGAAGAAATGTCAGGTGATGTAGTATAAAGAGCGAGGAGGACAGGGAGGACAGACGGTTCAAAGAAACATAGGACCTCCACCCAGGAGACCACAGGTTGTGACCCAAGTGAAACCAAGTCAACAGTAACTTATTTTATGTCCAGTATGCAAGTTAACTTACATAACATGTTTAACTAATAATACATACTTAATTTACACAACTAGCATACTCAGACCCTCCTCTCCCTCCAGTTTCTGCCTTATAATAATTAACATAATTTGTTGTTATTAGAACTAGTAATTAGCGGCATAGTAATCCAGTATTTTTCAAATTAATGAAGCAATATCACACGAGAGGTAGCACCACTGTCAAAGATAATCAGAGCTGTGCTGATATTCAGTACAACAGCATGACACTGCTTTTAACTGTTTTACAAACCCCATTTATTAGTTAACAGGAATACGCGACAACAGATTACGATTTCTTTGTTTGTTTACTCAAAACAAATAGTTTCACAGCTGGATGAAACTGTTTTTACACTACCAGGTACTATTTCAATCTTGCTCTGTCTGTAGAACACAGGAAACACACTGGGACCAACCAGACACTGACACGGTTATGGCTGCACACTTTATATAGTCGTGTGTAGTCTTTGTATGTTTTGTAGTCTTGTTAGAGTTTGTAAATCTTGTATAGTCTCTTTTGTAGTTCTATTTTGTGGGTAAACTCTGTCCCAGAGGAATCTTGTTTCGTTTCACTATGCATAGACACAGTCTAGTCTACAGTATCAGTCTAAGTTCTGGCCACCTGACTGGATCACCTTCAAACACCACTTTTTCTGTGACTGGATTTACCAACTGGAATCTGTGTAAAGTGGGACTAATTAAGCATGCTGCATCAAACAACATCAGATGTGTGAAGCTGTGTGAAGGTATACAAAGACACGCACACAGACTCGCCAAGAAATCTCCACTCTCATCCATGCAAAGCAATATAACTTCAGTTTCCCATCAGAAAAGTCTGTCTGACAGCAAGGTAAAGCAGTGAAAATATTCTAAATATAGCATACACTTAAAGCAATATTTCTTTTTTAGGTGTCTAAAATACATTTTGCTGCTGACCCTGTCCACAGCTTCCTACATCTGTGCCACTTACAATAATCCAAACTCTGCTTTATTTATTTATTTTTTTTGTTAAATTCCTGCTCAAATTTGACAGCAGTTACTTCAGAATTATTAATTCAGAGATGCACAAAATTAAGTGAACTGTTTGCTATTTTTGTTGCTTAACTGTGCTGTCATTGGACTCAAACAGCTGCAGGAACACAGAAAGACTCTGTGTTGAAAGTAATGGCCCTGCTACTGCATATGCAATAAAAACTGGCATTGTCTTGCTCTGGAGGCAGTTTGTCAAGTGGCAGCAGCTTAAATTCTGAACTAAAACATGTTAACAAAACTGTGTCCATCTGCACCAAACCAGCTGTTAGACACAAGTGTCCACCCATAGATAGCAGCGGATGGGGGTGGAAGACAGATCTGACACAATTGGAGAGCTTTTTTCCAATTTTGTCCTCCCTCATTCCTCCCCCGGTCTCCCCCTCTCTTCTTCTGTCACTTCCTCCCTCCCTCTCTCCTCCCATCAGTCCTGCGGAGCCTCCATTAGCTCGTGTTACTGCTGTTTTAACTGACACTCCCAAGGCCCTGAGCCTGACAAACACTGTTTTACGCACACACGCACACACATGCACACACGCAGCACTTGGCTAAAGTTGGCTCTCGAGCTGTCAGTGTGATGGAGTAAAGTGCTCTTCTGTTCTAGTTTGTCTTTTTCTGTCTCTTAACCCGTCGTCCCGTCTATCAGCCCATCTGTGAGTCACTCTGTCAATCTGTCTGCTTTGTCCACTCATGTGTCTCAGTTTATGTGCATGTTACACACTCAGGTGCCTTTATGTGTGAGTCTCTGTCGGTTTCAATCTGTCTCCAGGTCAGTCAGTTTCTTATGTTTCCCAGTTTCAGTTTCTGCCTCTTAATTTGTAAATCAGTCTGTCATAAATGCAGTGGAGGGTACGAAACACAAAGATAAATGAATGTTAAAAAGACATTCAGACATGAATGTTACGTGACTTATTGCAGATTAAATTTTTTCAACTTCATTAAAAGAGACTTTATTTTTCTAAAATTTACCATCTAAACATTCCCAAAATAATGTCAGATTATATCCATAAATAAACAGACTTTGTAAAACCTGATTCTGACAATAAAAGGCAGCTTCCACCTGATTGCATACGTCAGTGGTTCCCAAACTTTTTTCTGGCATGCCCCCCTTCAGAAGCCGATAAAATATTAGCTAGCAGTGACAAACCACCACACCATCATATTCAGAGACGAGGACCAGAAGAAAACAGCATGTTATAACGAAGAGCAAAGACTAACAGGGATATTTACATTTAGTATGGGGCCATGAAATGATGATCACACTAACAGGCAGCAGTTATGGAGATGAAAAGTATTTAAATGTACGAGGAATTTGGCCCGAGGCGTGAAATAAATGTGTAAGTGCTGATCGTGGCTTCAGCGGCTCGTTGAAGGACAGCTAGTTAATGACAGTGACACACGGCTGCTGTAGCTGCTGGCTGCTGACCTCAGACCAGTCAGTTATGATCTAAACAGGCGGCCTCGCCCTTCACAGCAGATATTTTATATCTAATAAGAAAAGAGAAAATTTCATTTAATTCATCTCCACAATTTAGTTTGAAGTGCTGAGAAAATTACAGGTTTCATTTAAAAATGAAAAAAGTTCAAAGCATGTTAATTTGGACAAATTCTGAAATTGATGATTATTGAGCACTTCAAAAAATACAGATTATATCTCCTAAATTCGCATGTTTTTCCAGATAAAAAAGTCAAAAGAACAATTTAGTAGGTAATTATTTTGTCAAAGTCAAAGTTTTCAAAGGCTGATATTTCATTTTTCTTTGAAACTCTGCATTTGTTCTTTAGAGTTGTGTTTCTACAGAGAGCTGAAGAAAAAGGTTCTTTCAGGTCCAAAATCTTTGGCTGCTTCTAGATGAGCTTTATTCTGTGGAGACAGTATCACAACCAGCCAAAGACTTTGGACCTGAAAGAACCTTTTTCTTCAAGAGAAAAACAAACGTCTACAAGCCACAAGAGTAGATTTAACATAACTGCATGAACCTGACCTGACCTACACTGTGATGAAGTGCCAGAGACCAGACGATTCATCACGCTGTCCTCAAACAGCTCCAGTAAAAACCTGCAGAGATTAATGGCAAAAAAAATCTGCCTGTTTCTTGGTGCAGGTGCAGTTTCAGAGAAAGAGTAACAGAAAGTTGTGCGAGGACCTTCGCAGCATGATCGAAAAGTGGAAGCAAACATCTGTTAGTGTGAGACGCAGCAGGGGTGTGGGGACACTGATCAGGGACACAGTGTGTGGACGGCGATGTGTGTTCCTGCTGTTAACAGGCCACGAGCAGCTGCTGTCGGACTCTTTGTGTCTCAACTGGAAACACAGGAAGTCCAGTGGAAATTTGACAGTCACTAGAGACACAGTTCTGTCCCTTTGACATGAAGCTTCTGTATGGGTACAAGTTGTAGTTCAGCTGGCAGCTCAAGGTTATGAGGTTCTCTTGATGCGTGTGTGTGTTTGGGATAAAGTTCATTCATTCATTTGTTGTTCATAATCGTTTATCCTTGAAGGGTTGTTGGGGGCTGGAGTCTACCACAGCTGACTTTGGGCGAGAGGCGGGGTACACCCTGGACAAGTCGCCAGTTCATCGCGGGGCGTTTGGGATACAGTGCCAGTACGTAGTCATATCCCGGCTTTTTTATCACAGTTAGCAGTGAGGCTCATTTATCCCCCTTTACACATAAAAACAGACACGACCATTTCAAACAATGTAACAGCCACTGCCCATGCATCCTTTACATCGCCATGGTAAACCAGTGATTCAAGATTCAATTCAGTTCAAGTAAATAATCATCAATAATAATCAAGCAAATATATTCAATTCAATTCAAGATTCACCACAATAATCGTGTAGTGAAAATATTGTCTCATATCTCATGTTGTGACTGCTCCCATGAATTTATTCCGACACTGGAATTTTTTTGCAACAGTAAAAACACCTGAAATGTATTTTGGTGTCAGGGCAGAAAGAAGCCTGTTAAAGGCAAAACCCTGCCGATTCAGCACCATGGACAGGGCCAGTGGTCACTCAGCTAACATCTGCAGGGAGAGTGTGTACCTTTGGAGCAATGGGCCTTTAGTTTTCGGGATAACAGGCTGTCGGACAAATGGGCTTTTGGTCTGGTGGGACATTTTTCAGACTATTGGGGTTCTTGAAAGACGGGCAGCTGTTTGGAGGTGACACTTGTGGCCGCTTTCAAATCATGTAATGTCCAAAAATACTTTGCTATTATTGATGACTGTCCTCACATTCTCTGTGAAAAAGAGCAGGTCTGTTTTACTTGATGCTGCCATGTTCAATACTGTTTGGACACAATCAATATGCTCCTTGTGCTTCAAATCCGAGCACAACAAAATTGACCAATTCAATCTTGAAATTATAGCAGATGGCTGTTTTATAAGGAGACATGAATCTGCTCCGTTTTCATTTCAGACAAGTCAGACAGCCCATGAATAAAAACGGTAATAATATTTAACAGATGTGTTTCCTGGTAGGTTGAGGAATCGAGTGTGAGGCGCCTGACTTTTCTTTGCTTTTAAGAGGCGTTAATCTCAGCAGCCAGAACAAAACTGATGTAACTGAAGATACTCCACAACCTCTGCTTCTCTGTCTTCACTTCTTTTCTCCAGTGTTTTTTTATCTTGTAACTCTTCCCTCCCTTTTATCTTCCCCTCTCTTTCTTTGTCTGTTTTTTCTGTCAGGTCACTCTCCATTTATCACCTTTCTTCCTTTATCTGTTTCTTTACATCTCTGTGTTTTCACGCTGTGCTCCAGAGCCTTCATCTTCACTCAGCCTTGGTTACCACGTCCCTGCATTTTCATAGCTTTTTCACATGGAAAAGAGGAGTGATATTTATCGAGCCTCTCTGTGCAGAGGTGTTAATCTGGGATCCTTGACCACCCTGACCATCTGCTTTTATGATGCCATTGCCGGCTGCAGAGTGGTTGAATTCAGGTCCTTTGGCTTCGTCCCAGGCTCATGGAAAGTGGTTGTTTACCTGCACAGCTCAGGGCACCGTGTGAAGAGATTTCTTCCAAAATTAGATAAAGAAAAATTGATTTGAGTGCGGGGCTATATTGAGAATGAAAATTTAAGTCCTTTATTGATGAAAATGTCAACAAATGGAATCTTTCATATTCTAGAAGCGCTGAAGGATGATTTAAGGCGGCGAATTAAGCCTTTTAAACACAGTTTTATATGTTTGCTCAATGTAACTTGTTGGCAGATGAAAAAAGGCAGAGATGAAGTGACCTTTGACCCTTGTTCCCTTTCCCCCAGGCGGCCATACTCACTTGCTGCAGGTCCACTCCTCCCTGTGCCACTGAGAACAGGGGTGAGAGCCAAAGTCTGACGCCTCGAACACCTTCAGCCGGCACAGAGAGACACAAGCAGAGTCAACACTACAGTTAGAGGTCCAAACTCATCACACTTAAAACAAACTTATCCATCTCCAGCTGCAGTTGCTCACTCTCAGGGGAGTTTCATACCTGTAGTTTAATTTGTCAGCTGTAGGTTTATTAATATACTCGGAGAAATATTCTGGAAATATATCAAGGCTACATTTTACTACATTAAGCTCTCAAAATGCTGGTTCAAACTTCAGCCCATGGAGATTAAAAGGACAGTGAACCTGAAAATCAAAGATGAAGATTTCCCCCCTGGCCTGTAGTGCTATTTATCCATCTTGATTGCCTTGGTGTGAGATATCAGCTGTAGAGATGTCACCAAAAAAAATACATTTTAAAAAATTTGAAAAAAATTCTTTTCCAAAAAATCATGAGCTGGTTACTAAAGATAATTCATAGACTTTGTTCTTTTTGAGTTTTGAGCCCAAATCAAACTCTTAAGTTTTGAAATAAACTTTAAAAAGTTTTGCTGAAAATTATTTATTAATACATTTATTTACTTTTTTTTTTTTTTATTTACTTCCATTTCAATAAATTTACTCTAATTTTAAAAAAAAACAAACAATTTTTGAGCTTTAAGTTTATCTAAAGAAGAAAGGTAAATTATGTTTATTGAGTTGGGCTAAAAACTCATGAACCTGTTGCAGTCTATTGCCTTGAAATTTTGAGTTTTCTCTACTTTTTCATTTTTACAGTGTAAAGGGAAGCTTTAATTCTGAAGGACTGCAGGTTAAAACTTGCGTCTGTGTTTTTCTTGCAGTTGGTTTGTGGTGTTTGCTCATAAAGCAAATTGTGAGCTGTAGTTTTCTCAGTAAACACACAACCTCTTGGTCTCTCACAGTCCTTCCTGCCTGGACAGCTGCTGCTGCCCTCGAGATCACTCCTCCACCGGACCTGTTATTTGCCGGCCGAGCAGACTCGCTGGGTGTCTGCAGGGTGCGCTGCTGCTGGGCTGAACGAGAGCAGAAGCAGCAGCCAGGGTTCCCTTGTTTCAGCAGCTGCAGGGCGAAGTTTGTTTTGAGAGACAACAGCAGGGCCAGTGCCACCGCTGAGGGATACCTGCCCGGAGCTGGGTCTGAGTCTGGGTCTGGGTCCAGTCCGCTGGAGAATGAGGCGAAGAAGTGCTTGATAGAAACTACAGCTCACAATGTGCTGTATCAGCACTGCCACGGGCTGTACAGACACAACCAGAACTACACAAAATGCAGCCTTTATGCTTGACTGAAACTGTTGTCACTCACTGTCTTTCAGAATTAATGTTTCCAATCACAAAAAAAAGACTGTTCTGTTGTGCTGGCTCTCTGTAAATGTTTCTTGTGTGTATAAATTAATCAAAATGTAGGAACAAATTATATCTTGTGCACATGCAATAACATTTTTAGCACTTGATGCAATAAAACGTGACCTCGGTATATATATTTTTCTCTCTACGGTCCCACTGGGGCTCCGTAAATTTGGTCCAGACAAGGAAATGTCCACTGTTAGTTCTGGTTTGGTTCATGTTCCCTCCCATTTCATACAAAAAGCTGTGACCATGAAGTTCTAATTTTGGCGACATCCTGCACATCACCTTGACACAGACCCCTGCCCCACCCAACCCCCCAACCACACAACACACACACACACACACACACACACACACACACACACACACACACACACACACACACACACACACACACACACACACGGGAATCAGATTCTGCAGGACAGCAGGTAAAGCTGCAATTTTCTACTGCTCACATGTATATTTAGTCCAAAAACCAAAATCTCTTTTTCACCATCTGGTTGATCACAGAAAATCCTGCACTCACATGTGTGTTCCCACATAATTTACACAAATATAAACATCACCTATAAGTTCAAGCAACAGAACATGGATTTAATAGAAATTCAGTGTTTAAAATGACACAAAAAACTACTGAAACTGGTTTCCTTTGATATTTTGCACCAGTATGACTGTACTAACTTCACTGTTGGCCTAAACTGAGCAGTTTCTTGGGCTCATTAATATTCACGGTCTTAACTAGAGATGATAACAATTAATCAATGACCGACTCATCAGTCGTTAAGAATTTAATCGATCATGTTCAATTTAATTGATCCAGTATCAAATAAACATCTAAAACATGAAGCTCTTTATATGTTTCATCAGCTACACTCTTAGAAATAAGGGTTCCAAAAGGGTTCTTCCTGAAGGGCCGTGGTTCTACCCAGAACTATTTGTTTCTGAAGGACCCTTTTTGGAAAAAAAGGTTCTCTGTAAGACTAAAGTTTTCCATTAAGAACCCTTTTCATCCAGAGAACCTTTTTTGGAAGAAAGAGTTCTTCAAGGACTGTTGAAATCCTTGAAGAACTGTTTCAAGGGTTCTTTGTACCATAATATAAAATAAAACGGTTCTCGGTAGAACCCCCTGAGTATGTTCTAGATAAAACCCTCGGAATATAAAAAGGTTCTCAGTAGAACCCCCTGGGTGGATTCTTGTTATCACCCTTAGAAGGGTAGAAAGGTTCTGGATAGAACCTCCAGAGAGGGTTCTAGGTGGAACCACTGCACCATAAAAGCAATCTCTGTAGAACCTCTCACAAGGGGTTCTAGGTGGAACCTTTCACAGACGGTTCAAAATATAACCCTTTATGCTAGGTTCTGGGTAGAACTCTTTGAAAGGGTTCCAAGAGAACATTTATAAAAAAGTTCTTACAGGAACCAAAAATGCTTCTCCTATGGGGACAAGCTGAAGAACCCTATATAGTTCTAGTTAGCACCTTTATTTCTAAGGGTGTGTGATGCTGTCAGAGAACGTGCAACATGTTGTTGTAGAAATAAAACTTTGATTGAGGGGAAGAAAATGTATTTGGTATCGTTTGATTAATTGATTAATTAATCGTTAATTTGACCAATGATTGATTAAGGAAAGAGCTTAACAGAGTCTTAACATAAGATAATATGATGTTTTGAGTAATTATGATGACAGAAGCATGAGAAAAATATTAATGCAAGCATATAAACTATAAATGTATTTATTCTAACCCTCTAACAGTCCTCCTTCCCTCCAAAACTAAACACAGAAATACTGATCGTTGTCTCTTTATCACTCCCACAGAAAATATGATATTAAATGTACTGAATTTAAATCAACATAGTGATCAATGCACATTAAAATTTATAGAAAATTGCTGCAAATATAGTCTGTCCAACTGGAAACCATTCAAACAAGTTGACAGTGCTGATGTTTGGAACTGTTAAAAAGCTACACGGTGGTGAAATCAAAGTGTGCTGCTGCTCTCTGTTTCATCTAAAACTGACCAATCAGTGAATAACCTGTCAGCACAGTGTAAAGAATCAGTTTGAACACAAACACAGCTGTGAAAGTTCTGCGTTTAAATCATCCAGTACACACCATCAAATGCTGCACTCTCCACTTCTGTCAACAGTATTTTTTATTAAAGAGAACAAACCAATTATTTCACCCCCTTATTGACAAATTATCTTTCTGCAGTTGTGCTGCTCTGTGGTGTTATGAAGCAGCGTAAATCAAATCCAATAATCCAAAAAAAAAAAAAAAAAAAAACAGATAAGGAGTTCATTTAGTTTCCAGTTCATTATCAGATGAGCAGATGAGGTAGAACTGTGCAGAAGTGAATGAACAGCTTATTGATCCCCAGGGGGAAACAGTCGCACAGCGGCTCGTACACACAATATGATGACAAAGGTTTGGTGACGCGCTGCAGCTCAGAGGAAGCATCCAAATCTCTGAGACTCGAGCAGAATCACACAGGGACACGGCAGCCATCTTGGGATCAGAATAAGTGGTTTTGTTTAGATTACTGATCCCACCGTCTGTCACTTTCCCATAAAAAAGGACAAAAACAGACATTTTCTGAACGTATTTTTTATCTAGTCTGACAGATGTTTGTGTAGCACCTTTCAGACAGTCTATTAAAATACTCAACACACACTCAGACACAAACACACACAGGTACCTAGTTATAGTAAAAAGTGGGGGTACAAGTCTAGTGACAAATTTCATTTAATTCTACATTTAATATCGAGCTTTAATCATGATCAATAAAGCTGTTCTTTCATTGTAGTCAGTTTATATTTTACTAATGTAAGATGATAAAATGTAAGTGTTTGTGTTAAATTTAATTTTTTGTTGTGTTTGTGACTTGATGCACACAAAGGGGCAACGGATAAGAGGAAAATAATCAGCCTGATCAGCCAGCGTCAGTAATCAGAATTATTATTAATTATCAATATTATTAAACCATTAATCAAACCAATAACTAACAGCAGTCAGTGTCATATTTTATTAGTTACCTTGTGTTTCTGCAGTGGTCACAAAATGTTAAAAATATACATATATGAGCAGTTTGAATTAAACTAAAGCTCCCTGTGCTCTCCGGGGAAAAACTTACACCAAATTTTGTATTTCCTTTTGTGTAATAACTGCAGAAACACAAGATAAAAGGTGTCATATTTTGACAGTCTTCAGCATCAATATAAGATGAAGAGTATTTCTGTAGAAACTTCACAGTTTGGATTTTGTCAGCTCAACTTCCTACCAGCCTCTGTTGGTTAGCTGCACTGATTTTGAGGAGAAGACTGCAGTAATGGGAGGTGAACCATCTCAAAAATTAAAATTTCTCAAACATTTAAGTGCTGGTTGGTGGTAAAAAGGTGTATGATCAAACAGTTGGGATGCAAAACCCCAGTTTGCTCTCCGGAATCTAATAGTTGGGGTGCAGCTACTGCGGCACCTGTGCACACACACAGACGTTACTGCCAGAGACTTTTTGTACCATAAATGCTCAAATGAATGAATTATAATGAGTTGTGAGAATTTAAAATTTGTTTACAAGTTCTAATAACTTAAAAATGTTGAGTGACAGTAAAGTTTATTTAACTTGTGGTGGAAAGAGTACCTACAGTTTGTACAAGTACTTACATTATGTTACATTGCTGAAAAATTACAAGTAATCGATTACAAGTAAATGTGCTGGTGTTAAAAAATACTTGAGTAAAAGTAAAACATATTCTTCCTTTCATCAGTATGTCATAGTTTTATTGGCCTGTTGAGCCATACTGGCTACAAAAATGCAAGTTAAATGTCTGAATAGATTCAAATTGTACTCAGTACTTTAGATATTAAAAGTAACAAAGTAGATTACACAGTGTAAAATTACAGACTTGAAGAAACACAGGTAACTAAAAAAACAAATTAATTACAGTAAATAATGAGGGGTTGGAATTAATTACTTCCTAAAATTAGACCTAAAATTATTCAGTTCTGTTTACTTATTGCAATGAGAGGGGTAAATAAAGTTCTGAGCTGCATTTATTGAGAACATTTGAGTTGGTTTAATCAACTTTAAATTAAAAAGTACATGTAACTAACTCCAAATGCCGAGTGCAATATCCAAATTGCAGAACCAAATCAAAAGTTTTTGAAAAAAAAAAGTGTGAGAAAACAGCAGTACTGCATAGATGACTTGTCCTAAAAGTCCTGTTCTCCAAATGTTTGTTTGGTTCAGACCTCAGTAAATATCATATCAGCAAGATTTTAATAGTTTTTTGTTTTTGTTTGTTTGTTTTTAGTGAATATGAAAATTGTAATGCAAAACTGATCATTTCCACTAATGTTATCACAATCACAATTTCAGTCAAACTAATCACACTCTCTTACCAAATCGTGCAGCTCCAGTGTAATCAGATGATGATTTTTAATATCTGAGGTTGCTGAAACAGAAACTGAGCTGAACATTTGTACATGTCCTCAATATTTGGGAAAATTATTCCACTGTTGACGACAAGAGCATCTTAGATCCCCTCGTCTTGTGTTCATCCACAAATAACCAAATGCCCCAGACGACTATGCAGAGAGACATCCTCAGGCAAGTCGATCTCCAAACAATCTCTGTTACAGTCCAATGATGTGTGACCAAGGACGGGCAGATCTCAGTTGTGTCTCTCTCTCAGGGAAAATCATCCTCCGCAGCTCGAACTGACCAAGTGACAACCTGCATACTGCTAAGCTCCGCTGCACCGCTCAGGCTGAGTGCACACAGCAAGACTCAGCCAATTAAGCATCAGAGTTTCTGTCCCTGAAAACTTTTCAGAAGCTGAAGGTACTTTGGAAAACCTACAGGGAAAAGATATTAAAAATGCAGGATTTTTTTTCTTTTTTACTTTGGTTTTGTAATTCTTGTGAGGGAAAAGCTAATTGGGGCTAAAGCAGGTCAGTATGTTTGAATCATCAAAATTCAGTCCCAATACTTTTTAAGGTGCCCTTGATCTTAAAATCCTTTGACAAGAGATTCCAAACCTGAAAAAATTATCAAGAATTGTGTGAATTGAAAGCAGAATATCTCCTAAATTAAATAAAAACAAAGTATTTTAGGTTGTAAAAGTTCACACATTCTTTTGTGCAGCAGAAGTACAAATAATTGTGGAAAAAAAAAAAGACTCTGGTAAAAGTAGACGTACAGATTCAACTTCTTTACAGCAGTCAGAGTGAAACAGGGTCTGAAATGTGTAAGTAAAAATAATATAAATGAGGAAAAAGTCACCCTCTAAAGGACATTTCTACATTTCCACATTTTCTCCATCGTTGAGTCTCCCTCTGTTTGTTTTTTTTACATTGTTTTCGTCTTGTGTCTTTTAAGTTGTCTTTTACGTCTTTTTCATCTTATGTCATTTCTTGTTCCGCTCTGTGTTTTACATCGTTTTTGTCTTGTTCATCTTGTTATAACATTTTCATCTTGTTGTGTCTTTACTTCATTTTCGTCTAGTTACGTCTTGTTATATCATTTTTGTCATTTTTTGTTCTGTTTGGTTGTTTACATTGTTTTCATTTTTTTGTCCTGTAACGTCCGTCGTGTGTGATATGCTCTGATGGATACACCAAGGAATAATGTGCAGTGAACTATGCCTTTAAAACTAAAGTAACGTTTCAGAGAATTGAATTGTCTCCCTGTGGAAGGTAGAGTTCAACAATTAAAACTTATTATGGCTTTTTAATATTTTGCACAGTTAATGTCCAAATTATTTTACCGGATATTTTCAGTTTGCTCAGGATTCTCATGGCCTGAACATTCTGGTGTCTTTAATCTGAAGCAACCGAATCTTAAAAGAGACAGAACAAAATCCCAAACAAACTGAAATCTGCCCTTACACTGACCAGTTTAAAAACAACTAAAAACTGGAGTCTGAATATGTTCATTGTTCATCATGGTATCGCTGCAGTAAAGAAGCTGAACTTCTGTTGGGGAGGGGCTCATGCTGCAGTACTGGGATTTGGAATTGGTCTAATTACTGGTGTGACTGTAAACACTCTGGCCCAGGAAGAAGCTGAAAGTCTGAAATGTGTCTTCAGGCCGCTGGGATCATGAAAAAAAAAAAAAAGTCTGGGCATCATTTTGCAGGAAAACATCTGGTCATAATTTGATGTACATAAAGGTAATGTTGATTTTCTTTTCCAGTCTTGACTATATTACTCTAATACACGATCTAATCACCTAAATCAATGCCATATGCCGAGATATTAAAGTCAGTTATTGGTATAATCAGCTTCAGCTCTGAGCAGCCCCAGTAGACGTTGTAATCAACAGAAATACGAGTTAATTAGACTGACAAACAGTCACAGCAGCTGGAGGTAGCATCACGGAAAAATTAGTCTCACAAAGCCAAACCTAACTCTACATTTAATTTTTGAGCTGAGCCAGCAATAGGTCTGAACAATTCATTAAAATTTTATCAAAATCGCAAGATGGCCTACTGCAGGAGGTGCGATATTTGTTAAAGGCAAAATGTGAGTCAGGATACCATTTTAAATGAAATATTATTGTGCTGTTGAGGTGTCTGTTCGGTACAGATCCCTGCAAAAATCACACCACAATCATTTAATAATCTTCAAATGACAATTCCATGTCATGTCCCAGTTTTCATGTAAATCAAAAGATTTTTGTCACAGGAGGCTTACTTCATGTTGCCAGTAGGTGGCACCATGGAAAGGATGATCATATTCTTTAGACAAAATTAAAGTTACTCAAAATAAGTAAAAGTTTAATTTTCTCTTCACACAGGACTCAAACCCCAGTCTCCTGGGTGCTTGATTAAGCCATCCATCCACCACACCTCCTCCATTCTCCGGATTTTCTTGCTCCTTATGCTTCTCCTGTCACACTGACTACGTCCACTAGGTGGCACCACCTGACAGTAAAGGGACCCATCTGTTGGAATAAGCTGCTTGCACATTTGACAAGCATGCACATACGCAGGTTTCGTTTACTCATGATCACTTTTGTGTTTCTGATTCTTCTGTACGGATCACGTTCGCAGTTTGAGTCAGTTCAGAAAACCGTGACTTCAGCAGCCTCGACACGTCACTAGATAACCAGGGACAAGTTACGTTTCGAGGCAGCTGGATTCGCAAGATCTCAAGATCACAAGATCACGTGAGAATCCATCTTGCCAGGCTCAAAATTATCCGTTCAGCTTGCACCACCTCTGGTAAAGACAATCACCGTCCTCAGTGGGACTACTGGAAGCTGTGGACGTGGTTTTAGGTGCGTTGACAGCGAGAAGCGTCCATGGAAACAACTCATCTCAAATAAACATTGGTGGCTCCTAAAGAGGTTAGTGTAAATACTGTGATAGCATAAGTTATATCAGAAGTGGTGAGAATTTCTTCATTGAAAGGACAAAGAATGGCACTGAAGAATTTTACCGATGGAATCAACGTTTTTGCTCTTCTTCCGGCCGGCTTTGGCTTTGTTTCCGTGAGCTGATCTGATTGGTTGAAGTTAGCCCGTGTTAGACATGACAGATGGTTCATCCGATCACCTGCCAAGTTTTTGTTTTTTTTTTTGTTTTTGTTTTTTTGAACGCGCCCGCCCTTTTCCAAACAGTTTCTGGTATCTAGTTAAGGGATGAGTACCGTTTGCTGTTTTCATAGAATGCTGATCAAAATGGAGCCCAAGAATCGGGATGTTTGTGGAACTGTAACATCGTGTTGGTGAAGGTTCGCAGTGTGAGGATAAAACTTGGTGACCACAGAGTCACTTTTTGTAGCCACAAGCCGTTGGACCATTATTAACATCAAACCCTGAATCTGTTGTGCAGATTATAAAGACCTTTGAAGCAAATCTTTGATTTTGGGCAACATAAATACAACTAACTGAACAACTTGACGACGCAAAATGACCCAAATTAAAGTCAAAGTCAGGTTTGGTTGAGTATCTTTTAAAATATCTGGGAACTGTAATGAAACCATGACAATTTGGAGCAGAACCAACCAAATTAATCCTCTAATGCTGAGGAAGATGGTGCTAATGCTGTGTATTCATGCTGAAGATGATCATGATGTTACAGCTGGTGAATATACACGCACAGACACACACACACACAGTCACATAAGCCAGCATTACCTCTGTAGCATCCACACATCCTGCTGATGAATAGTGATGTTTTGTAATAAATAAACATGAAAAAGCCTCATTTGTATCCTGTTGGATGGGTGGTGACAGGAGCTGCCCATCACAATACATGACCTATCAAATAGACTTTAAACAAGTGTGTGTGTGTGTGTGTGTGTGTGTGTCTGTGTGTGTTCTATAACATGCAAATTGCAAACTAAAGCAAATTCTCTGACAATAAATTATGTATCGGCTCATTCATCCGTCCATTCCTCTATCTTCACCTCAATCCATCCATCAGTTCTTCTTCCCTCTGCAGATCCCCTCCATCCTCCATCCATCCAACCCTCTAATCCATCCCCACCATCCTGTTTTTCCATCCCTCCTTCTCCTCCCTCTGTCTATAAACCTGTTTTTTTTCACTCCTCCATCCGTCTCTCCCTTTATTCCTCCACTTTACTTTCACACTGTCTTACATTCGTCTTTGTTCGCACTTTCTTTTCATTACTAGAGTTCCTCATTTCATCCATCATTTTTTTGCCGTTTTGTCACCTGCTGATTTAACTTCCTTCTAACATGTTGTGATGGGATATTTTTTTACGTTTTGTTCTGTGTTGTTTGTTGTTTATCTGGTGATCCTGATGATGCACAATGATTTCCTCCTGAGTTAGTTGTCATCATCGCCCGTCCTCTTACCTGGTTTCCTGCCAGCAGCACAGTTCCCGGGGTCGGGCTGGGTCGGTATGGAATAGTCGCTCCCTTTGGTGGAGACTGATGAGAAGAAGGGAGAGAAGAGGATTGGAAACAGAAGAAAAGAAAGAAAACAGAAAGAAAATGACAAATAAATCAGGGTCTGTGTTTATCAGAGCAAAACTCTCAGAGTTACGCATATTTTGTCCTACTTTTAGGACAAAAATTGGTATTATTATTAAGTTGCACCCCTTTCATAACAACTTCTTCTCCCTCCTCTTGGGTTGGGACGCCTCCTGCTCTGTATTTATAATTTCACTCTCCTCCTCCACTCTCTTCTTCTGCAGCAGCTTAGAGGTTCATTACCGCCACCAGCTGTCACCCTCACGTCACATGAGACGAGGTTTACTGTAAAAAGTATATTTCAGTAGTTGAAATAATGTGACGTTTTGAATGAGTCTCATTCAGCTCTTTGCTTCAGTGATGGCAGACTACTTTTGTCTTGAAATTACAACCCGTTCACTTAAAATGTCGTTCTTATTCAATTAAAAATGCATCAATTCGATTTTTTATTCGTATTGTGCTTCTGACATCATCACATCCACGTCTTTTTCAGATTTTTCCTCCTGCAGTTACGCTGCCATTTTCTCTTGGTGACTTGGAAAGAAGGTAAGTTGGCAGAAAATAATATTTTCTGATCAAATCATGTATTATGTTATATATAAAGTTATCACGGTTTGGTGTTTTTGTGAGTTTTTTCCTGTTTTATTTTGTAGTCCTTGTTGTCCTTCATGAGTCTTGACTTTACTTCCTGTATTTGTCCTTTTGCCTTTTTGTGTCATCAGCTGTACTCTGGATCTCATTTGTTTCATTTGTTAAACTTTGGATTTGTTTTCTTGGACTTTGTGCCCATTTGCCCTCACTGAATTTGTTTATTTTTGGACTCTGGTTTTGACTGACTGTCTTGAATATTATCTTTTTTTCTTTTTTTTCTTTTGTGTGTTGGTTCATGGGACTCATTTAGTTTTGGGGGACCATGGCTCCGGCAGGTCACTGAAACATGTTTCAGGTCCGCCCATCACCAACAGTACGACAGTTTAACTCCACAATTCACTACTACATAGTTTTCAATATTTTCAAATGTTTTCAGCAGCTTTGTTCTAACATCTATAATATGTTTAGACGAAAAACTCCCCTTTTCCTGTTCACAGATTTGAACATTTTGCTCAATTTAACCGTTATAAACATCTTCTCCCTGCTACAAGATTATTAATGATTTCTCACAACTCATAACCAGACACTCATTTTGCAAACATTAGTTATTAATTTTAGCTCCATGTAAAGTGAACAGATGTGAAGCAGGCGGTCTGGCCAAAACAAAAAGAGACGAGCCACACCAGAACGGAAATTTCAAAGGAGAACATGCTGGTTGTTGCTGTTGGAGAAACCAGTATTTTAATTTAGGATGTTTCCTTAACCTCTGAAGGCATATCATGGTAAATATACAGTATTATATGGGTGTTTGTCCAACTATGGGCACTTTTAAGTCCCAGCACATTTAAAAAATAACTTCACATTACTGTTGAATTCATGGATATGAGGTGCTCGGAGTCAAAGCTAACAAAGCGGACCATGCTAGCTGCCACAAAACTAAAGAAAGAATTCATGAAATGTAAAATGTGAAGTGAAAAATTTCCCCCTGGGGATCAAATAAGTATTTCTGATTCTGATTCTGATTCTGAAAAAATAATGAGATCCCCTGTTTCCAAACATTACTTTGCTGTAAAGACAAACACATACGAACAAATAGTAAAAACCATGAAAAAAATATATGTTTCAGATTGAAATCAGCTAAATGCAGTTTTGTGTACTTGTTTGTATATAAATTCAAAATTTAAAATCAAAATTCATAGAGGTTGATTTTTACTAATTTTGGAGAGTCAAAAATTCCTGAAGTTGAAGAAAAACCCACACATTTCTCTCTAATATTTAAGGAGAACAATGACATATCAGAGAACAAAATTTCTACTTTGTGTCGTAAAACATCACAGCGGTTCTCTCGTTCAGTTGAGGAAGCTTCAGTAAAAACTCTCAGTTGTTCTCTCGAGTGTTTCTGTCTTATGTTAACTTATGCTGTGATTCCTCTGAGTGATTCTGAGACTCTTGATAAGTGGAGTCAAAGAGATATTATTATAAATGTGCAGACATTCCTCCTGGAGGAGCACAGACAGTAAAATCAGAGATACATCAGTTTACAAAAACACAGAGACAAAGTTGTTCATCTACTGTCAATCTGATTTGGTCCAATTGATGATGTTTGTCTCTAAAATGATGGAGTTTGGATGCATAATTATAGACTCACTGACAGATGTAGAACTTATTTTTAGTTAATGTATTGAAAGTATTGATTATACATCACTTCCAGCTCCAGTAAAGCAGAAGCAATAGTATTTAATTTGACAGTTTAATTGTTTCTGAAGGCTCATGATCTTGTTTTTTTTTTTTTACAGCTTTTTATTCAACCAACAAAACCATTGTGGAAAACAGCCTGCAGCTGTTTGGGAGAACTCACTTTTGTCTTTATCCCTCTGCAGTCACTCAGGTTACACCTCTGTCGCTCCATAACCTGGAGACTTTTGGTTAAAATGGATCCAGAGGAAACTGGTGCAGACGGTGCACATGTTCACTGTCTAACAGGTGATAGAAACATCGTTCAGCATCATGTTTGTATTTCTGGGTTGAAAACTTTTCTTCATGTTATCACAAAGGGTTCAATCTGTCTGAGGCTGGAAATCAGCCATGCACTTTATTCTATTTTTCAGTGGGTTTTATCTTCATCTTACCTCACATTGTGACATCATCGATGTTGTTGCACTGTTTTTCACCCGCACGTGTTTGATGCAACAGTGAGACATCAACAAAACATCCAATAAGTCACAATATGATTTCATTTGATTGTTATTCCATGTTGTCATTAAAATCTAAGTCACTCTTATTTAGAAGTCGCTTGTTGTTGTGTTTGTCTGAATTGCTCGTGTGGCTGAAATGAGGGAAATCATTGCTTCACATGCTGAGTGGTTTTATTGCACAACGCTGCAGCTCATTAAGTTCTGCTTGTCGGCTTCGTGCAGCGAGTTCAGCTCTCTGATGTACGATCTGATAGATTAATTGTCTCAGATGATGATTGATGGTGATTTTGTAGAGGTTGACCTTTCAGTGCTTCATTTTTAATACAAATTCAAGTCAGTGATCTTTTTATATCCTGCAAAATACACTAATTTCTCGTGTGATCAACCCAGTTTCCTATGAATTACACTACGCTGTACATTACATTTATGGTACTAATTTGTTTTCCTCATTCAGTTGCAGTGAGAAACTTAATTTCTGCCTGCATTATGTTCACAGGGAATCTTTTTTGCTTTGCTTTTTTTGCAAACAAATTGCTTTGTATGTATCACACAGAACTTTAACTCCAGACTTTGACTTTGGACTTTGACTCCAGAGACGAGGAGACAGGGTTCACATCCTGAGTAATCACTGTGGTTTAGCATTAACAGCACTTTGGACAAATGTGCGATATGTAGGAACTGGCCACCTGTAGAGGTCATACTCCAAACAAATAGGGGGCAGCATCTCACAAGAGTAACTGCTAACTGTGGCTGCCATTAGCTAGTTAGCTCAGTTAGGCATGCAGCTAGAGCACTGGGACCATGGGGAGGAGGAGGTTTTCAGGGGCAGTGGGGAAGGCTGGTGGGTACTGTAGCTCCAGAACAGGAGCCAGGCAGCTGCAAAACTGGACCGAGACTGAACGCGACCTCCAAGACTGACAGAGGCCAGTTTGAGGACATACACAGTACCAGGCTGATTTACAGCCACTCTGACCAGGACTCTGACTCGGATGGGAAGACCTCCAAAGACCTGAACGGGGCCGAAGGCAGGGTGAGCCCCGGGGTGCCAGGAGCCACACACAGCAAGAAAACAACTTCAGTGTAGTTGGACTCAGGTAGGGTGACCAGATTAAAAAAAAAAAAAAAGAAATGTGGGACAAAGAGTATCATGTGTGGGACAACATGGGGTACGTTATCAATGCTGTGAGGTCGTCTAAACTTTTGATATTTAAAATGAACATTTCTATTCTGCCCTTTAGCTTGGGACATGTCCATGCTTTGCACTCTGGTTGATTCACCGTCTTTGTTGTAGCTGTTGTAGTTGTCATTTTCTGCCTTTACCTTGTGACTTTATTGTGACTCTCAGTTTTCCCCATTAGGTGTAGGGTAGCAAAGACAGGGACAGGTTAACCTGCACCCGACCCACATGTGCACAGTTCTATTTACATCAAACACAGAACCATGATCACAGCTTTTCCTGCTTTCTTCTCAGCCACTGGATAAAAGAGTTTAGAAAACTGCCTGTCCTGCCATGGTTAGACTTTGAAAACTGGAGCCAATCAAAATCAGGGACACTGTCTCCAAATGCAGAACATGGGATAAAAATGCAAATGGGACACCTGGTCACCATAGACATGAGGGCAGACTGGACACTATAATGACTCACTATTGCCTCTTGAGGTATAAAGTATAACATTAACAATGATATTAAAAATATTTAAGTTATCATTAACAAAAAACAAACAACAACAAAAAACAAAAAAAAAAAACAACAACAACACAAGGATACAATAAAAATACTTTTCCTGAAACCATATTATTTTGAGATCAAGATAAAGAGAGCAAGGAAAGTTTAACAAATATTAAACCTCCATGGATCAAAAATTTAACATAAAGAATCATAACTGAGCTTGTTTGCAGTTCCTGGTGGGCTTCCAACAGTTTTTACAGACTTCCCTTTTTTAATGGTGGCCTATCAGGGAAAAAGCTTTTAGGGCTGGTGGGGAAAAAGTTGCCACTGGGAAAAAAATTGTCTAAAAAAGACGAGTGGCAATGCCCTGTCTAAGTCTAAGGTATGGCGAGACAGGACGGACTGGGACGAGCTGGTTAGCATAGTAACTTCAGTAGATATCACTGTAACACGTCTTAAATAATATATAATAATTAATAACTTCAGAGCTTTTATTTCTTCACATTCTGTTGATAATTTTAGTTTTAAAACCTCCTCCCAGTGGTCAAAAGTTCCTGGTGGTGTAAACATCAACACTCCCTCAGTGCTCCAAACACTCTGGGCAGAGTCAGCTAGCAGCACGGCTAACTGAGCTAACTAGCTTTGGAAACAGGGCTGGTTTATACAGGGAGCAGCAGGGGCCTAGGAATCTATAATAACACTTGCAATGATGTGGAGCTGAAACGTGTTACTGAAAGCTTTCAAAACTGCAAAAATGTTGAAAGCTTGAACTTAAAAACAACTTATCTCGTCTCTTTTGTCCAGAGTTTAAAGTGCCCGATGATAAAATAACAGTTGGAACCCCAGTAAATTTGATGTAGAACTACAACTGACCAGATGCAGAACTCTGGTGATATGCTGCGGCCTGTTTGTTTGGAGTATGAGAGGTGATTTAAATATTGCGTCTTTAAGGTTGAGGCACCACGATAATCTATCATTTTAAGCAAACTTTATGCCTCTATAATAAACCTTTGCTCCCAGCCGACAACTGTCTTATTATGGCCACTAATGTGTATCAAAATACATAAAAAGTTTTGCTCTGTTTTTATCTGTAAAAGTTATTCATCGTAGCAAAGTGATTATAGTCAGCTGGGAGTATATATTGATACATGAATATATGAAGTTTGATGCATCTTGTACACTTGGACAACAGGACCTCACAGAAAAATATATTTTTTATTCATTTCACTGGATCAAGGGTCAGGGCGAATCCTATCCCAGCATGCACTGGGTGGGAGACAGGGAGACAACAGTCCGTCGAAGGGCAGAAGTAGATCAAAAGATTTCTTCTCTGAGATCAAACAGAAAGTGTGAATGGAGGGATGGAACTTCACGCCGACAGAGTAAACTCTTTGATTGCACCGGCACTTGAAAGTGAATGAGTTTAGCTAAGGTCAGCGTTTTTTATTTCTATTCTTTCTTTCACTCCTCCTTCTTCATCCCAGATTAAGGTGCTTGGAATATCAATGAGCTCCAACAGCCTTTGATTTCACTGTTTCGGCTTCTAATCTCCAGGACATAGCTCATCTTAATGACTGCTGCCTCTGATTAATTATAATACAATCATGAATTATAGATTTCAGTGTTTCCATTTTGAAGATTATTGCAAAATGGACAGTATCTCGTAAAAACGCTTTTATATGATTGAGAGCAGACAGGCAGACGTCCTCACACATCTAAGTGAGTGTGTGTGTGTGTGTTTTTAATGAATATGAATGTATAAAAGAATCACCTCTGCAGCTCAGTTCACGGTGTCGTTTCAAAATTAACATCAAGTTGCATCAGAGAAAAAGCTCCGTGTCTTGTTTGTCACTCAGTTTGATCATAAAAAATAAATCAGGGGGGAATTAAAACGGAGTGAAGCTCCTGTTGGTGTCACTGAATTTTGCACAGCTGTCTGTAACGGTGATTTAATAATATGAAACAAAGTGCGCACACATTCACAAAACCTCGAACTTTAAAATGGGGGCAGAGAAAAAGATGGTGTGTAAAAATGCCAACCAAAACATTTCATAAGCTTTACAGGGAATTTCAGTTCATTGTTTCACTGTCTGGCTAAAACTTTTGAGATCTGGTTCACTCTCTCCGCACTCATGGCGTCAAGCTGTAAAAAGCCACTGTTCACTTCCTGCTCAGCAGCAAACAGACACACTTAGAGATGAGCCAGGGGACAGAGTGGAGCATTTAGCAGCTAAAAAGCCAGATATTTTACTCAGGAGGTGGTGGAGACCAAAATCAGAGCTACAAGAGAGTGAATATTGGACTCACATTCATCCGGTGACATAAATAACATGTTTATAATCTTCTAAAATACATTTAACTGTTTCTCTCTGAGTGATTCTAGATGAATCTAAAACTTTAAGCAGGTTATGGTGATTATTATCCTACAGAAACATACTGCCGTGAATATATGAAATCAGATAAACTAACAGAATAAATGCTTTAATCTCTTAGTCTGGTCTTTATCATGAGAGATAATAGAGTTTGGAAGTCAAAGGTCAAAATTACACGTATGGCCGTTCTAGTAGTTATGTTAATCCGGCACTTCTAGTGTTTAATCATGTGACTAACACAACGTACTCAGGGTCCAGCATGCCTGCGCCTTCTACTCTCCAACTGTCATAGACCACTATATTATTTTGGGAGCAACCTACACCCCATGAAGGTGAGACGATATGTTGGAATGATTATGCTGCCCTTTTGCTTGAACATATCAACTAAAAAGATGATGATATATCAGTGTTAATAACTTGTTTCTGCTGCCCCCAAGTGGACAAAATATCAGAAAAAACTAAAGGTGGTGCTGTCTCATTCAATCATTGGACCTGACAAAGTTTGTTTGTAAAAACTGAATTAGACACCAACAAGACTGAGAATCTACATGCTAGTCGTGTTAGCAGCCCTGTGAGTCTGTACTTATACACGGCCGTGCTTTCAGCTAAAGGCTAACGTCAGCATGCTAACAGGCTCATAATGATAACATCAACATGCTGAGATTTTGCAGGTATAATGTTGACCATGCTTGCCATCTTTTGCTACTTAGCACTAAACACAAAGTACAGGTGAAGGTGATGGGAATGCATGTATTTTCCTTATATTTGGTCATAAACCAAAGTATTTGTGACCTGATGATGGCGCTAGAGGAAAATCAGAGGATCAAAGTTATAGTTCATCCTTGTCTGTCATGTGCCATCACGTTAATATTTTTATTAGGTGTTTTCCCAAGGTCAGTCATGATTTATTTTCTCCTTCTCGTCACAAATCATAACATATACGTTTTGCTCATATGCACAAATGAAGATCAGATCTGTGCACAGTAACATTTCATGAATGAGGTTCCTTGTTTCCTGATGGAGCCTGATGAAGATTTCTTTGAAGATTTGTTTTGTAAAATAGTTCCAGAGCTGTTTTTACAGAGAGCAGATCCTTTGTTTCTGTTGTCATACCAACAACCAGTCCAACTACCGAAGGCTGAACTGAGGATGAAGATGCTCATTTTTCCTCTTTTCCATTTTCAAAATCCTGAACAATCATCTATTTCATAATTATTTTTTATTTAAAGCCAGTACTTTTCTTTGACCCTGACGAGATGGAGGATCTACACCAGACTGGACACACACTTCCTCCTCGTGGATACACACCTCTAGGATTACAGTGCAGATGAGTTTAACACATTGGATGATGGCGTCCTGGCTCCCTGATATCGTCACCTCTCTCTCTGTGGAGTTGGGGAGGAGGTCACCTGCCACCTGCACCTGGGCACCTGTCGTCTGCGCACACACACACACACACACACACACACACACACACACAGACGGAGCAGTTATTCTCTGCCTGCCTAAAAACATACATTAAGGTGAGCAGAAAGCTGTTAGATGCTAAAAGCTGCAGGGGAAACAATGAAGAGTCTGTGTGAGCAGGAGAAGTCTGACAGGAATTATGAGCAGTAAGAACATTTGTGGTTTTGTTCATAATTCATAAGGTCATGTGTCAGATCATGTATTTATAGACACGATGAAATGAGCCACGTTCAGACAGCCAGTCACAGTGAATGAAAGTGAATTTAAAGTCATAGTTTTATGGTGTTTAGCAAATATCCTGAAGTCTTCCTCCTGCCACATTCAATAGTTCTGGAGTCTAAATACATCTTGAATTTATCCGTTTGGTTTCATCAGACCTCAGTTAGTTAACTCACGTTGCTATGGAAACAAGCATATAAGAGAGATGACGGTCAGATCTGCTTTTACCTGAGCAGCAGCATTTGTGAAGTTTTCAAGGTCTTGTTTCATGTCGTGTTTCTATTCATATCATTGTTCAGTCTGCATTTTAAACATCAAAAAAAGATAACTCCTGGATTTGTACAGGAACTTTTTGATTTATTGCACAAGGTTTCAGCCTGACAAGCATCAAGCAGCAGTGTCAGGGTCAGAGGTATTTGTCATTAAATATCTAAACCTGGGAACTCATCACTGATCATTTATGACTCTTCCTGCCTGCTGGATTGATGTTCATGACCTGTATGTCTAGAACAAAGTCTGAAATTATTTAATTTTATTTATTTTACCTTTATCTTACCAGAAAGTCCAGTTTTCAGTTTGGCGGTTGATATATCATTAAAACATCCAGTGTTATTATCTATGAATTAAAAAAGCAAACTGACCCTTTGCTAAGCCCCGCCTCCAAGAACAACTGTCCAATCATAGGTTAGCAACCGTAACCAGGGCTGTCAAGCTTTCCATTTCTCTCCATGTTGAAGGTGTGCAGGAGGCTCTGAGAAGAGCAGTATTCTGCTTCTGGACAGTAGCGTTATTTTTGTCTTCTCTCAATTACGTGAAACACAAGAGCACACGCTGCAAACCATGTCCGGCTAACTAATGCTAGCTTACTAGCTGCAGTAACTTTACCTCCAGACAAACTTGTTAGATCCACTGCATCTGCATTTGTTCTGTGGAGGTTTGAGGAGGAGGATGTGGGCTGATGAAGAATCAAAGTGGGTCGACAATGATGCATCTCTCTCTGGCTTGCTGTCTCAGGTCTAAGCTGGGTTAGCTTAGCTCTTATCCCAGCTCTCTTCTGCAATGGCGGTCCGGCTGGGTGACCCGTCTCAAGGTCCGCTGCACTAATCGAGTCCCTGTGCTTCCTTTTCCATGTTAATGAGTGTATTTCTGTCATCTATCATGTAGATATACCTGCCATATTTCACCATCAGACCAATTTTTGTTGAGATGTAAGCTAGCTTTAGCCTCAGTCTTTTAGCATTAACATGGTATCAAATACACAGCTGCCAGGTACATAAACACTTTCACAGGGTTCTTGTTTTAAAGCGTGTCTGATGGAAACAGTAAAACATCAGCTGGAGACCTCTCAGCTGACTCAAATTGAGTTAGCATAAGCATTAGCTCACATCAGCAGCTACACTTCTGTGATCTGCTTGTGAGTCATTTTTTGGTCGACAAAATCCACCATTGTCAGTTAGAAATGCTTGTTTACTTCACTAAGGATTCAAAGACCTCATGTTTCAACAATTACTCCCAGTTTCGACATTAAATCTGCCACCGTTATCACCGTAAACTGCACAAATGCAGTGCGAGAATGGAAAGACAGACATCAACAGTAACTAAAGAGGGCGGGGCTTAGCAAAGAGTCAATTCCAGGTTCATGGATTTTAACCATGCTAACTGTTGTACTGTAATAAACTGGTGCAGGCCTGATAAAATTGGGTAAACAGTGTCAGAAAAATCATAATTTACAGTACCACAGTCTTCTCCTTTCTCTCAAATCTTTAGTAATAAATAGTATACTTGTAGATAAAATACTCTCTGTTTCCCTCTTTTTTTCTTTTTTTTTTAGATTACTTTTTTGAGTTTTTGACTTTAGTTTTGATAAAGTTTGAAGCTATGACAGGAAAGGGGGTTATGAGAGAAGGGCATGCAGCGAAAGGGCTGCAGGCAGGAGTCAAACCGGCAGCCGCTGCAGAGGACTAATAGCCTCAGTATATGGGGCACGCACTCTACCAACTGAACTACAGGGGCGCCCCAGCTTTCCTCATTTTTGTATTTTATCTCAAAAACATTGTTTGGAATAATAAATTGGCAGACTTTGTCTCTGTCTCCTTCACTCTTCTTCCCATCGCACAGTTAAAAATGGGAACATTTCGGGGACAGCTGCAGCCGGGGACAGGCCACCAAAAACAAGGACGTCTGGTCACCCACGGCCAAGGTAACAGTCATATTATCAAAGGTACTATGTGGAA
This sequence comes from Lutjanus argentimaculatus, assembly GCA_034769285.1. Classification (NCBI taxonomy): domain Eukaryota; kingdom Metazoa; phylum Chordata; class Actinopteri; order Lutjaniformes; family Lutjanidae; genus Lutjanus; species Lutjanus argentimaculatus. Next base: position 685,777 of record JAWZSL010000050.1, read on the forward strand.
TTTTCATAAAGTCCTTGTTATTAATGACACTGTTGGACAAGTGAGCTGCAGTCAGCATCCTATTGCTCCCTGCAGGCACAGGAGCATTATTCCAGGCAAGAGTGGCCAAAAGTGTAAGGTGACACACACGAGACTCAACACTGAAATTAAACACTGAATTCAGGAGAATAAATCACAGTCAAATTTAGAATGTTATTATGTGTTATGTTCCTATATTTACACCATTAGCTCCATAATGATGAACCAGCTTGCAACATTAAAAGGCAACCAGTGACAAATTCATTCATTCATTCATTCATTCAGTGTGGCAAAGTTACAGATAGCTAACTAATCTTAGCTCAGCTTAGGTTGCAGTTAGCTAACTGGTTGCCCCTGCCTTACACACTCTTGGTTACTATAAAGAAACTGTTAGTTATAGACCTGCACTTTGTACCACTAAATGACGGCTAAAATCAACACTGTTAGGGTCACGTTAGCTGGTGAAGCAATTTGGCAAGCTAGCTAACTAACATTTATGCGCAGATGTTATTTGGTAGCAATAATATTAGCGAGCAATCAAGCTAAGGCTAGCCAGCCAGCTGTAAGTTATGCTACCCTTAAATGGAACTTGCTAACTCGTGATTATGACACAGGAAGTCGTGTACACGACTCATAAAGTACTATGAGTACTTCATATGGACTCTTCTTGAGAACATTTTATACACTAAACAGCAGCCTTAATTTTATACCAAACCACAATCTCTTCCTAAACATAACCAAGATATCCTTATCCAAGTTTTGGTACATAAACCTAAACAAACTGTGACCGTTTCACAATGAAAATCACCTAGACAACAGGTCAAATGACTCATGAGAAGCTTGAAAAAAGACATGACCTGAAAAATGTCCTTTAAAGTGACAAGCTATTTATATGCCAGCCCATGAGATCACGCTGGCAACTGAGAAGGTCTCATTCTTTAACTTACGTTACAATCCGTTCACACATTGGCCATACAAAACGATTAATGCATGCAGATTAGTGCATGTTAATTGCTTCACGTGGTGCCTTTAATGTTCCAAACTGTGTAATAAACATGTATAATGTTCTGTGAAACAATTCTCCTCGCTGTGTCTGCCAACACTCACCTCTCTGATCTCCTTGATCTTGGAGCCGCCCTTGCCAATGAGAGAGCCGCACTGGCTGGCCGGGATGACCAACCTCAAGGTGACTGGAGGCTTGCTGGTCACCGTGCCGTTGGCTACGAGGGCTGCCAGGTCCTGAGAGAGACAGCAGAGAGAAACAGATGGATTTACACTGACAAGTCTTAAAAGCACTCGAGATATTTCCCTTCGAGTGGCTTCAGTCTGCCTGAAGAAACACAATAAATGCTGATGTGTGCCTCTTTCTACCCCACTGTGTTGTTTAGTTTAATAGGTAACATCTGCCGCTGTGAGCACAGGGATTAACCCAGAAAAATGTGTGCTACAAGTATTTTAGGAAAACAAATCAGTTCTTATTAAACAAATAGCAATTATAATGTTTGCTGTAATTGTGACTGAATGCTAAATTATAGTGGCATGTTGGGTATGCAGGTGAATCTTTGTATGTTTTTTCACAGGATCCTCGTCATAATTTAACAGTTTGAACAAAGTGGTATTTAAAGGTCTCAGAGTAGTAAACATGACTTATTTGTTGTAAAATTGCTGTGAAATTCATGTTTAGCTGAGCATCATTTGATTTGAGGACATCATATAAAGCTTTTCAATTGAATTGCGTTGCTAGGAAACAGCTTGGTCACAAGTTTATTTGCTCAGCTATTAATATTAGAAAACACTGCAATCAGAGAAGTGATGCAGTAGTTTATATCAGTGACACTAACAGGGGGACTACAGGTCTTTAAATACAAAATAAAAAAAGAAATAAACTTAAGCTATTATCATCTCTGCACAAGGATTATGAATAACAAAAGGGCAAAGTGCAGGATGAAAATAGAAGCAGTGAAAGGTATTAATGCAGAAACTTCAGAGGAGGTGTTTCTCTTCAGCTTCTTCGTCCTAATCTCTCTCCTGTTTTACACTATAGCTTCACCTGACTCACTCTTTCCTGTGATTAACACTTGACACTCATCAGTCATCAGTGCAAACATTTTTTGCTCCATTGTGGGATTTTTTTCAGGCACTATATTTGTAGTTGGTTACTGTATAATTTGGACACGAAAATAAACTGTTAGAAAATGATTATAGCACATTAAAGGTTCCCTGTGGAGTTTCTGACCACTAGTAGCACTGTGGTTTCAGCCTGCCATCGCCTGTGATTTAAACCACAAATGTTTGATTTGCAAGGACTGCTATTGTCACTCACAGACCAAAATACCTCTGGACACAATCTGATAGACCTACAACCAATCAGAGCAACGAAATGTGACCTACAACCAATTAGAGTGATGAAAAGTGTGACGGTTTGTTTCCAAGCAGGACATAAAATTTTTGCCACCTGGTTGCAATCTTTCTTGTATTACAGCTAAACAGTCACTAAAATGTGCTTCTGGAAACATTTGAGGTGAGAAATAGACAATGTAGTAGCAGAATATTAAACCGTATTTGATCAGCATTAGTTTGATCTGAGTTTTGGGACCATTAGGCATTGCACTGGACCCTCTGACTGGACATGATCGTATAGACGTCCAATCATCGATAGAACCTGCCCCGTATCAAATAAACAGTTGTGATTGGCTGGATCCAAATCTGGTGGAAGTCTGTGTGAACATCTAGAGCTGTGGAGCAATGTTTGGACAAAGAGGTCCCAATTTTGCTTGAACCAATCACACACCGGCACCTCTAAATCTCACTAATTAAAATGTTAAGTATTGTTTGCTTAAATCTCACAAAAACCAAAGTGTAAAACATTTTTTAACTTTAAAGTTAATGAGCCTAACCCAAAAATTTTTCAGCACATAAAACTTTTCCACAAACAAGATATAACATGTTACTCAGTGAGGTTTAGAGGTAGCTGATTTTGTAACCTTTGGACAAAGCCAGATTAGCTGTTTTCAGCCTTTATGCTAAGCTAAATTAGCCAGCTGCAAGATTACACAGTAATTTATCCAGCCTTATTTGATTGCTGCTTCTCACCTAATATTCAGGCCACGCTGCCTGTGCATGACAGCTACCTTGAACTGTTGCTGCTTGCACACATCTGGTGGTCATACAGACAGTGCTGCTGCTGTGCAGCTGTTACTGTCAGCCCTGTGTTTCTACACTGAGTTTACAGAACAGAAGTGAAGAAAAGTGGTATGATTTTATTTCCCCTTTGTTCAAAGAGACAGAGCGAGGGAGGGAGATAGAAAGAGAAAAGAGGATAACACTGCCCTTCACTCAGTTTTTTTCATGTCTGCAACAGATTCTACAGATATAGACGTGGGAACTCAAGTCTGTCATGTTGCTGGTGTGATACGACTGTCAACAGATCATTTTCACTGCCTATTTTTTGCTGAGAACCATCATCAAGCAGGAAAAAAATAGGCAAGACCCTGAGTCGCTGAAGATCCATCGCTCAAGTGGGCTATGTGGCCCAGGCATAAGACAGCAAGCAGCAGCAGAATCCGACCTGGACTTGAACCGGTGATGCTGCTGTTACATATTGCCCCTCTCTTTTTATTCTTACAATGTTTGGACTCTGGTGAAGTGGAAGGATGCAAAACTCACCAGTCTTATTACTTGAAAAAATACCAGAAGAGATGAAGGGGAAATATTCTCACTGGTATTTAATCATTACGGGAGCAATAATTTAACAAACTACAAAGAACTGGTTAAAAGAGAAATTAATCAACATTAAATGGAAAGATCTTGTGAACGAGATACATGAAATGTAAAAAAAAAAAAAAAAACTCCACGAGAGTTGGGAATCAACTGCATATCTTTGAAGAGAGATGGAAAAATGTTTGAGATATATAACAGACAATATTTCTAATGACCTGAGATCAGATGAGATATCAAGGGTGCAGATGTGCAAAATATGCAAATAAAAAAAGGAAGGATGCAGCAGACGCTGATATAAATGCTGCTCGGGTTCTCTGCCCTGACACTGATGTGCATTTGGAGATTTTGTTTTTTCTTTTTAAATCTGTTGTTGCATCTTGTATTGTATGTTTCCACAAACTGTCAAGCTTTTATGAGCTGAGAAAAAAAAACAGGCCTCTTTCGGTGCATTTTTCAGAAAATTAAAATGTTTTTCTGTGTTCAATCAAATTAAGAAGTGAGAGGATTTTTCTCAACCAATAAATTAATACTTAATCCTTCTGTTTGTCCTTTTTTGATGATATGCTAACATCAACTATCTGTTAACTGTTTTTCTCTGTGCACATTTAAAAAGTGCAAAAATACATGTGGATGGATCAGCGAAGTACCTGACTCACTCTCTTCTTCTTTCCCTCCGTTTTACCACTTTTTCTTTTAACACACACACACACACACAGAAAGCTCAGATGGGAAACATCTCACCAACAAAAAGGGCTAGTGATGAAGAGTCCCTCCTGTCCCTCTGTCTGTCTGTCTGTCTGTCTGTAAGGTCGCTGCTCCAGCCGGTAAAAGGTTAGCGTTGATTGAACTGACAACTTCCACACTCGTCTGTCATTCCTTTATTTCCAGTGCAGATCACAGAGTGTATTTGCTGTGGTCAAACGTCTGCCTCGCTCTCTCTGACCTTGACTTCCTCTCTGTTTCTACATCTGTGTCTCTGCCACACACTCGTCGTCCTCTTTCTCTCTCGGCAGCGGCCGATGTGATTTGATGAATCAGCAGCGTTGGTGTCAGGATGATAAGAAAATATCTTCTGAATGCTCTAAATGCTCTGAATGATTTGGTTTCATGTCACAAACAGGCTGACGTTTCAAAGTGGATTTTATGACGCCTCATGTAGAACAAAGCATCCAAACATTTGTCAGTAAATGGCTCCACTGAGATGGAAAATTTGTGCATCTTCGTCGGCATATTAAACACAGAAAAACTGATTTAAAGAATACCTGCCAGTCATAATATATTGTCTTGTAATATTTGCATTTTATAATATTGTAAGCAGGTCATAATATGGTTCGATATGTTGTTGTTTAGTGTTTAAAACAGTCTTGGTTATTGGCTATTGATATTCTGCACACAGGTGTCTGATGTCAAATTCTTTCCTTCATTATGCAACGTGGACACTTCATGTCTGCACAGTTAGTGAAGCAATTTAGGAGACTGTTTCCTAAGGTAATAATTCTCCTTTATATTTTCATACAATCTGACTTCTTATTGCATCCACTGGAGTCTCTCCCTGCTGGCCATTAGATGTCCACTTGTTTCTTTGCAAAGTCAAATGGAGGAAAAATACGGATTTTTGATTACCATGTTACCTTTTAGAAATATTTTTTTCAGGATAAAAACAAGCATCTTCGAGCAGAAGAAGTATCTGTTTCCATTTGATTTTTTTGTTTCCTAAATAATGTTTTCAGATTTGGTTGCATCCCTACAGCATAATTAAGTGAAGCTGAGGATAGAGATATAACAGAACACTTTCTGGGAGCAAACATCTGGATTTCTACAATAACTATTAATCAGAATTCTTGGTTTTAGCTCCACAGTGACTCACAGCACTGCCTCTAAACTCAGTATGAAGAAACATCCTGTGGTGCCTGTTTGAATCAGTGTGTATCTGAGATCCTGCTGCTCCACCCTGCTGGCCTGCACAGTCTCCATCACACAGCTACATCTCGGCTTCACCTCTCTCTAACCTCAGCCTCTCCTCTCACCCTCAACTTTATTCCTCCGTCTCCTAAAACTGCTGCTTTTTATTGTCCATTAGTCAGGAAAAGGCTCCTCTCATCCTCTTTGTTTAATTGCATCCCCTCTTTCCCCCGTCAGCAGCTCCTCCTGTCGTCTTTCTTTTATTTCCTCCCTCACCGTTTCCCCCTCTTCTCATTACACACTCAGTACTACCTCGCCCCTTTGGCAGCTTGAAGCACCTCCTTCTTCTCTCTGTATTCTCATTCTTTAAGACTCTTTTTCTTTAATTAACTCAGGTAATAAATGTGATGGTTCGATCAATTAGGCCGAGCTGGACTCGTGGCCTCGTTGCTTCTCAGATGTAAATAGCAGCGCTGGCTTGTCTTCGCTGCCAATCAGACCGACGTGATCTGAATACATGACTCCCCTCCTCCCTCTGTGGGAACACCCAGCACATATTTATTTATGTCATCTTCTTCCTTTTCCTGTGTGTTCTCGTCACAGTAATTGACAGCAGCAGTGTTCCACACAAACCGCTTCATGATGCGAGGTGAGATGAGCTGTGGAACGTGTTCAGGAAAATGACAAAATCTGGTTTTATTGATCCTGGTAAAGATGATTTTGAACATGTTACACACACCCTGAGAAATAAGGGTTCCACAGAGGTTCTTCCTGCAGGCCTGAGGTTCAGAACCATTTGCTTCTGAAATAAAACTTTTTTGAAGAAATTTTGTCAATCATTTTTCTCAGTGGTGGAAAGAGTACTGAAAATCTGTACTCAAGTATAAGTAGTATTGTTATTGCCCATCAAAAACTACTCAGAGTATTAGTTCATTTTAATTGTTGACATTTAACGAATTATCAACAGCAGCTTTCAATCAAACCAGAGTCCAAACTAGTGTTTTAAATCCTGTGCTTTCTCCTTAACTGAGAGTTGTAAACGCTCACAATCAGATTTAAAAAGTAACTGAGTAAAGTGACTGAGCAGATTACAGAGTGTAGTGCACATTTAGGTACAAGTTAAATTACAGACTTGAAAATCTACTCAAGTACAAGTACCCAAAAATAAAACTACTTAACTACAGTAACTTGTAATCAGTTACTTCCACCCAGACTGTAATATATAAGAGTTCTTGGTAGAACAACTTGGATGTGTTCTAAATAAAACCCTTGGTAAATTAAAAAGGTTCTTGGTAGAACCCATCAGCGGGTTCTAGATAAAGACCTCGGAACCCTGATATTAACATTCTTCAAATCTGCACCTTTGTCTTTAAAGTTACATATAAGAATGTTGATTTACCTCATAGTTTTAGACTTTATTTTTGTTAATAATTCATAATTATGTGGAATGAAAATGTACATTTATTAGATTCATTTTTGTCATCGTCTGTGTGTAAAAAAGAGACTTAGAAATGTTCTGCTGTTAAAAAAAAAATGATTTGGGAAAATATGTCCACTCTTAGAAACACTTTAACCAGCCTTGTGCTCGTGGGAGCGCGTTTCAGAGATGCTTCTTTGAGAAGATGGTTTCACACTCGTGGTGTAGGCGCTGGACTGAAGTTTGCTGCGACATTTGGAATTTCAGACAAAATTCCAGGTGAAGCCACAAGAACACTGGATTTATACTTTATCCAAAACACTTCTGGGAGAAACACTGCAGCTGATGGATTCATCACCTTGGCTGTGACGCAAAGACGCAAAATCTCCTGAAGAATCCATCTGAAGCTTCACACCAAGTGAGTGAGAGCTTTTGTTTTTCTTTTTAACTTTGAGTGATAATTAAATTTACTAAACCTACTATATGGAACATTGCAGTGTGCACGGTGCGAGCCGTCTGATCTGTCTCAACTCTATATCATGACTTTGAAAACACCAAATAACTTGTTTTAATGAATTTTGTTTGTTTTTAATATGAAGAATTCAGAGACAATAAATTTTCATCCTCACAGCTGCAATGAAGGTTAAGCTGCAGTGTGCAGTTTATATTATGTTCTTTATAATGTTTAAATGGTGTTGTTCTTCCTCAATAATTACTGATGCCACCAGATAAAACACTGAAGCAGTCAGGTTTGGAGCCCACATACATCAGGATACTGAGCTTCTGTTCCCAGGACAGAAAATGCATATTTTTAGGGAAAAACATTAATCCCTACTCCTCACCACCACCCATCAATGTTAAACCCAAGTCCGGGACCACGACTCCTGGATACTGTTCTCGGTGCTAATTTCACGTGCACATGGCTGGTTTTTATGTGTGCAGGTTTTGAGAGTAATTAAACACCATAATTGACTTTTACACATTTGACAATTTGATAACGGCTGCCTCCTCGACATCATGTTTACACTGAGTACTTTCATTTCTCTCTGCAGCTGGTTTTATTCAGTATTGTACTTTGTAGGTTATGATTGATGCTGCAAACTCTCTCTGATTACACTCTTTTAATCCCTTGATCACACTTTTCACACTTCTTTCTAATAATGTCTTTTTTCAACCTCATTAACTTCATATGGCACCTACTCTTTCGTTATCTCTGTATCTGCTCCTCATTCTCCTGAACCTTTCTTTAAACTCCTCTCCTCCCTCCCTCTCGCCTCTCATATGCCCTCTTCATCTTCCTCCCTTCATCTCTCACTTTCCTCTCCTCATATATTTTTTTTAATCCTTTCAGCAACCCTGCCTGCCGCTCTCTAAATCTCTGTCCACTCTCCGCCTCTATCTGCTCCTCCTCACATTTTATTTCCATCTCGTTTTCTTCCATTAGGATCACTAAGATTTAAATACCAACTGCCTGGATTTAATTTCTCAGCACGCGACGTGTTCTCAAACGTCAACAAGACACTCCGATCCTCCGCAGCCAAAACCACTTTGGTGTAATTCGGCCCACATGGAGCCGCACTAATTCTCCTTAAGTAAATCATCAAATTTCATTTAGAATTTTCTTCTTCTTGTCTTGCTTTAAGCTATTAAATGGAAATATTATAGATGTATTGTGCATAATCATATACATATTTCCTCAAACTTAATAACTTTAATATCTTTGGAAACTTTGGGATCTCAGCTAGAAATTAAAATAAAGTTATGTGAGTTTGAAAATTATTTAGCTGCAGACAGAGTGTGTTTGTGTGAAATGGACACACAAACCTGCAGGACGCTTCTTGTTAAATTGTTAGATTTCACCTTGTACCAGCAGGAACTCACTCACTCTCCTTCAGCTGTATCACATCTGGATTAAGTTACTACGAATATTAAGATTTCCTGCTGCTTCTGTTTCACTTTAAAACACTTCAACTGTGGTTTCACAAAGATAATTTAGACCAGTCTGTAGTGTTAGACTAGTCTTAATTTTGCTCATAGTCTGCAAGACACTTTGCCCTCAGGACGAGTCAGGCTTAAGACTCATGTTACCATGGTAACAATCAGTGCCACAAACTGATCAGTACCACCCAACAACAAAAAAAAAAGGAAAACATGGTTCATAATTTGTGGTTTGCTAGCACTGTTATGGAGAGAACTATGATTGTTCCATATTTTTAAAATCTTTTTTGAACATCTTTGATGATAAACGGTGGGATTAACACAGTTTAGTGTCACTGCAGTTTTTTTGCCACATCAGATTTTTTTTCTGTATTATTCTGTATTTACTGTATTATTATTATTTTTTTTAAGTTATTTTTTTGGCCATTTTTGCCTTTATTTGATAGTACAGCTGAAGTGGAGACAGGAAAGGGGGCAGAGAGAGAGAGGGGATGACACACAGCAAAAGGCCGAAGGCGGGAGTCGAACCAGCGGCCGCTGCAGAGGACTGATAGCCTCCATACATGGGTCGGACGCTCTACCAACTGAGCTAAACGTCCGCCCTGTTTCACTCTTTTCAAAAAACCTTCAGAGTAAAACGTCCTTATAACTGTTGAGTTCTTCCAAAAGACACATATTATCTGCTAGAGTAAACAGAGCTGAGTGTTTGTATGCAGTCACTTGTTCTGCCTTCTTTTTTTAAATTTGGAAAAAGGTCTGAAATTACCCAGAATTACCCAGAATGCACTGTGCCATCATCCTACTTAAGATAGTCAGGAACTAAACTGTGTTGCGCAACAGATGAACTTTAACCTGACATGCTAGCAAGCATGTCAGGACAAGCCGTCCACAGAAACTGTTTGGAAAAGGGCACGCACTTTAAAAAAAAAAGTACTTGGCAGGTGATTGGATGAACCATCAGTCACATCTAACACAGGCTGACTTCTGATATAACTGATGCTATTACAGTATCTACGCTAACTTCTTCAGGAGCTGCCATTTTTTGGTCGACACGAATCATTTCCATGGATGCTTCTTGCTGTCGGCGCACCTGAAACCATGCCCGTAGCTGCCAGTGGTCACGGACAGCTTGGAGCAAGATGGATTCTCGCGTGTTCTTGTGATCTCGTGAATGCAGCTGCCTCGCAAGGTAAGGTGACTTTAGGCGTCTATCTGAAGTCTGACATCTGTTACATCTAAGCCACAGTCAAAGTCTGTCTTTGTTGAAACCAGCCCCTACAACACATGGGGTGGCTTTTATTGTGAAAGAGCCAGAGGAAGCACAGTGTATTTACACTGTAGATTAGTTTCTATTGTCTGACTTCTTTTTTAACTTGAGTTTGTTTGGCTGCACTGTAAACACATTCACCAGCTGCGTTAGATGTTGGATTCCTCAACGGGTGTTTGCTGTGGTATCGCACTTGCTGTTACCATGGAAACCACAGGTGTTGTGACTGAAATGACTGAAATCATTGGGATTCTAACTTCAACCACCATCTTTCCCCATCCTAACCCAAGTGTTTTGACTTACATACATTTTTTACCATAAATAACATTAATTATACTTTTGTTGCCAGGAGGAGGTCTGTAAAACTAATTTAATAAGTTTACATGGAGGAAATATTTCTTAAAAATTTTAATTGTGTTTTCATCTCAGTTTAATGGAATAAAGGAGGGAAGGAAAGAAGAAAATAGAGATGTACAGATAGAGAGACAAGTCGAATCCTCCTGAGGAACGCACACTTGTAGGTGCTTGTATGAGCGTGTGTGTGTGTGTGTGTGTGTGTGTGTGTGTGTGTGTGTGTGTGTGTACGTGGCTTAGTGCACATTCTCTTGTATGAGTGTGTGTGAGGTCAGACAATCCCATTAGACATATAATAAATGGCTCCCTGCCAGGAGAAGCCGTGTTGTAGAGGAAGTAAAGGTTACGCACTTCACTCAGAGCAGCTCGGGAACACCACCGGGACCTCAGAGGTGTGTGTGTGTGTGTGTGTGTGTGTATGTGTGTGTGTGTGTGTGGTGTCTACCTCCTCCAGTTTGAACGTGATCATGGTGAAGGCTCTGAACACGCAGTCCGTCTGCCCTGTGATGGTGATGATCCTCTCCGGACAGGAGCCCTCTGAGATGTTGATCCTCGCGCTGCTCTGTGGGTCCAGACAGATGGAGGAACAAGGGAGGGAGGGAGGGACAGGGGAGGGAGGGAGGGGAGGGGAGGGATGGGGGGAAATTATTTTGGGGGGAGGAAAAGAGGGAGGTAAGGAAAGGGATGAGGGGATAATGCGAGGGAGGGGAAATGAGGAAATAATTGGGAGGGAAGGGAGGCAGGTGGGGAGCAGAGTGGAGGTGAGTTACGATGGTGGGAGGGAAGATGGAGGTTAATGGAGGGAGGACGGGGAGGGGGAGGAACAGAGGAGAGAGAAAACACATTAGTGGGGGTGGGAGGGATATGTGGGCCGAGAAAGAGAAGAGGAGGAGAACCGTTTTTCCCCACGCTGCTCCCTAAAGCTCCCTAAAGGAGATTCACCTGTGAGGCAGGAGGAGAGAGGGATTACCAGGAGGCTGGAAGAGGGAGGAGAGAGGAAGGAAGGAAGGAAGGAAGGAGGCAAGCAGATGAGAAGAGCAATGTAGTATATTCAGGTTTTCAGGAAAGGAGGAAGACAGGGGGAGGAAGGGGACCAGAGGAGGAAATGAAAAGGTGGTGGGGAGATTAGGGAGAGAAAGATTAAGATGAGGAGAAGGATGGAGGATGGAGGATGGAGGAAGAGGTGATTCAAGCCCAGGAAATGAAGAGGAGAGGAGAGGAAAGAGATTCATTAAAAGGAAGAGGAGGAAGGGTAGGAGGAGGAGGAGGACAGGAAAGTGAGGGAAAGGATCAGGAGGCGGAGAGGAGAAGAGAGACAAGGTGGTGCAAATATTTGAGGAGAAATAAGAGGAGAAGGTGAAGATATAGAGAAGGTGCAGTAATAACCGTACGAGGATGGATGGATGGAGAGGACGGGTGTCAGGAGAAAATTGAAGTGTGAGTTAGGAGGAGTTTAGATAAACAGAGACGATAAGATTCAAAGCCTGGTGACGAGACGAGGCTGCTCCAAAAAAACAGGATTATTTTATTATTCCTCAGCAGACCCGTCACCATCATGTTTCCCTCCACTTTAGCTTGACCCAAGATGAAACTGACATTCACTCTCCATTTTGGACTTATAACCCCAAAATGTCCAGAAAACATCTCTTCTAAGAGACAGAGCAGCAGTTTCAGCCTCAAACATCCCAGAAACAATTTGGACTTAAAACTGAAACAGGAGCATTAACAGACAGAATCCTGCCGCTGTTTCACAACGTTAACCACGTCTTTATTATTGTTGCCATGACAACAAAGGTCACCTGATTATTGTTACCATGACCTGACTTCGTCCTTTCCTGCACATCCAAAAGAATATCCAAAATATAACATTCGACGTGGGTAATACAACTGAAAAACCTTTCATATCGATTGATATCAATAATTATTGATTTTTGTGGGTTGTCACTGACGACATGTTGGCAAGCGGCTGAGGCGATACAATGAGTTTCTTGCAGTATCACTTGGCGATATGTACACAATCAAATAACACAATATTGTTGCCCAGATACCTCTATCAATGTGGTGAAAATACTGAAGAGACTGTTGGTGCTTTCACAAAATTTTAACCCAACGAGAGTTTTTGACAAATAATAGAACAGGAAGAACAGTCTGGTAAATTCAGAAAATGACATCACTTTACTGTAAAGCTGCCTTTAAAACCAGGTAAAGACAACACTTACAACAGATCATGATATCCAAAATCTATCATGATATCTAGTCTCATATCACGATTCGATATAATATCGATATATTGCCCAGCTCTGTGTATGTGACATATTTCTCAGCAAGTTTTATTTTGAAAGTCTATCCATATGTTTCATATTTATTATGGCTAACTTGACCGTGGAGCCCTGCCCGTGTAAAATAGACACCGCAGTGTTACCTACAGCGTCGTGGTTTGAATCCACTGACCAACCTGTGGCATGTGATCAGTTAGGAGTGAGAACGTTTTGTTTCTTAATGGACTTAATGAACTAACAAAGAACACAGAGTAGGATACAAAGACAGCAGCTTGAAAAGGTTTTGACGTGTTAATCAGGGAAAATATCTGTGCTAATGTGTATATTGTATCATGGTTAAAGGAATATTGTGCATGCAAAAATGAGCGCTGCAGAGCACATAGTGAGTTGGAGCCATAGTCTGCATATTAATTAAGTTGAAATCCTGTTTAATATATGATGTGTTAACATACGATCCAGACTCGATCCAGACTCGAGGGAGCTCAGGCAAGAGCACTTCAAGACGTGATGATAATTTGACATGTACAAGTGAGGACGAGTCCTCCAGTGTAAGTTGATCAGCTGTTTATAACTCTGTCAGTTGTCTTTCAGTGTTAAGGTAAGGCCTGTATCCTGAAAACAAAACCACACTGCGCTGAAAATACACACTCTAAAGTAGAGCTGTAACAAAATTCTCTGATTCTCTTCAGCTTCTTAAATGTGAATACTTTTTGGTTTGACAACAATTTAAGGTTATCATCTAGGACTTTGAGAAACACTGGCTGGCATTTTTTTTTTGAGGAGAAAATAATCAGCCGATTAATTGGCTATGAAAATAATTGTTAGTTGCAGCCGTACTCTGGAGGTGGAGTTCAGTGACTGCCTGTCTCACTCCTGCCAAACTCCAAACATATTGTTCAATTTAACTGTTATAAACATCAACTCCTTGATGATTTCTTATGACTCACAGACACTAACCTGTTTGGCAAACATTTGGAATTAATTTGAACTCTAATTAACGTGCATGGGCGAACAAAAACAGCTTCTAGCCTGAAATCTAAATTTCCTTAATGTCTGACGGAATATCAGGACCATTTTATGATTTATTACACTAAATATATTACAGATTTCTCTTTTAAATAATTTGCATAAATATAAACAGCTACATGCTTAATACAGATTAATTACAAGATTGCTTCCTCAAAAGTCTTCACAATCAGCAGATGGATTTATTTGTAGTTATCATGATACAAATCACATATCAAAGTCCTGTGGTTTTGCTTTCAGTCCATAAACGCATCACACCAGAGTCCACTTTTTCAAATGGTCTCAGATCAGTTGTTTGGTTGGCACCAGGGTTTAACTGACAGCTTTCACACCAGCCAAAACAAACCGCACTAAACCAAACCAAGGTAAGTTCGGTGTGAAAGCAGCCTGACTCTGGGACTCCATTAAGCACATCAGGTCTGAAAATGCAGTTTTTTTTGTGTCTTTCACATGACTTCATGCTCCACCAGCAGCATTTTGTTTTGCTCATTTTTCCCTGATTTTTGTGCTTCTACCATGACTTTGAGCCTGTAAGAGATGTTTTATATTGAAAATTGACTGGATGACCTGCTTGTTCTTTAAGCTGTTAGTGTCACACAACACACACATCAGAGTACTCAGAAAGACAGAAAGAAAAAGGTTTATCTCAGCCTCACGTATTCTTTTCAACCTCAAATCATCAGTCCTCTTCTGTGTTTTATGGATGGTGAACTGAGCGCTCTGTGTGTGTGTGTGTGTGTGTGTGTGTGTGTGTGTGTGTGTGTGTGTGTGTGTGTGTGTGTGTGAATCACTGTCTTGCAGCAATCAGCCTTGTCTGTTTCACTTACAGCTGATCTCTCTATCACTGAACACACACTCACAAGATAGATAGATAGATAGATAGAATAGATAGATAGATAGATTTATAGGATAGATAGATAGATTAGATAGATAGATAGATAGATAGATAGTAGGATGATGGTTAGCTTCATTCAGGAGTAAACTGGAGTTTGTGTTCCTGCAGCAGAGCATGGATGTAGCAGCAGGAAGAGAAGGATTGGTATGTGATGTCACCATCATACGACAGTGCTTCTGTCAGCTACATGCATGCCCACGTATGGCGGTGGCGTCACTTAAATTAAGAGCTGCTTTTCAGAAATGCTCAGGAAAATGTAGCTTGTGTGGACACCACTGCACTACTTGATCAATAAAAGAGCAACGCTACTGACAAGCTGTTTGACTCAGAACACAGCAATGCTACCACCACGCTGTCGACATCCATATTTCCTTACAGCCTTAATTACCTGGGGACCTCCAGTAATTTGTAATAATTGCGGAGGTTGTCTGTGATCTTAATTCAGTACAAATATGCCATGTCCTACTATATTTTACCAAGTACAGTGGTCTTGTCATCATGCCTCTCATTTGGGGGTTGAAGTTTTAATCTTTTTTGGCACCACTTTTTGTTTCTGTGCCTTTTTACTGCCTCTTTCCTGCTCCAGAATTATGGCGGCTGCATTGGCAATTATAAATTCTGTTCTGACAACGTTCTGGGTGATTGGAGGCTCATCTCGCTTCAACAGCAGAACCCAGTCACAGAGAGAACGAGCTTAAATCCAACAGAAATCTCAAAAGATGATGACCAAAAGCAGATGCCTGGTTGCCAGCCTGGAAAACCACTTTTAAAACATATAGTCATACTTGGTGTGTGATTGTCGAGGTTTAAGTGTGTGTTTATTAGTGAGACTCACCCCTGTTGTCCCTCATTTCATCCTCTACAGACTGCAGTCTCCTCTCATTGCTGTGAGAATAGAATAAATATGCTCTCTCTCTATAGGACTGTGTGTGTGTGGTGTGTGTGTGTGTGTGTGTGTGTGTGTGTGTGTGTGTGTGTGTGTGTGTGTGTGTGTGTGTGTTGTACCTTCTGAACAGCGACTGGTAATAAAGCAGTGATGGAATAATTTTCTGCTGCTCTCTCGTCATTTATTATCTCAATAAAAAGACATTAGCTGGCGTCTCCTTCTCCTCCTTTATCTGTTTGCTTATGTCTCTGCCCCTCATCTATCTATCTATCTATCTATCTATCTATCTATCTATCTATCTATCTATGCCCTCCATCCATCTTTCCCTCCTCCCTGACATCGCGTTCATTAGTCTCTCCCTCTTTTTTATCCCCCTCATTATCCATCCCTCCTCCATTACCCCTCTCCTCACCGCTCGTTCATTTATTCATCTCTCCCTTCCTTTTATCCTTTTATCTAATCAGCCTCATTATCATTAATTTATCGATACGTCCCCCCTTCATCTACTCATCTATCTGACTGTCTTACAATCACTCCATCTATCACCCCCCATATCCATCTGATCCTCCTACTTAACCCCACTCCTATCAATTACCCTCTGCAGTCCTCCCCTCCCTCTCTCCTTCTTCTATCCTTTCCTTCATCCCACTGTTTCCCTCCTTCCATTGCTTCTTGTCTTTGTTAAATCCTTCCTTCCACTTCCTGTCTTCTGGACCTCATTTACTTGTTTAGTTTCTTTAAAAATGAAAACAGGTTTTAGACTCTGACAGACTGAGAAAGCTGAGTAAAATTATAATGTAAAAATCTATGCTGAGTTGTGAGACTCTATGGTGGGAGGGACAGTTGTCTTCATTGGTTTGTTGTGGGTGGCTGAAGGGAAACAACAAAGTTGTTTGTTTGCAGTGTAATATTATATCACTCATTCTGGGACAAAATGGTACTTTGAGGGTTTTTTAAAATTTTACTCTTTGATTATGCTGACAACATATTTTAGAAGATTAAACTCTTGGCTATTAAACCCTGTAACAGGCCAACCTCCTAATGATTACATTTTTTGTGAATATAAACGTCAAGTCCATCAGATGGAAAATATCTGATTCTGATTCTGATTCTGAGTCTTTCACACATTCACTACAAACTTTTGTTAATGTCCGACTGATCCACGTATGAACAGGGCGGGTCACTGTCCAGAGAATTCACAACAAAGAAGTGGGAGTGTTGATGACGTTTCTATCATGTGACTGGAGCAAAACTGGACAAAGATGCAATAAAAAAAAGTCTCTAACTGGAGACACGATGAGATGCAGGGACTTCTGACAGTAAGGACGAATGCCGACATTGTCTGACAAAGTCAAGGAACTCTCTCTTCTGCCTCCTGCACTCTGCCCAATACCACCGCCCCGCTTAAACCAAACGGAGTATTTCCAGTTGGTTAGGATATTGTTCATATGGGAAAAGTGTTTCCCCTCCACTCTATCTTCTTCTTCCTCGCCCTGCCTCCTCTCTCCTGCTCCTCCCACCCTCATGAGTGAGATGTGCAGCAGGACACTGTCTTGCTGCTGCAGCGTGCGGCTGTTGTCTTCATTACTCTTCATTTGCAGCAGAGGAAGGATGAACAGCCATGTCATTCAACTGGATTACTCTGCTCTGTTCTGCTCTATTAGGGAGTCATGCTGCCAGGGTGTGTGGGTGTGTGTGTGTGAGAGGCAGGGGGAGAGAGATAGAAAGGTGTGTGTGTGTGTTACTGAGTGTGTTTGCATGTCTAGGTGTGTGTAAAGTGTGTAAAGCTGTTATGAAGAGCTACAACCTGACATCAGTGCTTTTATTGACTTGATGAAAGGGGACTTATTGCATGCTGTGTCCTCTTCCTTGTGTGCAAGTGTGTGTGTGTGTGTGTGAGAGACAATGTGGTGAGTTTGTGCCAAAAGCCTCTTCAGAAACCTGGCATTGTGTGAAAACGTAGCCTTGAAACACTGGATTTCACTTGCAATTCATTAGAGAAAGTGAAAACGATGGTTCATGAGTGTGGTGTGTTTGTGTGTGTGTGTGTGTTTGTGTGTGTGTGTTTGATCGGTCCGTTTTGCATTGAGTGAGGGAGCAGGTTGGGGAATAAAGAAGAGTAATGAGAGGAAGACGCAGCTTATAAATCCAGTCTAACTGTATATCCAGTGTTGTGGTTTGTCCTTGAGAGGCAAATATCCATTTAAATATTCATGCTTCCTGCTCTGTGAGTTACGCTGTCAGACAGAAACGCTCGGGCAAAGGCAATCTGTTTTCTTTTCATCTTCTCTACCTTTGTCTCCCTCTCCTTTTCTCTTCTTTTGCTTCTCTTGTTTGCTACTTCTGCAAAAATCTCTCCATAGAGGTGATGCATAAGTTAGATAGTAGTTTAGTTACTTAGCAGTTTAGTATTACAGGGGTACAGACACCTGTGCACCTGTTTGTTAATGCAAAGACATGAGGTTCAGTTGTTGTTCAGACCAAATATTTGCAAGCAATGTGACCTGTTTAGAGTCTGTTTACACCTGGTATTAAAACGCATTTCATGCAACCACTTGAGATCGGATCTCATTTCCCTGTTCTATAAGCACGACACCATTTCCGTTTGCAAAGACCAAATGTCAATTAATTTGATGAATTTACTCTTTATGAAACCACAAATGAGACAAGAATTAGGTTGGAAAAACAATAAATGTGGCTGGACTGGAGTGTTTCTGGGAGTCGGGCCTCACTGATCACTGATTCACTGATTTTGGTGACACTGGAAAACTCTGATTTACGGTGTTGGGGTTCACAGCCTAAACACAACACCAAAATATATTTATAGGTTTTTATTCATTTTGGCCATCAGAAATAATCAACATTTAAATTGAATGATAGGACTTCATTTGCATTAAACTCACCCAGCCAATTAAAAAAAAACTTATCAAACTGGTACTCTGATGAGGCCAGCAGGTACATTCAAAGGTGTTTATTTACACAATAATCAAAGTATCAACAAATCTATCAACAAAAAGTTCCTAATAAAGGAACAACAGGGAGTTTCCTGAGTTTCCTGATGGATGACAGCTTTACTTGTTGCTGTTGCAGCTTTCAGCAGAAAAAGAAGAAGTTGCACGATGCATGAATGGATGATCATAAGAGAGACGTACCTGCCAAAGAAAACTTAAAGTTTGTGCAGATATCTCACCGAATGGGAGGAGGCTTTGCTGTTCCTAATGAAATTAGGTATAAGTGGTGGGAAGCTCGGGGGAAGGCGCTGGAAAATTTCTCTTTGTTTCAAAGTCCAATGTGACAAGTATGCACTCCCTCGATGCTCTGAGCTCTCAGTCCAGGGTGAGTCATCTACATTAGGTATCCTAGTTGCACTGCTAACTAAGCTAACTAGCTAACAGCAGCTAGTTTGTGGTTCGTTCAGCAACAAGTGAAGCTATCTGTCCATCAGGAAACTTTCATGGAGATTTGAGGCGGAGCAGCCGGAGGACATCAGAGAACGTATGTACTACATCCATAAGAATCCATTTTGCCTGTTGTTGTGGCGTCTTTATGTTTTTTTGCACATAGATGTATGATGCTATTGGCACAAAAATGAGCACGCACTTCCTCTTAAACACGGAGGATGTCAGTTATTATGACAGCCCCTCAGTGTAGTCCGGGACACGCTGGCCTCACAATGCCACTGCCGACCTGGTGGTTGTTTACAGCTGGCATTAACATGCGTCTTTGGGGGAACACATCACAAATGGACAGCGCGAGATACAAGTGGAAACAGGCTCTGTTTGATTGACAGCTTTCACGTCAGCCCAGAGTCCATTTGAACCAAGCCAAGCAGGTAGCATGTGAAAGCATCCTAAAACATTACTGTATATTCACATTTAATATGGCATATTAAAATATTAGAAAAAATAATATTTCCAGATCTTTGTATGAAAGCATATTCATCAGTTCTTAATGCCTCTGCTGGATGTTTTTCTTTCATTCTGGAGGCCAACTGATTCTTTTAAACTCGGCTTGATTCACATTTTTATTTTTTGTGGCGTTTCACAAGTTAACTTAAAATTCCCCTGACAGAAGAGCGGAAACACAACTCCTGCCTCCCTCCCTCTCTGCTTCTTTTCCCTCCCGCTCTCTGGAGTGTTGATTCATGTGCAGTCATCTTCAAACTATTTCTCTGAGGACACGCAGTTCTAAAATAATTTCTCCCTCCAGAATGTGTTTGTGGGTTATTATTTAACATTTTTCCAGGCGAGTGGGGAACTAAACTGAGTAAATTTAGGCTCATTAAAATACAGTGCAGTATTGTTTGCTTGTTGAAACACACCGGAAGCAGATCTGTGACCTATTTTGAGCCCCATACCTCACTGTAGTTAAAGAAAAACTGAATTTAATCTTTTTCTTACATATTTGACTCCACTTTATGTGTCTGTTGTACTGACACAGAGGTTTTTGTTTTGCCTTCCCGTGTTGCAGGGACCTCATCCTTGTTTCTCCAATGTAATATGGCAGCCATCTTGCTCCAACAGATACATTCCTCTATTACACTCTGACTTCATGTCTTCTATCTTTATGTTTGGATGAGGATAATCTTGGCTTTACAGTAACTCTCCTCTGGGAGAGTTTCATGCAGGTTTAAAGAGAGCAGAGACATCTCTGCTCTCTTTAAACCTGCATGAAACTCTCTCAGGCATTCATGTCAGGTGTTGCATACATTAACACTGATGCGCCTGCGTTCTGTATTCAGAGAGATGAACGCAGAACATTTGAAGTTATAGATCCACATGTTTAAGTATTCATTTAGCTGCAGCAAGCCACCTGAGAGCAAATGTAGGAGTGTTGAGAGAGGAATTAGTCAAGCAAACAGCAGGAGAAGGTACTAAAGGATTAGAACCAGTGTTCATTTTGTCGCCTGATTTTGATTTAGTCTTTTTCTAAATATTTGTTTGGCCTTAGAGACAGTGCCGCTGAAGATATGACAGGAAATGGGGAGAGAGTGGGGGGATGACACGCAGCAAAGGGCCACAGGTGGGAGTTGAACCCACGGCTGCTGCAGAGGACTCACAGCCTCAGTACACGAGGCACATGATTCTACCAACTGAGCAACCTGGCTGCCGACTCTTGATGAAAATATACTTTATAGTAGTTTAAATCAAATAATGGTAATTTAATTTTTGTTAGTTATAACCTGCATGTATGTGCTGTTGAAATAATTGGAAAAACGAGTTCCAGACTGAGAAAAATTCACACGAACGCCTCCTCAAGAGGAAACTTGGAAAGTGATGCACCGCTAGTCAACGTCAAGACGACATTTTAGGCTGGTTTTCATCAGTGAAAGTATTGTCTCATTTTTGTCAAACATGTTTAAAATTTGTTAAACATGTTTGACCAATGTTTGTTTTTGTTTAAATTATATTTCTGCTTTCTTATTCTGTAAATTAGACTTTGTTTGATGTCTCTGACATTGTCATTTATGTTGTAATACTTTTTGTGACAGTCTTCATTTATAAAGGCTGTGTTTTATTTTATTTCAGGGTTCTCAAACCTGAAAGTCTGAACCAAAGTCCAACGAGCAAAGTTGTCGCATTCATTTGATCTTGGTCAGTTTTTTATTTCACACTGTAATTATGCAGGCGCAGTAAAGAACACATGACATACCTACGTCCTGTCGTCATCACTTGAGCTGCGTCTCCCTGTACTTTTCCTCTTGGGAAATAATTGACAAGTGTCAGAATTTTGGAGTTTTTTCCAAATGACAAACTCAATGGACCAAATGTCAATTAAACATTTAGTCTCTCAGGCCTATCTCCTTCCCAACTCGTCAGATACCAACGTGTCGGCACCGCCCCTCGGTGACTCTTACAGATGTACGCGGTACCCATGAATGGCTTAAAAACACACAGTGGGCTTTTCAAGTGACTTCAATATAAACCCATCTGTGGCTGCCTGAGACACACTGAGCTTTGGATGTATTAAGAGGGACAAAGTCCAGTGTGAAATCAAAATGTTATTTAAAGTTGTAGAGGAACTTGTAAGGTACATAAAATAACATGCATCATGTGACTTGTGATATGTGACTTTTGCCTTGGGAGTGAATTCAATGAAGTCATGTGACGTACAAAATGGTCTTATCCTAAACCTACCTAAACTGGTCACAATGTTAACCACCTGTTTGTGGCCTTTGGGGAAAAAAGCAGCCACTACAGGGTAACTTGTGACTCAGCTACAAACAGGACTCCATGTTGCACTGCTAACTAAGCTAACTAATGACAGCTAGTTAGTGGTTCATTTAGCAACAAGCAAAGCTGTCTGTCCATCAGGAAACTGTCACAGAGAGTTGAGGCAGAGCAGCCAGAGGACATCAGAGAGCTACTACATACATGAGAATTTATTTTGCCTGTTGTGGCTTTGTCTTTGTTGTTTTGCACATAGATGTATGCCGCCATTGGCATGCTGATGAGGACGTATATATCCACTTAAACGCACTGGATGTCAGTTATTAGAGCAGTCCCTCAGTGTGGCCCAGAACACACTGGTCTTTACAAGATATGTTGTCAAATGCAATTATGTTCTTGCAATGACTTAGTTTTAGTAGGGTCGGATCAAACTGAAAAGTCCAAAAGTCCACCAAACATGGCTAATTTTCATTGTTGAAAAAGGTTGACAAATATTTTTAGGTTTTCTTTGACAAAATGAACAGGGATTGGGAAGATTGCACATCGATTGCCTCCCAGTTTCTTGCCTCCTGCATCTTGAGTTTGCTGTCATTTAAAAGCCCTCAGTTTCACTTTTTTTCTCTGCCTTACTCTCTGTTTCTCATCGTCCCTCTGGCTCTCTACCTAACTCTCACTTTCTGTCTCTCTCTCTCTCTCTCTCTCTATTTGCATCTCTGCTTCCTTGAAACGATGGAACGTGGAGAGGACAGATATTCCATAGGGAAGCTCCACACTCACAGCTCCGAGCCGAGCCGCTATTTTACAGGTGGCTGACAGCAAAGACAGCTAAAGATGTAAACGTCAGCACGGCTAACATCACAGCAGGCGGCCAAAAATACAAAATACACCTTCAGATGTTTAACTTGCTTTCTAAAAATAGACGAATATGATGGGAATCCATATGCAGGAGGACAAGATTCTACTCTCACTGAAATCTGAGGTGAAGACTTTGATAAAAGCACATTTTATGTACAGCATAATTACAGCAGAAATAGGCACTAACAGAATATATGATGATGGATTCGGTCGATTTTCTAGCTGTTATTGTGTGTAAAGATTAAACGGTGCTTGTGTTTCCTGCTTCTCACAGTTTTAGTGTGAATTTGCTCAGTATTGCTTTTTGATGATGCTGTAATTAGCAGGATACATGTGAGCTGCATTTGAAGGGTTATCATGCATTAATAAGAGAAAGGAGAGAGCAACAGAATGTGCAGGATGGGGGTGGGTGGAGGGGTCTTACCTCTTCTCGTATTCTCTTCACTGTTTCTCCTTTCTGTGGAAAGACAAAGAACACAAAGCTGGTTTTTATGCAGAATGACACTCGTCTCTAAGCTGTTATGAGAGTTTACACTGTGTAATAAAGTCAGTAAAATAGAGAAGACAAGACCAAACACACATATGCCCTGATGGCCCACCAAACTCCAGATGTTGTTATCAGCAAAGTCGGACAGATGACGACTCATAAAACCAGCGCAGTTTGTCAGTGTTTTGATATAGAAAATGGGAATAAGGTTGAACGTTGGCTGTGACAGAATTAACTCGCGTATAAGCACTCGACTGGAGCAACATGTGACCACATTCAACACAGACACGGATGTTAACCTGCAAGCACAGCAGCTGCTGCTGCTGCTAGAACTGCTAATGTTAGGCACTCTATGTGTCAGGCTAGCAGCTTACGTCAGCTCTTGGTGAATGATTGTTTGCCTGCAGACTCTGTGATCCTTTTCAGTCTGGAAAGTGGAAGCATTTAGTGAGCTGTTGTCATGTTTTGTAGGTTAATGTGCAATGTTCGTATTGCATGGTGCAAAGTGCCACACATTTCACCAGCATTTAAAATATGATTTGGCGATTTCAGACTGTGATTAACGGCTTCAAATGGCTCTTAATACACAGTATTTTTTCGGATGAGGTTTATCATTATCAACTAACTGCTTTCTGAGTGTTTATTTACTGTTAGACTTGTCGACTAGTTTAAATTAAAATTTGCATTTGATCGACAGGGAAATCAGTCGCCAGGAACATCCCTATCAGAGTCCCCCTTATTGTGAATATAATTAGGAAAGCCATCCATCCTGTGAAGGCCCCGGGTCTGCAGTGTGGTTGTGTAGTTTCCTAGAATAGGTGAAAATAAAACATTTATACTGCATACAAAAAACTGCATGGTTTTTGCCCAGAACTGCTTGTAAATATCATAAAGTGGGCGTGTTTGTAAAGAGGAGACGTCTGGGCATCATTAAGATATCCTAAGCTGAAAGGATAAGGGGCCCCTTTGAAAATAACTTTCAAATATTATTTACCCCTCTTCCTGACAAGCTAGCATGACGTGGTTGGTACTGGTTGGTACGTCCACTCCAGCCTCTGAAAGACAGCAATGTCAGCTGAGGACGTGGACGTTCCTGCTGAGTTGGTAAAGGTTTTAAATGTAGAACTAATGAAAAGGATCAGTCAGCAGCGTCACCAGATATGTTGAGTGATCAGTGACGACATTGTTAATCCTTCTCATAAAGTACAGGGCAGGTTTTCATCTGAACATGATCTCCCTGCATTTAAGATAACCGACACGTATACTGAGATGGTTTAAGTATGGTTAGGATTAGGGAGCTAAAGCCTAGTGCAGACTTTCAGACCGTTTCTTGGAAGTTTCCTGGAAAGTGGTCTGTAATTTGGCGCCAATTATAGAGAAAATAGACTCCACAACAGTTGTCAGAGTTTAGCTAGTTGTGGTGAGTTTAAAAGCGGGTTTTGATTTCCAGAGGAGTTTCCTTGAAAGTAGTGATTCTGTCAAGTATCCTTCATTTATTATTGGAAACTTTATTTTCCTTGTGATTTTTTTCATGTATAGACAAACATCTATTGTATGTCTGTCCACCCTGGAAGAGGTGTCCCTCCTCTGCTGCTCCTCCTGAGGTTTCTTTCATTTGTTTCTTTGTCTGGGATTTTTTTCTGATCTGAAAAAGGGTCTAAGGACAGAGGGTGTCTGATTGACTGGACTTGGCTATATGTTGAATTATACAACTGCCTTTACCCAGAAAAACAATGTCAACAATGTCAATTATTTGACTCATGCAAATAATTGCCTGCATCTGCAGAGACCCTGCTGTCCACCCATACCTTCTAATTTAAATAATTATGTATAAGTAATTCTTTTATGATTATTTTGTTGTGTTCTTGACACTGAATGAGAATCAACAATCTCTTTCTGGTGTGTTTACAACGAGGAACTGACAAATCCTACTTATTCTATATTTAAGTGTGCAAGTTGGAAACTGTCTCTATTTTACCTACTGTATAATTAGAGTCATATTACATGGTTCTGCCAAGGAAACTTAAGAAATTACTTGAAAATTAATCCTTAAAACAAACCGTCACCCAAATTATTACCTCCACCAAGGAGGTTAAGTTTTCGGGGTAGTTGGTTTCACTCTCAGCAGGATTACGGAAAAAAACTACTTGTCCAATTTTCATGAGACATGGTGGAAAGCTGTAGCATGGGCCAAGGAACGACCTATTAAATTTAGAAGTGGATGCAAATCATGGGGCGGACACAGAAATTATTCCTTACTTTGGTTAAGATTGCAAGATAGGTCATTTCCCTTTGGCGGAATAAATGGAGTCATAAACTGTATTAAATATATTGTGGAAGTGGGTTGTTTCCTCCCACCCCTCTCCCCAGACTCAGAAGACGAACTCAACATTATACTTAAACGAGTCCCATTCTGTAAGTTGATCAGCGGTTTATAACTTTGTCTGTCCAGTGACTGCCTGTCAAACTCCATTAATATTTTACTCAAGTTAACTGTTAAAAACATCTACTCCTTCTAAAAGATTTCTTATGACTTATAAACAGACGCTGACTCATTCGGCAAACATTCAGCATTAATTTAAATTCCAATAAATGTGAAATGGCAAAAAAAAAAAAAAAGTTGTTCCAGACCAGTGTGGAAATTTCAAAGTTGGAGAAGACGGTATTTCAACTTGGCAAATTTCCTTAATCTCGGATGACATGTCATGGTCATTTTGAGATTTAGTTCTGTAAATATGTGACATATTTCTCTTTTAAAATCCAGCAAATGAAACAGAGCCAGCTGTAGCAATATGATGACTTCATGTTTGTACCTGTTTTACTTGATTAATTTGTTCATTATTTTGTATTAATCTGTTTGTTTGAATCTTTTTATCTTGCATTTCTTCTGTAACGTCTCCACGTTGATGTAAATGACGGTTTGCCCTCAGTGCTTTCGAGATTAAATACAGACAAATAAATTAAAAATAAATATCTACATTCACGGGTACCAGTAATCCTCTGAGGTAGCCTGCACATGTCGTTGTGAAGCTATGGAGCACTCAGGGACGGTGGTTTCATGGGAGAACTGCCACAATTTTTTATAAGGCTCTTTTTTATTCTCAAACTAGGGTGTCGCTATGGAAACGTAAATACACACACATGATGCAACTAATTACACTCTTACTCACATCCAAATGTGAATTGTCTGCAATAAACTCCACCAGAGAAATTAAAGAAAACTGTTCCTACTTTTTTCAAATCCAAGCACCAATACTGACGTGCAGTTTGCAGGTTTGCAGATCAGAAGAGTCGACTGCACCGACCTTGGCGGAGGTCTCCAAGTGTCCCTCTTGTTATATAATGTTTTTGAAATGTTTATGCATTTTCACTGGGGAGAAACCTCCTGATATTGTAGGAGAAGACTGCCGGAGCGACTGGAGAACTCCAGGTGAAGAAAATAAATCAGTGATGCTTTCCGCCTGCTAATCAGCAGCCAGCGGGATGCCCCCGAGCAGCTTCACCGGCAGAGTCTCTCAGCAGCTGCTAACAGGTATCTGAGTCTAATGCTGTGAATGTGACACATGACTTCACTAAAGACGAAGGAACGTGTTCAGGAAAAGAGTTCCCGTGGTACATAAACATTTATAAAGTAATTATGTTTGTTTCTCACATTTAACATGGACTGAGCTGTCTAATATTATCTCATTCTGACACCTGTCCTGGTCACATGAGCCTGTTTAAGCCAGATTGGAGCATCAGCTCTGCTCTGCCGCCTGTTTAATGCTCGGAGAAACCCTGGAGAGCAGCTCCCGTGGAGCGACTGCAGACTGACACGACCCGACTAGGAACTGTAACACAGTGATGTAATTTTCATGCCATCTTTATGTCAGAGCCTGCGAGCTAATAGACCACACACTGTAAATGATGAGGACGGGGGGAAATCTAAATATACGCTGAAAGAAAATCAGGCCCAATCGCGGGTTAGTGAATGTGCTGCGAGGGCGATGGTCATTATCACACTTCACTTGGCTGTGATATATTTGGAATAAAAATCCTACAGGGGTTTATTTAACACGTCCACAGTAAAATTGACTCGCATCCCTGGAGAGCAGCTCCTTTTCAGTAAGTAGAGATTGGAATGACATGGCCTGACTGGAAATTTTACACACTATTAATGCATATTTCATGGCAACTTTATATCGCTGGAGTAGGATTACACTGAGCGTTATCTTGAGCGGCATGCCAATTTTAGAAAACCATAGACTGAAGATGGGGAGGGTTTTTAAATACATTGTTCATAATAGGGAGGACTTTCTAACGCCAGTGTTGCTGTGAAATTATTAGATTTGAAAATGTTTTCTAATGCTGCAGAAATGATAATTATCATATCTACTTAAAGATTAGAGGCAGTGATTTTGTACTGTGCTTGAATTTGTTCTGATATAAAAAACAGAACATTTTACTCCTGAGAAATCCTTTCTGCTGGTCAGTTTAATTCAGATTTTTGTCTTCAGTGACCTGAAGCAGTACTTGGTTCTCTGCAGTAAAGAGGGAAAAGGTAAAAACTACAACTCACCTTGCCGATGATGCTTCCGACCTCCTGTGGAGAAAATGCAAACAGAAAAAGTTACTATTTTGATCCTCAGAAGACAGACAGAGCAACACGTTCTCACTCCCAGCTCGGTCAGCAGTCGTATGCTTCAAACTATGACGCTGTAGGTACCCCTTTATTATCAGGTTTGTATGTGAAGGGCTCTGCAGTAACTTTAGTGATAATAAATATGCAATGTCAGAGTGGACTTTCAAAATAAAGGCACAGAAGCTACTTGGTGGGGTTAAAATAAGTAGACCTACGTTAGTTAGATGAATATTGTAACGTACGTAACGCAACTATTGAGAGTGAGTGTACATAAGAACAGAATTTATATAAGTCAAAAAGGCTTCAACACTGACAGTTGTCTGTGTCATTCAGATCATGGTTATCAGAGAGGCTGAATCTACAAATGTTCTGATACCTGAGCTTCGCTGTGGAACAAACTTCCTGAACACCTGAGGTCAGCTGAATCTGTCAGCTCATTAAAATCAGGGCTAAAACACGACTGTTTACTGAAGTTTTACACTAAAGTAGGTACATAACTTTTTGTTAAGATAATCTGCAGCTGTTGTTTTTTGTTTGCTTTTGCTTTTGTGTTTCTTTATCTCTTTTAAATGCAGTTTCTGTCATGTTTTAACTGTTTATTGGCTTGCTTTTAGCTTTTGTTTTTATGATATCAAATGCAATTTTAATGGTCTTTTGACATTTCATTTTAATGTATTTCTGTGCTCCCATAAAGCACTTTGAACTGCCTTGTGTCTGAATGGTGCAAGAGAAATAAACTTGACTTGTCTTGCGTACTGGCCAATAATGATTGCCGATCTGAAGCTAAAACAGTCCAGTCCAGACTATTATCACAAAAGAAAGACAACTCGAAAAAATTCTGCTCCGGGTTTTTACCGTGGATCTCCACAAAAACAAACCAAATCAGAAAATAAAGATTGAAATAACAGCGTCTGTATTCACAGTTCAATTCAACAGAGATTATGTACAATATATACACCACTGATCAGTCAGTCAGTCAATCAGTCAGTCAGTCAGGTTTGCAGTGCCTTAGTGCTGCCAAGACACAGGAAAACTCCAACTGGAAAATACACAATTCATTTTTTCTCCCTCTGACTGCAGAGACCTTCTGTTGACCACAAGCTACCTACAAGAACACAGAATCTGAATCCTGATCTGATTCTGGTGTTTTACTTCTCCACAGACCATAACATTTAGCGTATGTGATGCTGCTCAAACATGGCGCGGTCTGGTTTCAGTGCGAATACGTCAGATCAGTGCATTGACTCACATATTCTTTTTAACAGTCTGGCTTCAGTATCGGAGCAACCCGGCATCTGGACTTGGGTGCAGATCCTTTATCGTTGGATAACTTTGACCGTTGGTTTCACAGGGAACTCTGGTATCCTGTGTGAATGTCCTGTATTTCTTTATCTCTACAGCGTCATAGATTGAAGCATGGGGACAATGTCCAAGCTGCTGTATTTGACATGTTGGAAATAAGTACAGATTGGAAAGACACACAAAACTTTCTATACAGCCAACTCTTCTCTGTTTTTAGGAACAAAAGCAGTATTTTGTCATGAATTACAACCTGATCTCTGCTTTTTTTTTAGGTCACAAATTTGCACAGGATGGTGAAAAAGACTTGTGCGCTGCCGACATTTTATTTTTTACCCTGAAATATGATAAAACAAAATCAGATCTTTCTTCTTTGTTTACAGCAAGTCAGTTTTGTCTCTTTGTTTATATTTTTGTTTGTTGTCACATTTTTGTCATTTAGTTGACTGATAAAGCAGCCGTTCACTCCATCTTTCTGACAACAGAGGAGTGAAGTGTACATCAAAAAGACAAACCAGGAAATGACACATTAAAACCACTGAATTTGTGAATTTAGTTAAATTTGTATGTGGTTGATATTCAACAAAATATCCCCATAAAATCCTCTAAAACCCCACCACGCCAAGTTGACTTGAAAGACATAATTTACACCATGTTTTTAGTCTGAATCTTCACTTCACTGATCCTTAGCTTGGAGCACGCACACTGTCTGAACTGGTTGTGTGAGGTGTGACGGTGTGCGCATGCGAGTGAACAGCATGTCAGGGCTTTAGGAGACTTGGATTATACTAGACAAGTAGTATAGAAGCATTTTTCTGCTGTTCGCCTGTGAAACTCCAGCAGAGTTTTGTGGACTAAATACTAAACCCGACATTCAATGGGCACGAGGGTGAGGAGGTAATGACTGAATTTTCATTTTGGGGTGAACTATCCCTTTAAAGGATGAGGCTGGCATTGTTTTGTAGATTTCTTTCTGTCAACAAGTGCCATGAAAGTGCAGAAATCAACAATGTGTTAGCTCTTCTCTAAATTCGTCCCCACTCTGTCTGTGCTTCTCAGCTGCAGGCCCACTGGTTCCTATTGAAATCTTTATAGAAATGTAATAACTTTGCAAGATCAATAATTTCCTAAAACGGCTGTTCACAGTAGTTATTAACAAAAGTTACTCAAACAGGAGGGAATAGTGCATTTGTTGAGGATTATTTTCAGTGGTGGATTAATTCACATTTAATGCTCTCGTGAGTATTTGGTGCAGCAGGATGGTGTTTGTGCGACTGAGTCCAAATAAACTACAGTGTGTGTGTTCTTGGTTTAGTTCTTCTCGTGGGATTATGTAATAAGAAAATATTGAACACTGCCAGCCTCGTTGTGAGTATCTCCCACCTTTCCGTGCATGAGGAGGCGCAGTGTGAGCGTGACTCCCATGGCCCCGTCTCCAAACTCCTGTTCACAGCTCATGGTGGTGGTGGTGGTGGTGGTGTGGTGGGTGGAGGTGTGGGTGGACTCTGCCGCTGGGAGACGCATGAAGGTCCGAGGCCCCGAGGCGTATGGAGCTGTCCAGAACACCACAGAGAACCCTTTGGAGAACCCCGGCGAGGAACCCTTGGAGAGCCCTGGAGCTGCGAGAGGGGCGAGGGGAGGTTGGGTTTGGGGTGGATGGACGGACGGACGGCGGGACGGTGCTGGGAGCTGGTGTCAGGGGGCGGGTTTGATCCTCGCTGCTGTTTGTTTCAACTCTGTGGAAACAGAAAAGAGAAGAAAGATGAAGTGTGATGATTTAACTTGAACAGTTTAAACTGGGTCAAAGATAACTGATGGCCCAGGGACAGGAATGTTTTATGCAGGGTGAGTTGAGTATGATGCCACTCCTCATAGGTGTACAGAATTTTAAAATAAAACAATAATAACAACACATTTTCGCAACCATATGTGCCTGTGCAACAGAGCAAACGGAGCAGCTGCATCCCCACTATTAGATTTGAGGGAGCAAACCTGTGCCGTTACATCCCCACTTTTTGAACTTTGCTAGTTTTGATCCTTGTGTTTTCTTCGGGTCAGAAATGATCTGATCTCTCACAGCCATGTCTCCCCACAGCGCCAACCGTGAGAGAAAGGTCCGACTCCACACATGCACATTCTGCTATAGAG
This sequence comes from Lutjanus argentimaculatus, assembly GCA_034769285.1. NCBI lineage: Eukaryota > Metazoa > Chordata > Actinopteri > Lutjaniformes > Lutjanidae > Lutjanus > Lutjanus argentimaculatus. The sequence goes on from JAWZSL010000050.1 coordinate 717,059, forward strand.
GAAAAAAACACCCTGCCTTGTTTGCATCTCTTTAAAGCAAACACAAACGTCTTGGGCTAAGCTAAGCTTGTGAAGGTGCTGCTGCAAAATAGTGTCGACGGGGAAATTGCTCTGGTGGAACGTTTGCACTTCAGAAGTTGAGCTCTGGGATTAAATGTTGTACCATTTTCTCATCTTGACATTTTGATAAAATTTAAGCTTTAAAAAGGAAACCAGGTGCGCTCTCTTCAGCACCAAACAGGAACTCAACAAACCAGGAATTTACTTCAGTAACAGAATTAACAGCGTTACGATTCAATGTTTAATTCTGTGTGCATCTGATCCACCAACCAGCAGTTATTTAATGAGAAATGTGAGTTTTGTGACTGTTGTCTCTGATTCCCACAGTCTACTCTCAACAAAACAGCTCAGCAAAATGTAAAGCCTGTGCAGAAATACAGTTTATCTTTATGGATTATATTGATGACCAGTTGTCAACAAGATTTATGATATTTGACGCCTTTTTAGGTCACATAAAGAGTTGTTAAAACGTTATATTTCTTAAAGGGAGTTTGGTGTAATAATTTACCCAGAGGGTGCAAAACTAAAATACTAATATATTGTCACCACTATATAAACACTCATAAGGTTATCTGACATTGACTACTGTTAGTTATTTTCTGCTTAATGGTTTAAAATCATGTTTATTGTTTACTAACGGTGGTTGATCAAGCTAATTATCAGCTAATTGCTCTCATTCGCTAACAGCAGTTTGCAATAAATGGTCGCCCTTTGTGTGTGTTTATCTGTCACTTACTGCTGAAGGCACAAGACACAATAAAAAAGATTTTTATATTTAACAGTGAGATATAAACTGAGCTTTAGAGTGAAAGAGCAGTCTTACTGATCATGGTTGAAGGCTCTGTATTGCAGGAAATGGCTTTTTCAGGTAATATTAAGAACAAATTTTCCCTCTTTTGACAATAATTTGGTGTCCAAGGTTGCAAAAGGACATTTTCATCATTCCTGCCAACACACTGATCAAATGTATACAGGTTACACACACAATTCACACATGTTTTGGTGTCCTAGTAACAAGTCTGGACTAATGCAAGATGACAGTGACTACTGATTAAATGATGAAAAATGAATCCTACTCATTCTGCCTTTAAGGATTTTTTTATCATTATTATTTGCGGAGCTTCAGCAGATGTACCAGCAGGACCCACATCCAAACCAGAAATGATACCAGGCAGTTAAGCTCATAAGAAGTAATGTGCTCTGTGTTGATTACTATGACTCAGCAGATGCAGGTTTAGAAACTACAAGAAAAATGGGACAAAACACAGCAGGACCAACGGGCCAGAAGCCAGTGTGGAAGCGTCTTAAGATGCAGCAGCACTAATGGAAGTCTGCTGGATCCAAGACGTCATTAAAAACTGTCATCGTCTCTGCTGCTGATACACAAAGACTCCATTACGACATTATTAACCCTTTGATGCACAAGTTATCCAAACCCCTTCTAATACACAACATGGGTCAAATAATTCATCTCCTCTGTTTCTTTTTTTATTCACAGCTGAGAGCTTCAGTGTTTTCAATATTTATTCAGTAGTTTCCTTTTTCATCTTTTCTTACTTAATGAACAAAATTAGTTTTGTAAATCTACATCTAGTTTACCAACATGCATCAAAAATGACCCATACACACAAGTGTGATTTAAAAAATAAAGATTATAGTGATAATTTTGTTAAAATAATTATTTTACAGTGATTTGGACCAAACTATGATATAATACATGTAATATTTGAAATATGTTTATATGTCAACATACATTTGAACTTTCTCCTTTCTCAACCACTGGTGGACCTCAGAACGTCATTTAATGGGCCCTGGATGCAGTGTATTACTTAATGGTTCAATTTATTTATTTATTTATTTATTTTTGGTAATTTACAAAGCTAATTATCTTAATATCTCAGTGTGCTCAAGAATTCACATAAATAAAAATTGTTAAAATAAAATTCATCACTGACCAGTTTTATTTGAGTATCACCATGGCAACAACAACTAGGGCTGGGTATCATTAAAGAAATTACAATACCAGTATCAGTACCAGTGTCCTTAAAGTGATACAGATTCTAATACCAGTATTTCTTTCGATTCAAAGGTTCTTCTCTAACAGTTGCATTGATTGGCTGCCAGCAAAACCATATAAATACTCATGTCTTTCTAGATCTGGACACCAAAATGATTGAATGAAGGTATCATTTTCATGAAAAAAGTGGTGGTGGCATTCAGTTCATAAAACTTATTCCAATTTAAAAAAATAAAAAATATAATAATAAAGAGAGAGTTGGAAATTACAATATGGGGATGTGGAAATATACTTCATAATTATTTATATGCTGATATTAAATCAACTTGACAATTGGAATGTACAAAAGTGAATATAATATAATGAATATTAGGTTAGAAAATAAACATTTATCTGATTTAATGTGACTTCTGCTCCACAGCATTGTTGTCTGCTGTGAGCACCTGCCAGTAAAATAATGATTTGAGTTATTTAATGAACACCTACATTACAGCCTGTATCTCAGCTGGTGGCTGCAGCCGTCTCGCTCACTATTGGACCAATTTGAAAAATTGTTGTCCCAATTTGTTACTTAGAGAGAAAAACATGAGAAAATATGGTCCAGGTTGAAAAATACATGATGATTCACAGTTTATATGCTGCTTTGTGCACCGTGTTTATTCTTATCTTATTTTTATTTTATATGTAACTCATTCAATTGTATCTGTCTTTTTATGTTGCTTTATGCTCCTTTTACATTTCCTCCTTTCTTTTCCTTAATTCATACACACAATAAACCTGAGTATGTTAGCCACACTCAAAAAAATTGAGGCAATCAGTTGCCACAATTTTCTTGAGTTCATAAACTCAAAAGTTGGAGTTTATA